>OV121039.1:9375000-10000000 GCA_921293045.1 Aplocera efformata
TGATATTGATAATAAAAATAATCAGTTTTAAAAATAGTTCCCGAACAAGTTAGTTTGTTTAACTAAATTTATAAATGCTCAAATTATAAAAGTGATAAGATCATCTTGCCAAATAAAGTTTTCAATGCAAAACCACGATATAAAAAAAAACCTATTCGGGCCTATAAGTTTATATTATTTAAATAGATAAGTTGATTTTGAGTAACATAAGAGTAAACATGGAAGCACTTCAGGTTTTAGCATTGTAAACTGAGAAAAGTAGGATATTTGAACGGATTAACATATTACCGGCCATTTTTAACGGGCAGCGCAAACGCAGGAATAATGCACCTGTGGCGATACTTGCTTTTAGCTCTTCTCATTGGACAGTAGGAGCTGGAAGCACCTTTCCAGTTAGTTGTGTTTGAAATAATCGCTATCGTGCGTCGGAGGGTACATGTAGATAGAGGTTAAGTCATGTCGCAGGCCTTCGAGCGACATAAAATCTTTGACCTCACATCATCATCATCATATTCATGTGAAGAGCGAGAATAAATATAAAAAAATACGTTGTTTTTACTTAGACAGCAGCAGCGCTTTTTTTACAGAAATATTACTAGAATATGTTTACCTATTGTTGTTTAAACTTGTTACTGCATAGAGTATATTCCTAGAGTTATTAGTGTATTCTGCAGCAGTAACTTGAGCCGAAATTGTCTAGGAATAAGTAAATAAAGCCGTATGGCACATACCTAGTGCTTCTTCGAAGATATTCAACTTTTCTCATTTGCTAGTTTAGTATAGCTGGTAGGGATAAGATAAGTAAAAATGTATATTCATGACAACAGCCAAATAATAAATCTGTGATAATGGTTAATATAACACATGAGAAGTATTGATAAAGATATTCCTAAGATAAAATCTGAGAGGCCTATTGTATAAAGATGTACGTACAGTTTAGTAATACCATGTGATGTAGAGTAATGAAAATATAATGAGTCAGGTTATTGCCATGTTGCCTAACGATATCAATGTGTAACGATGATTTCGATAGACTAAGAACCCGAACAAAATTATAGGTGTTAAATTAAATTGTCCGTTGTGTAAGCTCTGGCTAGAAATACTTAAAATCGTACTGGCCATGACAAACCCTAATAATCTATTTAGTTTAATTATTTATTACAAGGTTAATTCTGTAGATTTATTTAGACTACTCCTATGTTCGTAATATTTATGAAAGACAGAGAAGTTATTTAATCTATCTATAGATTGTTACGACCTATCCATGTGTGGCTACCAAGTGGATATTACTTACTTGGACTTGTAGTGCGGACTATTTTCCGCAACTAGGCAAAACCTATGGATAGTGTTGCTGATATATTTAAAAAATTCACTGGTTGATTAAATCCTGATTGAAGGAGATTGAATTTACAAATATTTAAATTAATATGGCGTTATTTCTGCTTGCATATACATACTAAACTAAAATCGTTTCTGACGGCTCTACAATTATTGCTGTCTCGTTTGGTTAATCCCTTATTAAACACAGATGCCATTTAGTTAAGTTTAAGGTCTGGCATAAAGACACTAATTGTAGAGATATAAATTAGTCATTTTAGTTTTGATGTGTAACTATGACGTGTGCATTTGTTTAATGAGTAATATGACATTATTGGTTATATAGAACTTTTATGCGGCCTTGGATACTTGAGTTTTGTAATTCCATGCCATATAATACACAGGGATTACTAGTGTAGTGGTTATTGATTTAAATGTTTGTAAGTGTAGCCATACTCTATTGAAACTATGTTTGTGCAAGTTTAACTAATGTTACCCAGATAATTTATAATATTTTTAGCTGTTCTGAATTAATTGATGTTCTTTTTTGAATAAAGCTTGAAAAGTGTGTCCGGTCTCATTTTCTTATCTTTCTCTAATCGTAACACTACATTGCCAATTTGCCATCTATGACCAAAAGTATGCAACCAAAAGTAGCAGTATAACTTGTGCCAAGTTCGTCCGAACCAAGTGCCAAGTGTGTGGTGGCAGTACCTCACTGCCACCACATCTAGAATCTGCCGCCAAGCAATAGAGGTCGCACTACTGTGTTCCGGTGGAAGGGTGTGGCTGCCGGTGAAATCACATGCGCATGAGACGTATCATCCCCGTCTCGGGTGATGGACGCAGCAGGACGAATGCGTGTCAGTGTAAGATCCAAATCATATACTGAGTCACATTACTGTTGTCATGGGTGAGGGTCGCCACTTACCTCCAGGTGTTCCCTCAGCTCGTTCCGTCACTTATTCAAATAAAAAAAATGAAATAGCACATCAAATTTAAGTGCCTATACTAGACACGTTAATATTTAGAAATCAATAATCCAGGCCACTGAAACTGTTACACCCGTCTCGAATCATTCACTGATGTCCTAATACGTGTAACACTTCAAATAATTGTTGAACAAATCCATATAAACGAAAGCAGGAGTCACTCACGCGTATAGCACGGAGGATAGTATTGATGCCAGTCGATTATTGTTAAGATAATGACTGCAAAGGTATAGTGTTAAGATAATTAACATGGAACTTGATATGTACATAATAAGTAATTCCGATTGAAATGAGTTTAGTGAAAGTGAGCGACAAAATAAACGTGGTGATTTTTCAAACAGACGTTTATCTCAGGTTTTGGTGGTGCTATGCACGATTTGCCTGCTGTGTTCGTGTTGGGGAGACGGAGGCTCCTCCCGAGGCAACGAAGACATTCCGATGGAGCCGATCGGTACGCCGACTCCGTCTGAAGATCTCGCCAGGGCTACAAGCACATGGGGGTTTTGGCGGCCCTTGAAATTTTGGAAATGGGGTTAACTATTTGGCGTATCATTAGTGATTTTCTGTAAAATTTTCCTTCACTCATTCTTTATTTTTTCCGGTAGGTCAATCTATGTTAAACGATGCGTTAACACACTCTGCCAATGCGTGGGAAAGCGAAGGGGGACGCCATATTCACCGCGAAGGAGGTCACAGGGGCAAAATAAAAAATAAAGTTAAATTTCTTTTTAAATTACAGCAATTTCAAACTTATTTGTGTGTTTTGATTTTTATATTGAATATCTTACAGTAAGCTTACCGTTCAGTACCGTGTAGTACCTACATGTAGGTAATTTCAATGACAAAAGTCACTAAAAGCTGGGACTATAATTTTAGTTGTGGTCAAATTATAATATAATATATAATTAATCAGTGATATTAAAAAAGTTAGTTACTTAGTAGTCATTAAATTTTGATGTCTTGAAATTTCTAAACATAAAAATATGCCCGGAACTTGTTGGTAATATTGTTGATTTAATTTATGTCCTGGCTATTGGTTTATTCCGGAGTGATTCACTTTACTGTAAGGATTAGCGGAATCATTCGTGGGTAAAGTTAAAGCAGTAGCTGCGACAAGCTCTCTATTTGCCACATCTTCCTTCCCATAATAGTGTAACTCACAAGGGAAAATTAATAAAGTTATTTTCCTGACCTATCCTATCCTTTCGGGATAATAATACGGTTAATTTAATTAAGGAACTTTCCTTTTGCTGTTGGTGGAAAACGTTTTAGCCGGGATATTTGTATTATGTCACCCTTTTTCACGTCCTGTTTGTACGGTAGTGACCTGTATAGGTTGCGTTCTTCGGGACTTCTGGACTTATAGGTTGTATCCTTCGAGTTGTGTTCTTCGGGGTGTGATTTTATGTAATTAACTAGCTGAAGTCACGAGGACTTCAAGACTGGACTGAACAGGACTGGCTAAGTCTCGCCTTGTTCTTGCATTTGGGCAACACTAACTTAGTTGATCCATGGTTGTCCATCATAAATGAAAACCTAACTTTCAACGTGAAATTTGCATATAAATTGGCTAACCGAAAATCGAAACGAGATTTGAATTAATTTTTGCTGATCCAACTGGATTCAACAATCATAATCAATATAAATCAATTACCATTCGTTTGTCTCGCTAAAACTCAAAAACGCTTGGACCGATTTGGCTAATATCTAAGTACATATATTATTGCCGTATTCGTAATATTCAGGACAAAGCTTGTGAAAAATAATGATTTTGCTAAATTAATGGGAAATGTTGGAAATTTTGAAAACTATAAACAATATTCTTTATATTTTTTGGCAGTCGTTTGACAGCTGATTGTCAAATTGTGAATCAAGACAGGAAAATATTTGTCGGGTCAGCTAGTCATAAATAAACATAAAAATCTAGTTTTGAGATCCCAAGATGTATTACGTTGACTCTCAGCGGACGATTACAAGGCGTGAGAGTTCTCTCATCGTTTCAAAAAAAATTGACGAGAAGAGTGATTTTGAAGCGCTTTCCACTGCTCGCACTCAATCCGCTGCGAGGCTAATCAGCGAATCAGCTACCTCAGTTATAGTAACCCGACCTAAGGGCTCCGTTCGGAAAGAACTGGTAACAATGATGTTTGAGTCAATGTTGGGCAGTATCGTGGAATCCTGGGAGGTGATACTGCCACCGAAAGAGAATGTTCCTGCTAATATGGAACTTGGCAAGACGCCAAGTGAAACCACCTTTGTGGGCAAGAGGAGAAAATCAATAGGTTTCAGTTCTTATTGTTCAAGGTTCAAGTAACCTACCGTAGTAGTTGCATTACAAGCCAGGTACACTAATCCGTCCCACCTATACCTAGCTAGTTTAAAAACAGAAGTTGTCGCTTCTACCGTGTACCTACATGTATGACTGCATAAATACAAATTAGAGTATACCGTATTGTATTTTTAAAATTTATTAATTATTTATAATTACGAAAATTTCAGCTCCTAAAGCTGCTAAAGCAAAAAAAAGCCGTTCGAAATTGGAACTGTTTGACCTGCAGGTAAGAAGGTATAATTTTAAGATTTAGCCACCTTGTTAGTAGCACTGCTTTCAAAGTGACGGTTCGATTTCTACCCGGGACACACTTTGTTTGGCGAGCATAAAGTTTCTTCTCGGGTCTTGGGTTTTTATCTTGTGTTTCTGTGTTTGACCATGGTATCTGCGACACAAGAAATCCTAGTGCAGGCTATTAGAGTAAAAGTAAAAAAAACCGCTATTCACGCAGAGCATGTACCTACTTGTAATAAATAAATAAACGTTTACACACTCATGCCCCTGCACTAGAATTCCCTGTGTCACAAATGGAATGGACAAACACAAGACAAACATCCAACACCCGAGAACAAACTCGAACCCGGGCAGAGACACTATCAACAAAGACGCGGAGCCGTCGAGTGTAGATGAGCTTTAATTTAATATTTAATAAAATATCTCACAGACTGACCCTATCCATCAATGCTGGTGGTCGTCACCAGATGAACGCGCAATAATTCGTTTTAAAAATGGAAACGTCTACGAGGGGAACATTTCAATGAAGTGTATGCACGGCGAGGGTCGCTTTCAATGGGCCGACGGCACCGTTTACTTGGTATGTACCAACTATAAACGTGGGGCTGCATTACAAATAAATTTACAAACTTAGTCCTAAGATACATATTTAGATTTATGCAGTGGGCTCGATTTTCGAAACAAAAGGGTAATTTTTACATGGTTTGTAATATTTGTTTGAAATTAACCTGAACCTGATTACTTGTGGCAATAAGTAAGTAGGTACGTCTTTAATAATCCGCAATTAAGCAGTGGTACATTGTTGTTACAGACGCATAAGGCGTTGCATTTAGAATGACGGGCGCAACGTAATCCTTCTGTTCTAGGGCTTCTGATACTTCGGTATGAGAAGCCCCAAGTAGATACCTATAACATGATGAAAATGAGGGGACCACCTCAATATTATTGTTTACTAGCAACCCACCCCGGCTTTGCTTGGTTGTATAGTGTGTGTGACGTCGTAATACAATTCCGTTGTACATTATTTTGATCCATCTCGTAAGGTCAAGCATTAGCAATGTAAGCGACCAAAAATATAATTTTTACGACATCTGTAAAAAATATGAAATTATGGGTTTTTTCTCTTCTATAATGCGCATATATTTATTTATAAAACATCCGTGAAAAATTATATAAATGGTGTTAAAAACCGCATCAAAATCCGTCGCGTGGTTTAAGTGGAGTTAGCGGATAAACAGACAGACGCAGAAAGAGACTGTATTATACTATGTAGAGATAGGCGACGGTAACCCTTAACATCAGGTGGGTCAGCTCATTCGAGCATAGCCTAATACTGACACAATTCAACTTTATGTATTACCTTAGATCAGGTACTTAATCAATGGGTTTCTTGGTTGCTCTTGATGGTGATTTAATAATATAATTCTAGGGCCAATTTAAAGACAACGAAATGAAGGGAAAAGGTTTGCTTCAGTGGAAAGATGACACATGGTACGAGGGCGACTTTGTAAGCAACCTCCGGCACGGCCGAGGCCTCTACGTGGATTCCAGGAAACAGCGCTCGTACGCCGGCGGCTGGCACTGCGGCACCAAGCACGGAAGTGGCGTCATGTACTATTCTAAGTGTTTTAAAAACTCCTACGATGGAGATTGGGTACATGTACGTATATTAATATACAAGATGTTTCAAAAAACTGTCACACCTTTTTGTTTCTACCTATGTCCGTTATAGACTTTGAAACCATCCAACCGTGCCCCAAACCAGTTTCATTAAAAAGGCAATAATGCGAAAAAAAAAAATATATTACTAAAACAATTCATTGGTGATGACTAATGCATTTTATGAAATGTATTTCTTTTTTGGGCGTAGTTGCATACGCCGGGTATCCGATAGTGATTCAATATTATAAAGCTTGTCTAGACGTTCTATAAAGTTCATCTAAATAAGAAACTCTGCGCCCGGTCCGTAGTTGGACGAGTGACGGCTTAGTGGCATTTTAACTGAGCTATTCCGTGCTTCGAACGCCACCAAATAAAAACCTATACCTCAGTAAGTGCTTCCCGTGGAGCTAGAACCATGTTATTTAGCAAGAAGCAATGTCATGTAGCATTGGTAATGGAATAAATCCGCAAATCGTAAATTTATTGTATGTAACTATGTAAACTATGTTTATAACTTGTAGTGTTTTTCATGTATTGAAAACTATGTAAACTATAATATGTTTTCAATTCATGAAAAACATTACAAGTTACGTATTTACCTGCAAACTCGTGCTTGGTACGCGTTCGTACGAGTTCGAATGGCACTTAATCGTTTATTTAAATTAGTAGAGTTCCGTTCCCGTTAAGGACTCTATGAATAAAAAAGATATCACATGAAAGAAGAGAGATATTTTTACGTAGCTTTCTCTAGATATCGATTGATAAATCGAGATCTCTCTTGTTGTTTTTTTAGAATGTCCGTCACGGATTCGGATCCCGAGAATATTGCTCTATCAGCGGTTATAAAGGAGAGTGGGACCAGTATGTGAGAGAAGGCAAGGGTTTAATGATTTGGCCGAACCACGATGTGAGTGTCAGCTAAGTACCCATAGGAAAAATTCTAGCACTAGTTTATCATGATGACTTAAAAATTTCACAAATATTCCAGTTTTACAGGGGAGACTGGAAGAACGGTGTCATGTCCGGCTATGGGATGTACATTTGGGATGCTTATTATAACAACACCTTGTCTTTACCATCGATCAACGCTTATCGTGGCCTCTGGCTCAAAGGACAACGAAACGGTTACGGTGTTCTCAATCTAGGCCTTGGTTTGGGTTCTCACTATAAAGGCGAATTCAAAAATAACAAGAAACATGGAGTGGGTAAATTTGTGACCAATAACGGCCTGATACTGCAAGATAAAAATCTTTTCATAGACGACAACATTGGGCCGCTGATCCACGATAGCAACGATAATTGGGATAACATGCGATTCCAGCAACTTGAGCCTTACCAATTTGATATTTGTGACAGCACGGTCGGTCTTCTCTACCACATAAATCAAGTTCTTAACAACATCGACAAACAGGTTGAAATCCGAGCAAACATGATTAATGATTATTTAGATAAAAATAAATCTTTGGAGGAAGTTATGTCAACTGCTGTTCAGAAGGAAGATCCGCAGGAGAACAATAATAATTTTGTACATAACATTGAAGACCTGATAGACTTTGAGGAAACCTCCTTGCGCAAGTCGCTCAGATGTTATGAGACTGATTTAAGAAATATTTACTACCGGTATGCGACGATCTGCAATACAGATGAAATTAACTTTGTGCCAGTTCTCATACGCCTATTTTTGTGGCAACTATATAACGATTGTAACATTCATGAAAAAGGCCTGACGCTTGTAGAAATTGATAGAATATATTTCGAAAATCCCGAGTGGCTTGCAAGAAATCCCCACAATCCTTTTGAAAAGATATATTTCTGGCAGTTTTTGCACAGTCTGATTTCGGTAGCCAGCAAGTTATATGCCAACAGATATCTTCCTGGCGTTAAACCGGATACGATTTTGGCAAAGGCTTTCAGATATTTCATGGAAAAAGATGTTTTGCCAGGTGTTGGTCGTCGTAAGGGTAAGACAACTTTATATTAGGACGTGGTCAAAGTTGTAGTGCGAAAAATGTGAAGTTACTAAAACGGTTTTGTGGAAAGTAAGAATATTCATAAACGCGTGTTCAGGAAGTAATGTCCGTATTATGTACATTAAGTACATATATTTTAAATATAGTAAACTAATAGGTAAGTAAAACTAGATGGGTATACCTACCCACCTTCTTTGTTTTTGAGAGACAGAGGGTGTTGAGTTATAATACACGCATGTACTACCAAGTTACAACTATTCATTACCTTAGATAGGTTTATACTTATTAAATTGGCTCGCTGAGATGGCTCCTAAAGCTTCTTGAAACTAATTGTTCTTGAATAATTGTATGCATTATTAGCCGTCACCTATCATTATACTAAACACTGAAAACCATTTTAATAAACAACTTATAATAAGGTAAGATATAACAAGATCTTATAAGGTAGGTACTTGGTGTAGGTATACTTAAATCTAAATTTTAGTAAACATGTATTTAAGTACCTACTAAAAGCCCTAAAATTATCTCTATTTAATATGACCACTCTTAGCTAGCTTAGCTCTTAGCACACACAACAAATCTATCTATTTATATCTATTTGATTATCTATTCCGTATAAAAAGGTTAGTGAAAAAGTTCCTTTTCAAATACTTTTTATCTTTCCAACAGGAAAACTGGTTAATGGCTATGGTTTATTCGTTCCACTGAAAGGAAGCTACGAGCTCTACCGTTCTTTAGGAGAACCTCATACAGTTCGCAAGTTTCTGTGCGCCGTGCGCCGTCCTCCTCATTGCTTGGATGATTCTGAAACTACCCAACTACTCATTGAAGAACCAGATTACGATCATCCAGGCGGCCGAAATGTTTATATTTTCGGCGATGAAATGACTTTTGTTGCTGGTAAGGTTGTTGATGGCTCCGTAGCTGTGTTGGTGTAATATTGTCTACAAGTAGAGTGAAAGAGCTTCGATCCCCTGCTGGGACTAATGCAGTAAAGCCTATAAGTATTAATGGGATGTTACTTCCGCGCTAAACGCCAGAAACGTGCAAGACACAGGCTAATGACATAATGTAAACACCTCCCGTATTACTCACTCACTATGCTTGATTTATAACAAGTCATAAGAATTAGGAATATTTCTAGATAAATGGAAGCAATATAGGATTACGCCAATATTTAAGAAAGGAGACCCGGAAGACATTACTAATTATCGCCCCATATCAATATTACTTATCTTGTTTCCAAAAATCTTATGCCCCATTCTTACTCGACCTCTTTATTTATTTAATAAGGACTCCCAACACAGGATACACTGTACATACAACTTCAAATAAGTAAAGGTCTTGTTGTAAATGTTAATTTTCACTTTGATAATTAACATTAAAAAGTCCGCTCAATTCATAGGCTTCACTAAAAGAAATACCAAAAGATTTATACATTACTAGCTGACCCGGCCACGCATTGCTGTGGCTAACGTTTTTGTAATTGTGATTGTCAAATAATAGACAAATAATTTGCAGTAAAATAATATTGCGATCATAAATTGAGATGTGATGTCTATCCTATCTTTCAAGTTGGATCAAACTGCACACGGTGTACAAATTTGATTAAAATCGGTTAAGTAGTTTAGGAGTCCATCGCGAACAAACATCGTGACACGTAATTTATATAAATTAAAATGTATGTTTGTGTAGGTACTGTTGATACAGCCTTAATAAATAAAAAAAATAAAACAACATTCTACTGGATCCCCATGAACAACGACACTTTTTGGAGAAAGTGCCTGAGCCATTATATCCAAACATCTGCAGCTACACTAGTAATCTATGATGCATTTATCTAAAACACGTCTTTACAGATGAAGATATACAGACATATGAGGAAGACAAAGAATACAAAATACCCAACGAATACAAGCTGTTCAATTTAGCCAATCTATCAAACAAAGTTATAATCAAAATATTCGCTCATATTTTTCCGCAAATAAGAAATAGTGGCAAAATTATGAATTTAGAAGTGGAACTCACATATTACGAATTTTTCGAGGGATTGCTTGCTTGCGCCGAAGAAAGTATTCAGATGAAAAATGAAGAACTTCGGCGTAAGGAGAGATCGTCAGTAAATAACGAATCGGCCGAATTGCCTTCTAATGCTACCAAATCCAACAAATAGCATCTAAGTATCTAAGGAATTTGCCGTAGACCGCACAACGATGTCCTCATTTATTATTTATTATTTTATCTCCCCTAATAATTTCGTTACATTTTAGAATTAAAATAAACTTATATAACATTGACATAATATTTAAATGACTAGGGGTTAGTTCTGAATCTATCATCATTGAAATGGAAGATTTTAGGGTCGTCTATTCCCCTATGTAACCTAATATACTTACATCCGAATTATACCGTGTTTGATATTATACCTATACCACAGATATAATAATACATACATAGCTATGGAGTGTCAATATTCTTAAAAACTATATACAAGCAGGTTTATTATTAGTTTAAGACCAGTTTTTTACGGCTAACTTAAAATAGAGGCGAATTAAAAAAAATGCGATAAATATGAAATTCGTGTACACAACGTGTATTATTAAGACATTTATATTGTTAAGACATTATTCGCTTACCATACTATTTATTATAAAAACGTAGGTACTGCATCGTCAATAAACAAAGAGAGAATGATTAAAAGAAAGTAAAGCAATTGTACTTTTCATAGATTTAGAGACTAGTATTTAATGCAATTTAGTTACATGTTTAACTGAGGCGTAGGAATTTTCACATATGAAACCCGACATTACATATAAGACACCCCTATATCGGCGTCTTCTAAGAGGGTAAAATAGGGAATGAAAGTTAAAATAAACGCACAGGCTAAACCCTTTGGGCTACAAACTTAAAATTTCGCACACGTATTCCTCTTAGTCCAAAGTAAGGGTAACCGCGACATTGCTTTGGCTGTCGCATCTGGGATTGCGGCAACACTATTACAAGGGGAAGAAATCGGTGAACATACATAAAAAGTGAACATACATCCGAATTGATAACCTACTCCTTTTCGAAATCGGTTACAAACATTACATTTGGCACAAAATATATTTCTTTTTTTAGCGTAGTAGGAGACACCGGGTGTATCCGGTTGTATTACCTATTTGACACCCTCTGACACAACTCGAAGTAAAAGTCAGATATCTAAACTTCAGATACGCTATAAAAGCTGTGTTGAATTTTCCGTGTATTTTTCTGATTATTTTACATTTTTGCAAGTCAAAATGCGAACCCAAAATCCTATGGCTAAGAAGCCTCAACAGATTTTATTTTCGAAAAATACATATGGTCTTCCAGTCAAGGTAGAAAATTGGGACTTCGCCATCCATGCGGAGAAAAAAGATAACTACGTATACCGTGATGAACTTAGCAACCACTTAAGCACCTACACGCGCTGGGGCAACGAAGACCAAGGTGTGCGGATGACTGAAACTCGTCATATGCTAGCAGAAGTTTTCACCAAAACGAATCCTATCTACACATTCAAGCCCTTAGTTAATTTCACATCATATCCGTGCACAGAGTGAGTTCAACTACTCGTATTTCATTCTTTCCACTATTAATGTAGCAAAGCATTTAATTTACCTATATCACAATGTGACATGTGTATGGCAGCGACCGTTTGAGATGCAGATGCAGCTGATGGCAGCATCGAAAAAATTAACTAGGCGTGAGGAACTCAAGTTCCTATCAAGTTACAAGTATTATAACTTATTAAGTATTATAGGGGTTATCACCAAAATAAATTGTATAAAAAAAAAATCTTACACTAATAAAAAAGTAAGTATATTATCCTCGAGATCTATTTTAATTTGACAGATGGCTAGTTTTTTCAGTACCCAAAGGAATTTGGGTTGGCTCAACTCGTAGCTTGAATATATAATCAGATTTATTTTTAATCTGATAAAGAATAGAGGCGACAAATTAATTGTGTATCGCATTCCTGCCGCCCAAAAACATTATAGCACACCGACAAATTAAATAATGAGCGATGTTACCACATTTCCGACACACAGCTCGCAGTAAAATGAGCTCCTTGCCGCTTGAACTACCGCTAAGCAGCCAATTTTGGGGGGTCCAGTGGCTCGCGTCCGTAGGTGAGAACCCTTTAGTGGTGCCAAAGAAGTAAGTAAAAGTAGTTGTAGACCTTGTGCCAATTTCGTCCGTAGTACTGCCTCCATACCTGGTAATTTGGTAATGTTCCGGTGGAAGAGTGTGGGCGCCAACGAAATCACTTCTGCTTGAGACCGTAACCGTCTCGGGTGACGGGCACAACGGGATGCAACTTGGGTCTTCTCATACTTGGTCGTGGAGGACTTATGTGGATTCCAGTTGTTATGGGCGGAGGTAACACTTAACATCAGGTGGGCCTTCCGCTCCTCCCGTCCATTCAGTGTTCACTATTCAGTGTAGGTACTATGTGACATTGCAAATTTTGCAAGGCTCGCTCGTTGGTTGTAGCTCCAAAAGTTACTGCGAGAGATACCTACATATTTACCACGCACAGCAACTTCCAGGTAGTTTTATTGTTTTAAATAAGGCTACAATTTTTCAAACCGACACCGGAACTTTTTTGGCTGCACTTTGCTGCGTTTTGTGGATTTTTACAAATTAATGACATTTTTACTAATTTGATAATTAATGTGACTGGTGTTACAGATCTACAGATCTGTTCTGCCTTCTGCGCTGTGACATGTTTTTATAAACTTCAAGAGCCTATAACGAAGGAAAGAGATAAAAAAAAAAAAAAAATACACACCTTATGATATCACTTTCTCATCGCTCGGTGGATTTACTTTGTACCTGCCTACTTATTCATTTTTTTAATTTCTCCCGTAGTACACCAGGAAGAAACAAGTTGATGAAGGAAGCCGATCTCGCGCAACTTTCGCCTGATTTCGGTGTAATGGATTATCTCAGCACTCAGCAGGACGACTACAGAGTCCCTTACCCTGCTGTGACGAAACCGGTAATACTCGTTTTTTCAGCCCTCCTTTTGAGTCCTTTGAGTCGGATTTTATTCTTCACATTCACAATACACTGTATTGAATACATGAACCCTCCCTGTAAGTATTCATTTCCTACACACATTAAAATGGTAGACCATTCTGACTTAGTGCCTACTGTTTGTTTTTTTTTTTCCTTAATGGCAATCGTCCATTTTGGATATATCTGCCAGCTTCATGTCATTTTCGTAAAAGTAGAGCGAAGCAAAAGTACTTTTTAGCAAGGTAATAATGTTATAAATCAAACCGCAAACCACTGATGACGTGAAACGATGCGTCGTCGTTCTGCGCTTTAGCCTGTGAGGGATCGCGGTACTCACAGGTGGAATTTACATTACAAATAGTGGTGCAGATTTCTCCTGGATAAAATTGTCGATTTCACCTTTCAACTTTCTTTATTATCTATACTATACTAATGTAATAAAGCTGAAGCGTTTGTTTGTTAGAACACGCTAATCTCAATCCAGTCGGATTTGAAAAAATATTTTCGTATAAACCACATTCACGAGCAAGGCTATTTAGTATTAAATTTATTTAAATTATACGCGGGTGAAACCGCAGGCCACAGCTAGTAATTAATAATATTCTTTTAAAATGAATACAGTCTAAACTCGTAATCTCTATTTACAGTTGGCGATGTCTTCTCCGATATGGTTGATGAACAGGGTGATTCGCTCCGACTTGACTCACAACTACGGCACCGCGCCTCCCCGTGGCGACTACCAGTGCTTCGACACTCACACCCCCATTGGACACATTCGACAAATGCGACTCTTCCGATACCAATCATTCGACCCCGCTACATGCCTACAAGATTTCCCCAAATTAACAAAATCTTTGGACACTGCAAATGAAAACTAATATTCGTTACAAACTCTTTAATCAATTTAATAAAAAGAATAGTGTTTAACTAATATTGAATTAACACATCAAAAAGGAAATGTATAACGTAAACATAATGATAAAGTAATAAAAAATACTTAATAAATTAATTCAAAGCATGAAATAATTAAAACAAAACATAACTGTTACCGTAATGTATAAACTTCCTAGAGCGACATGTTATATCATTATTTTATTGAATTTGGAACAAATCCGGAGCACTACACTATTTTTCACATAGGATGATATTAAGGTTCGAGTTAGGGTATGGTTAAAAAATATCGCACCGGTTACGAATAAATCGACAGTTGGATTACTAAACGCGATCCCAAGCCCGCGTAAATTTCTCAATTGCATATAATTAGCTCCATTCGGGTCCTTACAAACTTAGTCTATCATATTAACCAACTGCAAAACGGTGCAAGGATCAGGTTTACTTAGTTAAGTAGGAGGTAGTAATTTACGCCATATAAATGTGTAAATAAATCCACATGGTGTTGGTGATTTTATTGGTAATTTTTGATATTTCATATAAATATAATAATAAACAGTAGTGGCGCTGAGCTCACCACTTATCACGTGTATGATCTACACTATCGTGAAAAACAATTGGATAAACAAAAGGGGGAAAACTTTGAAGTATTTTTTAGCTTAATTAGGTAGGATTAATGTGTCACAGTACCCATCCTATGTGAAAAAAAACTATTATAAAAAAAAAGTTTATAAGCATGGCCCTAAATTTACAATGTTGCTATCATCTTAGGCCATCAAAAATAAAAATAAACTTTATTCATTAAAGTCCTGAACACAAATGGCAAATTCTTGAACACATAATAGTGTGCTTTTTTTTAATGCATAAAAATTATTTCATAGACATTTGATAAGGACAAACTGTAACCTAATTTTGCTTAGTATTGTTGCCGCATCATTATTAACATGATGGATAACAGTACACCACACAGCTGTGCAAAGTATTGAAAAGATGTTAGCATTTTGTAAGATAAGTTAATTTGGCTGTGAGTAAATAATGTATCCTTCCATCATTCTTGCAAAATGTTGCACTCCTTCAACAAGTTGTGTGCATCTTACTATTTATTATTATAATGGATCACATTATAAATTAAATGCTTTAGGAAGTATGTGTTATTTCCTATTATGAAAGACAAATTTTTGATCCTGTAAAAGATAGCTAATATTTTACTTACCCTGACAAGTTTTTGTGTAAACATGATTTTGAAATGAATACACCAAATGATAAACAAGTTGACAAATGACATTTCTCTATTTTATTACATGGATTTTATTAAAATTATTAATGAGTACGCCTTTTCTTAAAACCTTTACCCTTCTTTGATTTTAATTTGTGCTTACGTGATGATGTTTTGCTGCTAGTGCCTGTGATTTCATCCCCCAACATACCTACAGTTGTTAGTTTTCTTCTGCGATTTTTCTCTGCCTTTGTTACTGGCAATCGTGTAAGATAATTTTCTTCATACTCTGTCCTCTCCTGCTCTTGTTTGGAAATGGAATGTTTTACATGATTTCCTGTAGTCACTTCCAAAGGTGCCTCAGAGTATTCATCTCTGAGTTCTCTCATTACACTGGAGTTCAAAAATTGTTTTCTTGTTTTCTCTTTATTCTTCTTGTCACTGTTAGCTCGAGAATTTGTCTCATCAAAATGCACAGCTGCAAGTTTAGGCGGCACATATATGTTAGATTTATTGCCCTTCTCTTTTTTATCCCTACCATCCTCAGGATCATCACTTGATTCTTCAGATTCATCAATTTTACTCACTAAATTGTCAGGATTAGCGTGGTATGACTGAGGGTCATCTTCTGATGTACCTCCTACAACTGCAGTTTTTACTAATTTATCAATTTGATATTTTAGTTTTGAGTCAATAGGGCGGATCTTTTCAAGCACTGTTCTTATTTCAATGAGTCTGTCTATTGAAGGGTCAGATTCAATTCTTTCACCTGAACATTTTCTTAGTACTGTAAATGTGAGATTTATAAGATAACTGAGAAGCATTTGGTATTTCATTTCAAGAAAACTTAAGCCTTTGTCTGTAGACATTTCACCACTTTTAACGCGACTAAGCATGTTATCCACGAGCTGCGAAACTTGCTGAACATTTGTATTCATCTCCTTCAATAGTTTTACAGCTTGTGGAAGGTCCGGCTGCTCCATTTCGTCAACGGCCTGTAATTAGAAAATACTATATCCCAACACCCAATTGAAAACGGAGAAAGATAACAATTCCTCGGGGGTCATTACCTACATATTTTTATTTTAATAAAATAACATACCTGAACCATGTTGCTGCGATACGCAGGAGGTACCTAACCTAATTTAAATATGCGATCACTGTGCCGCCGAGTTCACTATAATGTCTTAATCTAGTTATTGTGTATATAAATTACTATACTCTTAATTGCAGTCAATTTTCAAAACACACAACCAATTACAACTCACGAACATAAAATAAACTGATGAAGAACACTGACTGAACAGAACATAACAGAATTTCTACTAGGTACGTATACAACCACGACTATACGTACAGGTAAGATATCTTGCTTGATTATAATAAATCCAATGACCAATCAGTGTTGCCATTGCCAGCATGGTATGTCTCTGAATGCATTTATAATAATGTACATAAGTAAAAATAATATATCGGAAGAATTATGGTACCTACTTTATGCCTTCAAAGCGAGGTTCTTGCCCCCGGCCGGGGCACATTTTGTGTGGTGAACATGAAGTTTGTTCTTGGGTCTTAGGTGTTATGTTTATGTGTTTATCCATTCCATCTGCGACACAGGGAATCTATAATGCAGAGATATGAGGGTGTAAACTTTATTTTTTTGACTCCATAAATTTATATTTGAACGAATTTGAGTCATGGAGTCAAATAAAAACGAACATAATGTTTATATCAACTAGTATCGAATAAATTTATGTTTTAAGGATACGTTGTCCTGAATCATGATGTAATATACGATGTATTATGTCAGAAATAGAGCCATGAAAATTAGAATTTAGGAGCCCTCATTACATGTACATAATGTAAAAAGAAAACGAGAACGGCGTATTTTGTGATGTAAAACAAAAAAAAAAATCATCAAATGAAGCATTCATTGTGACTGTCTTTTTAATCCGGCAGTAGCAACATGCACACATTCTGACCTATCAATTTAATCATAAACGACGTATTGCAAGACTGTCATAGTGAGCATCTCCATTCACAGTCTCAGTCTCTCTAATTGCCATTGTCAATTGTCAAACTTTGTGATTTTATATATGGCATTGGTTTGATTGATTGAGTTGGTTTGAGAGTTGTGGTTTTATTTATTTTGAAAGACATCAAGAAAAAATATTTTACCAATCGTAATTTAGTTGTAAGCACTTTGTCATTAGTATTATAATCATGCACAACACTCAGTCAATTAGTTGGGTTACGTTCCTATAAAAATATATATGAGAAAAATGCAGCGGGTAAGTATCATTAGATTTTCGTCATTCTGATGAATGTGATAAAATCAGAATAACTATAATAATTTTGTATTTATTTTAGGTATTATTGTGCTGTTTCCTAGTTAGCAGCTCAATTTTACATTGCCATGGATTTTACGTACCCGGCGTCGCTCCAGTGGAGTTTAAAAAAGGCCAAAGAATTGAAGTAAAAGCTGTAAAAATGACCAGTATACATACACAATTACCTTACGAATATTATTCTTTGCCTCTCTGCTTGCCAAAAAATGGCACTTTTGTCTATAAATCTGAAAACTTAGGTGAAGTGTTACGTGGTGATCGTATAGTAAACACTCCCTATGAGGTGCATATGGCAGAGAATATCAAATGCAGGTTACTGTGCCATAAAAAAAACAACCCTATAAACTGGAGTGTTGAAGAGTCTGAGAAAGTAGCAAGTCGCATTGAACATGAGTATTTTGTTCACTTGTGAGTATGACCAGAATATTATGCTTTATCTGATAATATCATAAAACAAACAAGTCAAAAGTTGTTGATTCCCTGTATCTTTTCATTCATCATTGTGTATTGATTGATATTTGATGAATCTAGGAAAAATATATTTTTATCAATGTTCCTTAAAAGAAGTAGGTGGTTAACACCTTGACAAGAAAATAAGACCAGGGCACCTAAATTTGGTATTATATAAAGATATCATTAATTTATTTTTTTTATGTTCTAGATTAGTAGACAATTTACCTGTTGCAACAAGAGTCATTAACAGTGAAACTTCAGAAAGGAATATAGAACAAGGATATCGGCTTGGATTCATGTCCAAAGGAAAGGCCTATATAAACAACCATTTGAAGCTGTTACTTAGATACCACAAACATAGCCAGTGAGTTCACTCCCCATTCCGTAACAGCCTCTTATGTTCCCACTGCAGGGACACCGGCCTACTCTCGATAATTGAGAGTGAATGGGCTCTGATCTACCACGGGAGCCCAGTCCGGATTGGTAGATGTCACATGTCATCGAATTTTTGGTTCTAAGACATGCTGGTTTACTCACGATGTTTTCCATCACCGTTTTGAGAACATGGTATTGCGTACATGAATTTTTCAAGTGAAAAAACTCATTGGTGTACTTGTGGGTTTGAACCAGCGACCTTCAGAAGACCTTAAAGTCGGTGTCTTTGCCCCTGGGCCACCACGCTGTCTCCACCAGTTCACTCCCCACTTTTTGCATATTTTGTAGGGAAATTAACATTTTCTTACAACAAAGACTCAATATCAAGACACTTTTGTCATTAAAAACCTACATTGTTGGCCATAAACCATTCATTTTATTTAGATTATCCTGTATAAAAGCTATTACCATTTTCCATTCCCAGAGATTCATACAGAGTGGTTGGTTTTGAGGTGGAGACATACTCAGTTGACAAGGATGATCTGACCTTCATTGATGATTCATGTCAGTATCCTATCGATCCAAAGCCACAGCTGGTGAATGAAGACACAGGAACCAAGTTATACTTCACATATTCTGTGGAATGGAGTGAGTCCGAAGTGAGCTGGGCATCACGATGGGACATTTATCTTGGCATGAAAGATGTTCAGATACATTGGTTCTCTATTGTCAATTCCATTGTTGTTCTATTCTTTTTGTCAGGTGAGTGAGTCACACAGATTTATTTTTTGTTCCTACTTGTCTCTGTGGGCTATTTTAAACTTTATATTATTCTTTATTTCTTCTAGTTTCAACTGTTTGCAGAAGTTGCCAATTTTATGTAATCACTAGCTGCGCGGTGTTACTTTCTATTTTCTGGAATCAATTGGGATAATTTCCAGGGATAAATTGCCTATATGTTAACACAGGATATAAGCTATCCTGTGTTAACACATAGGCTATATCTAATTTCATCCAAATCCAGTGAGCTGTTTAATGTGAAAAAGTATCTAAAAAACACACACAGAGACACAAATTCAAACTTTCACCTTGATATTATTTTAATTGGATCATTGACACAAAAGAAGACCCATTCTGTCATATTATTTAGCATCATAGCTACTCTATTCTAATTTAATTTCAAAGTAACAGTCAAAAACGTTTAATTACATTGAATTCTTTAAAAAAACATGGGGAAGTCACTTTTTTAAACATATACATATAACCTATGAGTCACACATTCTTAACCCTAAGTTTAAAGTTAGCTAAGTTCTAGGTGAACTTAAGTAATGATAAACTTAGTGATAAGGTGTATAAATCTTTTTACCACTACAACTCTCTTATAAAGAATTGTGAAAATACTAATGATCTCAAACAATAATATACACCATAAGTAAATAAATTAATTTATCCTTGAAACCATAATAGGTATCAACAAAGAATCGTGCCCCTAGGGCTAGAAGAAGCTAAGTTTATTAAGGATAACCGCACTACACAATAATTATAGATATTAATTAACATTGGTTCCATTCTTTGGACTTCTTGGTCTAAAATGGAAGAACGGCCCATTCATTTGAGTCAAGTATATTAGAGGCTGATATGTATATCGGTCTTTGTCTACTTTATTTAGGCGTGGTCTTGACGTTGCAGGAATATTGACAATGATAATGGTCCGCACTCTGCGGCGGGACATAGCCCGCTACAACTCTGACGACAGCATCGACGACATGATGGAGGAGACCGGCTGGAAGCTGGTGCATGGCGATGTGTTCCGACCGCCGCCCAAACGGATGCTGTTTGCCGCTGTTATTGGCAGCGGTATACAAGTGTTCCTGATGGCTCTTATTACTATTTGTAAGTAAATTTGAGTTATGAAATTATCAAATAGTCACGTATATTTGATACTTTAACAGTAGTATTTTAACAAACTACAAAAAGTAGGACACCTTTTAGATCGGCTGTTAATTTTTTTTATGCTGGTTTACAAAAAAAAAAAATCTATCACTAAAAGAAAAACATATCGGATGAAAGTTTTTAAAGTTTATTTTCGACTTTAATGGCATTGTGTCTCGGTAAAATATAATTTTCTGAGCTTGACCTTAATCCTCTTTTCCAGTTATCGCGATGCTCGGAATGTTATCGCCGGCGAGCCGCGGCGCGCTAATGACCGCCGCAATATTCCTGTACGTGTTCATGGGTCTCATTGCCGGGTACTACTCGGCTCGCCTCTACAATACTATGAAAGGAAAACAATGGAAGCAAGCAGCTTTCCTCACCGCAACGCTCTACCCAGCCATTGTCTTTGGCACTTGTTTCTTTTTAAACTTCTTCATCATGGGCAAGCATTCGAGTGGGGCGGTGCCTTTCTCCACAATGATGGCTCTTTTGTGTCTCTGGTTCTGCATATCTTTGCCGTTGGTGTACTTGGGGTATTATTTTGGATGCCGGAAGCAACCGTTTCAACATCCCGTTCGAACAAACTTTATTCCCCGTAAAGTACCTGAGCAAGTGTGGTACATGAATATTGTTACTTGGTAAGTGTCATATAAGTATAAATGATTAGAATTTTTTGTATTGTTTACACACTCTTCCTTCTGGGTACCCTTGGTCGCAGATAGCATAGACAAATAAACACCCGAGACCTATGCTCATCATGCCGTTTTCCACGGCCGGCAACTGAACCCGGGACCCCTCGCTTGGAAGGAAGAGTGGCTTACAACTAAGCTAAGGAGGAGGATTTAACGCCACCCGTTTAAACAAATTGTTTAAAAGAATTACCTTGCTGGAGTAATTTTTCTTTTGCATTTGCTGCTAGTTCCCAAAAAAACTAACCAAAAGAAAAGGTTTGCGGTGCTTCAACCAATTTACAACTCTCAGGTTTTTGGCGATATACTTTAAAAATACACTATGAAATGTGTCATCGTTTTTGTTTTCAGTGTTTTCATGGCGGGGATACTTCCATTTGGAGCAGTTTTCATAGAACTATTCTTCATATTCAATGCGCTTTGGGAAAACCAGTTCTATTATCTTTTTGGATTTTTGTTTTTAGTATTTTGCATCCTCGTGATTTCCGTGTCGCAAATATCAATAGTTCTGACATACTTCCAACTTTGTGGAGAGGTAAATATTAATTAGATTTAAACAATGATATTTCTTATTTGTAATTTTAAAGCGATCAAAGGCTGGTTCTGTTTCGAATGGCTATCTGGGAATTAACCACTTGGATATAAATTAATAACTTTGATATTGACCGGCCTCACAGTTCAGTGGTAGTTACTCTATCTCATGCGCTGTAGGTTGCGGGTTCGATTCCTACACAAGACAAACCTTGTATGACGAACATAGATGTTTGTTATGTCTTGATGTTAATATGCATCATGAATGTATTTACAAAAAATTCTACGTTATATAATATATTAGTTTTAAACGTGTAATCTGGTTCCCATAGTACAAGACTGTTTATTTTTATTACAATAAATTCTATCAAAAAAATTAGTTATATTTTGCCGTGTTCAGAATATAACTCATTTTTACTTTTTTAGCATTCCTTTTTTAATTATGCTATGTTACGTTAGTATGCCGGTGCATTTGCATGCGACGGTGCAATGGTTTCTTGTTATTTCCTACGCAATTTTGTATAGTTACGCCCATATAGTTACGCAGAAACGTAGAATAATAAAAATCGATAGCGATTTGCTGGGTGATTTTCATACATCCTGTTATAAAGTATAACTGCCAGTTATAATAACAGCCAATTTTAAAAATAATCCTAATAAATAAAATATAAAACATAAATTGTTTCAGCCTATATCCGTTATAGACTTTGAAACCATAGAACCGATGTGCCTCAAACCGGTTTCAAGAGAAAGGCAATAATGCTAATATTGTTTTAGACCACTAAAACAATGTATTAGGCATAAAATGTATTTCTTTTATTAGCGTACGGGTATCCGCTAGTAATGAATAAATACTCATGGACATTTC
Organism: Aplocera efformata; assembly: GCA_921293045.1. Classification (NCBI taxonomy): domain Eukaryota; kingdom Metazoa; phylum Arthropoda; class Insecta; order Lepidoptera; family Geometridae; genus Aplocera; species Aplocera efformata. The sequence continues at coordinate 9,397,860 of OV121039.1, forward strand.
ACACAGCATCTAGTCGCATATTAAGCATAGCTTGTACGATGAAAAGCAGATTACTCATAGAATACTTATGGTTATGATTGTTGCGAGTGAATACAGCTCAGACGGCAGAGCTACTACCAACTGCTGTAAGGGCAGCTGTTACATACTAATAGCCAAATCAAACAGGTGTCTGGAGATAACCCTGGCAACGATGTTATCTGTTAAGAAACTTATGATCTTGGAATGACATATAACAATCTTGCTATTAATCGTATATCCAGCAATATGTTAGTAGATTATAGGTGTGGCTACGCGTCCAAAAAGAACACGGTATTACACTAGCACTATTCAATCGCGTGATTTGGTCTCGCGAAACTACGATAATTAGTAGATGTGTCTATCATTCAATTTATTCTGACAACCTTTTGATAACTATACCACAGATTCTGTGTACTATACTTATCAAAAGGTTGTCATCAAAAGGATGTCAGAATAAATTGTTTCTGCGACAGATTAATCTGTGACAGATTAAATGATTATATTATTCATTAACTTGTACGTTTGACCGAGGGTTCAAAAAATACTGGTTTAATCGCTTGATAAACAGGTTGAACAGGTTGACAGTGGTTTTTTCTTTTTCTACCAGTTTACCAGGTTTATTCATATTTATTCAGATTTATAAATATATGTTCTGTGATTTCAGGATTATCATTGGTGGTGGAAGAGCTTCATTATATCTGGTGGATCTGCAGTTTATATCTTAATCTACTCCATATTTTATTTCTTCAATAAGTTGGAAATCACCGAGTTCATTCCGACGTTACTGTATATTGGATACACAGGTATATTAAAAAACATTTTTCACCTATTGGTCTCTTCTACGTTGGCGTGTTAAAAAAATGGAGGTTTACAATTCGTAACTCAGCCGCAACGCAAATTTCTATAGTTAGATCTAATCTTTACATTTGTTGTCGAGTTTTGGGAATATGGTAGAAATGCAGCTGCATTGGTGTCCACCAGAACCAGCTAAATTTTTTAAGTGGTCTATGAGAGGAAAGGTCTGGGAACCTCTGCTTTAGATGATGGTAGAAATGAATGGTAGTTGTCGTGGTTCAACCCGGACTGTCCGTAGTATGGCCTCTGCGACTGCAGATTGCCGACATTATATAATTTATATATACGTATGTATATATACACTACATCCCAAACTCTAAGTACTTATGAGCACACACACACGAATCTCGGATTAACTCGGTAGAACTTTCGATATAAATAATCCGAGATCGCGTTGTCGTTGGCGTTGTACATGGCCAGCTGGCCCTCTGTTGTGAGAGTGCACATACTCGTATTACAAAAAACACATTGTTTTGGTGATATATAATAAGTACAACTTATTATTAACTTTGGTTTTCAGGTTTGATGGTCCTGACGTTCTGGTTGCTGACTGGTACTATTGGATTCTTTGCAGCATACACATTCATTAGAAAAATATATGCTGCTGTAAAAATTGATTAGTTGCCATTATATTATTATCACTGCACTAAATAAATTATGGATGGCAGGAACAAAGATCTAAAGCTGAATTTTATGATTGCGTTGTGAATAAGTTTTTTTTTTGTAAATAGTATATTGTGTAGTTTTGAGAAAAAATGACGTTTGAGCATTTAATTACTGGCTTTAAAAATAAATGTAGGGATAGAATCTACAAACAGCCACAGACCAATCTTTGGTTTGTTTTGATTAAGCAGCATGATATAAAACTATATTTAAGATAAATCGTTGTATTGTATGTACATTATTACCAATTATGAAATGAGTTAAAAAAAAGAAAAACCTGATTCCGTTTGGATCACTAGATGGCGAAGTAAGTACTAGAAGAAAAACTATTAACCGAAACTCCGTGCCGCGCCATCTACAATAAAACGGCGGAATCTTATTTGTACTCCTAATAATTTTTTTCGAGACTCTTCTAAAGGAAATGAATATTGGACATTACGGTGATATACACTGAAATGACAGGTCAATTAAGCAAACAGAATGTGACCCTTGTTGCAGCATTTCAGCGTCGCATTTCAGACTAGTTCCGGACTATGCCAGCAAATGCTGACGCGTTCGATGGTCCAAGGTCAACGTAGTTCTGACCTTGCATGGTCAGAATTAGAACCTTTTAAATATCTTGAGTTGAATGACTGAAGAAGTTAAAACTACCTTTTACGCCATCTATTAGCGACTTGTTATTTTAAAACGCCTTCAAATCAAGTATATTTTCCTTAAGATTTGCAATAAATACATACCAAATAAATATTCATTAATATGTTCATTCTACCACCACTCCTTGAAGAAGTAGGTACCGACATATTCAAAAATCAATATTTATTATTTTATATCGTACTAGCAACACTTAACAAGGGTAGCAGTGCATATGTGCCAGAATTGTCTTATCCTGTTGCGTCGAGCATGTGTGTTAGATTATAATGTAACTAATATTCATCATGGTAGTTTTTGAGTTCATCGCGTTCAAACACGCGGCGGGGGGACTTTGTTCTATGTAGTTGTTGTTATTCTTGTTCATGTAGTGATTTTTTGGGTTCATTTTGCTCGCGTGTGTAGCTGAGTCTTTAGACCCTTTTGAGTCCCTATTCACGTACCTACCCTAGTTGTAATTTGCGCTTTTAGTACCACTCAAGTATGAAAAGACCCAAGTCGCGTAGTGTTGCCTGTTAGTCGAAATGGGGGTCTAAATATTATTATTAATGCGCTTCCGTTTTCACCGGCACCCACACTCTACCACCGTAACACAATAATGCGCTTGGAGGCAGATTATGAGAGGCGCAAGATACTTTAAACCCCCGTTTCGGCTGACGGATAACACGATGCGACTTGGGTCTTCCATACTTACGTCGGGGATGCCCTAAATTGTATATTGTTATAGCGGAGGTAACTTTTAACCATAATCAAGTGGGCCATCAGTGTCCCGACGACACCGTTACATAAAAAAGTACCTAACGATAAGCCTGCAAACGATTTGTGAAATTACATTTTATTTTTTATTTGTCCTAAGTACCTTACCGGTTAGGAACACTCAAGAATTGAAAATTTTCCTCAGTGTACAAGCAATGTTTGAATTACAAATCATACCTTATGACTACTACCAAAGCAATTATCGATAATTATATAAATGTAAGGCTAGATTTTATTCTGAAATAAATTATACAAATACATACAAATGTTTCGAATGAAAAAGCATTAATGTAATGTAATATACCACAAACAAGAATGTGTTGTAGTGAGAACTATAGCAAAACGGTGACTCAACCAGATATCCTTCATATAGCACTCTTGTATTCAGTGTCAGTGTCAGTCAACTGTCATATCAAACAAAACAAAAATTCAACACTGCGATTTCTCTTGCTAGGCCCGGCCTAGCAAAGTAACAAAATATGATTTCTAGATTCTAAAACTTAGTAATTTTTTCCTTATTTAAACTATCAATAGTGTATATTATTAATTTTTACACATTTTACGCTAACGTACAAAATGGAAACCAAAGTAGCAGTCGTCACTGGAGGAAACAGAGGCATAGGATTTGAGATTGTAAAAGGGCTCTGTTCGAGATTCAATGGTGTTGTGTACCTCACAGCTAGAAGTGAAGAGAGGGGACGTTTGGCTGTGAAGAAGCTGGAAGAGCTTGGTCTGCAATCTTCATTTCATGTTCTAGATGTCACTTGTGAACAAAGTGTTAGAGAGTTTGCTACCTATATCTCACAACATCACTCTGGAATAGATATTCTCGTAAACAATGCAGGGATTCTAGATTTCGATAAAGGTGTTTCCAGTTACGAGGAAGCTAAAAAGTTAATAGACACAAATTTTACGAGTCTATTGATAATAACCAAGATAATGTACCCCCTTTTGAAAAACGATGCTCGTATCATTAATATCAGCAGTGACTGGGGTCTCTTGTCCAATATACGAAAACAGGTTTGGCTGGATACTTTGAATAAAGATAACCTGACTGTTGAAGAGATTGTACAATTTGTGAATGATTTTCTACAAGCAGCTAGAAATGGGAAAAGTGCATTTGTTTCATTTGCTGGCCATTATGGAGATTATAAAGTTTCAAAAGTGGCATTGTCAGCATTAACATTTGTACAGCAGCGAGAGTTCATACAACAAGGGAAGAATGTCTCTGTTAATTGTGTTCACCCTGGCTTTGTCAAGACTGATATGACGAAAGGAATGGGCGACTTTACACCAGAGCGAGGTGCAAAGGCTCCACTGTACCTAGCGTTGGAAGCTCCACAGACACAAAAAGGGACATTTGTCTGGCATGATTGTCACCAAGTCAACTGGGATGATTAACTACTGTTGTGAAAACAAAGTTATATTATAAACAAAGTTGTCCAGTGACTGTGATATTAGTGTCACATGCACTTTAAAACATTTATTACAATGATTTCTGTTTAGTTAAATTGTGTTTAATTGATGCTATGTACATCATTGGTGTTAAATGCATCGCTTTTATAACTATTGTCAACTGATTATGTACTATTTGAATTAAGTTGAAACTTAAATTGGGAAAACAAAATCACAAAGTTTAAAAAAGTGTATCTAATGGTGTAAAACATCTGTAAACAAAGTAATTGTATTGATGGCTATTAGGATCATTGTATATAATGTTTCAATGATAACACAGTTATCTCCTTGTTCATAGGTCAAAAACGAGAATGATTGTTATTATCAGTACAATTTATTTGCTGTATAAATACTACGAAGTGGTTATTTCTTTAAATTGTACATAAATATATCTTCATTATGTGGACACTCTGATGATGATAAATTATTGATATTACAAGTCAACATTCTGTTTTCATCCAAAGCTGTCCCTGATTTTTATGACAATGCACATTGTCTATGTTGGTTCTAATGCAGAGATTTATAACAACATTATGAGTATTTGAAATTCATCTATTTCTGCAACAACTTTGTGTATTCTGATAACATATTGCTCATGGAAGATGTTGTACAGAGTTGCGTGAGCAGCAGAAGTTCATGATAATTTATTTTGTAATTAATATTTATTTCTACTTCTATTAAACCCTGCGCCTATCTTATGGTATTTATGTCCGCCCAAACGACACAATTCCATACTCTTTATTATTATTGTATACTCTGTATGTATTGCTTCGGCAGGCAAAAAGTCTGTTGTTTTACTCAGGCCTATATGTTTGGGTACTTCTTACTCAATAACAGTTTGTTGATTTAAGTTGTTCATGCTATGATACAAATATTTTCGGATAGGTAACCATAAGATAACTATCTAAATATGTTTGAATTTTATTTAGAGACCACTTTTCTATTCATGAACTTTTGATGCTGACTGAACTCTGCTTCAATGTGATAATGGCCCACCCTGGCCTATTCCTAGTAATCTTTCCACGTGGTAAGACTACTGCGCTTTGTTCCCTAATAAGGCTTACCGGTGTTAACCAAACGCCGTACGAAGCGTATGCTTATACGATTTTTTTTCTTTCTGTGTTGCCATGTATGGCATGAATTACATGATTGAAAAAACGAAAAAACCGACTTCAATACTTTAATCCCTTATTTCCTGTCTCCTATCTTATTGAAGTGGGTTAGAGAAGTTCAAAAAGAAGGGATTAATAGTAGAATATAAGATTTACCTGAAGACATTACCTGAATATCCCTAAGTGGACATGATAACACGGCACGCCAATGCCAGTCACCCACGCTTATCCACGTAAATAAATTTTTCTGAACAGTATTGTACCATCCTCTAACAAGGCTTCCTAAACTTATTTTAACTTTGACGCCCTTGAGAGTTAGTAATTTTTTTACGAATCCATTTTTTGAGCCCCGGAATAGTGCTGCTACGCCCCAGGCCGTCGCGACGCACAGTTTGACGTCAATCACTCTGATAAAGCATAGGTACTCTAATATCGTAATTTGAATTTAAAGTACCTATACAATTTACAATTTTTCATTATTATAATCGATGAACAAAAGTTTAATATAAATCTCGGTATCTGACGTACCGTTTAGTTATGACTCGAAAGCTATTACACGTGCCAAATATTACTGTTAGGTACCTACAAGCTAAATAGAATAGTACCCAAGAATTTTCTTTTGGGTCATTTAAGTAATGGGGTTATACTTCAAAAACTTGTATATGTATCTTTCAAAATATGGGTATGAAGTAAAGCTCTTTCATACACCTCCCTACAGTTGATTGAATAACTTAAACATTTCTTTCATCCTTTCCGACCCCCTCCATAACGACTCCACGAACAATCAAGAATCATCAAAATTTTGCAATCATTAACTCGCATATATATTGTATAATATTGGATAAATTAAATTAAAAAATTGGATGAATGGCATATTACAAAACAGACACGAGGTAGGCCAAAGAAAAGATGGATGGATTGTGTGAAAGATGATATGCGTAAGAAAGGAGTGAGTAGGTACTGAGATGACGTCTGACAGAGGGAAATGGAAGAAAAATACATGTTGTGCCGACCCCACTTAGTGATAAGGGCAGGAAGATGATGATGATTGGATAAACGGTGTGGGAGGAGTGCGGATAAGGTAAATAAGGTCATTTATATCACGTCAAACTACTACCTATGCACGATCAGTATCAAAGTATTACCACTGAGGTACTCTCATGGACACAGTGGGGCCGGCCCGGACTTTGAATCTGAATGAATACTTCACTCGTTCGCTATGTTTAGATCATTTTGTCAGCATGTCTTAGAACCAAAACTTCTGAAGTTATGTTACATCTACCAAACCAGCCCATTCATTAACGCTTGTCGGTCGCGTCTCTACAATGGTAACACTGTAAAGGTAGTTGGGCACTTACCAAGGTATCAGTCTCACATGAAAACAAAATCTCATTAAAGTATTTCTTATGCATGCATGGCGCAGCGCTTTGTATGGATTCTGATGTCGTTCAATTTGCCACTTCAGTAATTGCATTACTAAATCGTATTGGTTGACTACGAAGGGGTAGCGCACACCGTACTGGCTAACAGTTTCAAGTATATATATATGTAGAAACATGGCAGCGATTAACATACGGCTTCTTATTTATGTACCTGCATATAAGCCATAAGTAACAAAAATAAAACGCATAATGGTGACACATACGTTGATTCCTCTATCCTTCGGGTAGATATCCATAAAGAATGTGATTTAGTTGTAAATTTCACTATCTGGTTAGGTAGGTCCTATATATCTTTCTAATATAAAAATAATCTTTCATTCGTCATGTATTATCTATCTTTTTTTTCGAAGGAACTGCGGCATTCTGTTTTTGTAGGCATAGTCATGCTGCACAGACCGTAAGTAACTTTGCATAAGTATTAGGTACTATCGGACAGGTAGGTGGCCAAACGAATTCCCCCCAGGTAGGTACCCCAGGTCTTATATATATAAAAGCTGATTGAGAAACTCTATTTTTTCTTTAAGAAATACTTATTATATTTACAATCTTAATTATCATGTTTTGCTCCGATTTATTGTAATCGATTTATCCAATCAATAGATGGCTAGTGAACTGATCTTTGGCAGACGCACCTTCGACGATAATGGAATTACGATTACAACACAAGATTATATATCGCCAGGATTGGGCTGTTTTGATAACTTCTTACGACCAACAACTTATTCCTACTTTATTCTAAGGACCTTCTTTGACTCTTAAGTAAACCCAACTTCGACCAACCTAGGCAACGATAAATATTACGGAAAACAATTACTTTCGGGATCATTTTCATACATAAACACAAAATTGTTATATTAATTGATTCGGACGAAATTAGAAAATTCTTTTAGCGCTGCGCTATTACCTTCAATTGATAGCTATCACGCGACAGTCGTTATTTTGATTTCTCTGCCACATTTCCCGTCTCTGGTATTAAATGGAAATTGTATGACAAACACGATTAATCCGAAATTGTATGTAAACGTGTGTAGGTAATGAAGATTTCATATCACGTAATTGTTTGTTTAGATCGGTGTGTTGAATGCTTCGAAGCAATCAAATCAACTCAGGCATCTACTTAGGCAGGCACTTCGCTTTATGAGTTGACTAATAGAATTACTGTTGATTAGTACCTATAGTTTGAATATAGTTGGGTACTTGGATAATATCAATCGAGCAAAATTGGAAGTTCAGTTTCTGAAGGTATTTTATGTCTTTGATAGCCATTAATGATTGACTCCTGTACTAGGTTCGTCCTGTCCTAGGCCAGTACATACCCAGGGAAGGTCGGACTTGTTCATGGTAGCCCGCAAAGTCTTACATAATATTGTTATCTATTAGTATCTAACGGACTAGGAAAAGTTTTGAGCAATTGGCATGTTGTGTTATTAATTAGATAATTTGAAAATTGAATGATTTCAAATAAGTACCTACATGTAATATGAAATGAAAATAATAATTTAAAAAGCTAAATTGTCTATAATTTGTTGTTCACTTTTTCGATATAAAATAAGATCCTTGTTTTTTTTTTGCCGCAAAATAGGAACCACAGGGTCTTCTTTCCCAGCTGTTTAGGAAAGCCTCCTTCTATAGAGTTAGTAAAAATTTAATTAGTTGGTAATTAATATATACTGGAGAAGGATTCACACCGGTGAAATTAAAGGAACCGTGAGAAGTTGCATCATCACACAAGGGTGGTTGTTTCGTTACTATGCGATATGGATCATAAAAAAGCATTTTATACTCAAATAACGACTACAAGCTTAGGCTTATACAATTTATTTATATTTGCGTATGCAATATCAACTGGATTATACGAAGAAATCATCGCTCATATCTCATGTCCATGGTGCATAAAGTGCAGGGTTAGGTATATTGTAAAATATCCAACACCTAAATAAACATACAGAGTCTGAGCAAACAGATTTACATTGAGTCAAATAAACCGGCTAAGTGAGATTTAAATTGTCAAACCGAGGGTCCCGTACCTACACCAATTATAGTTTTAAAGTATTATATTTTGTTAATAAATCCGTCATTATAACACTTACTGTTCAACCCACAACGGCTACTGTTTCAAAAGTTTCAGACCACACCACCTTGTCTTAGACTATCTACATGTTAGGTACCTACCGACCGTGGATTTACGCAACACTTGAGTTTGGAACTCAGCCAGGTATTTATGGACAGCTTGGCTGCTTTGCTAGGATACTGGCCTATGTTTCCCTCAACATATTTTCTTTCTTTCACATTTTTTTCCTTCACCGGAAACTCAAGCGTAAATGTAGTTTTGATCGAACCCACAATCTGATAACTCTCTCCGTGACCCCAAGACTAACTTCAAAATATACAGATTGGGGTTACATGAAGGCAGTGCTGTACGGTACCTTGTATTGTTATGGTGCAAACAGATCAAATGTAAAAATGTAAGTATGTGTTAGATAAATATCGGTTTTACAAGATTTATTAATGATTTTACAAATGTAGGTATCTCAAACATTTGTAGGTAATAGACGAAATCAATTAAAGTTCCAGCTAAGAAATAAAACAGCAAGAAAGTTGCATACATGAATTATATATTTATAATGAACTGGCCTTAATAAATTACAGCTTATTCAAAATTACAACACAGACTTGAAAATCTTTGCTTATAAAAATTTATAACTTATTTCAATTTAATATAGCTAACAATGTTTTTTTGTAATCAAAATTATTTCGGTCTTACCGATCACACAAATAGATACAGACACGATTTGGTGAATTTAAATGATTTACAATAAGAACTTAAAAATATTCATAGCTAGGTAGGTAAATGCTTCAAATTAATCAGTCGATATTTCACCAACTCTTTTACCAGGGCCGGCATCCATAATGGCGCACTCACACATAATATTATTTTATTCATTAATAAGCCAAATAATAAGATATACACTTTTACCGTAATCTAAATGTTGGCGGACGCCAGACCCTTGACAATCAAACCTGAAAATCTGCTCTCTTTGGTGTTCTAGCCGTTAAGTCCGTGTGGCTAAACAATCTTACAATAATGTGTAAAAAGGAGATTAATTGACTCTTCACAAATGGTAATTTTCATTATAACATAATATACAAATTGACGTTCGTAAGTTTACTATATACATTATTGTATACAACATGTAACTATATGATGAAATAAATGAAATGGAAATGACAGGGTCATTGAAATAAGCTCTAATAAAGGCAACTTCTCCACCTACATCGATAACCACAACTTTTTGTTTAATCACTCTTTTACATGCCCACAAAGAAACAAAAAAAAAAACCGGTCGTTTATTTGCCAGGTGCATCAGGTCATAGGTATATAACATTAAATTTAATACTCGCCTATACAGAACGTGCGATGTTAAAGTAAGAACCCAAAAAAAAAATTTGTATGAATGTAAGACAGACACAGAAATATCCTGCATAGTAGGCATGCACCTATGATTCAAAATGTATAACAGTCTCTGAATTTTGTAGTCTCTAGCTCATTGGATACATAAATGTAAAAAATATGTCTTTAGTCTCTACCTCTTTAGTCCAGAGTCTTTCTGAGTCCAGATAGTAACATTCAATTTGATAAAAAAATTGTATCAACCAATCTCGACGTAACTTTTAGTTTAATAATTTGCTTTACGATTTATGCAAGCGCGGATCCACCGCACGGTGGGCATGTCAATAACCTTAATTGAGGTTGATACGCTAATATTAAGTCAAAGTGATAAAACAAGTGTCTGATTTGAAAATCTTAAAAAAAAAACGACTTTCATCCCTTATGTTTCGCCCTTACGTGGTACACCCTGAGAAGCGAGAAAAGACGTAACAAACTATACAATATACAAGGTCCTGGCAAAGGCGTCATACACTTTGTAAACGTCTCCTTTATGTTTTCCGACTCGCACCTAACTGACTTTTTGGTGGTCCTGACCACAACCTTTTTTGAGTGTTGGATCCGCGCCTGGATTTACGTGACGGTATATTTAGCCATCGTCATTCAGACAGAAATTTTAGACATCTATAAAGCATAGACACACCTAAAAGCAAGGAAGCGTGAATCTCAAAAAAGGAAATGTGTTAGATAGTGACATTTTAATTTGGTGCTACTGCTGCCTTCATCTATCGCTATTGTGCAACTACTCGTAATATTATAAAATAAATTAATGTAATGTTATTTATGGCAACGAAACTAAATTGTTTCGATTGAAAACAAACTTGGTACTAACTACGAAATTATAAACAATGTAATTTTAATATGTAAGCTGACACAAAATCACTGCTATGAATGGTAACAACATCCGTTGTTTGTAGGTAACAACACTTGAATTGGTAAAACATTAAAAGTCATTATGAAATAAATATAATGTTGCAGAATATTCCTAAAATATTTTTCCAAAGATAAATAATGAATGCGAACATAGCTCTAGTAGTATTGCAATAGGTAATAATATATGTGGTTACAATTTTAATTTAGATAACCTCTAACCAAATTTATGACTTTGCCTATGACCTACAAGAATATTGTCAAAACAATATTATAAAGAATGTACTCGCAAATACTTAGTTTTTGAAGGGTAAGAACTTCTGGTAGGTACTGGTCCTGATGTGGACGTTAATATAATGCCGTAATTATCTAATACCACGATTCTAGCTAGCCTAAATAAATAAAGCGTTTCACACTCGACTAAATAAGACACTTTACTTTGGTTTTAACAAGACTAAGAGAAAAATTGATTTTAAAATTAAAAAAATATTATCTACGTTGATTAAAAATCCTGCAAACGGTCACACATTAGTGCAATACATCAGATTTAATTTATCATTATATTAATCCTCTGGTATAATCACGGATTCACTGGACGGATAAATTACATTTAAGTTGGTAATTACCTACCCTACTTAATCATAAAAATAGTGCCTTGAAACATACATCTAAAAACATTAATGAATAAAAATAATTTACATGACAAGTACACAATCATTAATCATAATAAATTGTAAAATACTTTTCACAATCCCTAAGGCACCAATAGGTAACTATATACAAACTATAGGCGAATTCTTACAACCATTCGTTTTGTGATTTTGAACCAGGCCAGTTATACTTAAAACAACTCTTTGGCCGCTGCCCCATAAATCTGATCCATCAAATATTGATTAGTGCGTAACATTATGACAATTCCTTTACTTTCAACAACCGCGCCCATTTCGATCAGATCAATAGTTATTCAGTTAGTAACGAGAGGTGTGAGAGGTGTTGGTTCGTCGTAGAACCTGTAGCGGCGTGGTACTTGCAGCGAGGGTGGTGAGGCGTCTGCGTCTCCGTGCTGAGAGTCCCGGTGTCTGCGGAGGTCCACCTTCCTCTGGAAGGCCTTCTCGCAGAGTCCGCAGGAGAAAGGTTTGTAACCGGTGTGTTTGCGCATATGCGTGATCAAATTCGAGCTCTGACTGAAAGCTTTCGAACACACTACGCATTTGTGCGGCTTTTCGCCTGAAACAACGAGGGAAGTTAGTCGAAGTTAGAAAAAAATATATCTTTAATTTTTGAGAATTAAATACGACCGATTTTATTATATGCACATATTTATTAATAGTATCGCTTAATTCAGCTGTAAGTATGTAAATTGTAGTAACTTTCCAATAATCAATTCACTGACACAATATTTCACACGCTGCTTTACTAATGTTAATTTAATAACCGCTAATGACCACCTACAAATCTACAATTGCCTTCGCTACTACGATTTGGTTACATATTTAATGAAATACGTTCTAGAACTTACGTAGATATTGCGTCGTCAGGTAATTAAAGCCCGTATAAGTGGACCAATACTTGTCATATCATAAGGGTGATTATTTATTTACAAACGGCTCCCGAACTGATTTAGTATGCAGTATTGCCTCGTAGACTGGTATTTATTAACTTTAACGGTAATTGTTTGCCAGGCCCGATAATCTTGGTAACGAATGGTCGTGGTAAAATATTCCCCGGCTATTTGAGTCAGTCTGTTATTAAAAGAAAAAATGCAAATGTCGTTTTATAGATAGAACAGGATTTACTTAAGTTGAGTTTTTGTGAGTGCTGTGATCGCGCTGCGGTAGTGTAAGTGGCCGCGAGTGCACGTGAAGGCCTGTGAAGGCTGCCCGCGCGGCTAATTGCAGCCGAGCCGCATTTTGGAATATTGATGATGAGGCATTTATCGGGAGGACGAGCGCCATGTACGGTTACCGTAAATCATTCGGAACGGGCCGGGGACGTGACGAGATGTCTCCGGCCGAGACAAATATGTCTGCCACATTTTTTAGCTAGTATAATTCGTCTCGTTGAGCTTACTGGAAGCGGTCAGCCAGTTAAAAAACGGTTGTGACTTTTATTTTTCATGCATTAAGTCTATTATTTTTAAAAATAAATGTTGTTATCGACTTTTTAACAGTAAATCTTCACGAGGATGGAAACCTATTCGAGACTGGAATTTCATCTGAGAAACAGATTGGTATGCTTCGAGCCTTATTTATTAGGACACGAAGGCTTTAGTTTCCATTCATAACATTTAATTAGCACAATGACTTACGATTATGTGTTTTTTTGTTACAAAGACATGTACTTACGGATCTAAAGATACTCTTAACATTATTGATTTATTAACTTTAACTTAATTTTCAAATAACGTCTACAAAATTTAACAACAAATTGTGTAATTAGCATAGAGATAAAGGTGATGGAGAAAAAGAATCTCGGAAAAGCTAAAAAGACCACTGACAACCGGAGCTTTTTCAAACAAACCAGACGTGTCTTTTTGCTCATTGAAAATTCATTAACGTGGCGAAGACTGACTGCGATTTGCCATCGAAAAGGTAATTGCATAGCCTTTAAATATTTAATTCCCAGGCATCGCCTCCTATGTGCCGCCGGATTGCTTTTATTGGTCGCATACCATAGCCCGTAGGTTTTCAATTTAATGAACTTGTCTCGTTGCAGAAGTGGCTGGTCTATTCCCCGGTTATATGAGTGCTAGCGCCGCTTAATGAGTCTACGAATATCGGACGATGTCTTCAGCAGCTGTATGTTGGCATTCCGATTAAAATATCGTATCTCGTTGAATACACAACTAGTGTGTTGATTTCAAATAAGATAACTTTACTTATTTTTTATATTGAAGTTGCTATTTAAAATGTGAATTAAACCAATTCCTTTGTCTTGGCCAATTTTATCAGGAAACCTGATAACGGCATTTATAGATAAGCCAGAACAAAAGACCCAAACCAATCTTGAAATTTAAGAATCATATTGGTAGATGGTTTTTAACCATCACATAAAATTATAATTCGCTGAAATATAGTGGAACGTACTTTTAAGTTGAAACTGATGCCAAATTTAGTTGAAGTACCTACTTCAATTTTACTAAATTTCGGTTATAAAAGCTTTTTAAGTATCTTTTATAACTAGATATCAGATTCATTGTAATTGATATCTTCAGCTGTACCTAATTGTACCCTCCTTTGATAATGACATTTAAAGATTCATGTAAACAAAAGTTTCAACGTAAATGATAGGGTGCAACAAAGTTGACGTAGGTACTGTTAATACTATAAGTAGATCTGCTTTGAGAATATCTCAAAAAAATTGATAACACGTATAATCGATGTTTATCAATATTTTGAATGAAATATTGATATACATTTTATCAATTATCGGTTTACACGAAAGTATTTTGAGGTAGTACTGACAAAGTTGTATTAAATTATTAACATAAAGCTCTTAATCTAAGCATCCAAAAATGTTTTCAATTTAATTCATACAGCTCGCAATAAAATTACCTTTTATCGTTTTCATTCATTTACATGTATTCACTTTTATTTATGATTCACTGTTTATTCCTTGCTAAAACAAAATTTATTTAGAGTATTATAACAAATAGTTTGATATCTATAATATATATATTCACCAGCAACAAGATCACCAAAATGTAAATTTCTAATCTATTTAGCTGACTGTACCTATCAAAAGAGGGTGGGACACACGTTAACACTTACGTAAGGAGGTTTGAAACACTTGTCATGATAATAAGAGGTTCCCGCTATTTGTAGATAATTTGCTTCATAAGTTTATAACTGTAAGGAAAACGACAAACTTATACTAAGTATGAGAATAGCATTAATTTGGGTGTTTAGTGTTATTTTTAAAAAGTTATGCAACTGTGATTTTTAATTAATAAATACCGCCGTAAAATACCTATATAACCTAATAGATTCATGGATATTAGCGAAATTGGCGAATCCCAGTCGAATATAACCAGAATTAGATGAATTCACTGAAACTGTGTCATAGGTGCGCGTTGAAGTCTTTTATATGAAAAATGTGCAGAGATTCGGACTAACATTCAGTTGATCTATCAACATCAAACTAAGCTCATCCTTTTTAAATAATCAAATATATAATGGCTGCAGACATTATGGCAGTGGGTACTTCTCTTGACGTACAGAGAGTTATTAGATAGTACTGTTATTTTAGGTACTATTAAAACCTCTAGCATAATTCCATCCACTTTTGTTGTATTATAATTAGGATTGTTTAGATTTTTTTTATCTTTTGCTGGCAAGAGGTTCAAAAAAAAGCCTTAAAATTAAAGGAAAGCCTTAAAAATTCGATCGAAGATTGATGTTGAATTTGGTTTAGAGTACCGGTTGCCTTAGGTAAATATGGCATATTGTTGCTGGTACATGCCCTTTTGTCTCTGATTAAAATTTAAGAGCCAATATAATATTGTATACAATGTTACCTGTGTGTATGTATGTGTGTTTTTTCATGTCGGATTTCTGATGAAATCGTTTCCCGCAGTACTGGCAGGGGTAGGGCCGAGTGTCCGAGTGGATCAGCAGATGAGTCGACAGCGTGCTGGAGCGTTTGAAGCATTTTCCACATTGCTTGCACTATTAAAAGGACACATAGCACATGTTAGTAAAATAATATTTATGTAGGTATATAAAAATATTATACCTACATCCAATACTCGAGAAGAAAATAATGCTTTCAACATTTTTGCCACAGCCAGGAATCTACAATAGTACATATACTAGACATTAACTTCACATTTAGTAAATACGGGTAAACAAGACTACGAAGCCGTAAAACTTAGTAAATACATATAAATTCGGTATTGAGACGAATTAAATAATTCAAGCGCAATAAAGTGAACCCTGTATAAGACCCGTAAACGCGATTGGAAACAGTGTATAATTATTAGCCGAACTGTCAGTCCATCAGCTCGTACGCGACAGCTAGTAATATTCTAATTACAGGGCTGGCAACCACCCCTTTCTACACTTTCTTTGATTTCCACCACCCCGTCCTACACTTTTCTTTGCCGTGATAGTCACATATTTAAAACCTACTAATTTGTAAGAGTTTTCATACTTTTTATCGAACGATAATTATAGGCAGTGGCCGATCGATGAAATTAACACAGTAATATTAAATATAAAGGTGAAATATTTTGATAGACTCAACAGTAGTGTGGCGTGGCGTGATAAACATCTCTGAAGTAAAGTGGAACTTTATCATCTGTACATAGTGCTTAAATTAATTATGACATATTTTGTACCAAACTCATTTGTACATAACAATAGAGGCATTTTAATTTCTATTGAAAAATATGCCATGGATATGTTCAAAGCAAACATGCTCCCAAAAACAAAGCACGTGTTAGAATAATAGAACAACCACTTGCTAAGATTCTTTAGGATTTATTTAATCAGTTGTGTATGGAATGTATCGTTTCAAAAGAGCTGGGTTGATTAACAACGTTAGACACGGCCTGTTTTGTATTTTGTTTGTTCTTTCATAACACTAGTATGACTCTTCCTAAAACTACTTTAGATGTAGGCAAGACATAGTTAGAAATAAATAAATATTCATGGACATTTTACACAGCGCCATCCAGCTCCAAATAAGTATTAGTTATATGGATAGTAACACCTGGATATAGAACAAACTTTTATGTTCGTCACACAAATATTGTCCCGAGTGGGCAGAAGGCAGAGCTAATGCCAACTGAGCTGTGAGACCTGTTTAATGGTAGTTATAAAAATGAAGGGTAGATATAAAAAGGAAAAGAAGTCTGCCTAAGAGTATGATTCATTGTTGAATTGAAATTACCTGAAAATTGTCTGTGGTTGCGAACCATAAAACACCAGAGCCGCATAATACCGCAGTAACATTACTCGTGCTTATTCAGCTTTTGAAATTATGAAATCGATTGGTTATAAACAAGGCGGAATGTGCGATGGCTATTAATTGGTCGGTTGGTCGTTAAGTATGCGGCGAAGCTGCGGTGCGGTGGTGCGGTGCTGCGGTGGTGCGGTGCTGCGGTATGATAATCCACAAATCCGCGGCACCGCACGCACTGTGACAGTTGGCCCCGGTCGGGCAGCTGCCTCCCTCGCGCTTCACAAAAACGGCTACTTTTTTGGTCGCCTTTTTATAACTTCGATGCACTCTCTTATAAACAACACAGGTGCTAGTATGACCATCCACATATGGTTATCGGTTTGTCCCTACGCGAGTCGATTTTTTACGATAAGTAGTTAAAAAAAGTTAGATTGTAATTTTTAGAAGTGATGTTTTGTATCGCCTCGTTTGTCGGTTGTTATTTTTATTTCAGGTGCGGCTTGTATTTATAGAGAGAATAAATAAGTTTAAAATAGGATCATAAATTTACAATATATTATAATTTATTTATTCTGAAATCGTATAGAATTCAACGATGATTGCGAGGCTTTGTGGGCGAGCAAGCCGTGAGGGGCGCGTGGCGCGCGCGCGCCTTCCGCTACTTGCATTTTCATGCCGAGCCGGTTGCTCGAATGAGCTTGATATTTTATAATCCAATATTACGGAGCCAGTGTAATTACTTACTTATACTCTTCATTAATGCTAGTATCGCACGTTTTATGTTCAATAACAAGATATATCTGCAAGATTGGACATAAGTATTACTTATCACATTAGCGTGAGAGTTTAGATATAAAAGTTTAAACAATTATAAACATTTCAAGAACTTATTAGTCTTTCTTTCCGTCTATCAAATATTCCTATTTCAAAAAAAGCGTACACAAAGATTGAGTAGCAACATTTTTATCGCCGCATGGTATGACACAAGGTAATTATTCGTCCAATTATAAACTGCAGCGCCGTGATATTAAAAGCTGGAATTTTGATTAAAACCGATGAGTATTTTTATAACGGCTGCTGTAGAAAAAACGAAAGGTACAAAAATGGCGAGAAGACGAGTCGGGGAGCTTCGAGCGTGCGGGCGGCGCGGCGGCGCGGCGGCGGGACGAGCGACCCGTTCCGATCAAACGACTACTTATTAAGACGGGGGCAGTTTTTGCTATTTGATTTGTTAAAGAGACTAAAAAGAATACTGGTTTGCTATTTTAAACCATTTGAACGGAAACTGTACAGTTATCCTGGACTCATCGCAGGATGTCGATATCGGTTAGTAGGCACTGCAATAATGTGTGTAGTTAAGTATGTAAATACCTGGAAAGATTTCTCGTTTCTGTTTTCGTTTTTGATCAGGAGTGAGAAGTTAATGTCCGGCTGCGAGGCTGGGGGGAGGGTGTAAGTCTGGTGCACCGGCTCCGAGGGGCATCTTCGAGGAGAGACGCTGAGAGAACGTTCGTCATCGGGGCTGCTGCGACATCTCTTCACCAGCTCCAATGGCGCGTCGACATCATCTCGCGTATCCCATTTCGGATTTTGAGAGTCGCACTCAAAATCATTTTCGCGCTCGCACGCGCTTCCAGGTGACCATATCTGGCGGTTCTTCGTGGAAAGATTCAGTGGTAGTTCTTCTTCGTCTTCTGCAAATAAATTAAACATTAGATTCTCACCGTTTTAATCCCTATATTAAATCATTATACCTACCAATGATTCTATATGCAATAGATTACCTACATGAAAAATGTATATAAGAAAACATAAATAGTATCGATATATACTTTTTTTCCAAGTTTTCTTCACGCCTTTGCATCAGTTTA
The DNA here is from genome assembly GCA_921293045.1 of Aplocera efformata. Lineage (NCBI taxonomy): Eukaryota > Metazoa > Arthropoda > Insecta > Lepidoptera > Geometridae > Aplocera > Aplocera efformata. Next base: position 9,416,902 of record OV121039.1, read on the forward strand.
ATTTAAACTGGGACGAGTCAAATCGGTCGTCTGAAAAATGACTTATGAAATCTGTACAGGTGCGATGTGTTTGCCAACATTACGTCACTGTTTGCTTTACAATATTTATAGGCAAAGTAACTAGATCCTAACGTGTATAATACCCACTATACACGTTGGAATCTACTTACTTCGTTGGAAACAAGTGGCTGATTAAAAAAAAAATCGATAAATACAGACTTCAATACTTTTATCGCTTATTTCTCGCCCTTAGGGGGTACCATTTTACAAAAGAAACATCCAAATCGGTACGTACACTGGGCGAAGAAAAATGTCACAGGAAAGCAATTTCGTTTGCTTGGATGATATATTTTGTCATATATTATTTGTTTGCAATACTTTGATTTAACAACTTATACAATTATTAACAATTTATTTTGATATAACAACATATCCTACCAAAAAAAACTATAACTTTCTAAATCGGTTCATAAATAACGGAGATCTGAGGTGACAACCATAAAAAAGAAAAAAAAATACAGTCGAATTAAGAATCTCTTCCTTTATTGAAGTCGTTTGAAAATAGGGAAATATGACGAAAAATAACTTGCGGCAAGGCGATTTCCGATTTATGATTCGAAGATTGACTTAATGAAAAATCTTTTAAACACTGTGAAAAACTTATGAGGCTTTCCCAAGTTTATTACACATATTAATAAAGAAATATAAAACTTGATGAATTTACTAAAGCATATTCAACAAGCTATATTGAATATGAATATGCGATAGTAAATTCAAGAAAGTTATTAAATTAAACATGATCATTGTAGTTCGGGAAAATGATTGAAACGCAACGCAACGCAAGGATTGCAGGTTTGATATTTGAATGGGTTCATCATGTGCCAATGTCTTAACTTATAACTTTAAACGAGCAATTCTTGTGAATATATTTATTTCGTGAAACTCGGAAACGGCTCTAATGATTTGGTTGAATTTTAGTGTTTCGATAGGGTTTTTCTGTTTAAGTTTACCTGTATAATGGTATGTCTATAAAAAAAGGTTTTTTTTACAACAAAACGATTTTCTCAAAAAATATCGAATCAAGCTCGGTCGCCCCGCTACTGTGAGTTAATAATAGAACGAGTAAAATTTGAAAAGAGGTGCCAAGTCACACTGTCTTTACACCAATGAATTACAATAATGAATACTTGAAGATTGAACGCCTCACCGGCACCCGTGCTTTTCTAACACATTCCTAATGACTCCTATGACTATAATATCTCACATAAACTAAGCTAACGTACAAAGATAAAATTACATTTAAAATGTAAAAACAAAATAAACAGCCTGTAACTTTTCCAATTACTTCAATAAAAATATTTCGCTATTAGCACAATTAGCTAATTAAAATAAAGTAGAAAACCTTAATATAGTGTTATCTATAGCTTAATGCATAACCGGTATGAAAGTTGATAAGAATACTAAAAAAGTTTGAAATAATGTATCTGCGAATTCATGTTTGGTTTATTGACATTTACCATTATAACATTATATAAATTTACTTAGGAAAATTGTGTAATAGTGTACATTATAAACAATGAAGAAATTACCGTCCTAGATACATGTGAAATTTTTAACTTTAAATTTTGAATGTTCGTTTAATTTTATTTACACGCATAGCGCACACAGTGGATACTAACTTGTTTATCACAAATGAAGATTGAATTTAAATTAAAAATTTAAATTTACTTTATGAATAGGCGATAAATCATACAGCGAAATGCAAAATCGTAACCTGAAAAATGAATAGTAATAGATGAGATGACCAAAGAAGCCTAGGGCCTAATCATTTGCACTTGCATGCAAAGTGACGCATCCCAGTACAAATCTATGCTGACGGAATCGAACGGGTCTAATATATACAATATATGGCAACATAATATGTATTGTGGTATTAGATATGTTTGGATTTCACTATTGAGCTTCATTTTGTTTGACATTCCCCTTCTTCGTCTACGTTAATTCTATGGTTATGTATGACGATATCGCGCGCAAATTTGAATCCAATAAGTTATTAAATTAAACCCATGCAATACAAAAAAAGTTTTTCTTATGATTATAGACTTTCTACGACTTGTTAAAGCAACCGAATAAACTACGAAACAACGGAATAGACGATTTAAATCTATTGATAAGTATTGTTTACTGTAGTAAAAGTATGTTCTACAGATGTCTGATTATGCTTATCAGCAACAACCCTGAAATCATAAAAATAACATATAAACACTGTTTGTTTTCTACCTTTTCCTAAGTGTGTTCTCTGCCTTTAAGACACGCATATTTCACTCAGTTTGCGAGGTAAACGACATTGTAAACGACGACGTATCAGCGCACCAAGTTATTAATCGGTGCCTTACACTGATAGCTATTCTAATGAGCTGTATTCAGGAGACGCGAAGGAGGCCGAGGCGACACCGCTTGGGTAATTTCCACTATCGCTTTTTGGTTTCTATCAGTTGAAGACATTTGGTGAGTTGTTATCGTGGAGTTTGAAAGTTGGTGTCGAAATATTTTTTTTGTCTTATTTAATGAAATGAATGAGTAAATGATAAATACCTGACCTGTGACGACTAGCAAAGGTAATTGGTGCAATGATCAGAAGCCAGATTCGATAGGAATAAAAACCTTGTTCTTGCCCATGCCCTGGAAATTGTCTTACCTTCTCTGGGTGGGGTGTGTCGTGCGTGGTCGAGTGCCCGGGGGAATTGAGGCGAGGTGCGTGGCATTAAGAGAGGCCAGACTCCTGCGTTGCTGTACAATGCTCCAAGTCCACTGCAGTACATCAACGCTCCAAGTTCTGCACACATAAAATAACTTCATTTATTTACTCTGAATGGTAAATTCCATATTTGTCGCAAAAAGATGAAACCATTCGTGTTTTTGGATTAAATCTTAGAAGAGCCAATCTACATAAAATTCTCCTAGACATGACCGTTTTTGTAATAAATTAAGACGTAAATGTAAGTGCAAATATTGGTGAATGTGTAGCAAGAGCTAGATTAAGCAAGTGCAGATGATGATTGGTCTGGAAGGTTATAGATAAGACAGCAAGTTGAGCGCAGGGGAGAGGTATCTATGCATATTGCATGATATCCAGTTGCAATTCACTACGAGTATTGGCTCTACCATAATGCATTACTTTACCATCCTTTAATCTTTCAAGTAAATTATACCCAGACTTTTGTGACTAAGTGAGATGGTTAAGGGAGAATATGTGTCAAAAGGTAGAAGTAGAAAAGAACTATTAGGTACTTCCAAAAGTTTTAAAATATATATTCATATAAATATATTTTGATTGGGCTCCCGTGAGAGATTAAATCTGAATTACCTACTCTTGCTTTGTGAGGGTAGGCTTGTATCTCTGTAGTCAAAACACTATGGTGTACGATACGATACGGTATGATATGTCATGTTTACCTGTCGCTCTAGCATACTGCTTCAGGGCTCTTCCAGCTATTTCTATGTCTCCTAGCTGAAGTAGATCCAGTCTATGGTGGGTCAGCGGGTCAGGCGAGCGCGGCGGGGAGCGGGGTGAGGTTGGAGAGTGGGGGGAGACGCTGCGCTCTGGTGAAGGAAACCGGTGGGCGGGCGGCGGTGACGAGGGCTGGAAATGCTCCGCCAGGCGTGAAACAAGCACGTGGCGCGACATCCTGCAAAAAACTCATTATTAGTTCCTTACCCATCGACTTAGAACCATACTACTAAGTCTCCAACATCTGTATGTCTGTCCTAATTCTGTATATTTTCAACCATAAGCCGTACTGGGCTGAAATTTTCACAGAAAATATCCTTATAAATTATATAAATACAATCGATGCACTTAGTCAATATTTTTATACTCCAATGGTAGCGTTTGGCTAGATGTCACCGATGTTAAGAGACTATCCAGCCGATGATGGTCTAACGAATACCACTTTTTACCGGACTTCAAAAAGGTCCTTCTTCAAAAGGACTTCAAAAAAAAAAAGGAAGAGGTTATCATTCGTCGTTTCGTGTTTTGTTTGTTACGCAATATCATTGGTAATTGTGATGGGTTTGGATGATTCGATTTAGGATGATTCGGTTTCACAGTTTAGATTTTATGGAAAAAATCAACTCTTAAGGTTGAAGCGTTGAAGTAGAATTTAAGATCGTTGATGCAGTTGCTTTTTTATTTCTTGAAATTTTTGGAAGGAATCTGTCCACCTTATGCCTGTCAACTCTGCCCATGCTCACATCTTCGTGGATTTAGGACTTCTTCCTGGATATACAATAAGAAGACCCAAGACGTATCACGTTGCTCCTGTCACACTAGATACACGAGGATAGAATGTATCGTGTATTATAATTTCACCGGGACTCACATCTTCAACCGAATACAGAAATACGAATGCTGCCAGGTTGGTGATTATTTAATTTTCATATTCATTGAAGCTTTCGCTGTTTATTAGCTACCAAGATTAAAAAACCAATCCTATAAAACACACTGCGGCGCAATAAGATTAATGATCAATGAACACCTTCTAATGTAATAATATTCTTATCAAGATTCAATAGTTGTGCGGCAGTGATCATACAAAGTGGCGATATCACGGTTAATTTTCACGTGACCGATGTCATTAGTGAGGCGGCCGTACGTAATGTATTTGTTGACGGCGCCGTAGTAACGCGTGCGTAATCTGTGTCGGCGCGGTCTGATTATTCCTGCCGCCTTGTTTGTCGACAGCGAATCGTATTAAAAGCTCAATCAAGCAAATGAAGATTCAGAATAATGGAAGTGGTCGCGGCACCCGTTGCGTACGCGCATTAATAATGCACGCGTCACTAAAACAATCTCCATTAGAACAAGCGACACATTTCATTACATATTTACATTGGCTCGTGTGTGTGTGTCAATCCAATATGCGTTCAACTAAGGACATTAATTCCATTAGGGATTAAACACGAGAAGTAGGTAATCCCTTCATCGTCGGCTGGAATTGTCATTGTAAATTGTAAATGATGATTTCGGGCGATGATTCGCCATATTTCCTTATTACAATAATGCACTGGCTAATGGGCCGCCGAGATACGGATCTAATTCGTGTTATTCGATTCATTTTCTTGCCTTATAAATGCAAGGCAATTGATTTGAGTCATTACTGTTAATTAAGTAACGAGGTATCTACGAGGGTTGTGTCGCAATTTCTTGTTTCAATAAAACTATCTCTATTAGTTCGTGGTAATTACGCGACATAGCTGCGTTCCTAGTTTTTATGCGGCTGGCACGATGGGAATTCTACCAAGTGTCTAGAAAATCAATCAGCGCTTAGTATCGCAATTCAAAACATGCCGAGTCTAAGCTTTTCAACGTAATACATTAACGAGCAAAATAGGTCTATTATTTATGTTTTCAGACTGTTCGCTGGCGTTTAACGGCGAACTCTTTAAAACTTTATTCAAAAGACTAAATCAGTAATTATGAATATGTAAGTTAAATAAAATTTGGTAGAATCCTAGTTTACCTATTTAGTTTTTTCTATATTTAATAAAGCTATAAAAAAATACAATCAACGATCTTGATACATTTTGCCTTTCAATCTTTGGGAATTACCCGGATTATTTATGTTAAATTGATTTGTCTATGTATCTACAAATATAATATTTTTGGGCGACCATTTTGCTCGCGTGCCCCACCGATGATGCGAAATGTGCAACAATAGTAGCAGCAGGGCTTGTGCCAGGTTCATTCAGAGAAGTACCAGGTAATCCGCTGCCGAGCAGTAACATTCTTGCGTTGCTGTTACAGTGGAAGGGTGTGGGTGCCGGTGAAATTAAAGTTACTAGAGACGTGATATCATCTTCTCAGAGAGACGGGTGGGATTTGGGTTTTCTCATTCTTCGGTAGCGGTCTTTCGACTCAGACGTCTTGCTGTTGTTTATGGGTGAAAGTTGCTATTGTTGCTTTCTTCTTCACAATGTTTAGATAGGTAAACATGCATTATGATTTACCTATCTAAACATACCTATAACTTAATAAGACAGAGATGATTTTCATTACACAAAGTTTGCTTCGGTCGGGAATCGAATCCGGGACAGGCCCTTCAAAGGCAGGATTACCAACTAGTCCCAAACTAAGCATAGGTTATAGGTAGGTGCTATAAGAACCAGATTACTGATATATAACTTAAAAAGTTTTTTTTTATATCTAGGTATAACATATAATACATACTAACACCCAGACACAAAACAAACATCTATGTTCGTCACACAAATGGTTGTTATAAGTGGGGATCGAACTGACGATCTACAGCGCAGAAAGCAGGGCTTCTACCAACTGGGCTGAGGCCAGTGATTCCTACACGTACCATCCAGGACCAACCTACTGCTAACCAAGCCACGCAGCCGCCAGAAAGAAGAAACCCACTGTACTGGCGCTAGTACTAACTACAAGCAATTGCAATTTTAGCGGAGTTACCTTTTAGAATCAAATGGTATGTTCGAGCAGAGACCTTGAGACACATGTTTAAATTTGGATTTCTTTTGTTTGTTTATTGCTACGTGAAAACATGCTAGCAATTTATTTGCATTACAGTTGGTACATTCATTGGCAATGTCTCCTTCAACATTGTATTTTTCCACGACTACATTATTTTGTCTGAGACATTTTTTAGGTGACAAACAAGCATGTGGACGTTTGCAATATCAGAGGTATCACTCGATCGATTCCGACCCTTTATATATAGTATTATGCTTTAACTTTTGATCGATATCTAATGAAATTGGTGCAAAGTTAAAATTTGGTCAATATTTTGCCTTTGCGAAGTTCTCTTAACAATATGTATGAAAGGGCAAAGTTATAGGTTGTAAAATATTTATTTTATGCATAGATGATCCCATCTGATGGTTAATATTCATTATTTTAATTGATGTTCTAAAATAACATCTAATAGAGAAATCCTAGTAACCTATATCTCCTTCTTCCAAATAATCGATGAATGCAATCGACATTGGACATCCCAGCGCATTACCCCAATGATTGAGGCAGCTTGTCCCTTTCGATTGCAATAAAATATTTGAATGCAACTCATAGATGCGGAATATCACAGTAAATCAGAAATATTTTATTTAATGTATTAAATATGATCAAAGAATGATTTACTGCTTAGCACCAATAAAATTTGTTTATTTAACGCTCTTAGAGGTGGAATTTCTTCATGAAATTTCTATAAGACAGACGTATAAACTATCAAATTAAAAAAAAATCATTGAAATCGGTACGCAAATGGCGAGAAGTCGAATAAAAAATATACAGCCGAATTGCTAAAATTTTTATTTTCTGAAGTTGGTTAAAAACAAGTTCAAAATTAAAATTAGTCGACATGTTTATCATAATTATCATTTTGAGGATCATCATAAAATCAGGAATACAAAATCTAGTATGTGTTGAAACTGGTACAATCACTGAAATCTCTTTAGATATAAAGCAAACTTATAAAAACCCTCGTTTTGGTCAGGGGCTAAAAAAAATTAATAAGTAAAACAGAATAAGATACATTTATGAATTAAACTCATATAAAAACATATGTTTAAAGAAACCTATAAAGAAATGAATATAAAACTTAAAGCTCGTTTTGAATTTTCAACCATTTCAGCCGACAGACGTCCACTGTTGGACATTGTTGAATTTTCAACAGTGTGCCATTAATATTAGAATTAAGATTAAATCCTTTAGGAAAGCAGGAGTGATTTGTTGTGAGTGGAAAAAATAGTATTAACTATAAAACGTGAGAATTTCCCACACAATTAATATAAAAAGACCCAAGCCCATCCGCTATATTCATTCAATTAGTTATATCAAATTTTGCGATTCTATTCGCAAGTCAAAAAAAAGTAAATTATTATATAATTTTTTATTTATCTCGATGTATAACTGCAAAAAAGTTAGGGCGGCTTACCTTAGGCGGGAAGTCTAGGCTGCTACAAATTTCACTCACTATGATACTTCACTTGGAAAAAATAATATGACTATAAAATCAATTTGTATTAATGATAATAAACATTTTATATCAGTACTCTTGGATGAAAACGCGTCAGAATGAACGACCGGTATCCGAAGGCTTCGAGGGAAAGCGCACAGCGCACGGTGCGTCGCGTTTGGCGCCTAGCACCTGACTGAAAGGAGGCTCGCGCGCCCCGACCTACCCGACTACTATTCCACAATTAACGTTCTTTTTTCCAAAGTTTGCTAACAAAAAATATGTCGAACGGAGGCTGCGCTATAAAGAAATGATTTGATGAAACGACCACTTGACAGGTGGCTCGCGTCGCATCCTCGCGTACACTAGTTAATTGTGGGTTGCGTTTACGTCGACGGCGTACAGGACGTACTGAAAAATGACTTTTAAAAATTAATGCTAGCAAATAAGTGGTTGCCGTTCGTGTGACATTAAAACCCTCGCATTATTATGTATCGCAAGAGTTAGCTGCAAATAGACCGGTTCGTTAGGATTAAGGCACAGGATTATCTTATACAGGTTGTATGGAAATGGTGTCAAACGGACACGAACAGGCATCCGTAGGTGTATGTATACTCTTTTCATCCATTAGGTATGTATGCTCCTATAGTATCGGAGCAAGTTTTGTATATTAGATCAACACTGAGCGTATGTATGTACTAATAAAACAGGAGCATGATGAACCAAACAAAAAAAAACTGCGTATTATATAATTACTTTAGTATTTCAGTAAATATAAAGTGATTCAATTTCTCGATTCATTAATTATCTCCTACCCATAGTAAATCATAGATATACATATGGTTGTGATTCCGGCTTCAGTTCTAGGTCCTTCCTCAATTACACACAGAATTAAAACAGACATAGAGTGGTAATTTTATATATTATAATAATTTGGTTGATTTTGTGAATGAGCGTGACGCCAGACTTAGATTTGTGTGATCGCTCAAGGGATCGTGTGATCCGCCCACCGCGCGCGATTGGCCGTCATCTAGCGCTGGGCGGGGCGTTGCTTAGATACCGACTTAGAAGCCTTTTCATGAAATTAAACGAATCTCTATACAGGTTAGAGTTACTGAAGAAACCATATGAATGGGAAAACGTTTAGTACAGATTTGTTTGCAAGTAACAATGTATCTAATAATGAAGAACATAGATCAGCAGAGAACCGAGTCTTTAGTTAACGTAAAGTAATAATTGATCGAGAACTGATTATAAGGTACAGATTCAAGTGGTATTTTTTCCAAAGTTATGGCAGACCCAACGACAGGTATAAAAATTGAATAGATTTACTACCTAGAAACAACTGGATGGAGAAGGCACAGGGCCAGAAATCCTCGCAAGCTCTAGAAGATCATCACCCAAAGAGGGATTTTCACATAAAACATAATATTAAATCCAAAATTATTCAGATTTGAATTAATAATGAACAAATTTAAAATAAAATTATAATATAATCATTTAACAATTTGCATTTTTTTTGAAGCTAAATTTCGTAATGATGTTTGTGCAAGAAATAAAAGGCTATTTTAATTTATCTCAGAATGTACGATTACGTACGTAAAATGGAAGTGTGTAAGTAGTACGTTTTATAAATTATAACAATTTTACGGTGGAGTAAACGATTGTAATAACAATCACAGGAAATTCAATTAAGCGGTTAATCTGCTTTGTAAGTGTAATGTTACGCATTGTATGGTTTCACTGAGAAGTGCTTCTGTGAAGAGTTGTAGGTACACAGAGGCGCATTTAGGGGGACTTCGGGAGCTAAAGTTTTTATTTAAATAAAGTGATGGTACAATTGGATGACCGGCCTGATGTTTAGCGGAATCCGCTGCCCATTGATCACAGCTTGGAAGGTAAAATGTGCACAATTCAACCGGCATCCATAATCTTTTATGGCTGAAGTTACCTACTCCTTGAAAGTAGGAAGAGGTCACTCAAAATATTCAGATTGCTGTTGCGATATTAAGAACATCTGAATTTCGGGGATATAGGATTGTGTGTGTGTGTGGCACACACACAAACAGAGGAGTTTTCATATTGTTATGATTAGGTATTATAGTATCATAGTTTTAGAAGTAATCAAAAATTAAAGGTCAGTCAAATACCAGGCTTTTTTCAGTAATTTTCAGTATCAGTTTCGTTTATCAGGTTTTAATAATAATCATATTGCTCAACAACATTACATGTTTAATTGTAGCTTCTATAAATAAATTTGATTGCCTTTGTGTGTCTCAAGGCTTGTTTTTTTCGCTTTCTTTGCCCTATAAAGCTGGCAAAAGCCTTCTAAATAAAGCTGTAGTGCCCAGGGCGATCTAGATCTGGTCTCTGGAGCCGCCCTCGTCAGGCTGTAAACATAACGGGCGCGTGTCGGGCGCGTGGTCAGAGGGCGCATGCGCGGGCGGGCGGCGGGCAGCGGGCAGCGGGGGGCGTCACGGCCCGTTAGCGAGCCTCGTCGGCGCGTGCACATGTCGCCCCGGCACGCGTCCTACCGCCTTTTTATAACTCCTTTTTCTGTTACTGTTCAACTTATTTTTTTCTGGCTTTGTTCGATTTTTGAATTAATGCCGTTTCGGCCTGTTTCCTGATTTTATTCATGATTTAAAAAAAAAAAACAAATTTTATATCTGATATCACCGATTGAGCGTACGAGCAGACCTCCAGCACAGCATCGTGAGTTACAACCGACACGATCGCGAATCTGGTGAATCATTATTGGCTATTTGAATATCCAGTCGGCCGGATGAGTTATCAAGATAATAACCATGCAAATCCTTAAACACGTTCATAAAGTATGCGAGTACACGGCTGATAGATAAGTAAATCAAAATAAAACAGTTGAAGGGTGGTATGGCTCAGCTGCGGACAAACCGGTACCGAGACTCGGCCAGGCGGCTGGAGATGTCGCACTTTGCCATTCCTTACAGTCAACTTTTATTAATTGGGCAGATGAGAGCCTCGGCTTCCATGACGAATGCTTATCCCTTATACGGACAACGGTTCGCGAAACCTTTTATAGATTCTCAATTAAAAGTGTCTATTATAGATAATAGCACGATTGGACTTTGTAGTTTATAGAATCGAGAATATTTGCTTTAAGTGGGGATAAAAAACAGGTAATATAACGGAAAAGACGATTAAGTGGAATAAAATATAGCGTGGGGTGCGGGCGGCAGGTGGCTGCAAATAGGGATGCGCTTGCGCACTCCTTGTCGACTGGCGGAAATTTAGTTCTTTCGAGATTCACTTATTTACATATATATTTGGAGTTTAATAAGTGAATGTCCCTGTCCCTGACAAAAGTAAATAGGCTATTTAATATACCACGTGAGCCTAACTAGATTTGGAATATGAAAAAAGTTTTGGGAATTATGGTTCTAAGACATATTTTGACAATTTTTACCAGGGAAAACTCATTGATATACTTCTGGGAGTACCTACATACAAAATGGAGTATTTGAATCTGGTTGTGTAAATTTCTGAGTTGTCACGTTATTAATCATTCTTATTACGTCATGTTAATTTCATCTCTTATTGCGTCGTTATGTATAGAATATTCATGCAATATAAATAATAATATATTTCCTGAAAGCCTGTAATGATAGTAATTTTACCTAAGTCGGTCTGTAAATATGCCGTGAAAAAGTAACAAACATTATATAATAATATACATATAATAAATTCGGATTTATAATATTACGAATGTTATTTTTAGCTAAGCGAACGAAACCGGTTTTTTTAATTCAAATGTTCTATTTCTATATATGCTTTTAGATACGTTTAAGACCCACCGATTTAGGCTGTGTGTTATTTATCAGACAGGCGTTTTATAATACTAGGTAATATTATAAATGTCTTGTATGTTGAATGTTGGTTACTTACTCCCTCACGCCTCAACGACTGATCTGATCAGATTTGGATGACGATGAATTTGTTATGAAGGTAGCTTATATCCTGGATAAACACAGACCACTTTTTATCCCGAAAAAGTGAAGTAATTTTTAGTGACTTAATTAAAAACACAACTATTGACTTTTTAATCCTTGGGCGTATCTAGTGGTTCAATAAAACTATCATTAAGAAATCAAATTAATCAATTCCATCGATATGACCCCATCACTAGGCACCCTCAGTCTTGGACGACAAGATTCACCACGCGAGTCGCGGCATGTGCACCCTTAACGGATTTATTGGAGGCCCGCGCGTGCTGTGCGTCACCGCCATTGTCCTCGCAACTGTTTACGATACAGTTACTTTCCAATTTCAAAAAAGTCCCACAAAACCTACCTAGCCATTATTATGATTAAACTTCTAAATTATAAAAACTCTATGGTTAAAAGAGTTTTCTAAATTTAAAAAAAGTATAAATAAATTTCTCTAAAAAGTTTGTAGGTCGGGTTTTTTTTGTCAAACTCCTATGTTCGTTACACAAGTAGGTATTTGTTCTCGTGAATAGGCATGTCGGGAAAATCAAGGCTCAACAACAATCAATGAGAATGAACCAAATAAGTCAAATTTAAGTAATAAGATAAAAATAAAGTAAAGTGCCCGTGGTAAACACGCTGATAAGCTTCAAGTTAAAGTTTTTTGAGGTTTAAAAATAAAACGTGGAATGCTAGTGCAGGGGTGCAGGGGTTAGTGTGTAACTAACACCCCTGCCTGCACTAGCATTCCGCCAGGATTGAAACTTGAAAGCGGAGTTGCTAAAAACTAGGTCACGTTCGCTAATTAGTCTAACTAGGCTAATTAGCGAAAATAATATATTTTAATTTCACTCGGTATTCTGATTCCGTCAAAGCTAGATTTGGATATATTGATTCTGAGATAAAAAATCTCTTCCATTTTCCAAGTCAAAAGCAAACCAATATAAGATAAACTAGATTTGATGGATTGGTCTTTTTTCTTGCCAGATGCAACAGTTCAGAACAAGGAAGGTAGATAGTATATGAGCGTCATCTATCCTGAACTAAACATAGCTTCTACGATGGGATTATTCATTAGGTACTATTTCATGAAAATAAATCCATATTAGCATCTGAAGATAGAACAAACGTCTGTTTACAATATCACACAAATGTTCATCTTGGGTGAGAATAGAATCCAGGGCCTATACACAGAACCAGAAATAGAAGACAGAGCTAATAATAACTGACAAGCGAGATCAGTCAAGTATTCATAAGAACAACCTAAAACTAACTTTTAATAGTTATTGCACAGCCTGATTCGATATAATCCATTTCCATCGTGTTCTGGACACGATGATAACATACAGTTGAAAATAAACGGTTTAAAATCTAAATTATAACCCGATGAGCATGTTTCGCGATCTAGTGCACGAGTTGAGTACAAGTTCGTGTATTTCTTTCAATCAGACTTTGTAACGATCTTCCATCGCAGTTGGAGACAATGGTCTGGAGTGGCGAGTCATATGGTGGGCGCAGCGTGTTCGCATCAGAAACCGTAAAAGCTCAGGGTGTGCACAAAGCTGCGCGCGCATTGTGGCAGCGCGCGGCACGCCTGCTCATCACGACGGAAACCTACAGCGTGTTGCCAACTGCTTTAGTCAATTTATGGCTGTATTCTTTTATCATACAGTTTATAAATATAGGTCCTTACTATCGCATAAAATTCTTAATATTAGAGAGCTAGAGTAAGTAATACATCCTCGGTACGTATCAACTAAAGTGCGTAATCTTGCAACGGACCCAAAACAGCAGACTAAAAATCAGGACTTAGAATCGAAAATTCGGAGGTAAGTGTGACTAGTCCGAAACTACCTACGTGGTAGGTATATTAACTCTCGCTTGCCGAAAATGGAGCTATATCCAATATAATTTCAAAATTTAGCTATTGTATTATATGTATTTTTATTTTATGCTTAATAACATACTAGATAAAGTCAGCGCTTTATACAAATCTTTACTTTGCTAAACCTTTTTTATGTGCAGGGATTTATTAGAGTATATTTGGGGAAGGCCCCAATAAATTAATGAAAGAAATTTGCAATAGCTTTTTTTTTAACCATTAAGAAATTGACCTACTAGCACAATTTTATCTTTAGATGAAGCAAAATTGTTAGATTTAGCTGTTTTAGCTAAATCTAACTATTTTGCTGTTATAACTGGCAATTCTCCATAATTAGCGTTTAACTCTTGTAAGTATTGTTGACTAGCACATGTTCCTATCCGAGGCCGAGTACTGCTATGTTGCGGTTTCCGATTGAGTACTGCTGCATCAATTGGTAATTACTACGTACGTGCCGAGTAACAACATTGGACTATTCATACTTTAGCTTTTTACTCGTTTTGAACTTTCAGCGAGGGTTTGCGGTTGAATGTTGCTGTTGCAGATCAATCAAGAACATTATTTTCTTAAAAAGCCGGCTGTTTCGAGTTTAGTCGTGGTATTTGAGTGTTACGCTTGTCCGTATACATATTGAATATCTAGCAGGTAGATTGAGTTCAGCTTGTTACGCGATAAAAAAGATTAGAGAACTGTGTGGTAATGATACTACCAAAACCGTGTATTTTGCTGACTTTCATAGGTATTTAACGTACGGTATTTTAGCGTGGGGAAGCGCGGCAGAAACAAAAATAATTTGTATTTTAACAAAAGGGAGTAACAAACATTATTGGCCTTAAGATTATTTTCCATAATTAAATTTACACATACATCTAACACTGTGGAGTAGACTTTAGTGTCATCCCACTATGCCAGATGCATATAAAAAATCTAAAGGATTTCTCTATTCTACGATATCCAATTTGTGTTAACAAATTATTTATTACACTTTGACAATGCCCTTTTACAGGAGCATAACTTGCCATGAATTTTATTGTATAAAACTAAGTTAAGTCATTTTTGCATAGTGGTATTTTTTTGAACACGAATATTTTGTGTCTGTTTGTGGCATAACATTGTAACAGTGTATGAATTTATTATAAGTTTTTTATAATATCTTTTTGACATAACCAAGTGTTCCTTATTGTACCAATGGTAAAAATAAATGAGTATGAGTATGTTGAGACGTGGGGACTATGAAGAGGACTATTGCCTATTTTCGAAATTCGAAGCACTAGCTTCGTAGTTTATACACAGGTTCCAGAAACGTTCCATGTTCAAAAGTGTTATGAGAAATAGACCTTTTGATATGGAAACTACTTTCAAATTATATTATCCAGTTTATTGAGACTGTATAATCTTGGAAATGTTGTCAGTCATAGAAATGGTAAGGATTACGGATTACACATCAGATGAATTCATACAAAGCAACTGTAAATTATACATATCTCAATTCAGAAACAACTTGAACTATTTTTTTTTTTGCAGGATAATAATGCAGGATTTTTTTCTGATAATTTATTTTACTCATAGATATTATACCATTTTCGAAAATTACTCTTGACTTACTAGACCTCGCCCAGATATGTCTCACGATATGTTAATCTATCCGATGGGGTTCTATCTGAAAAGTTGTGATTGTACGTATCTATACTTATTGAGACCCTAGACTTCGAGATTCTAGACGGTAATGATAAACCTTCAAGTTACATCCATCATTGGGATATTCAGAAAAAATGTGTGATTAGTAATGTGCATTTGACTTTTGATTATTGGAAGCTATCTGAGGCACATACAGACATACGTAGGTGTGCTCTTTGACAATTTAATAGCATATGCGCGTACACCTGCCCTTGCAAAAAGTAGGCACGCTTGAGGCAACGAAGCGCGGAATTCGTCGCCGCGGTCGTCCTCCTAGATAGGTCCACCACACGTCTCAGGCTGACCAGGACACTGAAAGCTCAAATATTTAGAACGCTATCCTATCAATATATCCTAACTTCAAATGCTAGCTTACTACTATTTGACTAGCTAAGCTAATAGCCTAGAAATTAAGCTAAGTTACTTGATTGCTGGCTTAATAGTACTATAGCTGGCTATCTAGCTTATAAACTAGCTTCATTAACATATAGAAAGCACACAGATGTACTAAACTATCAGGTAAATAGTACAGAAACTATTCGAATACTTGGTAATATTTTGGTATTTATTCTTTGGGAATCATCAAGAATTTTTGATTTTAGAATTTTGATTTTTGGATATTAAAATGTGTGTTTAAATTTTTTTGACTAATTTGAATTTTACTAGACTTAACTATAATAGAGATCAATAAATCAAATTAATGTATGCATAATTGCCGGAAAAAAATACTTAAGTATTTTCGACATTTACAAAGGAAACCTATGGTTGATTGCAATCCATGTTTTGTTACTTAATTTCAGAGGAGACCCAAACTATTATGGTTACCCTAAATAACCTATCTTATACGCTATTTATTGGTAATTGATTGGAAAGGTGCATTAAGTCTTACATGTTTTGTAACGTTTTCCTTACATGGATTTTGTGTTTGTTCACTTTGTAGATGCTTACTCGTCAAAATATGTCTTTGTTCCACATTTCATGGAACCAACCGGTCGGTTTTAAACTTCTGGATAACTAGTCTGTCGTTACAGAAAAAAGTTGAATTTAATTATTGATTAACGCGAAAGTATTGTCTTTACTAAAATGTTAACCTTCGGTATTATCCTTGCATTCCCGACACCTAATGTTTGACACAAAAGAAATGAAAATTACTTGTCAAGTTTTCACGGATCGTCTTGAAATGCTTTTTTATAGACATGCTTTTTGTCTTTGCGCCTGTAATTTTATAGGCTCCCACACTCTTGCACCGGAACACAGCAATTTAGCAAATGTAAATGGTTTTATAGGTAGGACCGCACCGTCGCTATAGCCACATAAAAAAAATTGGCCGGCACTGTCATCGTGATCGTACCTCTGTAGAAACTTCGAAATCACTCAGTACATTATAAATCTGACGTGCACGTCCATAAATATCTCGACGCGTTATTAAAGTCGTAGTATTTATTTTTGAGCCATCAGCGTGCTTCGGTGAAGCCAGTGAAGATGTCTGGGCGAGTTAACGCGTGCCCCGGGGCGGTTGCGCATGTCCGCTTAATGAGCGTTTTAACTACTGTTGGTAAATCATGCTTTACGTCTGTCCTTCAGGCTGATGCCGCCAGAGCCGCCCAGCTGCGCAATGTTTCAGTAATTAGTAGAAGATACGATGCATTTGGGAACGTATACTACGGTATAGCAGACGTGATGAAACCGGTATACCTCTGAACCAATAAATCTAAGAAATGTGAAATTAACCAATCTGGATTAGAGTTACGTCTTTTCACTGTCTTTTGTTGAGAGTAGGCTGGTGTCCCTGCGGAATATAGGAAACTGATACGGATAAGGATTTACGAAAAATATATTTACGAAAAAACCAATAATAAGCACAAGTGGTCAATATCCATTAGTGACTGATGTAGGCTGATTATGAAAGCTAAGCGCTTGTCTGGCACACTGTAGAGTATCATACGAACGTGAAGGGTCCAGTTGCTCGCGTCCGTAGGTGTGTACTCTTTGATTCCCTCCACGTACACCCTGGGTGGTACCCGGAGAGGTAGTGCCACCTCACCTGGGATCTGCCACCAAGCAGTAGTGCTCGCATTACTGTATATATATATAATATATATATTGAATATATAGTATATTGAACGTGGAAGATTGTAATATGTGTTCAGTGTGAACTAAATTTAATTTAATTGGGTGATAACCTCCTGTGGACTTTTAGAGTTCTGTACCCAACGAGTGAAGGGAATCCTATAAGACTACAACGTCCATCTGTCTTATCCATAAGGTCAAACGGCACCTGTCATGTTATGCTATTTTTAACCGACTTCCAGAGTAGGTTATCAATTCGGTTGTATTTTTTTTAAATGTTTGTTACCTCAATTTTCCGTCATTTATCAACCGATTTGGAAAATTCTTTTTTTATTTGAAACTTTCAGATTGGTCCTATAGAATTTTCATTAATATCAGTTCTACAGTTTGGTTGTTAAATGTAAATAACTATGAAAAATATCTCATCCAAGTAAACAAAATTACATGTTTGGCTTTCCTGTGACATTTTTCTTCGCCCGTTGTATACTGATTCGAATGTTTATTTTATAAAATGGTAGGGTGTAACCCCTAAGGGTGAAAAATAAATAAATAAGTGATGTAAGAATTGAAGTCGATTTTTTTAGATATCTCAATCAGTCAATTGTCATTAGTTCTTTGCGGTCGATCTAGATATTAGGTTTTAATTTTAAAAACTGTGTCAAGGCAAATTATCAGCCTCGTTTACACAAATTGCCTGTTTAAAGGTTTTTTACTGATTGTTTTGGTAGTAAGGTTAGTTGTAGTGGCTGTATTTGAAACATTTAGCTATTTTTAAATTATATTTTGATATATGCTGAAGCTAGACGATTTCAAAATCATGAAAAACAATATAATTAAACAAATATTCCTGGCCTAAAAATTTTGCAATGTAATAAGATTTTACAGGACATATGTTTAGGATTAAAATGCTTAAAGCTTTTTGGGGTTATATCATACTAATATTATAAATGTGAAAGTTTGTTGCTCCGTCACGCCTCAACTGCTGAACGGATTTTAATATTTGTCATGAAGGTAGCCATACCCTGGATTAACACATACTTTTATTCCCGACAAAGTAAGGTATTTCTTAGGATGTCCAACGCGAGTAGCACCGGGGGCAAAGCTAGTCTTTCGAATATGGTTGTATCTTGGGAACCGTAAGGCATCCGCTTAATATTTCCACGGAATATTGTGCTAATGTGGCGGATAACTTAACAAATTGTTTAAATAACTTGTTTGGTGGTACGGAACTCTTGGTGTGTCACTTCGATTGCACTTGGCCATTTTAATAACTAAATTGTAGAAGCGCGATTTCTCACTATATTATACACTTATTTTTCTTTACGAAACCGCCCCTATAAACAAACAGGTGTCAGTTTGTTTATTTATTAGCTTTGAATAATTCGTATGTACAAAATCAAGGGTCTAACGGCCAACGGTTGAAACGTATTTTTTTACTAAATCACATAAATAAGACATCATGATATCAATAAGATATCATCAATGAAATATAATCATTTCTTTAAATATTTCTTTATTTCAAGCTCACATCGTACGCTTAGGTATCAGAGAAACTTCAGAAGAATATATAATAATATTTTATGCTGTAAGAATGAGCTATTTTTATTTCCTTGTATTCTAAATTCATTTCTTAGGCAAAATAATCGATACAAATAAAATATGGCTCGCAGCGAGACTACGTTATTTTACAATCTATCACTTTTATGATAATATGGATACTAATAGCAGACTAACATTTGTGCCTATTATAAATTGCATGACGACAACAGCTGGTAAAATCCGTGAGTCCTGCATGAATTTGTTTCGCAACAATATGCGAAGATGCCGATCCATGTAAAATGGACAAAGCCTATTGCATACATAAATTTAAGAGCTTATCGGAACCGGTTCACAAAACCTTTAACATCGTGTTTATTACATAAAGCCCCAAAACAATCGAATAAACAGCTCAATACGAAGCTTAAAAAATTGGGTTAGCGCAATTAACCGGCAAAGGTGGTGCGCTTTTGCAGGCGGATAATGAATGGGCAATCTTGCTCCTTTGATAAGTGGCAACGTGTGGCGGGTGCAGTGATACTTGGGGCTCCAGTGGGGAGCCTCGGTGGCCTGCGTTGAAGGCGCATCGCGGGTGAATGAGGGGTCATGTGGAACTGGCCGGGCACTGGCCCAGAGGGGGGCTGGATTGGACTGTTATCACTGGACGCTAAAAGCAGACGTGAATTGTATTATTTGAGTGTAAATCGTCTTATAACTGTGTTTGGAAATGGTTTAAACTAAGCTCGGATTTTGTCATATTAGAGTTTGATTTCTCGAGTTTTACGGCTCCGTATCTAAGTTGGTTGAGTCTGGAATAAACTTTATGCTCATCAAAACAAAAATAAATGAGGTCTTCTCGGGTCTTAGGTGTTATTCTTGTGTTTCTGTGTTTGCCCATGACAGCTGCAACAGGGAATCCTAATGTATCTTATTCCTTTAGGTCTCAAATATCGTTCATACGTCAAATTATACACGTAGCATATAACGTATCACAGGAGCCCTTAGGCACATTACATGCACACAAAAAACAAATTACAATTAGTTTTCACATTCTAGCAATTTTTACTCCAAACCTAACGGACAAACCTCTTGGAGACATGACATATGCATTTAAAAAGTTATATATGCGTGCGCTATCGGCAGTCCAGTGTGGATTGGTCTTGGCGCGGGCAGGTGGCGCGAAGGCCGCTCGGGACCGGGAGCGCGTCGCCTCCGGTTAATTGATTCCAATCTGAGCTGAGGCTCGCGGTGATTCAGAGACACTCTCGCTCTCCTAATTATGAGGTAACGGTGCTTTTTGTTACTCTTTTCATGTATGGTTAAATTCAATCGCATTCAATCGCATTGCATGTACCTACTACGCAAAAGATTGGTGACAGCGGGCAGCAAATGCTTGTCCTGAGTGCGATTCCCACGTAGGACAAGCATTTTCGTGAATAAATTTTGTTCTGTGTCTGGGTTAAAAAAAGTTATGTAAGTATCAGTTATCTAGTTCCCATATTAACAAGCTATGCTTAGTTTGGGGCTAGATGGTTGTGTGAAATGTCCATAAGTATTTATTTTTATATATACCTCTGAAATAATATAGTTGCTATTATATCCCAGTTGGGCGGTAATTATACTTAACTTTAAAACTCACCTGAAATTTTGCGGGTATCACGATACTCGTGTCCGTGGGTGAATACCCTCAGAGTCCCTGCACGTGTCCTCCGGGTGGTGCGAATGGAGCAACCCAAAGTAGCAGTAGAACTTGTGCTACGTTCATCTGAAGAAGTACTGTCTCCACACCTGGTAATCCGCCGCCAAGCAGTGGTGCGCTCGCGTTGCTGTATTCCGGTTGAAAGATGTGGGTGCCGGTTAAAATACACTTCAGGCGTAACACCCCCGTATCAATAGTTATGGGAGCAACGCAATGCGACTTGAGTTTTGTCATACTTTACTAGGCGAAGACCTGGCTCGTATTTTTAATGTTTATGGGTGGCGGTAGCCATTTAACATCAGGTGGACCATCTACTCGTCCCATCACTTTAGTCAGAAAACAAAACACAGAAATTTACACAAATACATTTATTTCAAACTCCAGCAAGCAGATGAAACAATATTTATTTGACTCATAATGAACAGACAAGAAATTCATGTTTTGGGTCGAACGGAGCATAATATGTATTGGGTAGAAATATCTTGGGTCGAACGGAGAAGCACTCAATTCGTACATCACAAAATAATATCAAAGCCAGGGGAATGAGAGAAGGCATCTCAAAATTTTAATAAACATTAATTTGAGTTAATTGCTTGTTTTGCATTTATCGAGAGCGTGTCAAAACTCGTTCGGACTACAAGGATCGCCTCTGAAGTAGCGATTAAACTGAACACGTTAATCCGCAGTCACGTTTCCTGTCGGGGATTACCGCTGTATTTTTGATATTATTTATTGCAGTGAAATTATTTTACAGGCATTTTGTTAAAATTTTAAATGCTTTGGTTTTATGTCAATCGTTGGTTTTGCTGAGCTGTTATATATTTTTGAACTTAAAGGTACTAAGTTATAGTTCTTCCCAAGCCATTGAAATAAGTCATGTTATAAAATTGAACTAAGACAAGTGACTGATGTAAAAAATCGAAAAAATACCTTCTTAAAAGTAGTGCCGACCCCGTTAAACGTCAGGGTCGGCACTACCGGGCTCGATGAAACAATTTTTCGAAACTGGCCCGTTAACGGGGCGGGACCACCGGGCTCCATGGGATATACCCATTATTGCAGTAACAACATTTAAATATCCATAAATATTTATTCCTTTTTTAAAGCATCCTAATTTGGCAGAAATTTATTTTAATTAAACGTGTAAATCATTGCCTGGAATAGACATTGCCTGGAATATCCAGAAAGTTTACCTGGTTGAGATCCAACTTAAACTTCTTCCCCATGGAGGGTCTGAACAAGTGTTAAACTTAGTATTAAGAAAGAATGTTCTTATAGGTTAAAAAAGTGTTTATTGAAAAAGTGACGTTTCCAAGTAGTGTTTTAGGAATTCAACGGAATACTTTGAGTTCGACTTAAACATGCCGTCCATCTCCACAAGCTGAGCATTCACCAACCAGTACACGTTACCCATAATCATAGCATTTGTTTGCAAACCTGTTGCGAAATGTGCACTTGCTAACTGTCCTAGCTTCAGCTGCTCGTTAGAATGCCACTGTCATAGACGCTTCGATCGGTAATAATAAAACACTTTGTCTTCGGAACCTGTCTGATTAAAATCAAACACAAAAAATGCTAATCAGAGGGCGAGTGCGTTAAAGTAGTCGTATCCATATAAGTAATGCAGCTTTGTTAGTCGCAGTGCGTGCGCGGTACCCCTGAAAGAAAAAGGAATTTGGACTGTATTCCTATAAGTGGTAAGGTTTCTGTATGCTGAGGAGTTGAATGGAAGACTGAAGGCTAGGTTCTGAAGCACGCGCTCAATAATTACGCGTAAAAGGTCGCTCGTGCACATTGCGCGCCGTCTGCGCGGCTACCGCAACACATTTACGCCCCCAGGTTTCAATGTCACCACATATCTGTATATTTGTAAGAGTTATTTATTTTTACAAATCGTTTACTAATCGTGTATAATGTAATTACCTTGATCTATCTTAAATGAAGCCGGTAGAGATGTTTTACAAAAGAATACCATTACGCTGTTGGATTATTATGGTTCAATGATTTTAGCACTGCAATTTTTAGTTTAGTATGTTTAGCAGGAATGTAATTTTTAATGCTTAATTAAAAACGAGCTAATATTTTTTTTAAGTGACTATATTAATTTTTAACTGGGTTATTTTGAAATATCTATAATTTGTTGGTGGATATGATTTAAGTAAATCTGTGATTTATATGGCGTTGTGTGTAATGTTCACTGAAATCCATTTATTTATAATTTAGTTCATTAATATCGTCAGAAATGAATAAAGCTGTGAATAAAAATATTCAATACTCAATGTGATTTAATGCGGCTAAAGCAATAGGTTTGCTAAACGACTTCATTTAAAATTTGTCAAAATGAGACAAAATGTAAGAAATATAAATAATTTACGAAATACCACTACCTTTTAAAGAGGAAAAGTTGTCCTGATGGGTTAGCCGAGTTATTTTCTGGAAGGACAAATACAGCGATGATATCACTATTTATCACGTAACTGCCTATGGTAGTGTCCACAAGGTGAATATGGCCGATTAAAACTTAACCCTTCTCTACAGGGAAAAGGTATGAATTTATTACTCGCATGTATGTACTTAATATTGAAGCATGAACGCATATTAATCTTTGTAATTTTGGTGACAGAATGGACCACCCATTTGATATGAACATAATTTGACTCACCTTACAGACCAGTTGGTAGTAGATCTGCTGTGTGCGCTGAAGATCGTGGGTTTGATTTCCACTCAGGACAAGCATTTGTGTTACGAACATAGATGTTTAATCTGGATATTAATATTTATTATAAGTATGTATTTACAATATAGTTATATATAATAGCGGAAAATTGTGGAAAAGTTCTATTTCTATCGACTTATTAGGTCGTTATCACGTCATACTTATAGTGATATTATGTTTTAAGGGTTATATTGAAATATACTTAGGAGAGCCTTCTTACGTAAAGATATGCAAAAACGTAAGCTGCCAACGTTAAACATTCAAATTGCCATTGTAAATAACATACCAAGGCGTGGATACTATTGAAAAATGCCAATATTTTTAAAGGTTTATGATTACCCGTAGTTATGGACACGGTACCTTACAGCTATGATTGCATTTAATATTATGGCCTTATTATGAAATTAACATAATACCGTAATAAATGCGAATAGCCACATTAAATCAATATCTCAGATTTTATCTCCGCAAATGCAAAGATTATTTTCGAAATTGCTTTATCCATTGCCGGCGAGTTTTATGTTTTAATTTCACTTATAAGCTAGCTTTGCCGTAATCTGATATAACTATTTTATAGAGAATTTAATTAACTTGTATCATGAAAAGTAACTGTTTAGTACCTGAAGTTATTTATCTTTATTGTGCACTACTTGTGAATATTTAGTTTGAGAGTATTTATAATTTATTTTTGTTATTTAGGGGATGGTAATTTCTGCCATATCCATCTAGAAATCCGTAATATAAGCCAACTTACTTGTGGCGTAAAAACACTGGTGGTGTACTTGTAGTTTAAACCACAAGCTGAAAAGTAGCCCTAAACTCTGCCCGACTTTCGAGAAAAAAATAGCGTGAATTTATATAATAATTTATATCTGTGAACTCTGTAATGATTGCTAACATATAGGTACAGTTCTATATCATTCCACTTACGCAACGGTCCAACTAATGCCTAACACTTATTGTCTTTACTAATAAAAACATATGTAACGATGCAGTAACCTTTATAAGTATTGAAATACCTATCTGTTAGTTTGGAGGTAGCATCACATGGACTAAGCGTTAGTGTGGTCACGGCGTTAAACACCAGCTTTATATTATTATTTTTTTTTATGTGAATTCGTGACGGAACGAGCTGAGGGCCCACCTGATGGTAAGTGGTGACCCTCGCCCATGACAACAGTAATGCGCGTGACTCAGTATGAGATCCAAATCTTTACTGAGTCGCATTCATCCTGCTGCGTCCATCACCCGAGACGGGGATGATACGTCTCATGCGCATGTGATTTCACCGGCAGCCATACCCTTCCACCGGAACACAGTAATGCAACCACTACTGCTTGGCGGCAGATTCCAGATGTGGTGGCAGTACCTCTCCGGATGAACTTGGCACAAGTTCTACTGCTACTTAAAAGCAGTATTATTATAAGATTATTATAAGAGTCACTTGTTGCCACGATACTTTATGGTAAAAGTTTACAAGTTTATTGTGTTTTCAATTCTAAAGTGTTTATCCAGTACTTATATGTCTGTCAACTTTATAAAGATCTTTTCGATGAATGATAGCCACGGCAGGTCATTTAGGCTGCGTTAATAATGGTGATGCCAACTGTGTCGGTGTTTACTTGGAGTGACATGCCATGCAATTATTTTTATAACAAGCCTCAATTTTTATTGAGTTAACATCGAAATAAACGTTTTTTTCGGTTGACTGTTTACGATCAAAATGATGATGGACATACGGTTCTGTATTATTGTTATAATCAACTGAGATTCTCGTTATTCAGAGCCTACACGATTTATTTTAATAGTAGATTATATTCTGTTCTGTTGGCGTCAAACTGAACTAAAACTATAAATAACGCCATCAGTCTTTTTTAATTACGTACATACTAAAAGAGAGCAATAATTTTAGAGCTGTCAGAATCGATTTGCGGTTTAGTCTACTCTAGGGTAGACTAAATTAGCGTAATACTATAATAGTATTAGCGAAGTTATTTGTGAACAATAATTTTAGGCCTACGCCTATAATAGTGTGCCAAGCAATGTGAAAAATAACCCAATGTTCTAATCAAAGTATATAATTTATATTACTAACTAGCTGTGCCCCGCGACTTCGTGCGCGTGGAAAACATTTATTTGCGCGGAAACCTAATTTTTTTTATATATAATATTATAATATCACCTATCTGCCAGTGAAAGTCCTTTGAAAATTCAAGTTATTTGGACCTAACACTGATGGTTGTAATGTCTGTAATTTCCAAACTACAAAGCCGATGACCTTGAAATACTTACGGGACAATCTTTAAAGTACATCCCTTCTACCGAAAAAAAATGAATAAAATCAAACAACGCGTTAATGAATTACAATGAAGAACACATTTTGACTTTTTCGCCTCTCCCACGGGAACCGTGCTGATATTCAGGATAAAAAGTATCCTATGTCCTACCTCGGAGTATGACTTCAAATCGTGGCAAGTTTCATTTGAATTCGTCCAGTAGTTTCGGCGTGATGCGCGGCCAAGATACAGACAGACATGAATGAAAAAAATTACAGTTTTGGCTTCAGTATCGATCATAGAGTGCACCTCAAAAAAATTTCTCAATATATCTTCAATGTACAGAATCGGATCCGTTACAGTTGTATTATAAGTATAGATAGATAGATAAGTTAAACATACGTACTCAAAAGATAAATGATTCTTAAGTATTTTTTCCAGGCAACTTTAACGGCATATCATATCGATGGGTATAAAATTTTTACGATTTTAATTACGTTTAAGTCATAATCCAGACCATTGGTACATTTTACTGCTTCATATTAATGTAGATGTGCCTGTGTCACTATCGGAACTTTTAATTACATTACATTTAATTTACACAAAATTCAGCTCCAAAGATTAAAGTCAATTATTTTTATTAGTTGTTACAATGTAGAGACTTTTATAAATTGATGACATGCAGTAATCCAAATCCAAGAATCAACTAAAGAATTCCGCCAATACTTAACCATAATACCCATCCTATGTTATTGCGATACACACTAGCTATAAAATACAAAACTTTCGCGGCGCAAGCGCGTTAAATCGTTCCGACGCCGATGGCTGGAACTTGTCTGAACGCACCTGCGACAATTTTTATAGTATAAATTTGCATTAATTCATTTAGTCCTGTTTTCCAACGCAGTGTATAAATGGGTTAGCCGGTAAGTGGTATCTAGCCGGGCTGGTAGGCCGGTGTAGGACGTCGCTTCATAGCCAGCTAATTGACAGTGTACACGCGTGCTCCCTACAAGTATTCCACTTTTATTAACTCAACACTTCAAAATGTAAGAACAGCCTTATCGGGGATAGCTTTCAACGCGTATCGATACAACATAATCTACCCGTGGTATCTGTATTCGTTACCTAGGTGGAAGAGACGTTTTTTTATCAATGTCAATCCTTTGTTGAGAAGATAATTTACGAAATATATGAAAGTTTAAATGCTAAAAATATTTTCTTAGTGAGAGTGTGTGCAATATTTTACTGCTTTGAAATAGCTAAAAGAAAGGATCGATTATCAAGATGCCACATGCTTTCCAGTTTTTGGTTACCACCAATCCAATTCAGTCTTGCACAACGAAAATAGCTAAATCATTTTTTCCAATATAATAGATAGGAGATAAGATAGAGGACTTTCAGTCTTACAACATAAATAACATAATACATCTTTTTAAAACCAAGAATATCTACGATTTAAAACACTTAACAGTCGCTTAAGGTCAAACGTCACCTGTAATTTGTTTGCCATTTTCAATAGTAATTGTAGTCAGTTTGGACATTACATTTTAATTTCATAAGCTATCATATGAATTTAGTTCGCCTAGTTTTCCCAAATAGACACTTAACATGATTTTTCAATATTAATTTTGGTGGTAAACCTAATTATATATTTATTTATGCTTCGTTAGTTATTCGAGAATTACGGCCTTAAGGCCGTAGAAAAAAGTTATAGTTAAGTTAGAGTTTGTAGGTCCATATCATACATGGTAATTATAGGAAATAGTTGCAGAAGTCGTGGTTCAAAGGCATCACTCATGTAACCCTACTATTGATGATTACTCGTTCAGGTGACATCTTGCAGTGTATCTATATAATGCCCTGTATTTATAACATTTTTACAGGTGCAATTTATTTATTATCATTCAATGGGTCTTTTTGTTGAACCAATATATTATACCAACTGACAAAATGTGATAGGTATTCTGAACTGATGGTTTATGGGGTGGTTACAATTCGATTTATTTAAGGCATATTTTGTATGTATAAAAATATATTTTTATTATATATTTGCTATTCCTTTTAATGTTACGATTCCATTTATTTTTTGGGGATGTGTACATTTCTAGTTTCACTTTTCCTTAATACCATAATATTGTTACAATACATAATTATGATGTGTGTCATTAAGGTAACGGAAACGAAAATAAATACTACGAGATCACGTATTCTTGATTTAGTTTTGTTTCTTAGCACTTGTTCTTATAAATCCTATCCAACCCTCCATGGGAAGAAGAGTACTTACTTAGTAAAGTACTTACTACGTAGGTACCTCGTGTATAAGAACGTTTTCTATCTTGGTTAGTATTGTCGGACCGACTAAAATCGAAAGATGAGAGATGAATGCAACTTTGACTTTTGTGATATCAACCGTATATTTTGAGCTTATCATTTCATTTTATTAACACTTATTAATTTAAATAACAGATTACTAGCCGAATTACAAATGAAATTCACGGGATTCAAGATAGGAAATATTTAAGCAAATCTAAATATAATCGTGCAATAAATCATTGGAATTCCAGGTCGATGACCAAGAGGATATTTTTAACGAAATTCACAAAAAAGTTTATATCTCCCAGATGCCGCAATGTGCAATGTCTGAATGTGAGTAGAAAAAAGCTCGCGTCTGTTGACCCACTGCTTAAAATAGAAGCCCTACAGGACGTCACTGGTCGTACCTGGGAGCGGGGTGGGGGGAAGGCATTGATAACTCTTTTGTTAGCCATAAATTTATATTGATTTTTATACCTACTGACAAGTAGGTATGTCTTGTTTGCAGGAATATAAAAAAGCCTATGTAAAAAATCTACGGTATTCGACTTTGGTATCCATTATTTGAACGCACTTATAATAATTCACCCACTTGTGAATACTTATGTGAAATTTTGAAAATTTAATTAATCTTCACTAGTATGATTTTAACAACCAAAGTTCAGGTTGTTAAAATTATATTTGCTACCTGTATTTCTTAGTTTAGTCTGATATATGCTTAACTCGGAAGGTATTAGTTTCAAGTTATATATTATATAATTACTAAAAACATTTGCATTGCATTGTAAATTAAACACGTGTTCCTGACAAGAGTTTACACTTAGGCCTGTGAAGGCATGTGTAACAAAACACGGATCCGGGCTAACCGTCTCACAACGTAAATGTTTTTTATTCGAAATGTTTTCCCACGGAACGAAATAGGACATTAGAATACGATTAAGTGAGAAAAGTGATAAACTCCGCTTCCGTAGGACATCACAAAGTATAATCAATTCGTCAAATCACATTGTTGATTGGTTTATTGATTTTTAGATTCGATAACCGAATCGATATAAATCTACACTATTATTTTTATTACACAGCGCTTATTAAAACTATAGTTTCGCAATAAAAATGAAAATTTGGGACCTGCTCCAACTGGGACCGCATCCAATTATGCCATTTTGCCTGAATTATTATACAGTGCTTTAGTACAATATTTGTCGTATCAATTGTTATTCAATAATAACGATTTGGATGTTTATATTTTTTTTATATGTTGGCGTGTACCCCGTATGGGCGAGAAATAAGGGAAAAAGGGTTTTTTCGAGTTTTTTTTAATCAGTCACATGTTACTGAACTAAAGCCCACAGTCATACTTACTTGTAGACACCATTAATGAGATCTCGTAGAGCTAGCTCTACGTGACATTCGCCCACACAAAAGACTTCAACGACGTAACGACATCAGCGCGCGCCATTCGGTTTTTTGTTTGAAATTTTCTAACATGGGGCAGTTGTAAAATAAAACAACTACAGTTTTTATAATACGCCTTATGATTATGCAAAAACCATAAGACGTTTTTATTTATGTAAAAAAACCCGTGGAGTAACTTCGCTTACGGAATTAGCTCTACTGGATGGTCATTTCGAGAACTTTATTAAACTATATCACCAAATTTCATGCTCACCATACAAAATGTGCCCCGGCCGGGAATCGAACCCGGGACCCCTCGCTTCGAAGGCAGGGCAACTAGCAACTAAGCCACGGAGCCGTCTGACAATTTTAGAAATAAGTTCTTGTCTAAACTGATGTTTACTTGTTGTCTAAACACTAACATTCCAGTTTATGATTATTGACTGCAAGAAAATAGTTACTAAATTCTATTGAATCAATAGCATTGTTTGTAACGCAAATTCGCGTTGCTAGTTTATTCTGGTAAATTATTTACAAAATATTACTTGGCAAATTATTACTTACTTGGTAAATTGCAGACCAATTTTTGATTGTAATTAAAAATTAGTCTGCGATGCTCTTTACAACCTATACCTAAAATATTCATCCAGTATGCTTTACATCTTCGAAGTATTTTATAAGGTTTGGGACGGCTACCCTCAAAATAGCTGGATTCCAGCCATATGGCGCCACGTGCGCCCGCGTCGCTCGTGCTGCCAAATTACAGGTTCTTCAATTGGTCCCATTCAATTAAACATGGATGTCAAAAGTTGCTAGGGTAGGATTCAACCCCTATGATAAAAAAGGAAGAGAAAGGAAATTTTCATAGTTAAAAAAACAGTTCAAGTAAGAAGTTAACCAAAAAACTAGTGTATTCGGACATTAAGTTCACATTTTATAATTGAAGAGAGATTCCTATTCCTTGACCTTTTGATTTATTTCACTGGTGTTTTAGCGTAGTATAAGATTATTTATGGATGATAATTCCCATCGGAAAGCGACGCTGGTAGCTAAGCTTGTCTAGTTGTTATTTCCGTATCAACCTCGTATCCTTACTCAAACACCTTACGGTTTACACTATTGACCTTGACTCCGAACTAAGCATAGTAACTTGATGCCCAGGCTTCTAGCTTAATTGCCCCACTGACAGCACTAGACCCCGCCTTGCTAAGAGGCCAGTATCGGCCAGTAACTGCTGAGCAGTTCATATGCTCACCACCGCCACAACTTCCGTGAGATAGATTACAAGGCACTTTTATAAAAAAAGAGGCTGAGGTTCCCTCCCAACAGCTCGCATAAGATTCCTGGGATTGTATGTTAAGGCCCCAGTGGTTGTTCACCATGTTATCCAGAGCTAGGCTCCTCGGTAATACTCAACGCAAAGCGATACTGACATATTGGGTACTTGGTTCTACATATTACATCGGTATTCTCAATCATTGCCATGTACACAACGATTATATAATTATTTATTAAGAAACTTTAAGAAGCTTTCATAGGCGTCATTAAGTCGTCTGAAGCAACATACATGACTGTTCCATCTATTCTTTCAAGTAAAGACAATTGTTTGGAAGTAGGGTAGCCGTAGTGAGCGTACCGATTTTAACTCTATGTTTGTACATGTATGGGCATAGAAAATCTCTCAAATTACAAATGTTAGGAAACCTGCACTTCTTATAACTGAAAAATTTATGAAATGTGAAATTTACCGCAATTTCCGATCCGGATTGGGCTAGATCATCTTTTTGGACAAATTTGTCAAGAGGACTCCTGTGTTTCTGTAGAAGGATGATTACAGGCTCTTTACTCTACGGTTTGTATGTATATGCTAAAATGTAAGGCAAATTTTGAGTCTTTCCAATTATAAATTTGTAGAGCAGACTATGCTCTTAAAGCTCAATCCTTATTTGCCAATTTTCTTGATTAATTACCGGCATCAAACAGCGTCGTCATACTTCATCATCAAAAATAATGAAACCTCATTTATCCGACCCTAACGAGATACATATTTGGCGAAAGCTATGTCGAATCGACGAGATTAATCTCACGTGACGACGTTTTAATTGTTACATGTTGTTTTAGATCGGGGCAATATGTCGGAGGCGGTGGGCCGTTATCTGATGAAATATGTCCGTTATGATTGGCGAACAAACAGTATGGCGCGGCCATATGTCGCGGCACGTGCGCCGGCGCATCGCGCGCTCTGCTCACTCACCGGTGAAACTGCGCCATAGCCTGAGGAAGTGATAAAGGGATCCAATTCGCATATTTATAGTGATTTCTTTTCATTCAGATTATTATCATTTTTATAACGAAGTTGTTTGAGTGAATGCTGTTATCTTCATTAAGCAAAAGTGTTCTAATAAATCCAATTGTTGGCCATTCAACATAAGGTTCGGAAAAATATATCAGCGGCGTAAAGCAGCTGTGTTATAGACAGTATTAGAGCAACCTGAATGCAACAAATATTTGCATGATTTTTTTATATTGTATTGCGAAAGATAATTTTTCTAAGTTCACTAAACTTAGAAGAATTATCTTTCAAAAATTAATTTTAAAAGATAGCAATACTAACAAGCTACTTTCCATGAAACTGCAAACTTCCCTTAATTTGTAAATAAATTAAACCAAAGGTTTATCAATATATTTCAATTAAGAACACAAACTTCTTTGAATTTGTAACTCTATGCGCGCTGTGAAGCCAATGCAAGCTATCCATCCGTCAGTATAATCGCTTGTTAATCATTTTTCGGTTGACGTGATCCATTGTGTTACACCCTACACAGATTAAAATTATATAGACAATATTCAGCATGCAAAATTTTGTAAATTGCCTTTTTGCCTTCGACGTTTACGGAGGCCCATGGAGTCAGATATAACGCTAGTAGTGAGAAGAGTATTTTCAAGGTTGTCTCAAAATCGTACGACGCGGTTCCACGAGTCTCGTTAGCAGGTGAGCAGCGAACGTAAAAGGATGGTTACGTCCCTGATGCGCTGTGTGGGGCAGCATCAACATCTACCTAAAACTCATATCTGGAAGGCTGGATTCTCACAGAATAGGTATTCAGGAAATTTGAACCTGGTTGTCGTACGTCAGATTTAATAATTCGTTTGTTCATCTTTTTTATGTACATTTAATGCCCACTTGTCAAATACACTTTTTTCTCAATTTAGTTATTGGTGGAAGCTAAGTTATTCGTGCCAAAAGCAATGGCCGCTCACGATAGTGTAAGGTGATAAATGGCCACCCCCCACCGGGAAACACAGCCAACATTGTGCAAATGTTTATTTTTTGTTTGGTTTTGAAAAAAACACTGGTACCCTAGTCGAACTTGAGTACATAAAATAAATAAATTCGACGAAGTGTTATATACTCAACTAGCTTTAGCTCGCGTTAATGTAAATTTTGTCAATTATTTTATTTTTGATGAAAGGTACCCTATGTCCTTTTTTGTGCCCCTGTATCCAAAATTTTATGATAATCTCGGTTGAGTAGTTAAGGCATAAAATAAATATTTGCCTTTATAAAATTAGTTACCATGATTTATCGCATTCCATAATGTAGAATACAGGTGTCATATGAATATTTCACACCATAGGAAAATATTTCATCAAAATTGTTCCTTATAAAACTTACGACATGAGTTTGTTCCTTAAAAAACTTACTTCTCTCTTTTTGTTTCAAAGTATCGTTATAAAAGAGTCCTTTCTTTTTTGTTGACCCAAAAACATTATCACTCATCTCCTTGTGATATTCAATTATAAACTTGAATTAGTATTTCTTCGTCTAAAATGTAACCATCACTATTAACGTGATTATTGCATAGCTACTTAAATAGAAGAGTAATCAAAACAGGCATCACGATTACGCGATAGCTTATCAAATAAACAGTGTAACAATAAAATCGCTTAGGTACATCAACACCGCCCGTATCGCCAACCGCAGCGACCCCATCGCTGACATTGAACTCTAAAGGGTATGTTGGGGGAAATCTAACAAACGGTGCTATTTTTACTGTAATATTTACGCATAACAATATACTAAATTACTATTCCCACAATTCTATAGCACAAATTCTATAGTATATTATTAAAATATTTAACTAAGCTAGTTAAATATTTAAATATACTATATGTCAATGCAATAATAATTATTGCCTGTGTGATATAAATATTGGTCAAATAAGGAAAAATTGACACTATTTTGCCTTGTTATCACTATCTTGTCAATATATATCTGTTAAAAAGAAATATAAATATGGATGATGAATCACATCACCTATCAGTTTGGATACATGAACACCTCTCTCGCAATAAAACAACTGCACTGATTTGGAAAAAAAATTGACATAGGTAAAATTCAC
Organism: Aplocera efformata; assembly: GCA_921293045.1. Lineage (NCBI taxonomy): Eukaryota > Metazoa > Arthropoda > Insecta > Lepidoptera > Geometridae > Aplocera > Aplocera efformata. Next base: position 9,450,813 of record OV121039.1, read on the forward strand.
GTTACCGTAGTAAGATAGGCGACTGAGGTCTTTCCCTGCTTAAGTATGGCTCGCGTTGCATCACAACCGTAACTTACAAGTCCTTGAAGGTGCCAATAATTTGGTTTCACTGCCAATTAACACTTAAACTATAACCTCGAAAAGCTCAATTCAAAAGAAAAAAAGGAACAAAGCTTAAAACTAGGTTACAACAAATTTACTACAATATATAGTCCAATTTAAAACCGTCTTAATTAGTCTTAAAATTGTTAAGTTCCTCATAGCCCACCCTCCTCGATAAAGTCGTAACGGGTAGGTAAGAGCCCGCATGTTCGTTATTTGTAGCGCGGTGATTTGCATGCTCCTCCGTCCGCAAGATACCTACTATCGATAATGAAGGTAGGTAGGCACTCTTAATACTTTAAGAGCGATACGGTTGGTAAAGCACGTATTCGTAGGGACTGGACTTTATGACGATTTCATCCAGTAGATCTTATATCATTGTCAGGTACTATGAAATTGCCTAGATACTCGTATCAATAAAAATGTAATAAAACAGTAAAAAATAAACAAAAAAGTAATAGTAGTAATGAGTTTTATATAATATAAAACTGTTTCTTTGCGTTATTATTGCTTACATGTCACATCGAAGTGTTGTGAAATTTAATTGCAAATGCAAATGCAAAATTAAGCAATATTATGTGATCACATAATATTTTTGGAACATAATCCTTTCATACTATACGAGTACATTGTCGCTACCGCTATTTGTACCCTTCGATCTTTTAAAGTACGCAACGTATTTCAATGCAGTTTTCAGCCATAGATAGAATGATTCAAGAGGAAGGTTTATATTTAATACTAGCAACTCACCCCAGCTTCGCACGGGTAGTTTCTGATACGACAGTGATGGTCTACTAAACTTCTGAAAGAGGGGCGGGTTGCTAGTTATAAAATAAAATTTGACACAAAGCCCTTCCATTTGACACCTGCCTTCAGCTGTTTGATATTTTTTTAAGAACCCTCAGATTATTTTCACCAATTACCATCCAAATTTCGAGATTACCTTTAAATTTTCCAAAATTCGTCGAAATAGAATGAGAGAAAGAACTTCGCGCGCTCGATCAATTAATAACACCATTAGCTCATCCAATTTAGATTAAACAATTTCGTTTTATTCTTGATCGCTTTCAATTTTGTTTGAACTTTTCCCACAGGAAATCAATTTGCCCGAAATGCCAAATAAATAACCATCATGATAAGATTGCGAATGTTTCATTCACACGATTAAAACACCCGCCGAAATATTTCACTATTTTCCATTTAGATAAGGAATGGATATTTTAATTAACCATTTCTAATATATTTTTGTTGTATACAATGAAGTGTCGAATGCAAAAAGACAATAAAACTAATGAGTGGTGCGTTTTAAGTGTATTATTAGATGATATTAATTGTGCGCACGCACCTGGGGCGCAGGTGATGTCGTTTTGGGGTCAGCGGTGGTTTAACACCGACGCTCTGCATGGGAAATTGAGAACGAAAGCGTCGTAACTATTCGTAATTTAGAAATTATAGTCCTAATTTTTGTAACTGCTAAAATTGAGCCTGCTGATTTTGGGTGATATGAATACTATCAAATGGTATGATATGAATACTATCAAATGAAGGTTTCTCTAGTATTTCAGACTGAAGTTTATCAATATGTGTGTCTAAATATTATCAAGAATCAAAATAGCAACGAAGAAAATTCTTTAAAATCGGAATAGTTTTAAGGCGATAAGATATGGTAGACTGTTTGAAGATCCGGACAGAGAAAGCCTAAAAACTCAAAACTGCCTACTTATTTATTCAATTAGATTTTAACCACTTGAACACGTCAAAAAGTTACAGTCGTAAGATAACATATTATAACATAAATTAAATGACTTCCACTTGGATAAAGATTCGTGTGAGAAGATTAATCAATGACAAAATTATTTTTACTATCACTATTTAAATTTACACAAAACCTTAATTAATTATATCATTAATATTTATATGAAAATCCGTTAAGTAGGTTCAGGCACACATTGACACGGCGAGGACACTGAGTTCCCAAAGAAGTTATCAATTCGGCTATTTTTTTTTCTCGTTGTTCTTCGTTATAATTATATCAACCGATTTGGAAAAATCTCCTTTCATTTGAAAGGATATGCTTTCAGATTGATAATCGGTTGATATATTTGGTTTAGTATAAATTGCCTGAATTATGATGATGCTCGTTGAAGATGTCGGAAATTATCATTTTTGCAGGCGTGCGCCGCGTAAACCATTTATTATCTATTAAACGATAGCAATGCTATTAAATATCTTCTATGATGATAAAATTTGTCTTCAAGTGATTCAAATTGTCTTCCTACCATACAAAATGATATTTTTAAGAGCTTTTTAAGGCGTTCGGTCGTGGTCGGTAATAAAAATCCAATTTAAACACTTTCTTATTTATTTAGAATAATCAATATGTAGTAGGTATTTATCACATGTCTGTATAATTTTTGTCAATAAGCACGCCAAGCATTTCCTTAAAATACATCTTAAACGACTTTGCTCATCTAATATTGTGAGCTATGGTATGAGAGTATGATAATTATTGTATACTTTATTCTAAATAGAAAGATTCAAATTGAACGGCAAATACAGTTATTAATGAAATATAAGTATTAATTATGTACCATTGTATTTTTTTATGTGTAGTAACAACTGTGTATCCATGATTCAATACAATGCTAATAATATATCCTGCAATAGTTATCTCTGATTCCATTCAATATTTAAAGATATGTGGATCGAAGACATACTTTTCTTTTGCAATATTTGGTGCCTATTTTCTGCCAACAAATATTTATATCGAAAATTCGCACAGAAGTTATTATTTAATTATCTGACTTTTCCTTTCTTTTCTTGTATTGCATAGTAATAAAACTTTATTAAGAAATAATAATGCACCGAGTTGCTAAAATTGAAATGGAAATTTATATATGGAAGATATTGAAATCCGATTTTAATACCGGGATAAGCTGTAAATAGGCACTAACATTACAAAATATTACATCATCTATCCAACTTAATTTTTTACATTACCCTGAAAAAAATATACAAGGCGACAAATTCTTAGTATCATTCTACAAAAATAATAATTCAGACGCCAGTTATTCACCTAGAAGTGAATATTTTAAGTAATTGAATGTATTGTACCATTTAACAATTGCACACACTAGATATATTTTTGTGTACCGTTTTATATTCTCTATACATTTGGCCAGAGATGTTGGCGTTCCACAAAATATCTCTGGCTGGAGAAAGCAACTCAAAAGTGTAGCTACGTCTGCAGATGAAAACGTTTATTTTATTCAAATTTTATATTAACCAACAGCTTGATTAGATAAGACTATAGATCAATGACGGTTATAAAAGTATCTTATTTTGAGCTATATGTAAGCCTTTACTAGATTTAAACGTGAAAGGTAATAAGCCAGCGCAGACGACCGCTTGAAATCGGCCAAAAAATAGTCGATAACAGAAGTGAAATCAATCAAAAACCGGAGATTGAGATTCGCTAACGATTAAAACTGGAGTAAATCAGTGTCTGATTTTCATCAGTCGTCTGCGTAAGGCCAGCAGCTAGTTAGTAAAAATATTGCTAGTGAATACACATATACGTTTAGAAGCTGGTATACAAGTTGATAAACAAAACCTCCTACCGCTAGATTTCAGAAGTAATGACACGAAGATTAAGCAGCTGCATGACACAATACAGTTATACAATGATTAAGAATTCTGTCACTAAATTATTGTATGCTAGTTACTAAAAGCCTGACATACTACATGTACCAGTTTTTCAATAACAATGCTCGGTTCATGTGGATTGTGGTTAACGACATTCTCGAGTTTATATTAAATTAAGACTTTACATTCAATGAACACGTTGTTGTCGTCATAGTTCAGACTGGATAATTGGAAATTATGTCCGAAGTTTATAATGTTGTAGATAAATTTCAACGGAATCTGTTTTTCGCAACGCGATTTTATACGACATCATATAAAATCGCTTAAAACCTGTGTTCAATAAAATAAGGGAATCCTGAAATCCAATATCACTTGTCGCCTGCAGCAAGTAATATAATACATCCACAGTCATATATTTAAATGTAACAGTGGCGATAGCAATGATAAATATTTTCATACGCGATTTGAAGCTCCCGTAATATTGTCATAAAACCCAAAGAAAAAAGAAATGGCGAGTGGCCCAACCCTTTGCATGTCGATGATTTACAAGGACGGTTTCATGACCGAATAAAGAAATTAAATTAACTATTTATGTTAATGTTCTGCTCCCGGTCAATAACAAAAGTAAAATAATTTAATTCGGTATTTTCATCATCTGCACCGTATATCGAAATGCGTTTAATGACAATTCAATTATGTTATGCTACTTAAATGCGAATTGTTTGTATAATTTTACAAAATACACTCAATGTGTCCAAGCTTATGCGTGTATGATGAAATGGTAGTATATTGGAAATGGCTGATGATAAGTATTGTAAAAAGGAATAAATTGCTCACTTGCTGTCATGTCCGTTAAGTGACAACTAGAACTGCGCTCTAGAAGGCCTGGGATCAAGGCTGTTGAAGTTAAGAAATATAAGTCGAAAAAAAAAATTGTACTATTGACACGTTTCCTGATTTATTAAAGAATGCTTCACAAAAGATAACTTGTATAAACATTTTATAATTGTGATAAGCGTTGAAACCACGTAAGTTTGCATTTTACGATACTCATCATTATGTACCAATCAAGTAAATAAATAGTTTTTGATAAACCTATTTATTGGTTCGAAAGCAAAACCAATGTATCGACTTAATAATAATGGTAACCACTAAATTAAACCTAAAGATGAGTACTGAACGTCAAGAATCATTCGACATTATTTGTAAAAAAATATGTGGATCTCATTCAGTTGCAAGTCGCAAAAAAGTTTCATTGATTTTTTTTAAGTTTCATGTTGACGTTTTAGCCGCGGGCGGAGCAAGTTATTTTATAAGGGAGAATTAGTTGGTATGCCGAGACTCAAAAGCTGTTTTTTTTATCTAACAGCTCTTGGCGTAGTCGTCACGTTAGACAGAAATGTATTTAGGGTAATTTATATTATTCGGATGGCTGAACCTTGAGGAAGACTCTTTGTATCTGTACCCCTGAGCCGTCACGCTCCCTCCCATTTGTCTACTACTTGATGATATTTTCAGCTAAATAGAAACATCAGCGTTTATTATACTTATATGAATTAAATTATCTTGTCGACCGATTCCAATTACACCATGATGCGTCTACGGCTCCGAACTGATTAGCTCCCACATATTGGCGTGAATCAAATGTCGTAAATAAGGACAATTAAATATGATAAAAATCTAATGAATCGAGCAGAGAGGACGTTTGAAAGGGTGAGCTTCAGACAAGCATCTTGAGTGGATATCATTTAGATACCATATGGTTTCGGTCAAACCGAAGGACTTCTATAAATTCGACTCGCCCTTCTATGTCTTTCAATAACTACAATATTGTACTCTTTCGTTTCAGTACTCACCGTAACACAACAAATTTAAATATACAGAAATAAAATAGCTACCTAATTGTAAATACATACAAGCTACAAATGAAAAATTATATTATTGAGAGCCCACGATTTAGAATAATGCACTTAAATAATAAACTCCTAGAAATAACTTTAGGTACATAAGAATAATCAAATAATTGAAATTAATAAAACTAAATATTTATTCAATGTGGAAATGTGATGTATGATTAAAAAATTTGCAAAATACAGACGCTCATGGCATCTGTAATTACCTAAACTGAAGTTGAGTATATTTTAGGGATGGCAAGAAACATTACAACAAAATTACCTTATAAATCCAATTATATCAAGAAACCTAATTTTTGTACAAAAAATTGGGTAAATCACGATTCGCACCCGAGGGTTCCATACCACCGATTGCACTTTCGTAGTAAAAAATATGCTTAGTCTGGGGCTGGATAGCGCTAAGTATAATGCCCTTTGTATTTTCAAAAGATACTGCCAGGGGCGGCCCGCCCATATGGCGAACGGAGCAGTCGCTCCAGGCACCAAATCCTAGGGGGCGCCACTCACAATTGGTATAGGTATATAATATTATTAGGAGCAAACAGGAGAGGCGTTCTAAAATTTACTTCGGGCCGGCGCTGGATACTGCCCTTTTAAGGAAAGCAAAACAGGCGTTGTACGCTCAGTAATAGGATTTCAGTTACTGTAAGGATACGGAACCCTTAAAAACTAAATACTATGCTTAGTGTCATTATATTTTGAATAAAAATGGAATGATTTGTCAGAACTTTGTACCACGATAAGAAGTCAATAACGAGCTGCTAAAATATTTGCTGAATGAATGATGACTTTATAATAGTAAATTTTTCAATACAAAGAAGAAACACAGAATAACAACAAAGAACAAAAGTTACATAAAATGAACACAACATACATCCAAAACTCGATATTATACCATTTTTTTAAACTACCTAGGTTATGAACATTATTTTTCGAGTTACCGAGATATTTACGAGTGCGCAAGAGAGTAAACCGATATGTCTGTGATGTGCACACCCCACCTCGCAAACACTTCAATTTACCCGGGACCATGGCGCATGAATCTGCGTCGAAATATCGGGAGTCAACAAAACTCACAAATCATGGTAAATATCTCAGTAACTCGACAAATAATCGATTTTATAACGGTTAGTACTCCTTTTTGCTCATTACACAAATGTTAACTCCGGTCAGGATAGAACTCGGGCGGGACCCCCCTTCAACGGCTACCAACTAAACTACGGCCTCAATTTCTACTTGTCTTTTGATAGTGTAGGTACATTGTACCAACTTCAATTAATAGAAATTCCGTAAGATAACTTACCACAAGACAGTGATAAACGACTTAATTTTGTGTTTTTGATATAACACTCGAAGGCCGAGATTAGCAGTTAACAGCTGCTTTAGTTGTTCAATGGGTCTGTAAGTAACACGGCATGCATTCGAGGGATCCCAGTTTCAATGACGTAAGCATTCGTGTCATGAGTATAAAGTTTTTTCTCTTACCACCTGCAATACCATACAAGTCATCACGGAAATCTTTTCAGATGTTATAGTAATTCAAATGCTTATTTGTCAATAGCTGCCTAAAACGTCGTAGTAAATAATTTGATTACAGTTTGCTACCTATGACAAAAGCAGACAGTAAGTGGCATATGCGTGCATCCTGCATATTCAGTGTTTACACAACTAGTCTATAAATGTGTGTTATAATACTATGCCTTTGGATAGAAAGAAATAAAGTCGTTTTTACGATGACAAAAAATTTTACACAGCATATATCAATTTGGTCTTAATTTCATAATAATATACACATTTGAGGATAGTATCTCAGTTTTAGTTGGTAAAATTTTTCACATCCCAACGTCTAAATTGGACCTACCAGTATTTTCGTGTCAGAAGTATAATATTTCCGTATATAGAAAAGTAGTGGTACATTCCATTAATAGGGGTGACTATTAATGGAATTTTCCACTAACCGTAAGTCTTTCACTTTAACTCATTTTGCCAAAATTTCATTTCGTTTTGTTTTACTATGAGTGGTGCCATCTGTGCTGGACGTTGCCTGGTAAGATTTTTTATTAACAACCAACCGGCTAAGAGAACTTAGCTAAGTACTCTTTATCTGAATATAAAGTTTCCGAAAAAGTAATGAAATAGGAAAATTAACCAGTGATCAACCGTTATACAACAATAAGCGGGACAAGTTAGTGCGTGTGAATCCACGGTCTTTGCGGCCTACGCCTATCAAAACGTGACGTACCACTTGATAACGAATGTTAATGCTTATGAATCTCCATCATGATTGAAACAGAAATTGATATTTTGACGCAACTGAGATACTAACCCCATAAAATATGCACCAAATAGCAGCCTATGCACAACAATGATAAAAAAATAAACTCTAATATGCATATAAGACCACAGGCAAAATTCTCTAGGTGGGTTACATACCTTAGTACATAGAAGACGATTATGCATTGCGAATATACAGATAATAAATTCGAAAAAATATTAGAAAAGACACATGCGAATTAACGGACACGATTCACACTTCTTATATACAAATATATATAGTTAAAACTGACAATTGCAGTTGCATTATCTAAATATAGGTAAGTATAACAAATATTAACTAGTATAACTATAACGTAAGAGCTACAAGTTGTTGATATAATAAGAAATAGGAAACCAATTTACTTAGCGCGATGACTGTTGATTGGGGTTCAAAGTCTCTTGGGATTACACATATTAATTTAGGAATCAATTGTTGATTTATTGACGGTACGATCGTGGGGAAATTTTATAGACCGTCTTTAGTTTTGTAACAAAATCAATGTTCATTACAGATGGAACTTTACAGATAATCCCATAAAAATAGTCATTGGCATCACATCTCACGATATGCCGTATTCATAAAAAAAAACTCGCTTAAGTATAAGTTATCGACGACAAGGCGTCAGGTACAGCTGTTTATATCTTTGGGAACGGCAATACGCCTTCGATAACTCTAGTTACAGGATTATTAGTGGAACTGGGTATGTATGATACGTAACAGTATATCTGATGGGTCACATACTTTATATTGTACTATTATATTAATTAATTTAATAATAAAAACCTTAAACTTGGATTATGTATGTGTAACATTTTCAAGAGATCATAATAGGTCTAAATATGAACCTAATATACAACACCCAGTATTAGAATTAATTGCCCACTTTTCAGCTCTGAAGTGAATCTCCGTCTTTTGTTTTGAGAATAACACGTTTGAATCTAAATTTACTAATTAATAGTTGACGCCTTTTCTGATTATATAGTTAAGATTCATTCAACTTTTGCGAAAGCAATTATAAGATCTGAATCGAGTACCGTGACTTTGTAGAACAAACAGTTTGCAAAAAGACGGAAGTGAATCACTTTCACAAATCAGATCGACCTCAAATAGCCTCGCACTACATTTTACCGAAATATTAGAACATAAGAGTGATTGTACAAACCTACCAAAATAAAATCCAGTTTAATCTAACGCCATCCGTCTTTTATTTCGTACATATTTAAAGAGAGCAATAGTTTAGATAGCTGTCAATATCGATTTTAGTTTAGTTTGTTGACAACAGAATCGACCCTGCGTTTCTTCAGCGGCTGATAGCTAAACAACGGTACAGAACAGATAAAATGGAGTTCGGTGGTCTATTGAGGTCTGATCCAAAACAATTACATTATATTTATCTTCACGTCTTAATCTAATGTCAACCGAAAATAATATAATTTAGAATATCATATTGTTTACACATCAATATATGACTAAAAAAAGTGAAAATTGGTGTCATTTACTTGTGCAATGATGCTAATGATGTGAGCCTCTTCATTGCTGTTTTAGTAGTACCTTTAGTTTTCTTAGTCTGTTCTTTCACGCCCCTGCAAAAATAAATGTTTAATGCAATATACATTACTGGATTTTAAATTATTTCAAAGATATTATAAATATTTATTAATTAACAGCAAAAAGCGCTTAGAAAAACTTAGTTTTAAGAAAGCATGATCGCGTAGGTACATATACAAAATATGTTTTCCAGTAATTTTTAAGAATAAAACGGAAAAAAAGATTTATAACATTAACTTTGATAACTATTTGTTTCTTTCTCTACGAATGGACCTCAAATATTCAAACGAAAGTTGTTTTTTAAAAAGAGATAAAGTGTGCATTCTCGACGGTGAAGCGAAACATCGTGGATCAGCTTGTCATAGAACCCAAAAGTAATTAAGACATGTATAATTAAAGACTAATAACATACGAGTGACGACCAGCGAGCTCGCATAGCAGATAGGACTCTGGCTTGTCGAGAGTAAGACAACATTCAAGGTTGGCTACGGAAAGATTTGTGTTGTACTTACAAATAGCGAGTCAGGTCTTCGATATCGACGAGCATGGAGTCCTGCCCCATGTGGAGCTCATCACGCGCCATCAGCATCTTCACCAGCGTATCGTTCAGGTTCTCAATTTGGGAGTGCAGTTCATTCACAATAACCTGTAATAGAAAATGAATTAAGTGGGAAAATATAAAAAGAGCTAAAGATTAAAAAACACGATCACAAATTATAATTTCTGATATAATAGTCCTTATTTTTTTTATATGTTACAAGCATATAAAATACTACTAAAATAGTATTTTATTTGCTTGTAACTTTAACTTTCTTTTATTTTAAGAAATATGACGACATACGAGACGAAACATCGGAACACTCCTTAAAGCAGCGTGCAGGAAACTCATTCAGGCTTAAGCATCAAACACAAAACTTCCTACTTCTTTGTTCGAACAAAGAAAAATCTCATGCGCCATATTTTAAGACGCTGTTTAACCCAGATTCTTGATAACGCCAAAAAACTAATCCAGTTACACAATGCGCATTGTGATTCGAATTCAAATCCATTGTGAGTATCATGACTCATGAGTCAACATCAAGACCAGTACCACCGCCACAGAATAAAATTTATCTCTAATGTGGCAAGGTCATGCAATATTGTAATAAAAACTACAAGTCGCGCTTAAATCATAATAATGGAAACGTATCGTTCTTGAGCATTTTAAGTGGCTGTATAGGACATCAGGTTACTTGAAGGTTGAGTAAACAAAAAGCTTTGCGTGTTTTACGAAACATATCAGGTACTGCCGTCATTCTATAAACGAGTTAGTAGGATCGATTCGAATAACTGTACAGCTCCAAAGCTTAGTATGATGAACATAAAATTTGCTCTTATGTTTTGGATGTATGTGTTGTATCATTGTGTGAACGCTCTGCGTGATTAGTAACTATAGTTTTATAAACACAAATCTATTTATAAGTCAGAATACGATATCACGTTCATATTTCAAGAAATAAATAAAATGTTTTAAAACATAACAGATACTAATTGTCAAGGCAGACGAGCCCTTTGCTGAATTTATACAGTAGAAAGCTTTTTTGCTCATTTGTGGGAACACCTGCTTCACATTCCGTTTTACAATACAATTACATTTGTTTCTACAAAAGAGGAGCAATTAATAGTATCGGATTATTGGATTCTGTACATGGGTCAATGTCCTGACGAGGTCGTCTTGTTTCGATTTGCATTGTCCCACGCTGCGCCTACGCATTAATTGCAATCATTGCTTTGTGATTCACTTTGCATTCAAATAAAGGATAATTATGCCTGCACAAGAATATAACTTTGATGTAATTGTTTTCTACAAATGTTAAACAAAATTATTATTGGTAATTAAAACATGTAAATCAGTTATCAGAAGCAAAATGCTGTTTTTTTATTATAATCGTTTATATTACAATATTATAATAAACCCTAGAAAGATTTTTGGATACACATCGTCTAATTTTGCACCCGAAAGTAACACTTACATAACATTTATTGTCAATATTTAAATTTGGATTACATGACGGCTTCCGGCCGGGGCAAACTTTGTGTGGTGATCATGAAGTTTGTTCTCGGGTCTTGGGTGTTTGTCTTGTGTTTCTTTATGTCATCTGCTACACAGGGAATTCTAGTGCAGAGGTATGAGTGAGTAAACGTTTATTTATTTATTTAAGTAAGAGAGGCCGTTTAGTTTTTGATCGGTTCTTGCAACATTTACATTGCAAGCCCGTAATGATATACTAAGTCAAAGTCAATACGGTCAACACCTTTTTGACTGTCGAGCTTTTTGACTGATGAACATTTGACATCGCCTCGGCGACATCAGCGACACGGTTACGCTGTGCCTCTTGAACATACCTGTAGCTGCGCAATGTTCATGTCCGTGAGCAGCTGCCTCGAGACGCGGCGGCGGTCGTGCGCAAGCGGCGCATGCGCCTTCTGCATGCTGCGCCGGAGCATCTCCGTTACCGGCGACACGGGTCTGCTGCGCCGCTCACGCTGAAACATTCCAAAATCATTTTATTTGTAAAAATTTGCTTCTGCTGCCTTGACAACGTAGTATCGGTTGTTCTTGTATGTTTAAATAAATAATCTTTATTTTGAACATTCAAAAGTACACATTAAATAATTTAAGTTGTATGATGATAACTGCAATAGTTATGAAAACTTTGACGCAGTTACCAACGCCCACCTCCTAGGGTACAAGTTAACATTCTTAACCAAAAATATATAATACATATATCAATGAATACAAAGAAAAAAGATTATTCATATAAACATAAAATTTCAGATTTAAGTTAAGTATAAGTTTCAGATGATCAAATTTTGGGCAATTTACACCCAGGAATACTTTCGTATTTAAACTATTATAGATGGATAACAGATGGACCTGCCTGTCTGTGTATTTCTTGGTGGGGTTTAGAAGGTACTGATCCAATGTCCATGATTTAAGTGTTATTTATGTTAAGTTGCGCTAGTCACCCAGAAACCAGCAATTATTTTATGTGCCTTAGAAACGGGCGATCTGACAACCTGATGTTAAGTGGTTTCTTTCATAAACAACAATCAATACCTCTAAAGTTAGTTATTAGCGCAGAGGATTAGTACCCTTACTCCAATAAATGTTCTTAGAGACAAATGGCTCTTTATCAGCTGATTGTGATTGAAAATTCAAAACCATTGATTATGAATCCTTTGTGACATTTTTAGTTCGTAATTACTCTTATAGTAGTGCGAAAAGAGCAACAAAAAATAATAGAGGAACTGCCTCCACACCTGGTAATCTGCTGCTGTGTTCCGGTGGAAGGGTGTGGGTGCTGATGAAATCACATGCGCATGAGACGTAACCTACTCGTATTGGGTGACAGGTGCAACCAGGTGCGATTTGGGTCTTCCCATATTTTGGTTGGGCAGGACTTAAGTCATATTGCTGTTGTTATGGGCGGAGGTAACCACTTAACATCAGGTAGGCCTTCAGTTCGTCCCGTCACTTTTGTTACATTATATTACTTGAGGTATTTAATAATTTGTCATAATTCATCCTTACCTCCATCTGTATGCGGGCCATTTCCTTTGCCTGGGCAAGTGCCATTCTCGCTTCAGTTTGTAAAGTTGCCTGGAGGGCAAAGAAATCGGACTCTTTCACCTCAATCTGGTTTAAGGAATGTGATGACCGGGACTTAGTTGTTTTTAGCGTGAGGGAAGACGGACGTAACTTTGCCCCTGAAATGAAGAGAATATATTTTGTAATTTCTACAATTAATTTTTGATGAAATTACACATGCAACTATGATTCTTAGTGGGGTTGACAAAGCCTGCATTGATCTCTCATGTTGCTAGCCTGTTATCTTTAGTTTAATTTCTTTTTTTTTTTAATTTCTCTAAATTGACCTGAACAATATCTAAACAACTCTTTTATTTGTTAGCAAACTATTAAAGTAATGATTGATTAGTTAGCCAAAATTATTATATGTAAAAGAATATTCACTTTTAAAAACAATGATTTGAAATTAAACATAATTCAAAAGCTTACATGTTTGTTCTACTTAACTGTTAATCATAACATATTTCATAAGTTTCCATCAGCATTTTAAGCTTGGAAAACATTGTTATATTTGTTTCTTTATTGTTATATTTATTTGTTCCTTTGTTATATTGCCAATCAGTTTATAAACAGATTCATAGTATCCACAAAGGGTTAGCCAGAGCCTGAAGAGTCCACTTCTTACCCATTGTTACACTATCATTAAAGTATATGTGACATGTGGTTACTTCCCCAGCCAGGACAAAACTTTTACCAACAATTCCAAGCAATGAAAACTGAACATAAAAAACCATTTAGATAAAAGGGCAATTTGTCACAATATGAAGGGGTACTAAGAAATTCAAACAATGCATAAGTACTTACCACTTTGGACAGTGCTTATTTTGTCATGTTTTGTAATATTGACAGATAATGGTCTCGTCTGATATGGATGGTTGTGATTATAATTATTCTTGCTGAACAGACTTGAGCGTGACATACTTTTGGAGTAACTGTCTAAGTTTCTGTCCATTTCAAATGCCTGAGACTCATTATCTGATGCAGTCTCATTCATAAAACATATCTGTAGGTTCATCCCTGCACCACAACACATTAAATGACAGTAACAGTATAATGATACAAGATAAACAATGAAATAGATTATAGGAAAGGTACTAAGTGATATAATGATGGATAAACATTTTTACAAAAGAACTTTGTGAAACCCAACACCTTATTGTTACAATGAATACCACAACTGACTGAAAACAGGTTTTTTTTTGTTAATTTACAATTAGATACTTAATAAATATACAATCACCAAATGGTATATAAGTAGAAAACAAAACATACCACTTTGAAGTCGTGAATGAAGGCTGGGTTTTTTCCCAGGGCGATCGGTGTAGCCCAAACTATAATATTCCTCGGCTTCTGCTCCCATGGCCAGCCTCTTTCTAATCTCTTCTCTGTCATTGCGTTTCTGAAAATTAAAACATGTGTTATTTTTCAGCAGTAAAACAATAATTATAGTGGTTTTGTTTGGTATTTTTAAATACACAGTCATACACACATTATATTTTATACATACATTTTTATCAAAGGCTGTATGGTCAGTAATAGTCACAATCCTTGTAAACTTGTCTAATATATTAGGATTATTATCTATTAGAACTGGCCATTCTATTTCAGTATGGGCACTGTCTGCTGTACTAACAGCTCGGGGACTCAGGGCTGTATCATCAGAATAAATAACAGGTGGAAGTTCCGTGTTTAACTTAGTTAATTTGAACTTGAACAGATGCAATCCACGTTTGGCCCCTGGCTTCTCTGTTTTCGCAATATTTTCCCTATTTTCTTCGGATGTTTTGCTAAACTTCCTTTTGATATTGCTTACTAAACTCTCCAACATCTTACAAACTAATCAGTCTTATAAAATTTTGGCAAAATATGGCACGGTTTTGGTTTGGTACGCAATAAAAGAAATAAAAACACGAAAATAAAAATAGCACATTGGCTGGCAGTCTCGTCTCCTGTCACTGCGTCCTGTCAATATGACATTTGGGGCAAGGCCAAGGGATTGCTCCATTTCTTATTTTATTTATTAAGTCTGTGGGATGGCGCAAGCGCATCATTGAATACCGTTAATCGTAAGATTTCGTGATCGATAAATACACTACAAACTTACAAGACAGCAAACATTGTTATCCACCGATTCATGGTTATCGTAAGTTATTGTGTATAAGTCCAAAAGAAACCTTGTATCCTTTTTGTAATGTCTTTGTTCAGGATTAAAGTAAGGTAATGACGTCATAATCACACTTTAATTTAATACACGAAATTTCACTATGGTACTTTACTAAATAAATCAGAATATCACAGTATCACTCGCGAAACCGAAACAGCTGATAGGTAGTCTTTCACCTAATGAAGTAGCGTAAAGACTGGCTGTCTGAGCTGTGTGGTGAATCACCGCGTAGAAAGCCGAACGCAATAACTACCTACCCACTCAGGTAGATACGTACCTATTTAATTACAATAACGGTTACACATGACCGCGGCACTGTGGTAGACGTAGCCCGACTCGAATCGAATGAGCATTTACCGTTAGTGCTGCTAAAGTAGTCGTAATATCCTTTGAGACTAAACAAATTGAAGTACTATTGAGTTTAGATTAAATATTTAACATGAAATTTTAGGTATATATAAAAAGAATGGAGAATAATTTATATAATCACGCTGTCATTTTTAAGTCGTTTGTGCAATTGTCACAGACGGATAAAATCGTGATGGTAGTGCGCACTATAAGATATGAACACCACAATATCCACCATCCCAATATTTCATTAGATAAGAAAATTTTTGATCGCACAAATATAAAGGGCGTTCTCTACAAGCTAACCTTTGTGTATTGTGGAAAAATCACATCTATTTATCATCTCGTAGATAAATACTTTCCCTTATCTCCGTTTTAATAATATTGTTCCGTTATATAATAGTATACAAAAGCTTACCCTTCTTTCGGCTTCTTTCGCGGCTCTTAAATGATTTTCAATTGCATCTAAGTCTAGCTTAGGTAGCGCTGTTTCTATGTTATACACATCGAAACTTCCTGAAATAATTCAAAAAAATTAACTAATTACGTAAATATCTTAGTGCAGCTTGTAGTTTAGTTTAGAATTAGCTTAGTGGGTTCGGGTGAATAATCTATCTATACCTACTTATAATATAATAACAGATCCGATTCTGTACATTCAAGATATTTAGAAAAATTGTTTTGGGTTTCTATTATCGATACTGTAGCCAAAACTGTAATATTTTTCATTTTTGTCTGTTTGTCTGTCTGTATCTTAGCCGCGCATCACGCCGAAACTACTGAATGACAAATGAAACTTGGCATGAATTGAAGTTATACCACGGGATAGGAATACTTTTTATCCTGAAATGTTAATACCGTTCCCTCAGAAAGGGGATAAAAGTCTCCGAAGCGGCTGAATCAATTTTTACAGGAGTTCCACTGGCAGACAGGTGATGTTAGATATGACGACTAAATTGAGACAATTAGGGTTCCGCGCAAAAAAGATGTTATATTCCACGCGGACGAAGGCGCGGGGATGAAGCTATCCAAACTACTTTTTCTTATTAAATTTCATATTTTTACCTACATTTACTAGTACTAAAATAGTACGTATAGTATTGTTTTATTTTTTGAGATAAAAAGTCCTTGGGCGGACTCGAAGGCTTAAAAGACGAAGGGAGAAACGAAAGGCGAATATTACAACATCATTCCACCATAACGGCTTAGTTTAACTTACCTAAGTCAAAATCCTTCCCACTATCATTTTTAAGGACGGATGTGTTACTATGAGCACTATGATAGCACGATTTAGAGGACGCCTCATCTTTTTGTCGATCTATTGACGCTTTCGTTTCACTGAAAATTCAATCATCATTTTGCATTGTAATATGCAAGTGAAAAGACGCTGTAAGTTAGTTGTACAAATATCTAAAAACGATGTCTTGGTGAAATAGAAAATACTTTTAAACAGGAATTTAGAATGTGTTAAAATGTAGCATAGGTATCAGTACTCACATTTGCGATTTTACAGGAATATTCCTCACTGATCCAGGAACAATATTTGTCATACTATGTTTGCAATGCCTGTTTACTTCTGCTCTAACTTGTGTATTTACAGAGCTTCCAGTATAACCGCACAACGGACTGCTGATTTCGTTAAAATTTCCGTCTTTTACAGGATTTGTTTCACTTTTGCGTTCAGTCCACAATCTATCCCGTTGCCTCATCTCGTCCAATTTTGGAATAATTTTCCTTAACTCGGTACTTAGTTGTTTTATAGTGTTCTCAACGTTTTGACTTAACTTATCCGGTTCGTATTGACTAACATCGATTTCTTCCTTTCCATCAGACAAAAGAGCATCGTCTATTTTGGTATCTGTATTTTTTTCTATTTGCAGAAATTTAGGCCTGCTTAGATGCATTTCCATTATTTTATTATTCTCATTGTTCTGCTTCACAGTTATTTCTTCCTCAACTGAAGATTTTGTTTGAATTTTACATTCAGACGTTTTATTATTTACATTTTCATCAATATCATCACTTTGGGTTTCAACTAGTTTCTTTATAACATGATTCACAACATCACTGATATTATTAATAGTGTTCTCGATAGGTTTTGCTAAAGTATCTTTAATATCCTTCCTTAATTCTTCTAGATCTTCTTGAATATTGATGTTATAATTTAACAACTGTTTTATTTCATCTTCTACTTCTTTGTTGAAATCTCCAATTATGTCTTTTGCGTCAAAGTTGTTTTCGATATCGGTATCTGAGCAATTCAACTCATAACTAAATAAATCAACCTCATTGTTGTTATTTTGTTTTGTTAGAGTCTTTAAAAGATCTGGCATATCATTTTGATTATTGCTATCTAAATTATCAGCTTCCAGACTCAAATCAGTTTGGGAATCTTTCTTTTTTATGTTGTTGTTATTATTATTTCGACATTCTACTGCCGTACTGCTGTGGATATTATCAGTTTCATAAGTCAACTCAGTAATCTCTATATCAGCATCGTCATCAGTCATGTCATTCTCTGATTGATAGAAATTCTCAATATTAGAAGAATAGTCCTGCAATCAAAATAAGTTCATCAGTATTTAAGACTACTTATTAAGAGCAGCTTTATCTATTAGTGTCATTTTAAATACCAACCTGTAAAGTATGCGCGAGGTGTTGGAAGCCAGGATAGTTAGGATTGACAATCCCCCTAGGAACTAAATGTATACCATGTTCTGACATTTCATCCGTATCTGAGTGATCGAACACTCGGTCGTCATCAATAGGAGTTTCGTCGGAGTATACATCAGACTCTTCTGAAAAAGTAATTCCTAAGTGAAAACAAGAGACAGAGTAAAAATTTTAACAAACCGTCGTTAATACTTTCATCTCTTATTTTTCGCCCTTAGGGGTGAAATTTGGACCTAAAATTTTTATCAGCTCAACTTATCAAATAAAAAACATCCCTATCGATTACCTAAAATAGCACGTAATATAACATAAAGAAAACATAGCCGGCACAGCCGAATACATAGCTCAGAAAAAACTTTTCTTTTTTTTAATTTCTTTAAAAAAATGTTCTTACCAAAAGTGACAAAATCCTAAATTTATAGAGATATTATAATAATAAGGTACCAATTACGAAGTTAGAGATTCCAGAGAATATAAGACTTCAATTTAAATATCTTATACCTACTTTTGTAATCATGTATTGTACAATCGCGAACTCGAATTATACTACAAAATAGTTCTAAATATTCATAGCCAACGGGTCTGCTGCCCGTTCAATTTTCTTCATATATTCTAAGAACACATAAGTGAATGTATTCGGGGCATCGACCAGTTAAGCGTTAGGCAAAGACGTGAAGCACCGGATTTTAAGATAGTGATTGTCTAAATTTGTCTAAAGATGGCAAATATAAACACACCTGTATTTAAGATTGTCTTTCAGTTCTTCCAAAGGATATGGAAGTATATGAGAGCCCAAAATATTACCTATAGGTACATCATAGATACTATTTTTTCATATCTTAAGGTATTTAGTATAGTATGTTAAGATTCGAAATTGCTGCCACGAATTGTTGGTAGACACTTGTAAAGAAGTTGTAGTAAAACTTAAGCCAAATATTAAGTAGCTTTTCTTATTATTCTATTGCTAAGTACATCTCTCTGTATCCCAGTTAAATCGTGTAGATGCCTAGATGATCGTGAAATTATTGGTGATTTATGATTAACGATTCATGATACAGAAGGACCTAACTTTGTGTTATAGTGACAGAGGTGATCACTTAACATCGGGTCGTAAAGATGCTCCGAAATTTTCGTTACATACAATAAAAGGAAGTCAGTATTGAGAAAACATTTACCTTTGGAGTGTCTTCCGTTAGCCAATTCTATATCTTTATCGTCCTCCAGATTGTTTAATTGAAGTAACTTGGTAGAAGAGTTCTTTTGGGCATTAATTCTAAACTGTCGATTGCAGACAGTAAATTCAACATTCACTTTAGAATCCAAACTTTCGATTGCACTCGTATAATTTACAAACGTCTCAGTGGTTTCCGTTGAACCATAGATAACGTTGCAGTTGGAGTTAAACTGGGAATTATTGCTCCTATTCTCGGGCGAGTTGTTCCTTTCTATATTTAATGTGAGCCAGCTATTGTTGAAACTTTCATTCGTTAGTTCATGATGCTTGGAAACGTTGCCGTTATCAATGACTTGCTTGATCCTCATTATTACCTGAAACAAAGGAAAAAAGGTCAATCATCCTTATAAACAAAAGAAAATATATTTTAGGATAAATCATTCTTGGAAGGATGCTAATGCTTGAATTACACATTTGGTTAATTATATATTTATTTTGTCTGCTACGATCAAGGGATCTATTGAGATAACGCACCATCACGTCACGTCAATAAGATATAATATTTGTGGCCTTATTCATAAAAGCATATTAGCATCAGATTCTATAGAATACAAAACTTTCTGTCCCAAATAAAGTCAATACATTAATAATAAATAACTAGATAAAATGTCGCTAAAATACGTTAATGAATATGGCCCATGTACTACGAAACTTGTCGTGACCGGGAGAGTGACGGCTTACATCGATCACGTTACGAAGCTCGAAGCGGTAGTTTCCAGCTCCTAATCACAAATGACTGACAGCGGTACAGGCAAGCAAGAATTTCATTTCAGGATCTACACGACTCATTAGTAGGTAATATAACACGAGCTCATGAACGGTGAATCTCTTCGGTGAAT
This sequence comes from Aplocera efformata, assembly GCA_921293045.1. Classification (NCBI taxonomy): domain Eukaryota; kingdom Metazoa; phylum Arthropoda; class Insecta; order Lepidoptera; family Geometridae; genus Aplocera; species Aplocera efformata. The sequence continues at coordinate 9,471,227 of OV121039.1, forward strand.
TATTAAACAAGGATTCTTTCAATATATATGGTTTAGTCTTTTGAAAATATTAAAGAGCGTACCTATGAGTACATAAATAACATATATTATAATTTCATACATACGTTGTGTAGATTGCAAAAATATTTAAAGTATACTTAGAAGCATAGCGTGGCTGGACGTTATATACAAAATATCGTGTCCTGCGTTTAATTCCGTCTGGTAATAGTGGGTTGGATCTAAACATTTCCCATCCGCAAGACACAACTACCCACACAATTGGAATAATTATTCAATATGTCTCGAGTTGAGTTATCTTTGAAACGTTCTTTAGATACCCCAATTAGTACATCTGAAATTTTAGAGGCTCATTGCTCTCTCGACATTTAGATTGTTTCACCATTGTACCGAGAAAATATAATAAATATAACAAGACAAAATTAATTGAATAACATTCCGTTACAAGAGTTCAGAGGTGAGTTTTCCTATCCCTACTCTTCTGATTAGGCGCCGCTTTTCGAGAGTGATTGACTATTACCCACGAACAAATAGCGCGCATTTCGGTTCGCAATTAATTTCTGTAATGGACGTTCTGAGTAGCAATTATACGAAAATTTATACTACTTTTATTTGAGATTGATTAAGAAATTATAAACTATTATAAAAATTACTATTCTTTTCCGGAAAAAACAAACAATGTATATAAAAAGCCACATACACTTGAAGGTACTGAAGTAGAAATATCACATTTTCTTGTTTTTTGAAAGCTAAACGGACGGAAGGATCCCCGGCAAAAAATATTTTGGATAATATTTTATTAAGTAACATCTGCCCGGAATTACTTCTTAACATTAAGCTTTATTTAAATTAATTCCACTCCAAGAATGAGTCTTGCACACTGCCTGCGTGTAATACCGACATCAAATGGTTGGAAATATTATCACTGTCATTTGATTTTATGGCCTAAATCCATAGAAGGTATACCTATCACAATGGCCCGGATATTATATAAGTGTCGCGTTTGCGGTTGCCAGAACGTAGACTATACTGAGCGTTGTGACTAGGTTTTAGTTTGAATTCTTTAAAATTATAATAATATGCTTGTATTAATTTTTAAGAAAAGCTGTTATTCAACAGAGTACCTTTCTCACTCTCCTCGTAACAATGATTTCTTGGCGAAACTGAATACCAAATAAATGCGCGGTTATTTATCACAATCGTATTTTAAAATATTGATATAATAATTTTTATAATCGTTGTAATTATAATATCTGTCAACCAGCGTATTCGCATCAAATCGCAACCTTGAAAACTTCAGCCCGCTATAGCCGTGTAAGGGTTTGTAGCTTAGTGTAGGTACAGAATACCTAACAGTACTATGTAGTACTAACATTGAGTACAGAACCCTAAAATAACCTCCTTCTCTATTGATTTGGTGATATTGTAAAAACGGCACTTACTTAATTTTGTTCCAAAACCAATGAATACCGATAGTTACAGAAAGATAGGATAGAATCTTCTCTAAAGAACAATTTAGATTCCAGCATTGGAGCTGGTTCAATTAAACTTTTCAGTCTGATGAGTTTTCCCTTTAAAATCCAATTGAAAAATATAATAGCTGAAAATATATTTCGAAAGTATTTTCGGATATAACTTTTAATAGTACTTTAATTAAAAGGTATTATTGAACGTTAAATTGAAATTGGTAATTGGTAAGTAGGTAGGTACTTACATGACGATGCAATCGAAATTAAAGTTTTGGGAATTAAAATAGATTCGATGAGTTCTTATACTTTGATAAATAACGGTTTTATTATGGTAATAATATAAACATGGATTAAAATTTTCTTTCATTTATTTATATCAATTACAACACTAAAGCTTTCTACATCTTCTAAGATTACGGATCGAAGCTGTATTCTTTGGTTCTAGATTTCAAACTATATTCCAATTTCACAGGCGCTATTAAATTGGATTTCATTATTTTATTTTATTGATAACAAATTCTAATAACTTTAATGTGAATGTGATAGTAATTGTAACTATGTACAAAAATTCAATTATTCTGACGTAGCATTTTATATACCGCCCGGAGAAGTACTACCTGCACACCTGGTAATCTGCCGCCAAGCAGTGGTGCATTCGCATTGCTGTGGTGTTCCTGTGGATTGGTGTGGATGCCCGTGAAATTACATGCGCATGAGACATAACATTCGCATCTCGGGTAACCGGCGCAACAGGGTGCGACTTGGTCATATTTCGGTCAGGGAGCTTATTCCTCCTGTATGTGCTCCAGGGAGCGTATACAATCAAAATTTCTATGGTACAAATTCCATATAAAGCATATCCAAATAAAATAAGAATTTTCCAAATCGGGTCATAAATCACGGAGAACAGAGGTAACTAACATAAAACAGCAAGAAAAAAATAGGAAAAAAAATACATCGAAATTGATAATCATTTCTGAAAGTCGGTTGAAAAACGACTTTCAGAAGTGGTTCAGAGAAGGTCAACGTAATATACAAAGATGTTTCCCCTAGTACAGAGTTGTTTATTAATTGTTGTAAGTACTGAGTTAGTACAAAAAACAACAATTAATTCATCTAGTCCATACCTTTCGCAGCAAATTCAAAACAAGATAAACTTTTAAAACACTCAGGAAATGTGGGTCATTCCATTTACAAGTTGCCTCTCTCACCACTTTTTAATTAAATAGACTCCACAATATAAGTTGGCAGTAAATTATGATCATCCCTTTTTGTGGACTTGAATGAAGGAGACCTGAGCTCAGAAATAATAGCAACTTTCTCTGAAGAAAAATGTTAACGGATCCTATTTACGCATTATTGTTTTTCTTATTGTAACAAATTATGAATAAATAAGGATATAATTTAAATACATTATGGGTTATTTTTAAATTTAAAGATATTTTATTAAAGTAAATATTATTAGTAATGTATAATGGTATTTACTAAAACCAATAAAATTACCAATTTTCAAATCAACTTTAAAAATGTGCCATCCCTATTGTACTGCAAATATAATATATGACAATACTTTACAGCATGTACCTACTCAAGTATCATCCAACAACGGTTTAAAAAAATAAAAAGGGATATTTATTTCCAGGCGACCTTTCATGAACGGTACGACGATACCTGCCGGGAACATTGTAAAACACTTGACCAGAAATATAAATTACGTTTGTGTGACACAGAAAATGCTAGAAATACTTTTAGCGATAAACCTACCTTTTTTTATATATTTTGATTGATATAGTTGTATGTGCAATAAAGTGTCAAATAAATAAACAAATAAAAGATCCTTAACGGAAATTCATCGTTGATGTCGGATTATCATACAACACTTTGTATATGATATATATACTATACTTTGTATAACATTAATTTATCCGTACCATGATCAAAAAATAATCAAAGAAAACAATGAATTCAAGATCCCGAAAAAAGCAAGGTGATGTAAAATATACTCAAAAGATACAGAGTTGATACTAATAAGGGCTCGATGTAACAATCCAATTGTTATTACCTTTGTATATTTAAGGAGGCAATTTTCCTTTACACAAACATTTGTTATTCTGTTGTTCAACATAAAAACAAGCAGCGCGGCAGTTTATTGACTTTACGATCCACAAGTCTCACGAACGCTGAAGAAAACGTCCAGTATGTAATGAAAATTACTTTTATCGATCTAACAGGCCGCGTTATTCACTAGCAGCCTTCGTAGCACAAATACGTAGCGTCGTAGCCGCGTAGCACTACGTAGGCCGTAGGTATTTCATTTTGTTTATTATTGTTTTGTAGACGGTGACTCCTATATCCGTAATACCAAAAAGGGACCCTTCGGATCCCACGGGTATGTGGAATACGAATATCTCATGCTCCAGATTATTGGTTTTGCTAGAATTCGATTTACCTAATTTTGGTTGAACACTCATCTACATATTCTTTCAAAGAAAAATATGATAACTCTATTTAGAAATTGAACCGAGACCATTGAGTCAATTTATATAATTTTTTGAAGCTGCCAATATCATTCAGTATTTCAATTCGAAGGCAATATGTATAGTAAGTGTCTCGAAATTCTTATAATGATGGTACTTCGTAAAATTGTAGACAGTTACTACGCTTAAGGGCCACTGGGACCGTCAAAACGTTCACAATAAAGTTCTCATTCGGAAAAATGATAAAGTAAGTTTTTATTCTTAAAGAAAACATTCCCTTCTCGGTATGTGGACCGAATAAATGGTGTCACATGGTGCGTACTATCGATTCACACTGTCTGAGGTCGTGGCGGGGCAGAAGCATCAAATATTTATACTGGAGTGTCCTGAACTCACGCAGGCAGGAGCTGGTGCCGAGCTCGGGACCGCCATCAATCGCAGGCCGAGGGAGCCGAGATAAATAAAATTACCTAACCGTATATTTTGAAGCTAGCGCCCCATACATCTCGACAACCGAGTTTATTGCAACGCTCCCGTCAAATTGTTTCTTGTATTTGAATAAATAACTTTTGTGGTGAATCTTGTTTTAAGAAAGTAATTTTCAACATGGCAGAGGTCAAAAGTTAAGTCTAAGTAGAAATCGATATTTCCGTTAGATTAAAAAGTACTTAGAAACGTCCTTTTTTTAATACATATGTATCTACTAGATCACGCATTTTTATTACTAAGTTTATCGTTTGTTTAAATCCTTCCATGGGGAAGAACAAGAGAGAAACCTCTTATGAAAGGATTACTTACGTTACATATGTCTACATATCTTGTTTGTGAATATTGAAATGTTAGATAATACAATTATTGCGTGTGGCGGAACAAAATGGCAACCAGATGAAACCTAAATTACAAATAAGACAATGAGGTTGAAATGAGAAAATCACGAATTGTAAAAGAAATATAATAAAAACAAAATGTAATTTTTCGTAAGAATATCGATAGCGCTAATACTTAAATTCGCTACCCTTGTCCGGTCCACGTTTCCCGTACTTCATAACTTCGGTAAGCTGTTTAAGTTTCCCACTTTTCTTATTTTTCTATAACGTCTTTTTGTTAAAAGGACGTTGCGTTGTACGCACGACGCGTGGCGTGACCTGCCGCGCCCTCTGCTGTCGCCTACATAATGGCTACACAAAATGATGGATCACAAAACCAGCGCACGACACAACATATTATGTTGACACCTAAAAACCCTTTTAACATAAACATTGGCACAATGAGAACACGGATACTAAAGACTTCACATTGTTTGGCAAGCTCAAATTATTTTTTCAATTTTATGAATTTCTTATAGCTGTATTCCTACAGCATATCTGTTGATCTCGTAGTTAAGTTAGTAATAAAGTACTCGTTGCTATAAAGCGAGGGGCTCTGTATCGAGTTCGATCCTCAACCAGGGAAACTATTTGTGTGATAACTTGATAAGGTGATAATCATGGTTTCTTCTGCAGGCTGTTGTGTTGTGTTACCCATGTAAGTCCATGCCACCTGCTTTACAGCGAATTCTAGTGAAGATGTATGTATGAAGATGTGTAAGCGTTATTTTTACAAACCTGGAGGCCTTCAAAGTGTATACTCACGCCTCCTAGCATGTGTGATGCACATCGTCTAAAATAATAACGTAAGGACGTAGTTAGCGATATTGATGAACCGCGGGAAACAAATTGTGGCTTTTCGATCTGGATCGTGGTATCTTAGTAACGTGGATAGTTATTGGCATGTGAGGTCTACTTAACAGATCCTTCATCAAACCTATTTGACACAACAATATATATTAAACATGTTTAGACTAAATAACCCTTACATCGTAAGGGTGGCGCGGGTTTCCGCATAAATAAAAACCCCTTATAAAATACATCCCTAACTTCTGTTATCGAAAGAAAGTCGGATAACCGAAACTTTACGGTCACCAGGTTTTGTATACAGTTAACGTTTTCAATATTAAAGATACATTCAGAATATCCGCCCTTGATTTGCGGAAATAAAATGTTATAAAAGCCTAGCCATACATATAATAAAAATAAAATAAATAAAACATTACAAATACTGATAAAACAGTAACATAAGATAAATACTGATAAAACAGTAACAGTAACATAAGAGCTGTCTTAAAGAATTGAAACACGTGTCGTTTCTATTGTTATGAATTTACTTATTTAATAGAAGTTATGCGGAGATGTACTAAATAAGTATTACCCCTTTTCAAATCATCTTAACATGGAATTCCGCTAAGTAACTGCTGAACCCACATGTTATAGATACCTACTGCATGTTGTTCGTAAAAATGTACGGATCTTACTAACCGTGGGAAAAATATAGTTTTTTGAAAACTTTGTAATACCTATGCGAATGCGAGTATGTTTGTTTGTTAAGCTTTCACGCGTTAACTCCTCAGCCGATCATCATGAAACTTTGCATACACGTTGTCAAGAGTACAGAAAAGAACATAGGGCATATAAACTTTGTTCCAGAAATCAATTGTATATTAGCGAGCGAAGCCACAGGCAAAAAGCTAATTGTTTGATAAACGGCCCATGCAAATACCCATCTTTTGTCTATTTTTTTCATATGATAACAATGATTTTTCCACTCTCGCCGTGTAATTTTACCGAATGTATTTTCAACTAATTGTGAACACTCGATTTACACTTTTTTCTCTACTAGATTCATTTCCATAGAATTTCACATAATTTGAATGGTGTTCCAGTTGCGCATACAATAGACTACCTCTATTATTTGCGCAAGACTTTATCATGCTAATATTTGTTTTATTGGCAGGTTAGTTTCTCTTTATCAACTCTGCACTTTTCACAGTAAAAGCTGGTTTATTAAACAAACTCATTTTTAAAATAATACCGTTGCATGTTCTCTTGTTTTGAAATGGGTATCTTTGTAACAGTATGTTGAATTTGCTGTTTAAAACTGAATATTTTTTCTTTCCTATGTCTTCCTGGTATTCTTATAACGCGACAACGTCCGCTTTTATTTCTACTATAGCCTTTAGATCAGACTCTCTCCCATTTCACCCACGCGAAAACATTACTTAATTCTCTTGTTATATTAATTGCAGTTAAAATTTACTTACATTACTTTTAAATTTTGGGATCTAGTAGTTTGAGCTTGGGTTAGTGTAGGTAACAATCTTTTTGTATTTATTGTCCACATAATTCATGGTTAGTGCCAGCCTTCAAGAGTCGCGACGGCTAGACGAGCTCCAGTCCCGTCATTGAGACGCCAGGCTATTCAGATAGAAGAGAGATACTGGGAATAGAACGAGAAATTACCGATTACATAAACGAATGGAAATAACTACTTTGTCTTATGTGACTTTTGACTATTGCCTATCGTTGCAAAATTGTGTGAATTTGTGAAAGATTAGATGCAGCAGATAAATCCTAATGATATGCACAAGGCATATTTAAGACCTATTTTTTTTTTTCAAACAGTTCAATTTCTAGTTATTCAAAACAAGTGTAGTACATTAAAAAGTTGTCTAGCTTGTATTCACATTTCAATTCAACGTGTTTGATATTCGCTTACTAACGTAATTGTGAATAATGCATAACATCCAGTACTTTCCATTCATACCTTGAAAAGCAACATGTCAAGTATAAAAAAGTGGTTTCCATATTTTCCAATATTAAAATAAATTATTTTCCATAGTTTGGAAAATATTTTTTTTATATAATACGGGAAGATTCAATTTAGAACCACCTTTTTCAAAGTTGCTATAATCACTGTTAGAATTTCCTTAGGTATTAGGTATTTTTAAATTGTTCATAATAAAAAAAAAACTAACATTGCAATCAATAGAACCAATTTACCCACTTTAATCCATGTTAATGTTTATAATTTTAATGTTTTTAATTGTTAATAATGTTGTAAAATGTTAATAATTTAAAAATTTTTAATGTTTCTGTAAACATCAACGAAAATTTTCATAAAATTGCTAGGCTCTCAATTACCAAAGATAGAAAATACGCAAGTACAATAAGGCTTATTTAAATAACCTGCTACAATGCCAAGAATTGCCTTTTGTTTGGCATCGGCACGCAAACCTCTTATATTAACTAGCGAACTAGCTTCACTCGACTTGGCTTGCTTGGAATGTTGAGACCACCAATGAGTTTTTCACTTGAAAAATTTATGTGCGCATTACCATGTTCTCGAAACACATGATGAAGGAAAACATCGTGAGAAAACCGGTATGTCTTAGAACCAAAAATTCGAAGACATGTGTAATCTACCAATCCGGGTTTGGCTACCGTGGTAGATCAAAGCCCATTCACTCTCAATATTCGAGATCACTGAAAAATGTCCGTAACCATATTGTATCTTCATATCATGCAAAAGACGAACATACAAAATATATCTGCTTAACACGTTCTATAAATATCACAGAATACACAAGATAAACCTAACTATCTACCGTAAGCATTATTTTGCCAAAACAGAATCCTTTTTATTTATGTACCTACACATAAGGGTAACATTGATTAGAAAGTTTACCATAGATGTTATCAATTTGCGTGGGTATTTATTTCAGTGCTCTTTATAACGCGTATTCGAATTTGGAAGCAATTTTTAAACAAGCGATATTTTTTTTTTTTGTAAAATACAGTATGGTAATGTCACTCTTTTTGTACAATTTTTTTTAGTTGAATACCGTAGTTTGTGTTTGTTACTCCTTTATGCTTAAACGGCTAAACGGATTTGGATAAAATTTGGGATATATATCAGGATATATCCCGGAAAATCGCGAGTAACATCATGTAGCGCAGCTAGTTATAAATATAGTCGTTGTAGGCTAAGGGTTTCCTTTACTCTCTGGGTAAAAATATTAAGCTATAAGATTTATATTATGGGAATAGACGATATAGACTACAGTATGGGGTCCTTCAAAAGGGGTGTTTTAAAATATTTAAAGGGTCGGCAACGCGCGAGTGATACCCCTGGTATTGCAAACGTCCATAGGCTACGGTAACCGCTTACCATCAGGTGGGCCGTAAGCATGTTTGCCACCTAAGTGGTATAAAAAAAAAAAAAAAAAATATAGGAAATAAGTTATAAGAATACATAACTAGAATAAAAGCGAGTATTTCATATGGACGATTCGTGAATAGGTAAGTAAACTATTATGCTATTTAAATAGTGTTTGAAAGTACTTATTTGTTTCACAAAAAAGTAATTATGAAGTCTCCATTATTTCCATGTTATTCAAGGTACTATAATATAGTTTTGCAACAGATTTAAATAGAGACATAAGAAGGAACTTAAAGTGTAAATACTCACATATGGAAGGGAGCAAAAAAAACTAAGGCTTTTTTGCTTCTTTGCCTGCAAATGTCGTTTAACATATGATTGTCAAATTATGAATCAAGACGTTACAACGTCTGTCGGGTCAGCTCGTTAATTATAAATTCAAAGGTTAATATTTACGAAGAAGCCCCTTAATTAAGTTCAAACATTGTAAAAACAAAACCGGAATCTCAACCGTAACTTCCATTCACACAAGTAATTCCACCAAACGTTCTGAGATTCGGCTACATTAACCTCCAGGGAACAACTATCAACTGGCATCCCGTCCAATTAGTATCATCAGCCACCTCATTGGATCAAGTATGTGTGCAAAGCTCTTCTCAAAAAATATCGATCTACATTTTCAATTAAAATACAAATATTATCTGCTGGTGATTGTGTCAGTTAAAAGAAATAATTTAAGAAGTTTCACGTTAACAATCTTCTGTGCTGTTCAATAGAACAGCACAGAACAGCTGTTCAACAGCTGTTCAATAGAAATATCTAAATGCTTCAAGGGCATGCCTTACGAGTAGGTGGTAAAATGAGAAGAAAAATATTAAGCTATAAGATTTATACTATGGAAATAGACAATATTCGATATTGAAATAAGTTATTATAATAAGAATACATAAGTAGTATAGAAGCGAGTATTTAATATGGAAGATCCGTGAATAGGTAAATAAGCTATCTACATCAAAATGTAGATATAGATAAACGATTGATTAGTGAGTTAATGAAGCAGAGAAAGCCAAACTTTACTAAATATTGTTTTCTTAATAGTAGATTATTCCTCATTCCTTTAATAAACAAGAAAGCTTCTATAAAAAAGAACAGCTATATCGATAAACCTGACAAAAAAACTCATTACAATGATGATAAAAATTATCATCATATATATTTTAATTCCAATCGTTTTTATTATAAATTTTGTTTAGTGCGGTAAAGTAAAGTTAACCACAGTCGAAAACATACGTTATTATTAAATTCCATCAATCTCAATATTGAATCAGAATATAATCATAACCACCCTACAGGTCAATCGTTCGTTAGAAATTGCAAGTGTACCCGCCACAGACGAGATACCTCATATAATATTACGCCCGTTATACATACGTATAAAAGCATAGATATACGAATCGACAGCAGTTCATATGTTTGCTATTATACCTATGACTTTGTTTGCAAAGCTAAGCTCGTACGCTCTTCGTGAAAATAATAGCAGATTCACTCGAAGCGAAATTAATTAGTTTTTCATAAGAGGATTTATTATACATATAAGTTATAATCTTTTTTGGAATATGAACACTTAGGTTAAGAATATAATCATATTAACTGGTTCAACGATCTTGATACGAAATTGAAAGCGTCTTTATTGATAACTTTTCTGCTGGTACAATATGTGTTATTTCAAGCAAAAGCATTATAGTCAAAATACCTAAATGTGTCTGTTAAATAATATTATGTTCAAGTAAAGTATTTGAAAAAATATTGCGTATTATGTGCACGATTGTGATATATTTTTTAACAATGACCTCTGGCTTAGTAAGTCAAGGAACCGAGCCGCTTTTTCAGTGTCTAAAAGAGAATTTTCTCCGCTAAATAAAGTTCACGACACAATCACGGCTAATAAAGTAGCAGTCGGTAAATTAACCGTTCGGCCCATAAATAGCACTTACGACCGCCACTGGACCCCTCACTACTCGACTAATAGGTCACGCTACCCGGTACTCGACAGTTTTTGATGGAATATAAATTAGAAGAACGACAAAAAGGTTTTATACTCGTCGTGATGCCTTTTAAATGCTGTTATTGTTGTTGAGATGATTTTGTGTTAAAAGCATACTTTAGACTGGCAGGGTTGGTTGGAATACCAACACAGGCCTACTCTCGAGTGATAGTGAATTCAACCCAGGGAGCTTAATGGGATTAGCTGATGTCCCATTTCATCAAAATAAAAATAAAATGTAGGTTTCCCTTCGCCTGTTTTGATTACTATAACATTAACTATTAATTTATTTATTAAACAGGGGTGTGTTTCGAACATAATATTTTCAAACGCAAATCTCATAGAAGATCAAGTAAAAATAAAGACTATAATAAAATTAAAACTAGTTGCAAAATGTTCTAAATCAAAGTCTACTTTATACCTAGCAATCCGAATCCAAGCTGCTCCAGTTTCAGTAGCACATGAAAATACACCAAAGTTTTTATTTCAGTTGTTTATGTTATAAGTTATTATAAATAAGTTATTATAATATTATAAAATCAGCTCCTGAACTGGACTTATCGTTATCGGTAGCAATAATATTTGAATAAAATTTTACATATTGACTAATTCTTCTTTCTTTCTTTCTTCAAGAGTAGAGCGTTCTGATTGGTATAAAAATATTTTAATTTAACATGTCACTTAGAATACACTAGTATAGGAATATAAAAACAAGTGCAGAGCGAATGAAATATTTGCAATAGAACTTCCAGGTAATGTTGATCGATTTGTACTGACACAAACGTTATACTCGCCATATTGATTCACCTACTAACTCGAACCAACTTGAAACGTATCTTTGTAATGCAAGTTAATAAAAAAATAATTAATTCGGTAAAGTTAAACAATCAAATTATGAAGTTACGAATAATCTGTATAATCTGTGAATAAATTACAGAATTACAGAATTAAGAATTGAAATCATGCCAAACATATTGGGATCTCCTGTCAAAGAAATACTAACAAGATAGCTAGCGGAAGTTCCGGTTTTAAAATAAAAAGGAGTAAAGATATATTCTCGAGTTATATTCTCTGTTTTTACAATGTCCCATCGTACTTTACTAGAGGATTGAAATCTTTTACTGGCTTTTGGTGCCTATAAATAGGCGTGCGCAAATAGTTTATTCAAATATCCACCTTCGTTTTGGTAGGTAGATAAATTGTATTATTTGGGGGCTCCATATTGTTCGCGCCCTTAGGTGAGTAGGTGTACACAATCAAAGTCCCTTCACATGTTTCCCGGGTAGTGCAAAATAAAAGCAACGAAATTAGCAGTAAAACTTACCATACATCCTCGTCACATAATGACGGGCGCAAAGCAATGCAACTTGGGTCTTTTCAAGGGATTTTTTCTCTTTATATGGACGGATCGGAGTCGTTTTGCTATTATCTATGGGTGGTAGTAACCACTGAACATCAAGAGGCCTGACCTTTTGCTACATCGATTAAGTTACATAAAAAATACTATTAAGTTTATGAAAACGGTAAGAAAATTAAATAATGATATCCATATTGACCAAGAATAGGTCTAAAAATTCCGAAAAATGTATGGAGACGTAGACCATCTTTGTTCTTCCTATTTAATTCAATTATATTTTGTGTGTTATACGGAAGTATGGTAATGTGGCAGGTGGTCTACACCGCTTGGCGCATTACCTATAACGTTACACAACTATTATATATAAAAGAAAGGGAACACAAAGTTGTAGGAAAAGCAAATAAATAAAATCTTGAATTCCTGCCAAGTAAGTTTAAGTGGTACGTTGCAAAAAGCAATGTCCTACTTTACAAAATATCAGGTTTTGAAAGTCGATGCAAAAATAAACCAACACAACACGTGCTGTAATATTTTTGCTTTGGGCATGCATTCAAACAAAAGAGGCGAGAGTGGAAACCAGTCCATGCAGCTTTTTCATTTCGCCTCTTTATAAAAGCAGACAGACGGGTGAGCCGAGAGGCTGCAAATTTGCACAATGCATTTTGCTTTTCCCGTGCCGCAAATACGGCCAAGGAAATCGAGCGAACTAGATTAACTAAATAGGTACACAAACTCCCAATCCCATTGATTAGATGTTTCACAATCGGCACGAAGCCTTAGTAAAATATTAACAATGCCAACATACCTTTATAGGCCGCCATCCTGGCTGTTCGACACTGCCACTGAATAATAAATGCGGATAGCAAGGTTATTGGAATGCAACGTTCCGTAGCCGGTGCACTGGTTATACTGGGAGGCTTTACGTCACTCGATAACGAGGTTATACTGACGCGAGTGACGTGCTATCCGCCCGCCTTCCGCTGCAAAGTGATCGCGTGGCGTGGGCGGCGTGGCGGTCGCACGCACCCCGCCCGCCCTACCCCGGTTGCAGGCTAGGGCGGCATAGTAAACATTCGAATGGCAGATAAAACATTTATTTGTCAAGGTAAATACAGCTCGTAATTTATTTCAGCCAATATTTAGCGAAACGTTGAATATTATATAAACTTCCACTCGCAATTGTTTGTCGACTGTAAATCATAATCATTGTTTTAATTGGAATGTTTTGATCTTTGATAATTAACATAGGTTTTATAAATATTCAATGTTTATTTTGTAATTGGATTGATCATTCATATCATATAGGTACTGAAGATGAATAAAGATATTCAAATATTTACTTATATCAATGAATAGAATAAATGAATAGGTACATACTTGAAAATGTTAATAATCCTAACCAGTAGTACTAATGAGAGTTTTAAATCGAAGAGCGCAAGTTTTTACCTCTTTGCAAACACTACTCGTGTTCCATTCGGATTGCATTCACGGCCGAGGTCACTACTGCGCAGGTCTGTGTAAAAGTAGGCACTGAATTTTAATGCTATAATTTTCATACAGTGCACTTAATTAAGTGACTTTCAACGGGTATCATTCAGTTAAACGTTTTCAAAATGTTTTATACAGTCACATATTTTCTTCAAAAGATGTTTGCTACTATTCTGAGACAGAAAGAAAAAATTTATGGACGGTATATTTTACTGCCGGTATAATATACTACTGCTACTGATAACTTGGTGCAGCCTGCATCTAAATTATTGATTTTCTATTATTAAGCTGATTAAACGTTAGCTATGACATCGATTTACTTCATAATAACGACAAACAATTCACTAAAACGATATGAAAATAATAGGAAATATCTTAACTTTTCGTAATAATAGTCATAAAGTTGATTTAGCGGCAGTGTTTTGTAAAGTAGTAAAATTTTATGTGACTCACAAACGACGAAATTCTTGTCCGTCGCGCGGTCGTTACATTTCACTGAACTTGGAAGGCTTCATTCACGAAAAAGATATTCAGAATACACCCTTTTCTGTTACTACACACCGTGATGCGCCCTCTTGTGGTAAACTGAACCTTCATGGTTTTGGTCACATGGTTCTTGTTTTCATTTACAGAAAACATGAACTGGCTCCATCTAGCGGTTGGTGTATTAACTAAAAGCGAATGAATTCCCGTAGATGTCATTTCAATAGCTATTCGAGAAGGTTCTTGTAGGAAAGATCTGTACTTACTGAAATTCTACAGTGTTTCGGGCATTCCTATATTTTGTAATAGAGGGTGCTGGGTGTTGTTGTGTATTTCTTCTGTGGGTATGTAATAAATATTTCATAATCTTGAACAACGATCGAAGTTTTCTAATTCTCCTTGGAATAATCGAAATAATAGATATGCATTTCTTATTCTTCAACAATAAGGAACTCTAAGAAGCACTCTTTGTATTTTTATGTATATGTAAATACAATATATGGGTTTGTTTGACTAAAACTCGCGAACCTTTAAAATAATCTTTTTGAAACTTAGAATAGATTAGAAGTAAACTTAAATTGGTGGGCACAGTTGTGCTACGATAACAAGCAACCGTTGTATTGTTGTTCAACATTTGAATTCAAATGCTAAAGGTTACATAATTATTTCATGGAATTCCAAACCTCCTTTTGTTTAATATTTCGAAGCATACCTATACAAATTCACTTTCCAAGATTTGGCACATCCCTAGCCAGATGTACGCAGCTTCAAATAACAGAAATAAGTGCCTTTCTCCTAACTATACGCCTTGGGAATCTTTATTCTTATCTTGTCCAATCAGATTCATTTATCGCTTGATTGCAAGCGAAAGCTTGTTGTAACAAGTTCGCTTAGAAGATAAGAAAATAGAAATGGTCTTTTCCTACCGACATGTATACAATATATCTCGGAAAAGTATCACACGTTTGTTAAAAAATGTTTAGGTCATACAATGCTATTATTTTTGAATTTAACGTATGCATACACATAAAATCCACTTTTTTACGATGAAGTCTAACAGTCAGGGCCTCATTAAGCTACTGAGTTACAGCCAGGATAAAACGTTTACCAACGAAGATAAGTACGTCGTGTCTTTGCACGATTGCAATCTAGGAAAACAATAATTACAATATTGTATTGTCAACGGATTTTGGTAACTTTGTAATTAGTTGAAATAAATGTTTCATTTTTTTATGGGCAATTATAGTAGAGTCAGTAGGAACAATTACCAAACTAATTACAATTTTAGATACCTAGATAAAACAAAGTTGCAAAGCTTACTTTAGCTTTCTATTTACGTAAATTCAACAATGAATAGTAAAATAATAAACACAAGTCAGTAGCTATATATCAATGAATCATTACTTGTTCTAAATACACACGCTCTTATGAATTGCTTGTTTATATTGTCATCATAGGATACCTCCTCGAGTGTAGCGCAGTTCTATGGCTTAATTGAACAGCTAACTTAGTTGCAGTGGCACAGTAATCTAATATCCTGCTCCCTACCCGGAACACGTCGACCTACAAGCTACGTGTAAAACTTGTTTAATCTGCGCCCCGGCTCGGCAAGTGTTACGCAAGCAAATAAGCTTATGCATTATACATATACGTTGTCTTGCGATGTATTGAGTAATATATATTCTGTGCTACATGAATTCATGAAGCATTATTTCACAACCAAATCTTCTGATCTCTGTAACATATTGTTACCCTTAACATATAACGACATGCTACCTTAATAAAAGATCATACAATCCGATCTACAATTGGCGAAAAAAACGCGTAACAAACAAACATACACCTGAATTAATTACCTCTTCCTCTTTTTTGAAGTCGTTTAAAAAGAAAAGTAGACATTATCTATGCCTATTCTTGTGTCCTGTGACAGGTTATTTGCTCACGAATATGTTTAGTGAATAAATTATGACGTTGTCAAACGATACCAGAGATCTAAAGGAATAAATGAGTTTTAATTTGAGTTTCTACTATGAGTGTGGCTGTTTGTTTTACTAACTAACACTGAGTTTACAAATTGGCTATAACTGACTGACATTAGATATGAGTTTCTCAACAAATACTATTAACATAATTTAAAATAATGCAGATGAAATACGCTCAAAATGTAAAGTATAGAGCAATTCATTTCATCTAAAAGCAGCGCTCGAAAGCACAAACGAAACTTTATAGTAATTTCTCGCTACATCCAAAGAGCTTTTACTAAGAAATAAAGGGTAATGGAACCACACGTTCTCATTCTATTATGTTACTTTTAATGGCAGTAGAGCGATTCTCGTATAAGTAATGTGAACTCTTTCAAGCTCATACCTCTTCACTAGGCGTCCCTATGTCACCAGTGGCATGGAAATACAATCGCATAACTAAAATAGGAACTAATTACAATACAACTTAGCCACTGTCTGTTTGTTAACTTGGCTGTCTGTTAATGAATTTATTTCATTTCTAACTTGACGATGGCCTTATCAACCTTAACCAGACTGGAAGGGTAATTAAAAGTGTAAAATATTGAAAAACATACACAATTAATCTTACTTTCTAGTTATAAACTGAACGCAGCCTTTGAGCTCTTATATTTGTTATCTTTTAAGGCGTTAAGCATTAATATTTGAAAGATAACGTTTCCATGGACGCCCTACTCGCGACAAGGGAGTGAATAATGAAATTCTACCACAGAATTCCTCTCTTATTATAAGAAATATGTATACCTATATGAAAATAACTATGTTGAAGTTGATGATGTTATGTCATCAAAGCGAGAGATCCTGGGTATTTTGTGACGAATTTGTGTTATATGCATCAAGTTCTTGGGTGTTGTGTAAGTAATTCTATGTGTCAATGCCACCTGTGACATAGGGAATCTTAGTGCAGGAGTGTGGATGAATTTATTTTAATTATACTTACTTTGTTTATTTTATTATGAGTACCGTGAGACATAACGAAGCTGCGAGCAAGAGGCGAAGTAGCGCTAAACCACAGGTCAAGGCAGCAATATCGCAAAAGTGCTGCCATTTTTGAGCCTGTTACTAGTCGCATTACTGTTGTCATGGGCGGGGGCCGCCACTTACCACCAGGTGGTCCCTCAGCTTGTTCCGTACATTTTCACATAAAAAATAAATAACTTATTTGACGCACTTAATGGTGGAATTTTTTATGACATTTCTATTAAATCTATGCAGGTATATGTTATTAAATAAAAAAAGAATCATCCATATCGCTCCATAATTGGCAAAAAAATCGCGTAACAAACATAAAAAAACTGTCAAATTGATTTTGAGGAATCATTTTTGAAAAACTTTCAATACAAAAATGATTCTTGAGTTTTTATGTCAGTTAAACTCAATGAAATAGGAAAATAGGGTAGTAACGGAAATAATATACACCATGGAATAGAGTTGCAATATGTCTGAGTTAAGTTGCTATTTATAAATAAAATTACCAATAAAATATGTATGTCGTAACATGTTTAAAGCAAGTTTGAAACATACAAGTAGGATAATCATAATTTGATGTGGTTTCTGTATGAATGAATAATTTTACGGGCGTTGTGGTTAGTACTAATGAGGCTTGAGAAAAGGTAGGGTATGCTTAAGGCAACTGATCACGTCTGCCAAATATTTACGTTAATTATTATTTAAATTCTATGATGAAAACAGGAATGATATATTCCTGTTTTCATAATAACATAGTACTGTATGCTCAATATGTAACTGCTACGGTGATTACATGAAAATCGTAGCTTGCTGCTACGAGAAATCGGCAACGTGAATTTACATTATTACGTCAAAGTTTCAAGGTCGGTTATCTTCATTGTCTTGCATTTGTTTTAACATCAAAACCAGAACAGTAAAGGATCGTTTACTTTAGAAACATCGCTTATCCAAACGGCTTGCCAGCAGAAAGTTACGGCCCTTTGAACAAGGCCAAAGCCAACAATAAATTCTCAAATATTACCTATAACGGCAGTACCATTTCAGAGAACAAAGAAGAATTACAATAAGGGCATGTTTTCGGATCTGAAATTATAGATGCATGTTTTTGTGGATATCATATTTTTTACGACATATCAATTGATATTGATTTAAATACTAGACTCCACTTTTGCTATGATCAAAGCCAGACTAGTATTTTGCTTGGTTATCTGCCTGTGTGCTCATGGACTCAGCTCGTAATGAGCTGAGTTAACAAAATCTAGTATTTAATTGATAATGCTAACACCATGCGTCAGTGTGGCTATACTTGGAAAATATTATTCAATAATGAAAATGCTAAAAAGATTTCACATACAGGAATATATAAGTTCTGTAAAGATATAAAGTTTTTTAGTCCGGAGGAATATTATCTTAGGATGAATGAATATGTTTTATTCAATACGATAGTTTCGTATCCAATTTGATACTTTGATTTTAACAAAAATAGATACTTAGAAGTCCCAGGAATATTCAATTTGTTTTTAGATGAAAAGCAACTCAAGTACTTTTCTGTCGTTTTAACCCAGAGGGGGAAATATCTCCAGCAGCGATCGATATTTTTCGCGGTTGTAAGGTACTAAAATAAAGTAGTTGTAAAGTACAATTAAAATTACGAGTATACAGGGGAAAAGAGACATGAAGTTAGAAAGTTTCATGGTCATTTAATTTATGTGATGTGACCAGAAAAAATGAAAAAAATGAAGCAGACATTCTTAAATTTTTAGTCATAGGCACGCAATACTCGCAAATATACAAATTTAGAGTAGGTATGGTAGTTGCTTTCTCCCTATAGAGCTCTCCTCCAAATACCTTCTTGGAAGGACGCGTGAAATTACCGCTAAAGTATAGCTTCAGTAAATCTTTCTCTGGAAGCATAGTACAATAACTAAGTCAACTCATAACAAACACAAACTTTAAACAAACTTCAGCCACACAATCAGTACAAAGAGAAGAGAGAAACAAGCAGCGTGCCATTGTTCCGGCGAGCTCATTTGGAGCTGTCAGTATGCTGTGGAACGAACCCGCCAGAGCCCACGAGAACTTATATTTCATCTGTGGATCTTTAGTAGGTCAAGGCTTTCATCATATGGCAAGGAAAAGTTCACGCAACGATATGATAGAGGCGCAACGGATTCAAAAATAATTTAAATACTGGGAATAAATAAATATCAATTACAAACTCACTTCCTTGCTTATGGTTTCTAAGTCCCAGGTGACATGGATACACACAGATACATAACATAATCAAGGTCTGTTAACAAATTGTAATGGTTTCCTCGACCAGCGCTGACATTCGGGAACCAATTACTTTAAACGTTTACACTTTTGCACTATGATTCCCTGTGTCGCAGATGGCATGGTCATTTAATTTATGTGATGTGACTAAAATAAATGAAAGAAAATTAAGTAGACATATTCTTGGGTCTTGGGTGTTTCTGTGTCTTTTATACAAAAAACCATTAAACGACACGACACAAAGTGTGTCCTGACTGGGATTCGACCCAGAACCCCTCGCACCGAAGGCAGGGCTACTAACTAATCCACGGAGGAATTTTTGCAGGAAATTGCATACAAAATATGGCCAGAATACGTTTTAATACCCACCTTCTTTTAGTGATATGATATCACTAAAAGAAACTAATCTCTATATTGAAGCTTTCCGTACTCTGTGGCTCCGACTCGGGGGCACTCTTTTTCCGTTTTCCCAGTTAAAAAAGTTAAGTGATATAATTTACCTAAAATTATATCACTTAACTTTTTTAAGGAAATTAATGAGTCAACATTAATACCGTCGGAAAACAGACTTGTTTACTGCTCCTTTTACTTTTAAGATAATGATAACGTTAGCCAAGTGAACAAGCAAGTTTTCAATTTGTATAAAGCGTTAGTAGGTACGTTCATAATGTACAGTCCTATTTTAGTTTCTTAGCTACTTAGTCTTAGATACCAGGTACCATTTTTCAGGCCTGACGTGGTATGTTTTATTTTATATTCCAAATAAATAGTCACGTTAATGTCGTAAAAAGAGGAAAATGACAAAATATGAAGGGAACGTGTACTTTCATGTTCTTAAAATGTGTGGTTATAATAGCTCTGACGAGAAGACGGTAGAAATTTGTTTTATCGTAACGTTAGGCTGAGAATACGTCCTTTAAGACCTACTTTGTTGCATATTGCCACTCGGTAGACAAACATTGCATCAGCAGATCTTTGTGTAGAAATCTTTCAAAATGGCACTACCACCTACATCGAAGCAGAATTGGGGGACCCATGCAGAAAACAAAATTTTAAAACAAGGACGAATGTATAAAAAGTGTGGATGCTATTTCATTTACAATTGTGGATGCTATTTTCTATGTATTGTAGTGCTAATATTACTTACTTAAGGTAGATACGCGTCCATAAGATCGCATTTGGAGCGTAAGCAAAATAAGATTATTAGTTTCGAAAATAAATTAAAACAAAAGTAAAACTATCTGATGTTATGTCCACCCGGGCTTTACCGATAACGTGACCACAATCCCGTAGGAAACAACCAAAAAAAAAACCCGAGCCGATAGTATGACGCGGTGCTTTATGTATGTATTTTCTTCAAACTGCTAAATTGAATTAGTCTTTAATCTACATTGGTGCCCTTGATTCATTCGGTTTGCCTTAGCTCGGTTTATGAACTCAGATTATCATGCCCTCGACACTTAACCTCAATAGCGTTCTAAACGCAGACTTAGTACAAGCACTTTATATTGAGTTATAGTTATGTTATAATACTTTGCTTATATTTTATATCGAAGCAAAGTTGGAATTTACTCTTAAATTGGGGAATTTGAAGAGTTGTAAATTGTTGTTAATGTACGTATTTTCACTACCAAGTTAATTTTTAGGGTTCCGTGCCCAAAAAAACGGGACCCTATTACTAAGACTGCGTCTGTCACCAGGCTGTATCTCATGTACCGTGATATAGAGTTGAAATTTTCACAGATGATGTATTTCTGTTGCCGCTATTACAACAAATATAAACAGAATCAAATAAATATTTAAGGGGGCTCTCATACAAAAACGTGATTTTTATTTTTTATTTCATCGATAATGGTACGAAACTCTTCGCGCACGAGTCCGACTCGTACTTCGCCGGTTTTTTTTTTAAGAGTTTGCTGCTGTTTCTATTATATGAAAATGTTTGCAAATTGTTGTGTATCATCCTCTATATAAGCCTATCCCCTCTGTTATAAAATCATCATCTGTCATAATATCTAGGTACTAAGAATCTGTACGAATTCAAAGCGAGCTTGTACATTATTTATTTATAGTACATATTCTTAATTTGGCTGTATATTTTTCTGTACGTTTGTTACGTGATATCTTCGCCAATTGTGGACCAATTTGAATGATTCTTTTTTATTAGATATCCGAGATGGTCTCATTTACCGAGGTGGATACTATACCATGAAAAGTTTTACCCCCAAGGGTCATTTCCCCGACTCCGCATATCCTCTATAAGACCTTGTTTTACTTACCTATCGCAAGAACTTTTTCATGCCCATGAATAATTATTAAGATTCCTGGTAATGTAAGGTAGGTATATAAAAGTAAAAATCTCATAACTAACAAAATAAGACCAACCAATTATACTGTATAAAAGTAGGTAAGAAAAGGATCTCCATAAATTACTAAAATGTCAACTTAGAATAATTTACGAGATATTTATTTGTAAAACCCAGGCTCCTTGCTGCTGTAGTCGTTGAAAGAGAAAATACTACTTACGATTTTATAGCCCAAGTCAGAATAAAATCACTCGTAAAACCTTTCATAAAATATTGGCATCAAACGAAAGAAAAGCTTCCTTATCTTTCATATTATTCAGAAATTTGTTCAATACCAGTACCTTTTATAAATCCAAATCAATATGACAATGACTGGGGGGCTATTCTAAGCCTAATGTGAGAACCTATATACATTGAATTAAATTTAAGGCAACTTGGAATATACGGCGCTCGAAATCGAAATAACTCATATACTATAGCTGATTTTCAACAGTTCTTCATAGACATTTTAGCTAAGAATCAGTTTTGAAATCATACATTTTTCATTTATTGTTAACTAATCATAACGAGTACTTACTTAAATCAGAGTAAAATAATTGGTTAATTGCTATTCAGATACGCACTTGGCGTGCGTTCCGAACCACCAGATGTATTTCTTATTATTTGTTAGAATATCCGCCATATGAGTACCTATACATATCCTGTGAAAATCCCGCTACGGTTAATGGTTCATAGAACAGGCAGATAGACTGACGTGTTATAAGATATAAGTTACCGTCATCCTTCGGGTACGGATTCCTAAAAAGTATTACATATTAAATTTTTAGTAATTTGGAAGCTTTTGGATTCAATTTTAATTTTTTGTCATATAGTATCAGGAAATAAATACTTGTATTTATATTTAGATATTTATATGTAACTAGCGACCCGCCCCGGCTTCGCACGGTTAGTAGAGCATCAGTGTCCTAAATGCTTCACTAGCACAAGAAAAATAAAAAGAGCCGTTAATTAATGTAATTATAGATCAATCCTGTTAATAAATAAACAAGCGATATGAAATAAAATTGTTTATTATAATAATAAAACACTGAAAATATAACATATTTTTCAATACCATATTCAAACAGCCTACGCATATTCAGTCATTAGGGTTGGGGTGGTACGAACGAGCCCATTTACATCGAGTGCCTTTCGGAATCTTGCCCTAGCACCCCCAGTTACCACCTAGTTGGATCGATGGCTGTGGCGTGGGTTCGCCCATTCATCATCTAACCCGAACCCGCACAAACATACTTATAGGCATTAAATTGTCTAAGCGTTTAAAAATGTTACAATTGACAAATTATACGAGTATATCATTTCCAATTTGTGTATAAGTTGAGCTTAAGTACTCTAATTCCTTCAAAAGTTTTGAAAAATGTTCTATTAATAAATCTTTTTAATAATAATCTTTTTTCGAGTTCTCCTCAGCAAGCCTTTTCATTTGATTCCCATACTGTGGCAGTACAGAAAAAATAACTAGTCCGCCATTTTGGATGATCCGCCATATTGGAATTAGAATGACGTCACATAGCTAAGCATGTATAGTCATCCAAAATAAGCGTGTATACCAAATTTCAGCTCAATCGTTCCAAGATACCTAACTGATTTAAAATTCAGTTGGAAGATTCCACCCGGACAAACATAGATACATTGCAAGTTAAATAAAAGCTTGAAAAAACAGGCTAAACACACACCAACGGTTCTGTATTAGTCAACATGTTCTGTAAAATTTCAACCTACTACTGCTTACTGTTCAAAAGGTTGAATTTGAAGGTATGGTGAACATACCGACGTTGTAGGCTTCGAAATAGGGTTTTCTTTGCCCTCTAGGTACAGAAAGTATTATATATATATATATATATATATATATATATATATATATATATATATATATATATATATATATATATATATATATATATAATATATATATTGTATATCTTATCTCATTATCTAAACCGGTCATAGTGTTTATTAGTCCACTACTTGCCATGGCAGCTCACAAAAAGCGCTATTTATGCCCGATCTTCAGACTTATGTTTTAACTAGTTTAGAATTAATTGAGAATTAATTTTATAATACATTTTACATCTTCTAAATAAAATATATACTCACAAAATAAACAACGTATTTGAATGCAATTTTCAGCAATAGATAGAGTAATTAAAGAGCAAGATTTATATGTAGTACTAGTAACATACTGGCTTCACACGGGTAGTGTCTGATTCTACGCTGATGCTCTACAAACCGTTCGAAGTCGGAGCGGGTCGCTAGTTTATTAATAAGTCTTAAATCAGTAAATCTAGTGGCACATTTTGTGTAATTTTCTAATTTAATATGCGAATAATGTCATGGGCTATTACTATTGATAATCTTGTATATTATCAATGTCTGTTGTCAATAATTTATAGCTATTTGTAATCCAGGAATAAATAAATTAAAATATAAATATCGTTCAATTTTGCAGAGAAAGTACGTACGTGCACAATTTGCTCCAGTCTACTGCACGTCGCACTTCGCTGTGCAGAATAAGCCTGTTTGCCTTAGAGCTTTAGAGCTCACAGCCAGTCAACCGCACATAAGCAGCATAGAATTTGCCTAGTGCGCCCTTAATCGGATTTTAAAACGGAACAAAAAAAAGAAAGACCGCGATATAAATATTTCTGTACCCGCTCTCTCATAAAGATAATTAGATCTCTCATAATTATCTTTATTTGGTGTATCAGATACTCCACGACATGATTTGTAGTGAAGCTAAGTTTTTACACGAAGCCTACATTTGGGACTAACGGCATACTTACTTACTCTGAGAAGTTATATTGTATTTTAAGATTTCCGAAATATTCGATGTAGGTAATCGATTGTTATTAAAATAAAGATTCATTGGATAATTAATATTAGCTCTATATGGGTCATATATGCCAAACCTTATTAGGTTACCTTATGTGGCAAACGCACTTTCGTGCGTCTTTCTTATCAACCAAACTTGCCCAACCCTGTGTCAAGTTTTACTCCACATTTAAAACTAACTTGTAACTTTAAATACCTGCTTGAAGGCAATACGAAAATTTTAACAGAATTACTTTTTGTTCTTGCATCTTGCACGCTACAGTACCTACGTATGTAGTACGTAGTAGTAGGTACTCTAGCGTGCAAGATGCGAAATTAAATGGGAACTTCGCATTTAACTCCTAATAAATCAGTAGAGATATACAGGATGCGCCCCAAACACTGAAGGTTCAGGATCAGTTCCCCAACATCAACGACTAGGTTACTATAGTTCATGAGGACAATTAGGGGTTATTACCATATCTTCTTAGAAACGTAGCTAGAAACAACGGAATATTTTCCAACTGCACTTTATAAACGAATATTTCCTTAAACTTACTATTCTTTCACCGTGTGAAGGAGGAAGGCGGAAGGCTCTTTATTGTTTATTATTTATTTGTTTATTTATAAGTTACTGTTAGTATTTTCATAGTGGTGATCGATTAAGAAGGATACTTAGTACCTAATGGTTGTGTTTCGGGAACAGTTGGATATATGTATGAAAATTACATGTACAACCTGTATATACGATCTAATAACATAATTCCTACGGGTACACGTAAAGTGAAGAAATTATGTGACTTCTCCTATGGGGCCTTGAGCCCTTTGCGTGATAGGGCGACATTATTAAGTTTAGGGTGATATTAAGTGAGTACGTAGTATACCTTATCCTATATTGCATAATAAATTAGGTGCGTATAGTTTTTTATTTAAGGTTATTTGAATAACCTCTTTGAATCTGAATATCAACACTATAAAAGCAACTCGCAAGAAAATATAAATCCCTCTGTTATAAAACAAGCCCAGCAAACACCAATAAAATTTTATATAATCTCTTATAAATATTCTACTTTTCATAGCACACCTGATTACAAGAAAAACAATATGTCGTATGATCTTCCTAACACAAAAGAATCTGAACTATACATGCCTCTACAATATTAAGGGCCCACACCAATGCACCGTTACTATAGATTATTCCATTGGATTGCCTAAACTTTACGCAATTGATTTACGCAGCAAGCCTCCAGACGTCGTTTTAATGGAAGTTTCTACGCGTACAAACTGTATTCAGGATTTTTTGTTTTGTTAGTCTGGTATACCTACATAACACGCACTAAGAAAATATACATTTATATGATTTCTTGTACCCACTCGAGAATAGTTTGAACGCTAAAATGTTTGCTGCGACAGGGGATCGGAATCGAAACCACTTCGAAGGCTTTAAAGGTTACAACAAAATTAGCTACGGTGCCGTCAAATCATACAGGAGATAACATCAAAGACCGTGGTTTCGTCTAAAAACTAAGGAAAAATAAACAGAAAATGAACACTCCTCTTTTCCTTTAGCTGGCTCAAATTCATTATACGGACTGCCTACTTTTTCACCCCTGCAAGCACTTAGCTGCTATGAGGAAACTTTTATTTTATGGCTTTGTATATTACTTCAAAAGTATCTGAACTTGCATCGGAAAGTAGAAACTGGGGATGAGGGTCGTATTTCTAAGGGGATGTCTGTTTGAATTAACCTAAGCACCTTGGTTAAACAATGATGTGACTGAAGTGACTGTTCTGTTATTTTATTAAGTATATCAAAATATAATTAATACAACTATATTATGATCATAACTATTATAGGTTAAGCGCACTTCAGCAACGTCGCTTAGTTTCATGTCATTCATGTCATGTCTCATTTTGTTTAACCGCAATTAAATGTAGATATTTCTAAAATGTATGTGGAAAAACATCAACATGTGTCTACAGTCAATTTTGAATCCCAAAATATTGTTAATAATTCATAGAGACCTTAAATTCCTGTAAGTAATATTTATTACCTATAATGCTAGTAGTAACAGAAGTAGTAGCTCACGATTATTCAAAACCAACGGTGCGTGACATTATTTTATTCCTGCTAATCCAATGAACTCTATGGTACCTATTTCATACCTAGTAATAATGTTATAAAAAAAATAAAATTACAATTTACACGCAGTACAATAAAATAAATTTAAAACTTACGTTTAAGCGTCCAACGCGGCGTCTGATAAATGTACAACCACGAGAACGATCACCAAACGTTCGTAGACACGCTACGACACGGGCGCATTACGTAGCCAATGCGCCCCTACTGACGGAGGGTGCTCCCCGCCCGCATACGTCAGTTCAAAGAGCTACGAAGATTTGATATGCTACGAATAACACTACGAGATTAGAACGTAATTATTTTAGAGGTACGTACGTACGAACGTAATCTTACTACAAGTGCGGCGTTGCAATTTCATTAGGTTCATTAATGGTTACATCCGCAATACATACAAATAGTTTTATACGCGATTACTTCGTCAATTGTGGACCGATTTGGTTAGCAATTTTTTATTTGATTGTGTACCTTTTGAGTTCCAGTCGAAATTAAGAAGAATATCGTACTGTGAAGAAATCTTATGAAGAAATCCCACCCCTAAAGGCTTAAAATAAGTAAATTTAAGTATAGAAGTCGGTATGTTAAATTTTTTAATCAATCAATTATTTGATCAATTATACACACAGTATTTACCGATTTGGTCTCTTAGAGATCTATTCTTAGAAACAAACATCCATTGCGCTTCCTAACTCAATGTAGTCTATGAAGACCATCCGAACGGAAACTGAAATAATCTCAGCCAGATTAGAGCCTTCGTCTAAACTTAATGTGACGATCGCAGCTTATCTCGACAAACCCATTCGTTATTCCTAATGCTTTGGTCACACAGGTTTGAAACTAACAATTACACTTTTGGAAGTAGGTATTTTATCGACAGGTGTTTTGATCATTACTAGCATGGAGTTGTGCAATTGTATTGCTGTTTTCCACTTAAAGCCTCAAGAGGGCGCAATGCTGTGTGATTGGACCTTCCCATATCTATAATAAATAAAAAACAAATAATAAAACCTTCACCCATAACAAAAACAACCTAAGGTCTGCCAACCCAAGTCGCATCCGTTACGCCGTTGATTTCACCGGCACCCACACTCTTCCATCGGACCAGCGATTAATTTTGATTACCAGGTGAACACGAGTTCTACTGCTACTTTTCATTGCTCCTTTGGCACCACCCAGGAAGTACGTGTAGGGATACTAGAGGATTCTCATCTACGGACGTGAGCAACTGGACCCCCCAAACGTTAAGTGTTGTGTTAGTTATACTTTTACTATGTAACATACATAGTTTAAGATATTTATTCTCTATGGGTCATTTATAGATACTGTATATTAGCTGGGCCTGCGGTTTTGCCCGCGGTTGGCCATCCTACGGGAACTGTAATTTTTTTCCGGGTTAAAATTAGCCTATTTGCTATTCCCGACTATCTCTGTGCCTAATTTTATCCAGATCTGTTCAGTCATTCCGGCGTAACAAAATAACAAAAATCCATCCAAACTTTTGCATTTTGTGATAAGATGAATTTTAATATATTCCCTGAAATAAATGGATAATAAAAATAATAGGTGCTGGGTATGGACCACAAAACATATCGGGGAAAATAGAAGTCAATGCAATGTTGCAGAGCCAACGAGACGGAGACCGTCCTTGATCCATTTCCGCATTATTCGACATCGCGTTGCGAAGTACTTACTCAGTTATTACCTACCTACGGGAAAATATCGTAAAATATAATGCAGCTGACTGATCGTCATAACATTGTAATTGAACCAACCGGCCGGTATATTCAAAGTAATAGCATGTTGATTGTCCGGCTATTTTTGTTGAGCTGCTTGTATTTTGAATAATGTTAAGTATTTTTGTTTTCAAAAAGACGTCATCTGATATTAGGATGATAACGCCGATATAATAAACGACTGCCTAAGTATGATAAAAAAAACAATCGAAGCCATTGCAAATCATGGGATCAATCATATTGCTCGCGTCCATAGCCAAGAACCCTGTTTACCGCGGGTGATGCGAATAGAACAACCCAAAGCAGTAAACTGGTACCAAGTATGTACGGACTAACTTGATACGCCGCCGCCAAGCAGTAGTGCACTCGCATTGCTGCTCAAATAGAACGAAAGATGGATGCAGCTGACGGTGAAATAACAGGCGCATGGGACGTTACATCCGTTTCAGTATGTCGGGTCCGATTTGCGTCTTCTCGTACTTCGATAAGGAAGAATCTGAGTAGATTTTTATTGTTTATAAGCTGCCAAAACCACTTAACATCAGGTGGGCCATCATATCTTTCCACATAAGAAGAAAGAAAAAAACAGTGAAAAGGAACTTAAAATTTATTTTTAAGACATAACATAACTTTATAATTAAGAATCAATAAAGAAAATTAAGTATTGCAAGAAATTATACAAGTGGGCTGATAATACCCATCGACCCCTATCGTATTTAGCTGGGAGAGATGGATCTCCTTCAATTCAACAACGCCAAAATCGTAGTCTGAGAACTTTTCCAGTATATCAGAACCATCAAACGACTCTCGCTTTTGCGGGTACTGCGATTGGTTATCTTCTGCTGAACGATATCTTGAGTTGATGAGCGTCACGTGCAGCTTCACGTGGTCGCTGTTACGGCCTCCATCCATGTATCCTGAAACATAACACCCCCGGGGGGGTGACACTCCTGATAATATAAATTCAAATACCACTTACATATGCAAGTTTATGTCTGTATACGAACGCACACAAGTGGGTGATTAACGCTTCTCGGTAGTTCTGAGATGGCGTTAGTTTGTATAGAGAAAGTAAAAGGTGCGCGCGAACGCAGTGACTTTTTACGGGCGGCGATTTAATTTAGTATTTATTTGATTGTCATACAATGAAGCGTGCAGTCCAATTGCCAGCACATTGAGGCGGTTGTGCGCCACAATGTGCTGGCAATTGGCGGTGGATAACCAGGTGTGGTGGTAGTACTTCTGCGGATGAAGTTGGCAAGTTCTACTGCTACTTAAAATCTGTTAAGTGCAACATTATGAGTTGATGAAATTTTAATTAAATATTACGTCACATCAGACGGAAAATAGGGCCCCTGGCTCTAAGTGAGGCTACTGATTTCAACTTGCATTGAAATCTAAAATCGTCATACCTGATCTACCAAAGTAGTCCACCAGCTGATCAGATAGAGTTTGCAACACGCTGCCATTCTCATCGTAGACCCGCGCGTACAACACATCTACCTGTTTCGGGTCATCGTTCATGTATTCTACGCCCTTCACATGGATCCTCAGTGGCGAATGGGTCTGTAGCAAAGGCCTGTAGACAATAACCATGGTATTAAGCCACAAAAGAACAGGCCGACTAGCCCATTGAAGCACCTTGAAGTGACTTCAAGGTTAATGGAGTCCTACAACTACAAATCGATCACGCCAGAACGGCTGAACGGAGCTAGATGAAATTTGGCACAGAGATCAATTAGTCTGGAATAGCACTTTTTATACCGAAAAAGTGAAATGTTCCCGTAGGATGGCGAACCGCGGGGCGCAGCTAGTGTTCTTATATGTAGAAAAGTCAGTAAAAAAAAAGAAAAGTTCCAAACTGAGTTCTTCGAGGCGCACTCTAGTATTTATTTTTATAATCGGGCCACCCGATTAACTTCTTACCGCCAAAAATTCCGGATGGGGAATTTCCATAAAAAATTACCAATTTTGATTTTTGGCCTGTTTCTTTAGGTTTTTTCTATAATAATTTCTTTCTTCAAAATGTAAGCTAGTAAGGCATGAAGATATGGTCCTAAATATAATACCATAACATAGTCACTTTCTTCTATATGACCCATTACTTTACATATAAACTTTGAATAAACGGGAGAACGGAATAAGAACGTGTTCCTTTATATAATTGAAATTCAATTTTATTCATTTCTCAACAAGGTTGAAATTTGAGCACAAAGTCAGTAAGTCTACTTAAATTTCAAACCTTTAGCCGGTTTTACGTTTCTTTTCAATCCCCGACAAAAAAGGGTCTAAGAAATACAAACCAAAGCTTACCCCTGCTAGGATTGCCTGTGTCGCATGTATATGAAGCACATTGACTGCAGTGAGAATAAAGTAATTTAGTTTTTTTTTTTTACTTACATAACAATCTTTTCTTTAGCTTCGTTCAATAATTTGGAAGCAATTATCCTCTCTTCATTGTCCATAAGACACATAACTCCTATTGTCAAATGGAGTTTTTGTGCCTTGATGAATATCGACTCCTCAATGCCTCGACTAGGGAGATCTTTCAAAACTTGATCCTGTAACAAAATTCAGATAAAGCGAGATTCAGACCACCGAAATAATGGAACAAAGTAGAATGTTCCTTTGAACATCGAACATGGCCTACCTTGAAAATTTCGAAATTTTTCATAATTTCAGCTGTATTGACAGGAATAGAAATAAAGTGTGTCGGCCGTTGTTTCGCCCTTGAGGCCATGACGATTAAGTTGATCCTTCTTCTTGCTGCTTTAACATTCTGAAATTAAAAACGTTTAGAATCCTATATATTGAACCAAATAAACTAACATTCTTCAGTTAGTCAGAGCAAAAGAAGCTTTCGCGCGTTGTGATACGCCATTAGTCCGCACACGCAGAATAAATTCTGTGTTTTGTTTGGAATATGTGAAGTTCCCGGCGCATAAGTCGAAACATCCCCGTTGCCGAGAGTGCAATCTGATGCGACTCGGGTTTCGTCGTAATAATATGCCATAGATACTTAAAATTAGCAGTGTCCTATACTTATAAAACAGCAATACGACTTAAATCCTTACCTTACACAATTGTGAGATGTAATGTTATGTAGGTAAAGATTTAAGTCGTATTGCGATTTTATGGACACAGTACACTACTAATATCAAGTAAGTATATACTACTGCTTATCCCGTCACTTAAATTACATTAAAAACGGTTAATTATTGTGCAAATGCAACCGCTTGGTATAAAAACTTACAGACACGCTAGAGCCAAGTATGTAGATGTCGCCACTTTCCGTCTGTCTAGGTATTTTTATGTTAGTTTTGGTTTCTCTCTCCAAACGCATTTTCGTGACTGCCTTCTTTCCGATAATAGATCCAATATAATGCCTTAAACAAGGTGTATTAAGTTGAATGCTATGAATGCCATATTTAGAAGATTGCCTTAACTTCATACTTTTTGAATACAACTGTTTTGACTGTATAATTTAAGTGACTAATGAAAATTAATTAACTAATTAACTTTTCTGAATTCAAGGATTAGATCCTCCACATTTATGGTATGTAGAAAACAATAAGAGTCCTACAGTCTACAGACGGATTCATAAAGACAGATCTATAAATAATTAAAATAAATGAATATCATGTAACTCACTTAGGCACATGCAAATTGGTGGAAAATCTAGAATTATCAACCATTGTCACTTCAAAATCATCGCTTTCGTCATCCTCTTCCTCATTTTTGCAAATGGATTCTGTAAATAGCATAGTTATAACGAATATATTAAGTAATAAGGATGTTACGTCTCATGCCCATGTGATTCCACCGGCACCCACACCCTTCTATTGGAACACAGCAATGCGAGTGCACCACTGCTTGGCGGCAGATTACCAGGTGTGGAGGCAGTACTTCTCCTGGTGAACTTTGCACAAGTTCTACTGCTTCTTTTTGTTACTCCTTTGGCACCACCCAGGCGATAACTGTAGGTAATCTGAAGGTATTCACATATGGATGCGAGCAACTGGACAATAATTTATGGTTACTTGGTGATTAAATGCAAAATATATCGTAGATAAAATGTTTGCGCCCTAAATATGCAGTCATGAAAATCTAAAAAAATATAAACCATGTTTATCTAATTTAAAACATTACAATTTTGTGGCCAAATATTAATTATTATTTTTAAATCAAAACCACAAATAAATTATTGTTATCACCATGGGGAAATATTTAATTACATTGTGTGTTGAGACGGATCATTTTCCGTTAATTTATTATTGTCAATTGCGATATTAACATTATTTATGATGCTATCATCTTTCTATACTTGCATTTTCATTCTATACTTTTGTTTTAATCTCTCTTGAAAGCTCCTAATTTGAGACAAATATTGTTAAATACTTAACACAAAACAGTTATATATAATGTTTAAATTAAAAGTAGTAAATTGTCAATGATTCTTCATCACATAAAATGCTTGATTTCCAAGCATCATACAGTTATTATGCCTTATTTACCGATAGTATAGCAGCCATGCTATAAACTTTGTATCAATGTTTTCTTTATAATAAGCAATGATTGTGAAGGAAACGCTTATAAGCTTGTAGAACTTGAAAGACGAATTTGAAGGAGAGCAATTTTTAAGTTTTAACAGTAATATGTTCTACTAGTTTAGCGTAAAGTGATAAATTTTCATTTAATACCGTCTTCATACAAGTCATGTTCTTGAAGTGTATAGATCTCTGTCGCTGGGTCGTTTACCCTGTAGCATCTACCTTCAATCGATATTAGCTCCGGCTTCAAAATATCAGACATTTTACATTCTCTGACAACAGCAAATTACCAAATTGCTCAAGTAAAATTCGTGCCGGCCAATAAAAATATTTACTTAGCACAGATTAGATTACCACAGATAGAGTAGGATATATATCACAGATATATAATATTGTTGTCTAAGCAACAGATAAGACCTATTTTCATACTCAGGATTAAAATCATATACGTAGAAGTAGTAGCCCTGGTGAGAAACGAAGCCGTGGGAGCCGTGTGTGTTTACATAATGCTCTTCCACTTCCACCCACTCACATCGCTTTCAAGTTGCTGCAATGACAGACGTCAAAATAATTATAGCGTTTGTCTAATAATAATAATTTAATCAGAAAAAGACTACCTAGTTAATGTAGGAAAATGTAAAAACCCCCGTCTCATTGCATGGTAATGAGCTGATGACCTTGAAAGGACTCTACCGATTTTGATACAACACACCTAAGAACCAACTCTAGAAAATTTGGTTTTTAAGTTAAAAAATCCGCACCCAAATCGATTCACCCATATATGAGCTACGTTGCCACAGCAGCAGACAGACACGCACACATAGCGGTCAAACTTATAACACCCCTTATTTGTGTTTACAAATCTGTCGTAGAAAATGGTGGATGATAGGTATCTATTAAATTTTTAATTACACCAAAAATTTTAATTCTTTTTTTATTTAATCCACTGGAAGGGCATTTTGGCAGGAAACAACAAACAAGATGTTTACAGGCGTGGCAGCATGTAAATACGCCTGCCGCTTGACGACTGCACAAAAATCGCTTATTGCAGGCAGCGCGAGCGGCAGCGACAGGGGCATGTTTACATACTGCTGACTTCACTGTCCAATTAGGCAGCACGTAAACGGGCTATAAGACGTGGGTTCGATTCCCACACAGGACATTTTTCACATAAATTCTTCAGGTGAAAAACTCATTGTTAACTCGAGTGGTTAGTTTGCGGGACATTTTTCACATAAATTCTTCAGGTGAAAAACTCATTGTTAACTCGAGTGGTTAGTTTGCGTTTAAAAATAATTTGAAATTTTTCACGTAATCGAGTTTTTTTTTTCAAAAATTACTTGTTTCAGTAGCTATGTTACTCCTTAAATCAGTTATCTGACAGTGATAGTCCTGTCAAAATCAGTCCAGCCTTTTCGGAGATTAGCCGGAACAGAGACAAAAAAGTTGAGCATGAAGTTTGTTCTCGGGTCTTGGGCGTTTGTTTTGGTTTCAGTGTTTGCCCATACTAGACTATGGAATTCTAGTGAAGGGGTATGAGTGTGTAAGCGTTTTATACTTTCAAATGCATTATGTAAAAAGCTAATAATTTGAATATGACATAAACAGACACTTTAATTTTATTAATTTGTATAGATTTAATTAACATCGTAGATATAAGCAATCTTTATTTTAATTGGTTGATAATTAATGTAATGGAATATATTGCGATAGGAACATAGATAAATTATTACAAAACTATTGTTTGAGATCTACATCAGGGCTTCTACTGATTTACTCAAACAATAGTTTTGTATCATTATTTCATACTAAATGTCAATTACATATTTTATGATGCACATGCACAATGCCAATTATTACTTATCACTAGTTAGGCTGGTAAGATATGTCCTAACAAAAACCAAACTAAGGCTTAAACTAAGTTTTTTGTTTTTGTGTTTCAACAGGTTTACATTATAATGTACATATATACATTATATATTTATATACTTTATACATGTTAGCTTTTGTAGAGTGTCCATACTGTAAAGTATACAATATATGTAATTTATTGAACTTTTACTACTTTGGTAATTTTACAGAGTGCTGAAGAACCAAACTTAGCTCTATAATGTTTGGTTGCTACTTTTCCACAGGTAGTTAACAATACAAGCTAAGATACTAATTATGTATGTCATATCAAATCAAGGGCTAGCGGCAATTGTTTACTTTCGCATATTTCCACTTCAATATCATCATTCATAATAAATTCATAGATCCTTTTTATCAAATCAACAGACTGGATGTTTGCCCATCCTTGAGTTTTTGTAATCATTTTTGCTTGTCCATCTTTAATAAACTCTAATGTTGATTGCTTCAATGAATTTGCAGAGTGCAACTCAGCTAGTTGCAAAGTGTCAATAGCATTTTCCACAGTCAACCGTTTATGTAAAGCTTCCTCACAGAGACTCTTTAATCTAATCAGTTGGTAATAATCTGCAGCAGGCAATAACTTCTCTGGAATGTCATCTATTCGGGGTGCTTCATCTGTATAAACAAATGTTAGCACTTCACGCAATACTTCAGATTCTAATGGAGTTTCTATTACATTTGTTATACTTTCTGTAGTGTTGTGTGCAAAGTGAGCTTTCAACACCTTACTTCGAATAGCCAGCACAGGTTTATGTACTCTGAATTCTTCACCTTCAACAGATTTCATAGTGACATCTGAGTAACTGCCGTCAGTCAGGAGATTCCCAAAATCATCACTCAGCTGGGGAGTTGGAATATTGTGGCGATCGACTCTTACTTCATTCGAGACTATGAATTGAAATTTAAGGCAAAGACTGCCATCTGTGAGCAAAAATGTCTCACGACCTTCATGGCTTACTATATCTCGTTTGTACAGTGTCGCTAAATACTGCCATTTGTTTGCTTTAATTGTTTGGTACTCTTTAATAATTATGGACCGTTCTTCAAAGCGTTTTAGGCAGATGGTCAAAACAGATTTGAGAAAAACAAAAGTAGGCGACAGGTAATATAATTCGATCAGATCATTTTTTCTTCCGACAAAGAGCATCTTCAATTGAAAATTTGAGCTGGGCGCGTCAATTACGGTATCTTTATCGAGTTTATTATGAGTCCGAAATTCCGTAACAGATTTGCTATCCAAAATGTTGATAAAGCGCGGAAAAGACCACATTATATTATAAATTTCTGTTTGCCCTTCAGTACGATTTGTATGATTTATGCTATATTGGCTAGAATTCCCAAACATATTGAAATAAACACTTTTATTATTATTTTCTCTTACTCTAAACGATATTGATTTATTTATACACACTTTTAAATTTTAGGCTTCTGTTCGAGTTCTGAGACTTGGCTGTCCACAATTTAGCCACTAACGACGGTATTGACAAGATTACAAAAAAAAAACGAAATACTGAAAAAAATTAAAATACTATAAAAAATTATTCTTTTTTTCAAAGTGATTATTTCTTCCTTTTACGATATCAGGTGTAGTGGTTTAATTTTATTGGTATTTACTGCAGTATAATATTTTTTTTCTTAAATGTTTGCTTAGGAAACTAAAGAGAGTAAGAAATTTGTGCATAGTGGTCTCTGTACTTCTGCAAGTATAACGTTATATAAAGATTGCTGCACTGTAGCCTCGGACAAGAATATGCTACATATAACTAAACCTCATTCGCATATTGCGGTGTCCATAATTCTGATTTTGGCTGGTGAGCAAACGTGACCAAGTCGTAATCGACATAATATTAGAAGAGTTGTTTTATCAGCATTTTGATAAGTACTTCAAAAACCAACAACTCGTCCAAAGTGTTCACCTTTTAATTACCTAGATTCAAGCCACATGCGGGATCAAGAGGAAGTTATATGAGTTGTAGGATAGTCCTAGAACTCATATAGTTTGCTATAGAACTGCCTAGTGGAAGAATTGTGGGAGTAAGTTTTGACGTATTATAGCTTGTCTAGCACGTCCGCTGTATCATTTCCAGGTATTCGGGAATGTCCAGGGACCCACGCTAGGACCACAGTAAATTAAGGTATTGACGACTTTCATCACGACTTTTAAGAATTATTGGAAATCTCGATTTAGATCGGAATGGTATTAAATTGACTTTAAAACAGTTGATTCAACTGATTAAAGTAAAGTATATAGTAGAGTATAAGTAAAGAGTAAAGGGGCATAATTGGACTTGGTACAACAGGATATGGAATATGGGCGTACCCAGCTTCTGGCCGAGGGGGGGCAAGTCAGATTTTTTAGGTCGGATCGTCCGCGGCTTTTTTGTCATACACACTACACAAACACACCTACATGAAACATTAGGTATATTTAGTGTAGTGTGTAGGGCAAACAGCCGCATATGATCCTACTTTAGAGGTAGTTCAATAAAAATAAGTAAATTTGGCAGCTGCCCCCCGCCCCCCCTGGGTACTCCCATGATATGGAAGTCTACAAAATTTCCTGAAACTGAGTATTACACACGGCTCTTGCCCTGATTTTCGTTTATTCCCAATACCCAATATCTGCATTACTGGTAATGCAGATATTGGGAGATATGGGACATTGGCAGAATTTGTGTAGCATACACACAAAAGGCCAAAAATAAGAAGAATTATTAAAAAAAAAATGAACAACCCACCCACGCTTGCTCTGTAAGCTTCATACTTTCGATTGGTATTAAATTTATTCGTTTAACTCATATGTGCAATAATAAAAAAAAAAACATTTTCCATTTTTTAATTAATCATAGCCTGGCCAGGAATTTTTTATTCAACCCACTCGCGATGTATTTTCTAACATACCTAAGTAAATTTGATAACAAAAATTTTTCATCGTCTAAACAGATGGGTGAAGGTCACGGTCTTAGACCGTGGTGAAGGTCGTTCATAATTGGGATTTGGGATCATAAACTACCCAATTTAGATCAAGTGACTTGTTAATGATTTCACAGACAAAGGCGTAATATTGCAACTGATCTAAAACTAGTAGTTAGGTATTCATTTAATGTTTAAGATCCAACAGAAATAGGTAGCTACCTACCTACCCGTTGACATATTTGGGCAAGTTGACTACCTACTTGATCATAGTTAAATTTACCTATGTAATCTGCGAAGGATATGCATTCTAACTTAGATTAATTCACACTTCTTTCTAAGACTAATCAGTTTGTCATAATGTGAAGGCAAGCTATCCCCAAATAATCTAAACTCTAATCTGACCGTAGAACGACTGTTTAGCGTAACCGAAGGATTTCATATATTCTACGGAGGAATTATCTGTCGCTGGCCAATGGATAGCTAAATTGAACAGTATGTTTATGACACTGTGAAGTTGTAGATAATGCTAACACCCAGTTACCCAAACATTGTAAATTAAATAAATGTATTTTCAACTTTGAGTCAATGCGATAAAGCCTAATATCAGTTATCAACTGTAGGAATGATGTATTTTTATTTATTTATCCACATTACACCAACTTACTGATAATTTGATAAGCATAATATCTCGTATTCGTAGAGTTTCTGTTCGCTCATAAAGGTACAATTTTTTTCTTGAGATTAGTATATCATCGGTTCTGTGTTCGTATAAAATGACACGAAACTTTCAGAGGTCAGCTAGCACATCATACTACAATACAAACTATCAATATTCCAATGTTTTAAACAAGGAAAATGGTGAGTTTCGCTTGCTTTATTCGGTGTCATAATAAGATACGCGCTCATTTGGATTTTATTTTTAATTACATAGTCCAATGTTACAATGAACGCTTGAAATTCTACCATTAGAAGCTTCAGCTTAATTGATTCGAACCGATTCACTCGTACACCGGACCGTGGCCAATTGACAATGGAACACATACAATTCTGACAATGACCCAAAATACATCACTGTTCTAAGATACATCTACATTTACCATTGGTATCTAATCTAGTCGTACTACTTAAATAACTAGATGAAAATCATTAAATTTTCACGGTTGCACGACACGGAAAAATAATCACTCATAGGAAGTTAAAATAACAACTAAGTACCTAGATAACCCAAATGGTAGTAAATCTGCAACAAGTTAGGTAGGTATGTGCTAATAATTTAATTAAGTTTTACGACTTATAAATTTTCGTATCATTTCATATCTATCTTCTTTATTTTATGTTTTAATCTTAGCTACCTGTGATTCATATAAAATTTCAGAATCGATGGTACCTAGTTCCAGACATATTCCTACAAACAAACAACAACACTTTACCTTTACTTTAAATCTATAAAAACATATTTATGTTACTATTTCATCGTTAATTATACCTATGAACGCAGGGGAAATATTAATTTTATCTAGTCGATTATTACTCATTTTATGTTAAAGATAACACACATTAAATTGTTTCTCCATTTCATAGTTAAAAATATTATTAAAATTGGATGTAAATCGTTTTAACACACTCGGTGCCTTCTGAACGAAGGCACAAAGTGTGGAGTGGAAATATAAACCTAAATTATTTTTATTGTCATAATTTCTACAAACCATGATTAAAAATATAAATGGGGAAAACGCCAAAACTTTTTTGAAAATTGTTGATTCAGCTTAGTGCGGATTTTGTTAATAAACAATTTGAAAGACACGGTACTAATAACAAAATAGGTTTCATATTTTTTGTCTGTCTGTTTGGTCCGATTAATCTCTGAAACGGTTGGATCGATTTTGACGGAACTTTCACTAGAAGATAGCGGATTTGTTATGGAGTAAGGGATTATTTTAAGAAAATAAATAGATATTTGCGCAAAAAAAAATCCACGCAGATTAATTCGGGGACACCAGATAGAATTAAATATACACCTAAGTACAAGAACGTCTCCTACTTCTAAGTTTCCTAAGTTCTCCTAAGTTTAGCACTGAGGACAATAAGCCAGAAACTCCTAATGCAGAGATTTCTTATGAGTGAATAACCGAAAGACAAGTTATGCAGAAATTGGCTGACCGAATGTAGAGGTGAAGAAAATCCAACGATAGGTTGATCACATTTTGCGACAGCTGCGAAGCTATGGCTATTTTAAATTGTTCTGAGAACTACCGACATAGGTAAGTTAAGACTACGAGTAATCTGTACAGCGTAAAAACGGTATAATATTGTTTACCTACATATGTGAGGCCTTCCCAGGATTATCGATCTTGGCAAATTACGTAAAACGAAACAACTATACAACTCGTGTCCAATAACAACCTTGAAGACCACGAATCTGTGAAAACCTTGAATGTATTGTACGAGTAGGTATAGCAATCCTAATCAATCAAAGTGCTCGTGTATTTAGCTCTTTTGCTTTTCACATCACAGCAAACTCAAACGTACTTACCTAGCTGTTTTTCACATTCAAAATTTTTACAACGCCGATTTGATTAAAAAACTTATGCAATATAAACAGGTATATTATTTATGCAAAATTCAACATTTATAGACTATGTGGATACGAGCGT
Source organism: Aplocera efformata (assembly GCA_921293045.1). Classification (NCBI taxonomy): domain Eukaryota; kingdom Metazoa; phylum Arthropoda; class Insecta; order Lepidoptera; family Geometridae; genus Aplocera; species Aplocera efformata. The sequence continues at coordinate 9,511,921 of OV121039.1, forward strand.
AGCGCTTGAACGTAGACTATTATTGTATGGTTAACGTGTGTGTGTGTGGATGTGCCATCATTAGTTTTAGCAAAATATAATAAAATGGCATTTGTGTACTGCGTAACTGGATAAAAAATATTTTTGTTAGATTTCTGCGAAATTGGTACATTGGGTGCTTGGACTTGGGCCTGTGCAGCGTGTGGTATAGTGGTAGTAGATCAACCTGTTAGCTGCTAGCGGTTACGACAGTCGTCCGATTTTCAATAAAGAATTTGTTTGTGAACAGTACTTAGGAATCCGCCATTGCTTCATGTGTGACGATAGGTATCTTACCTATATGCATCATGTAAGTGATCCGTATTTAACTTTTTATCCTAGTCGAAGAATGTCAAGTGAAAATCGATTGTCTACAAGCGATTTACACATGATATTGTTAGCAGTCCCAAAGGCTATTCTTTGAAGTAACAACTTCTCTGCAATTTTCAAATGTTGGTACTTTACCAGTTAAACTGAAACTGACTGTACATAAATAAGTTAGTTTTTCAGTGGTAGGTAGGAGAGGTAAATCGTTTAGTGTAAAATAAGTCTCAATGGTTACGGTTAAATCTTCGTTATATCACAACTAAGCCACGTGTGTTTCTCGGAGGGCATACGTACGCGAACTGAGAACCACCCCACATGGACCAAATCCTTTGGAGATACTGACTATTCTGGACACTGGGCTATCCAACTAGTGCATGAAAATTTGTTTGATAACCAATACAATTTTATAGTAACTTTCATTATCTAAAGTTTTTTTTTTTGTTTCAGATGGGGAAAAAATGCATGGATCTCGCAGAGTTATTATTTTCTGTTTCTTGACTACTATTTTACCAACACTCCTAATTGTTTTGCCTTTATATCTCAGAAATATAAAATATGCGGATGTCATGTATAAGATATCAGATTCAGACGTGATACAAATTCATAAGGGACAATCATCTATATTCTGTGAAAAACACTCATTGAGGATGAACACGACATTCAACGCATTTCAAATGAGGGGCGTACCTGAACTATCAGGACAGAGGAAACACATTCGTCTGAAGAAATCAATGACACTGCCAGACGATACGCTAGAGTATTGGGGATTTTATCTGTTGAAAGGCGCCACTGTTGAACTAAAAGCATGTTCTCGATATGAAGGTTCAAAAATTCTTGTAGTCAAGGGAGAAAGGATTCTAAGCACGTGTGGAATATTAGAAGGAGATAAATACAAAAATGCTCATCCCGTTTTCGAAAACCAAGGCAGCGTTTTAGTTACTCTTGAAGATCCTAAGAAGAAAACTCCAACTAATAAAACCCATCAAGAACACGTAGAAGATTTAGAGACTGATGTGGAACATGAGTTAATGACATCACCGCTGGTGAATTTCAATCGCACAGTAACGGAGAGAAAGAAAAGAGATACAGGCACCCAATTACATAATCCCAATACCGTGTTAGATACAGGCGTGCATCACGGTGGTAATGCGTTAAATAATACTGCACAACCGATTGATGGTTCAGTATCCAGTTTTGAAAACAGCTTACACGAATGTTACCACGACAATATGCTAATGAACAATGACTTCCCGTTTTCTATACAGTGCAATAGTACAAACTACCTAGAAAAAACTACTACACTAAAAGTAGTGCACGAAGTTTTAGTTGATGGATATTATTACTACATATTTTACAGTGATAATGATTGGGTTAGAAATGATATTCATGCAATATTTGACATTTACAAACCAACATTCCAATATGCTAATGATTCCCATTCTAAAATGTGTATGAATAATACCGAATGTGAATTCGACGTCAGTTTCCTCAGCGATGAGTTAGTCATAGTAGAAGTGCCTACGAAAGATGGACTGCAAAATGAAGATGATGTGTCAATTCTAATATCAGTATGCCACCCGCGAGTGTCTGTATATATATTTTTCCCAGTGTCGGTACTATTGTTAGTACTAGTATTTGCATTTTTATGAAATTTGTCTATATTTATGTTTGAATGTATGATGAAAATGAACATTACCACACATGTGATATTAATTTATTAAGTTTATTAAAAGATGATTATATGTTAAACATTAATGATGGATTATATATTACCTCATTATATCAGTTACTAAAACGATTCACAGCATTTTATAATTTTGGAATCCTACAAATGGAATTACAATATGCATGGTGATGCATTAATTTCAAAAGAAGCAATGTAGGTACCTACATTATAATAGTAGCATGGTAGTTATGTGCAGGATTGGGCATCCTTCAAGCAGAAATACACCTTATCACCTAGTAGTACTTAAAAGTATAATGTATGAAATAAGCCCCTAACGAGCAAGGTAATTGATAAAAAATAACTATCATGTTCCTAAACGTTTTTGAGTTTCTAATATTCATGTTACAATAGGAACCTTAATTATCAGTTAAAAGTATGACAAAAGTCATTGAAATACTTTAAACAAAATTTATTCCAAAAATATAAATAATCAAAATGAACATTAAAACCATGTAGAAAACAATATTTTAAAAATTATTGTAAAATGAAATGTTTTTTGGGAATACAGGAAAATTTAGGACCTGTCAAAAGAAAGTAATGAAAAATATTGGGAAATTTTGATTTATTATTTCCACATAGTTGTGTCCATAGTGCGTTTCACAGGCTCAGTTGGTAGATCTTCTGCAAAACAAAATTTATATAATTCAATACAAAGGTTAGAGAAATTAAGGTTCCGATCGGGAGTGGAGTGCTAACTTTTCGCGAATGTCAATAACAATACAAATTAAGATATTTAATTATATTTATTCACCGTATTACAAAAACAGTTACCATATGTACAGCTGGAAAAGTTACACAATACATTGTTTCCTTCTAGCAGTTTTGTGATTGAAATAGCCTCTCCAGAACCCGATGAGACCTCTGTGCAGGTGGCAGAGAGGCCTGCGCGGAACGGGGGCCATCCGGCCGAGCCGGTCTTACTCCTAACTATGTATATTAAACTTATATTGATACGTCTAATAAAGTATAATGTAAACATTAATTAAACTAAAACGAATATCGGTCCAAATGAAATTAGTTCCAATAAAAAAAAAATCGGCACAGTGGTAATTAGGAGGTTCCTCCTAAACACACCTTATAAAATATCGCAATAGAACGCAGGACACAAAGTATAAACCGGGAGAATGCGGGCCTTAGATGAGGTTGGCCACATCACTGGGCATTTCCGAAATACTTGTATGGTAGAAGTCCTCAATATCCTTGAGTGCTCTCTTATCGGCTTCAGTCACGAAGTTAATAGCGATTCCCTTACGGCCAAAACGACCACCTCGTCCAATCCTGAAACACGTAAAAAGAAACAGATTAAAGATATTTATAAGACGAATTATTCGCGACGGTCCATGTACTACGACGTTACGCTATATACTAAATCGCATTTGTATTCACGAGGGGACAAATGTCCGGACCTGTCTGACAACCCTCGGGTATCGCACGACGCACGCGATAAGTTATGACCACAGGTAACCTATACTTATAAAATATTAACACAACTTGGGTCATATCTTAGTTAAGTGCGGCAAGACTCGAGCCTTGAGAAGATATAATGTCTCACCTGCCCTTAAACCCTCAAAGCAAAATTAATGCATTATTATAGTATGATGGAGTTACACAGAATGATTTTATATGGTGGATATTTTAATAAAAAATTGGATAACATTTTTAGTATGGAACTCTCAGTCACAGTCAGTGGTGCCTGTGTTGTGTAGTGAGTTTATATTATTAATTGTAGTTCAACTAAACACACTTGTGCTTGAACAGTATGTTTTTTATGTACTGTATCGGGTACAAGCTATACTTAGTTTTTGGCTAGATGGCGCTGTGTGAAATATCCATGAATACATATTTACTTATTTCAAATATACACAAGCTACCCACGCGTTATTTTTAAATCTGTTGAGTTGGAAGCATTGGCCAGCTTTAACCACATTTTTAACTAATCACCATGTTTTAACCAATTAGTTATTTTTTACCTTTGTACCATCAACACAACAAAGAATATTACCTGTGAATGTAGTTTTCGCGGTTAGTTGGCAGATCGTAGTTGATGACGCAGGAGACTTGTTGCACGTCAATGCCTCGCGCCAGCAAGTCAGTGGTGATGAGCACACGGGATGACCCGGTACGGAACTGACGCATGATGACCTCACGCTCGCGCTGGTCCATGTCTCCGTGCATGGCGGAAACGGTGAAGTCGCGCTCGTGCATCGACTCGGTCAGCCAATCCACCTGAAAGTAATTGTGGCAATAATTAGCATACATAAAAGTTGAGTTTTTGAATGGTTTACATTTTTTGCATTGTTTTTAGGGACTATTTTTTAGATTTCTGACTTTTATTATGAATAAAATATTTAAAAATCATGCTTGTTCTTACTAATCAAGGGTCAGAAGAAACTAAAATGGTAAAAAGAATGTGTAATCTAGTAAACTCATAATTAATTTAATAAAAAGTGATATTTCCAAGTATATTTTTTGAATTCAACAGTTAAAAAGATTTTTGACTTTGATTAAAAACAATATCTTTGAAGTTCATCTTAAATTAAAGGTATGGTCCATAGAACTAATATGGACAAAGATGGAAAATTTCAAACAAAATCCAGTTTAATAATAAAAGATGGACAACTGCAGTTACTTTACTGATCAATGTTGTGTTTGAAACTAATATGATGAATTATTTTGTAAAAAAAATATTTATTCCTTTAGAATTCAAGTATCATTTGGACATGTAAAATTTTACACACACAAGTAAACATATTCATAAGCATATAACGTTTCACAGAAGCTCTTTTTTCTTTCTTATGAACTTTCTGACAATATCAAACATGAAAAAAAAGAACTATCAAAATTTGGTCAAGCCGTTCACATGTGATGCCAAGACCAAATTGAATGGAAATTAATTTTTATATATTTCATATTTTACCTTCTCTATTTTGATAATTAGAACTTTCAACTAAAGATAACATAGATTACATTATGTAAAATGAGATGATAATTACCTTGCGACGGGTGTTGCAGAAAATTACAGCCTGTGCAATGGACAGGGTGTCGTACAAGTCACAGAGAGTCTCGAGCTTCCATTCCTCAAGTTCAATGGAAATGTAAAATTGCTTAATACCTTCCAGGGTAAGCTGAAACACAAATTATTCCATGATTTCGATGTATCTTCCATTTTATTTGAATTATTTCTTAACTTTTTATGACTATGGTTTAGCATAAGTAAATACAATAATGTATTGTGTTTATTTAGAGTTTACTAGGATCCTTTAACACATTAGGTATAAAAACCCAAAAAAGAAAGACAAATAACAAGCACAGTACTCATTAAGGCAGCAAATTTAGGTACTCATTTCTCTTTTACCAATTACCACATACCAGAAAGAAAATAAAAAACAAACTTACTTCCTCTTTCTGTACAAGAATGCGCACAGGGTCCCTCATAAAGCATCGGGACACTTCCAACACATCATCAGGCATGGTAGCCGAAAGCAAAATAACCTGGACATCAGCTGACAACATCTTAAACACGTCATGGATCTGATCTTTGAATCTGTAAAGATGAACATTAGTAAAACACTTGAAAATATGAATTAGCTATGAATAATAACCAAAATGATAAAACTTACCCCCTAGACAACATCTCATCAGCCTCATCAAGTACAAACAGCTTGATAGTGTTAGCACGCAGAGCACGACGGGTGATCATATCATACACACGACCAGGTGTACCCACCACCACATTCGATCCACTTTCCAACTGACGAATATCTTCACGCACATTGGTGCCACCGATGCAGGCATGACATTTAGCATTCAAGTGATCACCAAGAGCAATAACCACCTAAAATTGATATCCACATTAGTTCAAACAAACTGAAGCATTATTCACATACTTATACGTAGTTTTCACATTTCATACCTTCTGAATCTGCTGAGCCAGCTCCCTAGTAGGGGCCAGAATGAGAGCTTGGCATTCACGGACAGTAGTGTCAATCTGCTGTAGGATTGAAATGGAGAAGGTAGCAGTCTTTCCAGTACCAGACTGAGCCTGGGCAATCACGTCGCGTCCTTGAATGCACGGCATGATAGCACGTTGTTGGATCGCGGACGGCTTTTCAAAACCGTACGCGTAAATGCCTCTCAGTAATTCTTCTTTCAAATTCATGTCATCAAAGCTCTCCACGACTTGATGCCAATTGGTATCCAAAGCGCCCTCGGGCTCCATGCCCGGGGGTCCATCGTAGTTTGGCTGTTCTTTTGATGGCCCATTTTTATCCTCCGGCCAATCCTCTGATCTGAAATAGATGCAATAGCAATGTTATAATTTCACAATAAATTTAAATTGGGAGAGTAATGAATCTATGCGATGATTCATGATGATACAGTATGAATTAGCAATAATCGTTAAATTTCCAAGGCATCTGTCAGAATGCCATTTTACTACAAATTGAACCAACAATGACAATGCCGGCCTAAAATAAATAATTATGCAGGGATAGATCATGACACCAGTGCTTTAAGAAAATACCATACCACAAAAACACGTGCCGCAAGGATATTGTAATATTCGAGTTCCTACCAGCGCCATGTTGGCAATCGGCAACGGGCAGAATGAAAGATTTTTCGGGATATGTATGAAATTACCACCGTGATAAATGTATTACTTACAATTCGATGTTTTCCTGTGATCTATAATACATTAACTTTCACTAAAACATTGTAAGATTAGCGTAAGAGCTGAACATACCTTCTTTCTGGTGAATAGGACATCTTCCAATCGCGGTAGCTGAACGGAAAAGAACTAGCAAGGTCAAGTTGAGCTACTAAAGCTTTTTTTTAGTTGCTTGTATAATTGTAATATTTAGCGAATATTTGGAATTGAACAATTTAAATTTATTATAAAACGAATTTAAAAGTTAATGTTACTGAATAAATTCGTTAAAATAGAGAAATTTAATGAATCCAATACTTTAGGACATAAATTGGCGGAAATGCGTCACAGTGATTTCGCGAGAAAATTGCGCTCTCTGTCTTTGATCCGCTCTATACTACACCATAACCAAACTTATAGGACATTCACTATCGTTCATGTTTGCCGTGTAGTAAGTGTGAATAAGTTTGTTGGTTGGTTGGTCATAAGATTATCAAAAACATTTATGCCGACCTTGCCCGATTATTTAATTTAAGTTGATCGCTAAAGGAAGTTCAAAAAAACTAGTGCCCGGATAGCGTGGTTGGCAGACGTTATTATTTTTCAAATTTTGATAGCATACTCGTAATATGTAATATAATTTCCATTCCATTAAATTCTCGTAGATTATAAGGTAGTCCGTCTCGAAGTCAAAAGTTTTAGTGATCTTTTTATATATGAATTTATAAAAGACTGCGTACGTACTGAAAACGCCAGACCACCATACTTTTGGGCTGTGAATTCTAGTGTGATGAACTAGATTTACGAAAACTAACGACCTTGCTCGGTCGGAACGGACCAACGTACTCTCTAGGAATCAATTATGTATCTTGAAAAAAGAAAACGAATTCAAATTAACCTTCAGGTTGTTGTTGGGACTGCCTCATTTTTGCAGTCAAGGATGTTTGCCGATTATCAAACCATCTTTCGCAAAAAAATGGCAACCCTAATCCGCAGAATAAGGGACAGTCACAACAGTATCCTGGAGACCATCGCAGAGGTACTCGTCACCGCTGTGGAATTTCTTTGTGCAGAGCGAGTTATAATAACCTCTTAGCATCACTCCCTGCAATAATGACTAATGTGAATGGTAATTTAAATTTAAAGACTTAGTTTAATTTCAATTAATATTTTTTTATAATATGGATCTATCGTAGTCTGAAATGTAATTTTTTTTATTTATATATAATATAAGTAATCTTCACTCAGGACAAGCATTTGTGTAACTAACATAGCATTAGCATGTTCTGTCCGGATATTTCTATGTAATATAACATGTGAACAATGTTAAAAATATATTTACAAAAAAATTTACTGCATTCAGTTATGTGGTTCCAATATTACAAGATATGCTTACTTTGGAGCTAGATGTTTCACTGTGAAATGTCTATCAATATTTTTTATTTATAAAACAATTCAAATGATTTATACGAGTATGTTATAAATAAAAAAAGTTCATTTTACACAAATAAAAGATACACCGGGTCTCAATTGTGTTACAGACAACAGTTGCTGAGGGTGGGCATCCGTAGAAAAAAAAAATTATATAAAAAAAATGCAACTGAATGAGAACCTCCTCCTTTTTTAAGTCGGTTAAAAATTCGAGCATGCACCTCGCATGCATTTGAAATGTTATATTCTAGAATTAACTAAGCTGCGTGCGATGGGGTGCTATGTTTGAGTTGAATCACTTGTGGAATCGTTCACACATATGTTTTCGTAGTGCGTGTCGCTAGTTGCCTCGTTGTTCGATATCAGCACACCGGCTTGGTAGTGTATAAAGTGCATTTATTTTGGTACTTCGAGAATATCATTTTCGCCGATATAGAAACATAGACAACCTAAAGTTGGCTATGATATTTGCTTCCGGTAGGGATACTTCACTTAAGTATCGATAACTGTTCAATACTACTAAAATTAATAAAAAGAGTATAGCTAGACGACTTATTAATTAAAATAAATCGAATAAATTAAAATAAAACTCAAATTTGAAAATTTAAATTTGCACTATTGATGAGGCAGATTGTAATAGATCTATTCGGTAGGTCATTGGCAGGGTGCGATCAGCATTTAAAAAACAAGGATAAGAGTTTAATAATATTATTCTATATTCTTTCAAATGTCACCATATATATTTCACATATCAGCTAATATCGAATTGACAAATATGTTGCAAGGTTTGCAAGAAAGTGAATTTAACATTCGTCATAGAATAGTTTTATCATTGACTTTATAAAATCTATAGTACGTTTACTCCCTGAATAAAAATTAATAACTAAATTTGGCCACTTACTTATATAATAAGAAGCAAATAAAATTAGTTTTCGTCAATAAAAGCAAAACCAATCATTACAAACATACTATTTAGATAATGTGTGATTAAAATATTGCAATAATATCACCTGCAATGTGATAGTCCTGTTACATATTTTCTTCCTCAATTCCAGTCAACGCGGTTTTTGGTGAATATTGAATATGTTCATAATTTAGCTCCGAAGTAAACGTTTAATTAAATCGATTGATTCGCTACCAAGTCGAAAAAAAATAATCGATTGCTTATCCTATGTATCGAATGACCGACGTCCCTAGCTTCCGGTGGTGTCTATGATTACGCTGCCATTTTGAAACGGCAGTGCTTTTTGTTCGTGTGGAGCGTTTGCTCGCTGTGAAGGAGAGATTGTGATATTCAAGTGTAGTTTTATTTTTAGTTGAACTCTATCAAAATGAGCTGGCAAGATTATGTCGATAAACAGTTAATGGCATCCAGATGTGTTACAAAAGCTGCAATTGCCGGTCACGATGGAAACGTCTGGGCCAAGTCGGACGGCTTCGAAGTAAGTTTCTCGCTTGGTTCCTATCCACGTAGTGGCAATGTGTTATAAATGTACTAAAATGAGGTGATTTTATGTGAAAAACTGTTGTGAATAATGTGCGTGTAGGAAGATCACTGGATGACGAATTCGTAAATTCCGGCAACTTTGACAAGATGGCGACATGCGGTGGCACCTAAATTTGAATGGATAAAATATGGGTTTGGCACTATCGCCTTCTAACTTGATCCATACAGAAAAATTACGAGTCAAGTGTTTTAGAGAATTTATTGTAGGGAAAATGAATACCTAATATCATTTCATTTATAAACTCACTGATGTAAGTATAACGGTGGTAAAGATCTGCCGGCCGGTATTTTTCATACGGGGAACGTAATGATCTAGGCTAACTTATCTTACCTTCACTTCTACATTCTTTGAAACTGCTGTGCAGGATATTCGTAGGGTATATTTGTTCTGTTGCATTAAGAGAGTTTCATAAGTCCAAAGAGTAAAAAATTATTAAACGTATTAAGGAACCAAGTTCTATCTAAATTTGCATTCAGTTAAATGTAGCACACTTCAGTGACTAACATTAGGTGCCAGCATCATGACAGCAGTAATTTTCTGCACTGGCCAATAGAGTATTTAAGCTTATTAGTCATCACTACATTTTTTAATAATTTCTCTTTTAGTGAAGTTTCGTATCTGTGGTTGTTGCACCTTAGTAGTGTTGATCTTAAATGTTATGGGCAGAGAATACTGTGTACATTATGTACAATAGATCAATCACAGTGAAATAAGCTATGTAGAAATGTCTAGTGCCGGAAACTGAGATATTTCTTGGTTGTGTTTTACAAAAAGGGGACACTAGTAAATTTCTCTCATCCTTAAATAATTAAAGTATTAACTCATTTTACACACTGCTCATGCCAAACATCCTGAATCATTTTTGACAGAATTATATCACATGGAATGTGCCAGCAAGATATTCAAAATTCCTAGATGTAGGTGTAGCTTTCTGTAGTCAGTGAAATATTCTTGGAATAATTTTCTATATTACAAATTCTCACCATTCTTTCACATAAACTAACTATACAAGTGGTATGGAATGGATATCACTGAATTGTAAGAGACTAAGACCAAGTTCCCATTTATGTAAAGAAAGACATGTCAAGCATCCATTGATAATCCATAGAGATCTTATCAAAATTATGTGCATTTCTGTTAAATAAACAATTTCCAATATTTACCATCCACAAGGCACCCCTTGGTTTTATCCAATTTCTAAATATAATCTGTTGAAAACAATCTATACAGTCGGCTAATTAACAAGTTTCCTCTGATAATCTACCTACAGTCGTATGTAAGTTAAATATCTAAACTAATCCATATTAATATTTATAATGACAGGAAAGCACTTTAAATGTATTCATATGTATGAAGGTTTAGGGATTGTTTTTCCTTTCCAGATGATAAAGTTGCAGGAAAACATGTAGGATTCTGGTTTAATTAGTTGCATCAATAGTTTTATTTTAATATGTCACATTTCTGCATGGATTTAACTACAGGACACATCTAAGGGAATTATTGAGCAGAGTTACAACCATTAAAATCATGGAGATTTTATTTCTATAGATATCATAGTTTAGATATGTATAAATTTACATGCCTAAATTAATATGTCGAGTCCATGTAACTTGTCACACATAAATGTTGGTCTACTCAATTAAGCTCCACTGTGTTATATGCAGGTGGCTATCTTATAGGAACCATAATTTTTCCAGCTTAAAAAGTAGCCTATGTGCTATTTATTCCAGACTATTATATATAATCTATAATCTATCTTTGTGCATAATTTTATCTAGATCCATTCAGTTGTTCTGACATGATTGAGTAACAAACATCAATATGTCTAAACTTTTCTATTTATAACAGTAGTAAGTTGCTCACAAATATGTTTACTTGTTAATTATGTTAGTGTTAAATTTTTTACTTGGTTTATATTTAAATTTTAGTAAATAGTCACTACCACCAGACTTACCAAAATTATCAGTTACAGGTGATCAGTTATCACATTTGTGGGTTTAGTGTAGAGAGTTCTGTGTGTAGGTTCTGTCCTTGAAGAGTTAGAACTTGGCTATGCATAAATTGATATCCTTATAGTGTGAAAAACTGCATAACTTATTTGCTGCGATCCCCAAAGTAGTCAAACTTGGTGCAATTTAATATCTGTTGGTATGATTTAGAAATAAACAATATTTCTTGAATTAATAATTGGTTATTTATGTCATTTTTAATTATTTTATTTTTCCCTATTAGTGGTTAGAAAGCCCTAGAGGTTTTCCATTGTTTTATTAATTTTATTTATCTACTTCACTAGAAATATCATACTGGTGTAAGAGAGCAAAGTGAGTTTATGAAAGCATCATTCATGAAATTGTGTATGTCTGCAATGAGTTTTACCTATTATAGCACGAGGAATGACTTTTCAAATTCGAATTTCACTCTTATAAGCACTTCTGGATGTTAGCCTTATTTAGGATTTGAGGTACAATCATCACAATAGAAAATCTAGCAGGCAACACCTTGTGAATACACCTCAAAAGAAATGGGTAGTAGGTAAATGAGCCAGAGCAAACTGCATCAATCATTTTAACTGGAAATGAAGTTCGTTACTTACGTATTTTTGGTAATGTCATTACTTATCGCCAACATTCCAATATACAGAAAAGTTAAGAGCAATGAGTTTTTAGATTTGAAAGGAAATGCAAGTCAGTTTCAGTAATTGTAATAGTGATATTTTGAGCTACATTTCCTGCAGAATTAACCTACCAGATGTCTCGCGAAGTTGCGTTTCGTGGTCGTTTTTTTTTCATATGTAGATTGTATTCATATTATACTTAATCAGCATACTGGACAAGTTCCAAACAACCTTTTACGTAAAGTACGTATTTAAGTATTGACATGCTGAAAAGTATGTTATTCATTGATACTAAGTTAATCCCAAGGTCGCACAGGTCATCCACACTGTGAAGGTAATTCATCCACACAAGGCAATTTGGATAACTTGTTTTTGAATCCAGTTTTAATCGTATACGTACACGAATAGATTAAATAATTTCTAAAGAAGAAAAAGTTTAATTAACATGGTAATTAAATCAAATATTTTATTTACATCGCGGATCGATATCGACACTCGTTAACCAGCTCAATTTTCTAAAAAGGGCAGACGACTAACACGTTTTCTACACAGATCATTGTTAGATTTGAATAGAAGAGACAATCTTTACAATGTGTATTAAGTTCAAGTAATCAGATCATCCATGTGCGTGGTATCCATGTGTGTGTCAGCCAATTCTTCCAATCAATTGACAGCCAGGTTTATATATTGAACTGATGACTGAAGGTATATTATAATAAAAATAAATATAAACATTATTTATTGGTAGAAAATATATTTTTCATGGTAATTGTCTCAATCAGAGGGTCCATGTTCTTCGCGTAGGTGCGTACTTTAAAGAGTTCCGACTCGTATCCCTCGGGTGTAGGAAAAGGTAACTGAACTAGTTCAGTTACTTATAAGGTTAGTTCCATATAGAAACTGGGTAAGGAGATTCTTTCAAAATTCGTGACATGAGCAACAATTAACATGTTGTGTTATTAAAAAGATTGACGTGTTCTATTATAACATTTCTTATGATCATATAGGAATATAATTGAATTGATGTCATTGAAGCAATATCATTCATTGTTTCACTTTTACTCTGAAACTAGCCTCGTTTTTGATGTTCATGGTGGCAATTTACTTTTACCAGTGCAGTTTCAGATCAAATGAATGCATCTAGCTAAAGGGCAAATATAAACAAACGCATTGTTAGTGGTTTTCATGGACTAGACTCGCTCGACTATTCATGGACTACACGGTCTGTCGCCTGCAAGGAAAACGCGCCAGCTCGCACCCACCGGTCTAGTGCTTGTCTGTGTCATACCTTGCGCCTCCACCGCGCCGCCCCTTTTATCAACATAGCATATAATTAATATAGATGGTAGGAGAGTACGACAGAAGTAGAATGTCAAACAAAATATGGCTCAATGGTCACGCCAAAACATAACCAATATGTGCGTGGGAGCTCCATGTAATAAACTATCTCCACGCTAAGCGTACGGATTATGTTCACCAAAAGTAGCGAGACTGAAGCGTGTGGCCTTTGAGTCGATTAACAAGTCTCCATAGTCGCAAGTCTATAAGAGACTACATGCATCACTTTTCGTGCAAGTACTATGCTTCTATGTTATATTTAGTCTATGGTTACGAATGAATGTGAATTTCGAGATTTCATTTAATTTCATACCAATCTGGTATCTGCTTATGATGTTTTCATAAGAATTCGGGTCACTTAAAGAAAGCCATCCGTCATGTAATCCATCCCCGTAATTAAAATTACTATCGCTACTATTCAAACGTTTTACGGATCACGGATCAGTCAACTAAGTGCCAGACAACTTTTACTAAAATACTCTATATTTGCCCACAGATATCAAAAGATGAAGTTGCAAAGATAGTGGCCGGTTTCGAGAATGAATCACTGTTAACGAGCGGCGGCGTGACGATAGCGGGCATGCGGTACATCTACCTCAGTGGCACAGATCGCATCATACGCGCAAAACTCGGCAAGGTCGGCGTACACTGCATGAAGACACAACAAGGTAAGACACCCGAAACAGCTGTTCCACGTGACTTTTTTGAAATGTATCATTTTTTTGCGGGGAACCCTAATACTTTTTTTTTTATAAAATAAAAGTATGTTTAAGTTACTCCATATAACATCAGCTATCTACTAGATCGGCCAATAAAAGTCCTACGAATATCAGTCGAGCCGTTTCGGAGATTAGCAAGAACAAATAGACAGACGGAGACAGACACTTTAAAAAAAAATGGATGTACCGTATACACTTCCAAATACATTTAGTAACAAGTTTTTATTTCGATAGTACAGACAACGAGCTCACAACACCATCGTCTCATAAATAAGACGTGAGACATACGACAAATGTATAATCGATTGTAGCAAATAGGGCAAGCTTATTAGGTGGTTCAATGAAAAAATGTTTGTTTTCGAATTTCATTATCACCGAAAACGTTTCACCTTTTAATTCGCCTTTTAATTTTCCCAGTTTGTAAAGATTCTTTTTTCAAATCACTATTAGATTTAATACCAATCAACGTTGCGAACGCTCATTTTACTGCGGTAACAAAATCCAGATAAATTACTTTCTGCGTTTTTATTATTCTGCTTACAGTTTGCCGATAATTTATTATTCAAAATGCTTATTTACCCGAGGTAATAAGATCCAGAGATTATCTGTGCCAATTGAATATTCTCCCCTGACTATAAATGACAGATGTAGGATTATAGTAAAGAAAGAAAAAAACATACAATTCTGTTCTGGCACCCTCGCCGGCCGTTACCGGCACGCTTCGCTCGGCTGGTGTTGTCTGTTCCATACCGGTCTGAATAGTCAGGTTTTTGTGTAGAATTAGAAAAAAAAATACAGTTTGATACGTGCACACTATATCATTTTCTAGATTTTTTTCTGTGGAACAATGCTAACTATTTACTATGGTAAATTAAATCATGGAACTAAATAGTGTTGGATTAAATTTTTAAATGATAAAAATGGAATACATATTCTGGAAACAAACTTTGAGCGCCCGCGACTTTTATTATAATTAATATACTTTCTTATAGTGTAGAAAATATCTGAAAAATAGTTCGACACCTGATTTGGCAACTAACTTACACGAAAGAAGGAGAAAACATTCAAAATCAATTACCAGTAATAACAGTAACTCTCAAAGCATAGTATCTACATACAGAAACAGAGTAGCTTCACTGACTATGGATTTATAACTATATCATGGATAAGACGTTTGCGATAAAATTATGACTTCACGCTATGTATATAATTGCTTTTGCTGTCGTTTGGGAGCCATTTAGATCTTCATTATCGATCATCACTCAACTTGAATCTGCCATGTTGGTATCTTATCGCTGTTATCCGTATTTAATTCTTGGGTATCAATATGTTGATATGTTGTCTTAGTTTTAGAAGCACAAAACTTGTCTTCCGTATGCCAGAAGGTTTCGAACAAGAGCGTGATTTTACTTACAAATGAGCTGTTGGTAGTTTTTATCATTGTTCAATTCAATGTCACAAAAATTTAGGTGAAATTTAGGTTAAAGCGTAAAATTTAAATCTAAGGTTACGTGTGCATATCATCGGATTCGTAGCTTAATAAAACACCTATGAGATGTTTTATTAAGCTAAGAGAGGCAAGACAACATTCTAAAAATAATCACAAGAATGTAATATTATTTAAATTTAGTTAATGTTTTTTGTAGTCATAAGAAGAATATTCATGTTTTTTTTTTGTTCCAGCCGTCGTAATTTCTCTTTACGAAGAACCCATCCAACCCCAGCAGGCCGCATCGGTAGTTGAGAAGTTAGGAGACTATTTAATTACCTGTGGTTATTAGAGGTAAGTTTATATAATCATATGTGTATTTTTTTGAAGTATTGTGGTAGATCAATACAATTTACATTTTGATGACAAATCCCGAAATCCTTAAAAATTAATAATAATTCTATTGGATTTATAGCGATATAATATTTTAAATTCAATAATAAATAGAGGATTACATATAAAACATTATCTAATCGTAATCGCGACGCAACACAAAGTAGTGCCGACACGATAAGCCCTAACACACACCCTCAAGGATATTATTTCTTTGTTTTCAGATCGAAGCGCGCCGTGATCTAAGAATACTATAAGATAATATTTTTTCCACAGGGAAATAAGTAACTGCATTTTGTATATTCTATGAAGTGATAAGGACCGTTCATTTGTTTTGATATTTGATAAATTATGGCGTCGTCAGTGTCTGAGGCGTTTAGTAACTTCATGCAGATACGATTACTTTGCGGATTCTGGACCTTTTTTACGCTCACCGCTTCCACGGAGTAATTGTTACTGTATCGGTTTAAAATATTTTAAAATTTTGCTTTGATTGGCCAGCATAGTGAAGCCTATTTAGCTTTGCATGCGGGTCTTTAAGCGTTATGTATAGAGATTTTTTTAGGTTTCTTTTCAAGCATCTTGTGTCTAGAATATTATGTGGTCTAAGCGTTTACCTCGTGTTATCATGAAAACCCCCATTGGGACCGTCTCGCGACCGCCCTGAGACGGTCGTCTGCCGCATACAGGTGCTTGATCAGACGGTATGATATCCACGTAATGAAATTACTGTAACAACATTATACAGCATATATATAATTATAAAATAAGCATTTGTGTAAGGGCTTGTTACAAAATGAAAGACACTGTAACCCAAGTATTACAATTTTAATTGAAAATCTCTAGTCCCACTGGAACCATCGTGTGAGTAATCCCACTAATATTCGATAGATCAGTGTGAGGCGACGGGTCGCACTCCCGTCTTTGCAATTTTTCTGCTATGCTTACTTTTTTAATTACGCTGCATTTGTAATCTTGTGTAGAATTTAAATAAACATTTTGCATTCTGTTCTACTCTACTCTTAGCTGCCGAAAATAGAAGCGCTCAATTACCCTGTATCCTCAAATAAGTCTTGCAGTAAACGAAGGGTGCATATTGTTTATATTTGATATTACTACTCTAGCTTTGTACATTGTTTCTGATAAGCGATGGGAACTGTGTCTATCTAATAATAAAATGATTTGTATTATAAACGTTTCTTTGATCTTTACTCCTATCTACACACACTATCCTAGGTATTGACAGACGCGTCTGCATTATGTATGAAAACCAGCTGCAATACTATAGTTTGCAGTTGTGATGCACTTGACATAATTGCAACGAAACTTTACACGGAAACTTAAGACTAGAACTGCGTGCTGAAAACATGCTTGCTGCTAGTTAACTGCGCACCCTCTCAGTTTCAATGTTGTTATATCAATTGCACCAAAACTGCAAATGAACTGAAATTATGCAGTTCGGATGCAGCTCGCCTGTCTAGACTGTTATACAGTATTATAATAATATGAATAAAATATAACTTTGAAGGTAGCGAGGGAAAGTAAACACAGGTATTATTGCTAATGAACATAATTTATTCTCATTTTGGTTATTCTACTGTAGTATGAGTTAAGTACACTCGAATACAAGGATTGGTATAAAATGTTAAACTTGCAGCAATAGCCTATCAAGTGAATTTGGTTCTTTGTTATAAACTAGGACCAACCATCGTTAATCGAATTAATTCATTGGAAAATTATTTTTCAATCCTCTATCCTTACGTCTTACTTGATTTTTACAGTCAATAGAAAAACTAATATGTCATTGGGGAGCTTCTTACTGGTTTTTCGTAAAAAATACCCAACAATTTCTTTCATAAAGGGAAGTTAGTACTTCAGTTACAAAATATTTTACATTCTTACGAAGAAAATTATCGTGGTATTCACTACATGGTTATCTACATTTCTACAACTATTTATAGACAGAAATAATTTTACTGTTAACAAAATATACTTCTCAGCTTACAAATAAATTATGCTTCGATATAATAAACGTCGATTAAACAAATTAACAGTACATATCTCAATACACAGGGTTTAATTATGCAAATTCAATCCAGCATTTTAAAAATTTTACATTACTTGTAAAAACATTTTCGCGCATTTTCAACCACGTAAAGCAAGGGTTTTTATCTTCGGGTATATTAAAAAAGGTTTTTCGTACAAACGAAACTACGCCTAAAGTTCATCATATTTGATGAATACGAGATAAAGAGATGTATCAAATATTTTATCGCATGTAAATTTGTGCGAGTCAAAACAATTTAGATTAACCATAGAATTATTAGAATCTATCATGAGATTTGGTAAATAATTCGTAATAAAGAAGTGCTTTGTCGTCAAGTGCCCCCATTCTATTATATCGACGACGCCGACGTTACAACTTGTTCAGGGGTGTTCTAAGGAGTAGTGACGTGACTTTTTCCAGAGGCTTCTGAAGAATCCTTTGCGTTGTTTCTGACCTGGATGGTCCTCTCCTGTGGACAAAACAAATCTGTTAAAAAAGTAAGTTTGTAATGTGCAAAAGGCTGCTTCTAAAGACAAAGTAACGAGCAGCAGATCAACGAATATTCGTGGTACTCCGGGACATTGAGGCATTACGAATAAAAATTGCACGGCAGTTACATTACGCATGCGTACACACTGACAGATAGTTTCTTAACAATTAAAAATCGTAGAGCATATTGCTACAACCATCTATTTTCGAGCATGTCAATTTTTTTTTGACTATCCTCTTTTTTTGACGAACGATTTTGGGAGTAAATTTAGTTTGGTCTGAAAACTTGGATTTTATTAAGGTAGAAAACCGATGTGACCTGCCTTCAATTTTCGGTGTGCATAATGGTCAACTCAATGTTGTGTAGTAGTAACATGGAGAGCCGGTATACTTTATCTGGGGTAGTGAACCTATTGCGAGGGGAGGGAATGCGAATGTCAAGTGTACGAGAAACTCGCGGTGTCGCAGGGTATCGGTCGATACCAGGCGTCGGCATCCGCCGACTACCGCCCCGCCTCGCCGCTCCCGGCAGCGAGGGGGCTGTTTCGAAACCCCGAAATGAACGATAAGAATGCTAATTTCAGCCTCACTTGTGTTGGAGGAAACGTAGTTAAAACTAATATGTTTTTTACAAAAACCGATTTACCTACTGTTAATTTTGATAAGGTGACGGAATACCACATAAAATGTTTGGCAGAGCTCCATGTAAAAAAGCCCCTATTTATGTACTTTAAGTTATGTATATATTGCGTTGCATTTAATTAATATGAAGTAAGAGGGCATTGTTAGTAGGGCATCCTAAAATAACCGGAATAGTATGTTGTTTCCAGCACGCGCACGAATGCCATGCACGCTGCCCAAAATAGTCGGGAAAACTGGCACGTGTGATGCCCGCTACTGATATTTGATGCCGCTAGTGGAAATTTTCTCTGAATTTTGGAATAGGAGCCTGTTCAAGGCTCTGATATCTGTATGATAAAGATATCGAAGTATCTTCACGATACAAGAATAAAACTTTATAGTTCAACTTCAGTTTAAGTATTATATGGACACATTATATAAAAACGCAATAGGCAGTGTCTTGCCTATAGCGATGTCTACTAGATTGTCTTTTGAGATGTGATGAGATGCGACTACTTCACACGGAAAATGTATGATGCGGATAATTTAGTATTGCATCAACCACCGAACTAGTAAAATCTGTCTCTATGACGTTTGGGTTCCCGTCTAAATCCATAAACATACCTGTACATCTAGGGTTCTATTGTACATACAATCAAAGGTAATAAATAGGTTGAACGGCACCTGCCATTTTGAATTATATGTGGCCAATCTCGGCTTAATATCTTAGTATTTAAAGAAATTTTATGACTTATAAATTAGCAAATATTCGCTCGAAACTCATAAAAACGAAGATAATTATATCTGTGAAGCCTAAGCAAAAAAGCTTGCCAACAAAAATGTTAATGGACATAGCCTCGGCGCAGACGCGATTCAATATTGCTAATATCCCGTTCTTAGAAGCTTTGTTAGTATTTCGAGTCATGTGCGGCAATATTAACAACGTAGGTATCCCAACAATCGTTTTTATATATTGGTCTCATCGCCTTTAATGATCTGAGTCTTTACTTTGGCGTCCTACATAATTTATTTATAACCAGCGCAGAGGAGGTCTAATGATTCAAGTTCATTGGCTGGACTCCCCACATAGTACCGGGATACAATAGTCATGGATGGCTTTGGTTAGTGTGATTTCATTTATTATACCTCGAAGCCATAATTTCTATATAATAGAACTAGCGACCCGCCCCAGCTTCGCACGGTTAGTAAAACATCAGTGTCGTATCAGAAACTACCCGTACGAAGCTGGGGTGACTTGCCAGTGTATTATACATATAAACCTTCCTCTTGAATCACTCTATCTATTAAAAAAAACCGCATCAAAATCCGTTGCCTAGTTTTAGTTTTATGTAATTACTAGTAGAGCTGCAGAGCATTATAAAAACTGAAATTATTCTTTGATTGGGTTTTTGTATCTGCTAGTTTATAGGCAGAGAGATACAGAAATCTCTGTCATGTCACAACGGTTGTGCGTTACGTTGGACACAGAGTCTATATTAGAAAATCTGCGAGAATATCGAATATGACTCACGAATCTATGATGGCTCACCGAATGAACAATTAGAGATTGTTCTAGTACTGTAAATAGTTAATGGAATATGTAAAAATATCATTTACTTATATATTTTCACGGATATTTTAATCACACGTCATTCATGCCACAAATATTTAGTTTGAAATCTGACATTTCAAAAAATACGTGATTACAACGGATTGTCGGACGAACGGAGGGGCAGCTGGGGCGCTTAGAGAATATTAACGAAGAGGGTATCGATCCGGTTTTTTCAATTATTGTGCCATGCCAACGGCGACCCATCACCGGATGTCCCAACTAAAATGACATCTAGATAGAGTTGCGGAAGTGTTGAGTTTTAGAATTGATTTGAGGTAACGCGAGCCGACTGCATAGAGCCGAATTTTATTAAACACTAGCTGCGCCCCGCTGTGTTGCCCGTGGTTGGCCATCCTACAGGAACCGTACATTTTGGATAAAAGTAACCTATGTGGTATTCCAAATTATAATCTATCTCTGTGCGAAATTTCATCCAGATCTGTTCAGCCGTTCTGGTATAGTAATATTATAGTAATAATATGATTTACTACGTGCATATAATTGTATTTGACCTGCTCTTAAGAATATTACAAAAATTCTCAAATTATTGTTCAGTTGAAGTCTAATGAGTGCTGATGAGACGCAGCTACCTAGAGCGATCAGAAAGTAAGTGAATCACGAAGCTTAGATTGTTGTTGGATGGAGGATTCGAGATTTAAAGCAATCGGGTCACGAAGATTGAGTTAAGAGATGTATTGGGCTCGCAACACCTCTACCCTAGTAGGGGTGTCGCTAGGATTGAGTGAGGGTTGGGGGAGGGCCGGGGTCGTCGACACTGGCTGAAGGGCAGCGGTTGGCGGCGCGCGACGAACGCCCGGACGCGAGTATTGATCGCAGCTTCCCAGCCTCCCGTTCTCGGCGTACCGTACCTCTCTTCGACTACCAAAACGTTCGAGTGGATTTTCATGTGCTTGCGGTCTGATATAACGTGCCACGTGGACAGTAAACTCTTAGTAACTCTAAAATTTATTACGCGCTGCTCGCACACTCACAACAAACTGTTCATGCAATACATGGAATCCATAATTCCCTATATTGCAGGTAGCATGGACACAACACAGACAACAATAGCATCCTAGAATACTAGTACACATTTTATGGTTATCATGTTGATGTCCATTGGTTTCAAAACCAACTGGAACCGAAGACTTAAATATTCTATGTAATGAACCAGATGATGACCTGATTATAAATAGTATCCAATTAATTGGTTCGCCTATAACAATAGAAAAACACTTGGGTACTTAAGTATGGGCGGACTAAGTCCCAACTTATTGCGCCAACTCACAGTGAAGATATTATGTCTCACAATGTGGATGCTTGATTCATGATCATGGCTGTGCCGGTACCCAAATCATAACTTTTCATAGATCTTAAATTTATGGATAATGACGAAAAGCTGAGGCGATTATATACAACGTCTTTTTAAAATTCGATCCTCGCCCTATGAGACAGAATTAAAGACGAAATCCAATTTCGCATGGAATGATATCAACTGTACTACCTAATACTAGTATGAAGGCATATATAACTGATTATTAATGAACACTCGCCTACAATATATCTACACACTCTCTAAGAGAATGGTATTGTAGTATGAGTATACACCTAGACAATGTAACTTGAGTTTGTGGCCGCAGGTAGGTACTGTGGCGAGCAGCGCATTGTATCCGCAGTCTACAAAGCAACACGATATCTCTATTCTAGATTGAAAAATAAGCTAAAAGAACTTAGTTATTTGTGTTGTGTAGCATAGCATTATTTCCCACAATTCTCAGATTAACGACCATTAGATGTGTCTGCTACATCGGTTCATCGAGCTCCGTTGCGATAAACTGTTCATATGACCTCTTATCGACCACATTATTCATATCGACACACCGTTAATTGCATTTTAAATAATAAAATTCTATAATAAACAAGATAAAACGATTCACGAAACGACTCGTATACCTACAACAAGAGTTTGTTGAGTTGAGACTGACTACCGAATGCACCGTTGCTTATAAACTCCTTAGTAATTTTAGTATCGTAACTAGAATGCACTAATTAGCAACGAGAGGGGAACGAATTCGCGTGGCAAAATGTTTACCGTTTGATTGAGATATAAAACAAGATGGGATCTTAATAAAGAGATCATTCATTACTTACCAACTTTTGTCTCTACAACCAAATATTTTACCCATATCAACCTCCGCTAAGATTTTGGGTATTATAACAGAAATATTAAAATATGAAATTATAATGAACTGAAAAATCGTCTCTCTATAAGATCCGAAATAAAAATCGATGATTATTATTACGGGTTTACACGACGCACTCATTTTGGAAAGTGGACGGCAGAAGTTCTTTTTTACCCTCGTGTTTTTTAAAGTCCCAATTGTCAAAAGATTACCAAAAAGTAATACTGAAAACTGCATATGTGTGTCATTTGACGTCAACCGTGGAGATTGGATAGGATGTGTGTATGGGCAGGCAGTAGACCACTTTCTCGAAGTAACGGGTCAGACTGGTAGGATCCACCGAGGCCGCGGACTGGCAATGGCACACATTGACAACTGGCTTCAAATTTGTGTTAAATACCTTACCATTTATTATGTATCAAGGAATCTAAAGGAAAATACTGCGATTTTAGTCATTTTATTATATAATGTGGCATAGAGCCAGATATCAGAAACTTTATTGGGAATACTTTGTCTCGCCTTGACACTAAGACAGTACTTACTACTACTACTACTACTGGGTTTAATTTATAACACCCAAACATAAAACAAACATAACACAAATGTCACTTGAATTATCGTGATATCGTAGTACCTATTACTGGATACGAAGGATGTTATTTTGTCTGGATTTTAAATTGATTGCCGCCGTTTCGGGGCTGTTACAAGTGTCCAAGGAACTAAAATTAGTGATGTGCACTATTCGGCATATTAGTTCCAGAGACACTTGTGTGTGTCAAAATGTTTCTTTCCAAATTGACGCGTATGGTCAATCAATTCTATATTCAGGGCAGTGTTTCGGAATACAGAACGAAGCTAAAATACCTTTGAGACATATAAAACAAATCACATGACTGGAGATTGATTGCCTTGAGTTACAAGCAAGCAATTCAAGTACAGTACATCTATTCATGCGAAACAAGTTTGCCTACACGTAGGTACTGTACCTTTACATGGGTGTACCCAGCTTGTGGCCAGGAGGGGGCAGAAATAGATAAAAGTCGATTAAAAGCAAAGGGAGTTTCATAAATCACATAGTCGGATGAATTTTTGAATTTTACTTGAATTTTACACTCATGTTAAGGCTGTATAAAACTGCTGTTATGCTTCTGTTGAACGAAAATGATCGACGAGAATCCAAATAATATGACACGAAGCACAGCCAGTCGATTTTTCGACTTAAAAAAAATGATGTTTTGTGTGTTGTTCTATGAAGTACCTTAGTCTTTAAGACTGCATTTGACATAATGTCCCTAATTCTGTTAGTGTCAGATCAACGGCCCTCCTCAATCACATATTCCATATCATATCTGATTGAAATTAAGGCAATAATTTTTGACTTTGGCAATATCTTAGTGGATTGACCCACATCTTATCTGCTTGGTATATTATACCGTATAATTTGTAATGTAGGAAATGTCACACCGGAAGCGTTTACCAGTAGCAACCCAGCATTAAGACCACGGGTTGATGCCTCATAATGATTTCACACATCACGCGTCGTTTACACTAACACGATATAGTTGGACGAAAAGATTTGAAAAATAAATGTATAAACGATACTTTAAATCTAAAGGTATACCTACATAAGTTTGACTATTGAGTTTTGCCCCACCAAGCCGCCAAACCGATAGATATATTTTCAATAATAAAACGTATAGTAACGTGTTTGTCTTGTGACTTCGCAAATTATGTTGCGAATATGGCACTTTTAGTGACACCTACAGGATAGTTAACCCCAAGAAAAAATTATATTACATAATTATTTTCATATGATCAAAATATCTAAGTATACTGAATTTGACAATAAGCTGTCGTTGTGTACGTAATTTGTCAGGATTGTTTTAGGAAATACAGGGGAAGTCAGAAATTTGGCAAAAACTATAAGTACCAACACTTTTCTTGCCACTACTTTAATATTTTGATCATTATACTGCCATGACTTTGCATTAATGATTAATATAAGTTGGAAAAGTTGTGAAACAATCACGTTAAATTCGAGTTGAACGATCGACTGAAGAAACAGTACGAAAAAAGTATGGCCAAATGTGTTCTCGGTCAGCGGCCATTATTAGATACAACGTGAATTATTAATTGTAGACAAGCGCTAGGTAGGTATGTTTGTTAGAGAGTTCAACGACTCGCATCAAGATGGTATCGGGGAAGCAGTCGCCAAACTAGACCCAATAATTATCGAGTGTTTTAATGCGGTGGCTACATAAATAAATTATTTAGGTAGTTCTTCTTTTTCCGTCTTCCAAAGTGCATGTCCATGACAATAAGACAGGATTTGAAAAAATAAGATACGCTTTACAAGTTACAGCCTACAATTTTATAAATGTCAAAAAATAAGTTAGTTTATTACAAACCTATTTTATGCCCTGTTATTAAACCTCAGGTTATTTTTATAATTTATAAGCCCTAAAAAAAGGAGAATTGCTCCCTTATTTTAGGAAATTATATTATTTTGTAATAAACAGAGATTCTCATTTTTTGAAACCTGGTCGTCAAATTGAATAACAAGTAGAGACCTGGCCGGGGGACTTTCGTTAAGAGGATTGAGTTCCGCTCACCACGACCAAGGGTGAATGGAACTCTATTACTAAGTTTACAACGCCTGTCTACCTTCAAAGGGCTGTATAATTTGAAACGGGCTGAAATTTTTACCAGAATAGTCGTTATTGTGGCAGATAAAAATGCAATCGGCGGTACGAAGTACCTAAAGGAGAGAACCGTCTACAAGTACAAATAGCACTAACGTAGTGGTATCATATCTCTCATAATCATAGGTCTAATATTATTAATAAATTGAAAAAAACTTCTTTTGTTGTATAGTTTTAATCTTATAGAAATTGTATGTTTAGGAGTAAGACTAAAGATTAACTAAAAAAAAATTTATCGTCTCTTTGGATAGATACATACATAAAAAGATCATAGCATACAGACACATTAAACTTAGAACAACTTCTTAGTAGCCCTGCAGTGATTATTTGAAAGGCGGGTAAGATAGGGATTGCCTTTGAAAAGAAAAAGAAATAAATACTTTGCAGATTCATACTACCCATGTTCTCTAAGCGAAACCGAAAATTCTACTCACTTTTTAATCACTTATTTTTTTACTACAATAATTGTTTTTTAGGCCTAATGATTTTCATATAGACTACATATGACTGGATCCTAAATATCATCTTTCCTCTAGTTAAATAGGTCTCGATCTTCTGGAAAAGTATTTTTGATTACACCTCTCGTATTCGTGTCGAAGACTGGAACTGTTCCAAATTTTGCAAACGCGAGATGTTTACCCAATAGGCGTTGAGTAGTACGCTAGGAATAAACATGAAATTCAATCTTTTACTTTTATTTTAGTTTTATCTGGGGTGATGCCTTGTTAATCAATGTTAGTATTGATTAAACGGCTTACCTCTTTCAAATGCTGTTGGATAACGAAGTTTTTTAGGTTTTCACTACTAAACTAGCAATTTCAAAAACATATTCTAAAGATATTGATCCTACACATCATAAATATAAAAAAATATTACTATTTTACTATATATCCTTATTTCAAACAGCAAAAAGAAGACAAGTATGTTTTATACAAATATTGTAAGTAGACGAAGCTCAAGTTTTCCAATTAGACAACAAAGGGCACGAAGCTATCTCCACTGATAAAAGCGAGTCAGAACATCAATTAAAAATCAAATACCACGGCACTTGGCTCACCCATGCGTCGTAATGGACATGAAGAAGCTAAACAATTAACTAGACAGTCGTTCAGTAGAAAGGTGCCTCACCGGTGACATCACCCACTTGTGTTTTTAATGATAAGAAAAGAACGCTTAACCACAAATGATCGGAAAAACATTGATAATGCTTCGGCGATCAGTTAATGATGTCACTAGACTTAAATGACCCGGCCTGTGCTACTACGTATAATTAATACTAAAAATAAATACATTTTGTGCCAAATGCATTGTTTTAGTGGTCTAAAACCATCTTTGCATTATTGCATTTCTAATGAAACCGGTTTGGGGCACATCGGTTGGATGGTTTCAAAGTCTATGACGGACATAGGTAAAAACAATTTTTGTGTTATATAATAGGATTTGTCATTTGTGGTTGTTTGTTATTTTAAAAAACACAAGTGGATGATGTCAGCAGTGAGGCACCTCTCTACTAAACGACTGCTTAGTTAATTGTTTAGCTTCTTGAATGTTCGATAACTAAAAGTCAAACTAAGAAATATTAAAAAGTAAAACACTACTAGCGAATAATACTGGAAAATACAAAATCAATAATAGCGGCACATTCGAGCCTGTGTCTATGTGTCTAAACAAACATGGATGACATCATAGTGTTTTATAAAACGTACGTATGAAATAATAACTAATTTATTTCACGTTAAACATAGTTCCGCTGTCGTTATGTAGAGTTGATCAATATTTTTTCTTATGTTACGATAGAATTTTTGCTGTCGCTTACTCTGCGGGAGGTTTGTGACTAATATTAGTGTGTGTAATTAAGCAGTGGGTAGCCTGACTTGCGACATTTTAATATTTATTAGTGTAGGTATTGTATTGTGTTTAGAAACGAGCTAGAAACTGAGTAGGCAGACTCGAAAGACGGATGTACCATTATCTGAGTCCGCACCATTGATATGTCACGCACGTTGATATGCTGACATTGTGTCTAAACATGGTTTCAAGCATTCAACACTATTATCAGCAGTTTCGAATACTTTATTTCATGTAAGCAAATAATATAGCCGTGGAATAAGGCCTGATTCGTATTATGTTAGATTCTTTTTGTAATAATTGAAACTGCGCAACGAAACATAAATCATTACTAAATACAAGGTAGTTAGGTTTTCGATGATCGTAAAGTCCCTAATGGTAGGTATAGCGGCAATTTTACTGCTCAATAAACGTTCTGGATATTGGGAGAAACGTGTAAAGCTTTTTATGGAGCCGAATATTTAGGGAGGATTCAAATATCCGCAAAAATAATGTAGAATGGGGTGTCGCTGGCCCCTGCAGAGCGGGGTGCGGGCGCGGGGGTGGCAAGGGTGGCGGCCGCGGCTGCGCGCTAAAGCTTTGGGCTCCATCCCCCGGAGACAGCATTGACGGCATGTGCGTACCCCTCCCCCCACTTATCCTTCCCCACACCCCTGAACCCTCGCACCCTCGCGCCGCAGCTGGAGCCCCTTCGCGAATGAAAGCATTATTAATAAGTTCCCATTCAGCCCATTATATGTGATTATCTCCATAGCAACTTTGCGTTTGCCTGTTTGATATAAAGATAATCGCCTCACTTTTTCAATCAGTGCTTCAGGATAGGTAAATTGGAGATACTCACCGTTTGCGGAGCGAGCTGCTGGGGATGTGGCTTCCTTGTTTCGAGAGTTTTCTTTCTCCTTGCCGCTGTTCCCTGCAACAAAAAAAAATGATGTAAAAATTTATGAGAAATACAAACGGGATAATGAGTTAAATTATAAGGTTCAAAAGAGCGTAAAGTATAAATTTCAAACTAATTGCAACACTACATATATAGCACAGAATAATAATTAGTCTAAAATAGATTTAAATAAAAATAATATTGTTTGTGCTGCACTTTAATGCAGCTTTTTCCTTCCTATTAATAAAATTTACCTCTTAGTCAGGTCTAAAAATATTTTAATGCGTGGCGCTATCTGAATATTGTTCAAGTAATTATTTAGTACGTAACAAAAATTAATATTTTGTTCAATTTTGTTACTTGCGCGCCAAGGGTCCACATTTCCGAATGAATATTAATACTAATAATATTATTCCAATTCAAGCACATGATGTACAGTTTAATAAAATTACATTAAAGAATAATACTACACAATAATTTAATAATTTGATAAGGCTTATTTAGGTACAGAAAGTGTTTTAACAGGATCTACACCAGGTTATAAACTTGTGTTATAGCTTCTGCATACCCTCCAGAGAAACAAAGCATACCTAGTACCTCCAATAAGCACCAAAGTATTTGTAAGGTGATTCGTTATACAATATTAGAAGAAATGTTAATAATTGCTCAAAATTCATTGTATTACGTGACTATGACATAAAACACTGCTATGTAAAAAAAAATACATAGCAGTGTTTTATGTCATAGTCATAAATTGTAATTCGTAGTCGTGTTTTTCATAGACTTATAAGTATGATTTACCCTTATGATTTATAAATCATATGGTCCGTATCGCATTCTACGCACGATGCGACATTAGTTGTTAAATATGTTTTATACTAATCAGAGTTTAGCTATACTTAATACAGCTAGTATCGTCATATGAAGATAATAATTGACTGATTTAAAAATAGAATAAGGCTTATTATTTGATGCACTCAGGGGTGGAATTTATTTATGAAATTTCTATGAGACCACCTTGGGAGGTGATAGAATAATCCAAATCCGTCCACAACTGGCGAAGAAATCGCGTAACAAATATAACCTTTATTGAAGTCGGCTAGTAACAAATATCTACTAGAAACTACAATAATTCAAAGTTTTCGTATTCTATTTTGTTCTGAAACGTATCTTTTGATTCTGTGAACATTTAATTTAATCAGATTTAGAATAGGGCCCCTGGTTAGGCTACTGGGCCCTGGATAGGATAGGCAACTTTGTGTTGTACTAAAATTGATATCGTATTTGGATACTTCCAACTTGAAGTCAAATCAAATCGATAAAAAATCGATAACACTGCTTCGGAATAAGCACATATCGCAATTTATTTGAACATTTGTAATCGTAATCGCAGTACTATCAGTACACACCTGATAGTGCACATAAATTAATATGTATTTTTTATGACATTTCTACAGAAAATTCGAGACTGTAATCCGCTATCAGTGAAATGAAATCATGGTTCCGTTTGGGATGTGTGCCCGAACAGTACGTCCTGTTGGCGCGTCCATTTCTGGCACAGTTGATAACCAACAGTGTTGTGACTAGTCCGAATCAGTGCCGGAAACGTAAAGAGCACATAGATGGCCTGACCGGATCGGTGGGTATCGGCGCATTCCCCGAAGGATCCTTTTTGCCGCACTGTCCGTAGTCCGGTCGGTTGTTCGACCGGTTTGCAGCGATCGTTCACCCGAGCCATGCTCGCTTCACGAATTTACATCAACTTTCCTCTACCTACTACATTGTGACAGAAGTACAACCGCAAAAGCGATAACTCGTACCACGTGATGTGCTCTAACCAGTGCCGAGGTACATTATACTTCTTTACTAAGCCACTGTAACTAAGCTAGCTACTCTAGATTACCACAAGTATTTCGTAACGCAATCCCTGTTTTGTCTTCGCAATTATTAATAACACAGCTTCAGTTCAACCGAATTACACAATCTACCTATCTACTTACAAATGTCTGTGGTAAGCCACTATTAATTAGAGAACGAGCATAATAATGTAACTTTCTCTCCTTATGTGAAAATTGCTAAAACTTTAGTTTTGATGAATACACATTTCATTACCCACATGGACCCAGTGTTATGTAGGACTATTTCCGCATTCAACCAGTGTTTCAGTTGATTCTATGAGCCGTTTTACTTAGTGAATTTGTTGATTTTTTTTCATAACGTTTTGGAGGTTAGTTATTTTTGAATTTAAATTTGTACTTATTGCATCCACAAACGTCGGTTTGACGCTCATATAAGCGGACGAGCTGACCTTGGCAATGGCGTTGACTTCGTCCTCAAATCGCAACCGACCGTCGCGCCATAGATTTACACATGGACCATATGCAGAGAATCATACTAAGATAATAATAATTTCATTTCAAATTATCTGCTCCGGCGCGTCGACTATATGCCCGGGTGACTTGATAGAAATATGCTTGTTTGTGTGACGTGATACAAAAGTGCCAAGTAATGGCTACTATGCATATACTTTTGCATAGTAACATTATAATTGTTTATTATACGGTTCCATAGAATGTCAGACATAATTACGCGAGTTTTTAATTCAAAATCTATTCTATGAGATTTGTAAAGCGCTATAGGCATACTAATTTAGAAAAGGATGCATCCGAATAAGATTGAATCAGGTAGACGATGGATCCCGCCAGGGTCTAGACATGTATACGTAGTTCTGTCTAGACTAGACCGTTGACACGGGTCCAATGAAATTGAATGCATTGTTCATGGTTTTATAATTTCATGCAACATTAATATGCTGCCTGGTTACTTACTAAGCTACCTTACCTACTCCAGGAAAACAAGTATTTAGTTACAAAGTAGGAAGGAAAATGATTTCCAGTTCAGTCAAAATTTTAAATTATAATAAATTTACTGAATCTAAATTGGTTACGTTCGGGAGGAAGTAATCCCAATAATACTAATTGATAGGCCCGTTTAAATTGATGTAAGCTTTACTAATTAAAATAATATTACAATACACAAGAAAGAAAAATTGTTAAAAATAACCTAAGAATCAATTTGATAGTAACCAAAGTGACGGGACGAAATGAAGGCCCACCTGATATTAAGTGGTCACCTCCGCTCATAACAGCAATACGACTTAGGCCCTCCCCGACCAAAGTATGAGACGACCCATTCGCACCCCGTCACTTGCGCGCGTCGCACATTGGTGCCTCAGTAAGACTCTCTCAGACATAGCCGAAACTTTGTCGGTACGATACACTACACTGATGATCACGAATCGAAAATAGGGTTTGTATATATTTTTATTTATACTTTAATACCATGAAAGAGGAAAACAATACTATTCACGAAGACTACAAAATATTATATATTATCAACCTATTCTAATACACTGATAATGATTAATTTGTAGTTATCGTTATGTAATGTATGCACTGTATCTCATAGGACCATCACCATAATTAGCATGTAAGGAAAAATAATCCGGTAAAACCTACAACGTGGAGAAAAATGTATAATAATTAATTCAATTGCATAGACTGACGTAGCGAGAATCGTTGATATCCTTGTTGTTATAGAATTAATCACTAGTATATTATGAAAAAAAAAATGGGCAAACTATTGTTTTCTATATAGGTCATTTTATTGGAATTATTTATATTAACTGTATCTATGCTTTCAAAACTCAAACGTGTTTATTCTTTTTGATCTCCAGTATCGTTTAGAAAGGTCAAAACTAACTTACACGCACACGTAAAAATATTTGTATGTACGAGTATAATAACGTTTGCCAGGACCTTAGCCGTATTACATGCAGTTATCATGTTTAAGCTAGTCTTATTTGTAAAGATAATGTATATTGCAACCTTTATTAATTTATTGTCATTATTGAATATTGACCTATTCTTGTGTTATATGTGTATTGTTTTAATTTTATATTATAATTTATGTTTTATTGGGGCTGATATATAAGACATTATTTTATTATTGCTGTTTTTGATGACATGTTTTAAATTCTATGTGAGGAAAAGTTTTCGATCTTTCTTATCATTAGTGGCCTTGCAACAACACCATAGGTTTTGAAATGGTTTTCCCATTATGTACAGTCATCAGCATCGTAAGTATTATTTGCTGCTATTGAATACAATTTTAGCGTATGGAAAAAGATTGTAAAGGTGTTGGAAATAAAGTTAGAAACGACAAGTATCAAAGCGCAAGCTATACTTGTGTGCACAGGTGTAAGTCTTGCCTTGCAGTATGTGGGCAATGTTCGAACTTGTGATATCCGAGCCGTGGGAGAAAGGTTTAAAAATAAAACTAACACGAAGAGTTAAAAAGATGAAGAAGCGTAGTCATCAGACTGGGTGCTAATTTCTCTCAGCAAAGTAACGGATCTTTCATATTTTTACATTTACAGTTTTGATAAAAAAGGCAAGCAAGCAGTGTCAATATAGATTAGTAAATAATTAAATATTTATATCTATTGTATTTTATTCGAAAATCGACTGATAAGTTTCTTATTTTACGCCCATAGGAGAGGAAATTGTAATTTCTATTGGCGAAGACGACGTAACGAACATTCAAAACAAAGATACAGCCTAGTTTACAACCTCTTCCTATTTATAAAGTCTGTTAAAAATGTAATGTAATGTAAACTTTCATAAGTGTTATGAACGAAATAAAGAAATATTTCTATTTGAGGTGAGCTATAACAAAGCAAAATGTATAAGTATCCAAATAATAAATACGGGATCCTGTCCTTCAAAAATTATCGTGATCGTTGAATAATACTGTTAGATTGCACTGAGAATTAAATATTATGATGTGCGATTTGTCACAATCGAGCAATCACGCCATAAGTCGAGCGTGACGCATTGCCATGTTAGATTGCGCCGAGGCCGATCCACTATGTAGTTACGTAAGAAAAAGAAACGTCTTGAAAATTTTTGTAAAATCTTCCACTTCCTGTTCACCAAAGAAAATGGTCCGGCCGGCGATACCTACAAATAGCTACCTGAATCAATTTGGCGTGGTTGTGGGCTTCAACGTGCATCGCTTGCACCTCCATGTATGTTCTACTATTTTGGATAGTTTAGGAGATACGTTTTCTCAAATTTTGGCCAATCAAAATTTAAAATTTACTTAACGGCTTATGCAAAATTTTTCAAAGCGTTAATTCGATAGTAACTATTGAATGATAATATAATTTTTTAATATAATTTAATGTACGGAAGCGCTAATTTTAAATGCCACTAAACGTTCTCTCATGCAAATATTAACCGAGCATAGAGTTGCTTAACTTAGATGATCTGTAAAGAAAATCTAAGCAACCTTTGCCATGAGCGCTTGTGTGTGTGTGGTGTAGCCTGTGTAGTGACACTAGCTTACTAAGGATACGCTAAGGTTAACTTTTGTAAAGTCACGCACAATATCCCTAAAAGGATTCGGTTGAAAAAATCTTAGGTTAACTTTACTGGCGTGAAGTGAAATCGTGTGACAAATAATTTAGACGCTTTCGCGAGAATAAACTAGACCTTGTTTAGTCTAGATTGATCTGTAGATCTCTTGAGGCCAATAGCAAGGAGCTTTCTAAATGCAAAGTGAACTTTTAATTAGAGGCGGTATCGAGATCATTTCTCTTAAGATTTTGTTATTTACGAGACAAATTACAAGTGATTGATTTAAAAATCTAATAAATCGACTTCAATTCCTTATTTTACACCTGAATTTCTTTGCTGTAAGATGGTTCGAGTTTTCTGGGTTGCCATGCGGTAGTCACTTTAACAAACATATTTCGACCCGGAGCGTCTGTAACTCCATCGATGTATTATTACAACAATTTTGAAATACCTCGCAAAATACATAGAACATAAACTTAATGTAAGTAAGTTCTGGCTCATGCGTTCCGTTTCATCTTCCTAGTTGCGGGCTCAAAGACATGGAGAGTCTTGCCATACGAGAGAATTCACCGTCTGATTGATGTGGGTCTGCCACAGAATAGTTGTATGTGGGATCCCTTGCTCATCCCGTCACTGAGCCACATAAAACATTTTTTAGCTCCGAAAATCCTTAATAAATAATCGTGGGCCATTCACACACAATGCCATCTAGCCGCAAATGGGTTATTGATAGAATACAATATCATATAATTGTATTTTTTTGTCAGTACAATACTTATATTATAATACATATTAACAGACATAGAACAAATATCGATGTTCGTCACACAAATGTTTGTCGTAGGTAGAAATCGACCTTTGACCTACAGCGCAGAAAGCAGAGGTACTAAAATCAGGCCATCATTTACATCTCGATCCCAAGATGTAGATTTAAAAAAATAAAATAATATGAAGTGTCTATATGAGCATTTTGTTAGCGAGATCAAAGGAAGGTCGTAGATAAAAAGTAAATAAATTTAAAACGCATCTAGATATAGAGTTTTGTACGTGCCTGTCCAGATGCCATATGGTGCCAATGGCTGTCGACAAAGTCATATCCATAAAGGGGTTTATGGCGCTTGGTTACTCGCCTGGAAAGGTTGAGCGCTGTAGTAGAGCGTTTGTAGAGGGCATAATTGCCTGAGTAGAGTGATGAATAATGTGTTCTTTCGATTTGGTAAACGAAACGTATAAAATATAAATATTTATTTGGCGTTGTAATGATCGTCAGCGAACAAAACTCATACGTAATAATAGTTACGATTTCCTGTGAGGTGATATAGACCGACACAGATACACATCTGTCTGTCCAAGCACAAACATGCAAGACAAACATGTACTGGCTCACAATTTAATGTCCGGGAATTGAGCCCAGGATTCAAATTCTCCCCAGACGAGAAAGTAGGTTGGTTTAGTTATATTTAAGTAGAAGTTAACATTTTCTACAATATCTGACTTCGTGTACATAGATAAGTGTTTGTTTCTGTCGCTAACCAACTCTGAACTCTGAACTTCTGAACTCGTTCTTGAAACCTAATATGAAATTAAGAATATAATTAAAGTAGATACATTTTAGCCAATTTATCCATCGTCAGAAGAGAGCTTTATGAATTAGACTTTCTTATATCGATCGATACATTAAGGAGCCTGACAAAAAATGGAAAAGCTTTACTAATGAAGAAAGCTGAAATTAAGGTTAAACGTTTCCAAACTAGTTTTGTGCCGTTATGCTCATGAATAACTATAAGTTTTCGTTTTTAGGAGTATATCATCCACAGATATAGTACAAAAGCTCTATCTGTTCAAAATTAACTTTGAACATATTTCGATCAATCTCAATCTTATATTTGGTGGATGAGTCTTGGCTATTTTTTAACGAAAATAGTAAACTAATATAGAAATTAAAATGTCACCGCAGTAATGCTTGTAGGTATAAATTATTAGCAACATAAATATAATTCAAGATTGGTTCTGCTTCATACAAGTGCCCTTTGTACATTAACTTTGTTATTGTTTTATTAAGTTTACTCTGTATGTTATTTGTTCGATTATGAATACATACGATTATGAACAAATAACGTACGGTTGGTGTACAATAAAGTATTTTTGTATTGTATTGTGAGTCGATGCGGTGAGTCGGGAACGTTCTCTCAATTTTACAACCAGTCCCATACAAGCGGATCACCTCTAAAACATAATTTCTCTCTAAAATGCTGTTGATGGATTGTAGCTATCACTGGTTTAAAAAAATGAATACGGTTATGATATAGTTGCAATATAATTCCTAAAGCTTTTTGAAAGGGTTATTGAGAACTAAAATCTTCGTCAAAGATGTGTTCTATCTAGCCTTTAACCAACCAATAAGTTGGTCATAAATTTGATTTTAGGTCAAATGTGAATCCAATACATCCTGTTATCTGCATATTAACTCCATGAAGGTAACCCACTAGAACCTCAGCAAGATATTTTACGCAACAACTACCATTTAATCTGCGGTGCAGTTCCGTACCGTAGTGGTTATAAATACCCATTGATTGAACTGAGCACGTGGTCTGTCGTGGGCCCAAGGTTGGGGCCGATAGGCGAAGGCGGCCGCCAATTGAGATTCAACAGATATTCCTACCTGAGGAACTTACTGTGTACTAATATAATTAACAATACTGACTCATTCTGTACTAACCTTAAGACATCATTCGCTTGATCACCATGATTGTAATTTATATGGAAACTCAGTTGTTTCCTTAAATGCTTCCACTTATTTCCTCAATAGACGTAGGTACCGTTAAAGGAAGTAAGTTCAATGACATTTCGTAAATACATTATTAGCATTGACTTGTAATTTTTGTTTTGTTAAAAACGTTTTAGAAGCGATACATCGTTCTGGACTCAAGCATTTACTATTTCTATACAATCTCAATCAACTGAGCTTGGCAACTATGTGTAAGGTATTATAGTGATTTTATTTCAGCGACTCATGCTTACCATACAATTATTTCTTTTCTCGGTTAGTTTTTATACATAGAGAGCTTTTAATTTTGACATAGATATGTAAGCAGTTTCATGATAAAGGATTGCAATCCAGCAAAGTGGGATCCTGAACAATTTTAGGCTTTGCGGGTTCTCACAACAGCTAACGGATTGGCAAGCAACAAGTATTTCTAAATTTATTAGTCATTGATATATCATTGATAAAAAAAATATTGATTTTAAACTACTTAAATTGATATAAATTTGTTATAAGGCACACTATAAAGGTTATAAAAGAATAATAGTTAACTAAAACTTACTGTTGTTTACTATTTTGATTTTGGAATTTTTATAAACAAGTTTGTAGCCGAAAGTAAGGCACAGTAAGGTGTTGTTATAAGTAATTAAATATTTGATTATTACTATAAGTTTTTTTATTTTATTTTAATGTAAACATATAACCTATGCGCGGGATCCCGCTGGAATCAAGTGAATCCAGCAAAAATCCCGCGGGATTGAAAACACCGCGGGATTGCAATACTTATTTGTGATATCAAGCGATTTTATTTTCGCAAAAATGCCTTGTTTATCCAAATCTTGCTTTGAGATAATTGGAAATGTCTTTCGCTTGATTTCGGAGATAGCGCTTAATGAGCATACTTTCTCTACTTCATTAATATTTTAGTTCGCGCAACGAAACCAACCGTCTGTGAGAAACAGGTATAAAAATATTGTATTATACATCAACCGGATACAAGGTTGTAGAGGATGCGACGGCATTTACATGCAAAGCGTACCGCTTCGAAGGAACAATCGGCTAGAAGTCATTGGCAAAATATTCCTCATATAAGTCACACAATCGTATAGACTGTTTCTACTCCATAAAATGTTATCACAGTAAAAATTTTATATAAGTTACGGAATCAAACTGCCTTTGATAAATTCACGAGGATAGTTCAAATAGTTAAAAAACAATTGGCAAACTGCCACGTTCTAAAATTAGTATTTGCGGTTTTTTTTGTAAACACTAGAATATTTTACGTTACGTTTCATTTATTCGTTTCGATGTTAATGGCACAACATTACCAATTTTACCTTAAGTGATTGGATATCCTATGTGATTATTGTAGATATTATTGCCAAAATAGGCGTTCTGAACAAGGTAGGACTGCAGTGTGAATTCAAAGATTAGATAAATCAGCTATCTCTCGATAACAGCATAGTTATCTGATAACTTCATCCATATTGGATACGTACGACAGATAGGCGAGCAAGTTTAAGGCGAAAGCGACGCACATTTGTTCTATTCCACATATTTATTTTTATAAACTCTTCTTCATTACAAGCACAACAACAGATGGAATTTGACTCTGTAGTAAGAAAATGAATAACAAATAAAATATTCCACTTTTAAAATATTTAGTATCCTATTCTTAAGAAGTCATCTTAATTGTCAATGCTCTACTGATAATGACTCTTTATTGCATTGGGTTTAGAATACCTGTCTATTAACCTCGAGCTTCTGGTCTAAGACATGTTGCAATTGCATTTTAAAGCCATTAATTTCTAGGCAAGATTGATAACTTGGCAAAGGGCCCGAACGCTTATTTTTAGAATTCTAATTCAATTCTTGAACTTTCAAAATCGTAATTAGGCTATGTCACCACATCTTGTAATGCCTGAAATTCTGTAACGTTAACGTTAAAATGTTATATCGATTGAAATTGGAGCCAAAACGATTACTCTCGAGCAATCAATGACTCGTGAAATTTTGCTTTATTCCACGAATCTATTTATAACGGCTCATTCTCAACTGGGCAGATTATCTGACCGCATTCACAACTGAACGGATTTCCAACTGGAGAGAAACTGTAGACGTCACAAAATTATTCTACTGCTACAACCGGACATAATAGTAAATTAGATGTCCGTTTATGAAGCCGCAGGGAAAAATATTTGGAACTTCTGTAATTATAGTATTGGTGTGTGAATATGACTCCGCCCTTTCTCAACAGATGTCGTTTTTAGTATTGTTTACGTGTACTAATAAATGACCATACTTGTATTCGATAGTACTGAATGTCAGCTATCTAACGCATTTTATGATATTTGGTTGAAGTGTAAGCAACAATTGTTTTCACCTTTTCGAAAATGTCGGTTTTTATTCCAAATAAACGTCATTTGCGGGAAGTGTTATTACATTATTTTATTGCGAAGAAAACTGCAGCGGAAACTTATCGTTTGCTTGTGGAGATTTATGGTGAGCATGCTCCGTCTAATACAACTTGCAAGGAATGGTTTCGACGATTTCAAAA
The DNA here is from genome assembly GCA_921293045.1 of Aplocera efformata. Classification (NCBI taxonomy): domain Eukaryota; kingdom Metazoa; phylum Arthropoda; class Insecta; order Lepidoptera; family Geometridae; genus Aplocera; species Aplocera efformata. The sequence continues at coordinate 9,551,192 of OV121039.1, forward strand.
TAACGATTTTAGTACTGAGGATAAAGAACATGGAAAACCACCAAAAAATTTGAAGATGCTGAATTGGAAGCATTATTGGCGGAAGATTCTTGCCAAACTCAATCAGAATTAGCTGCAGCATTAAATGTTGATCGTTCAACTGTTGCAAAGCGTTTACAAATGATGGGAATGATTCAAAAAGCCGGTGACTGGGTTCCACATGATTTAAAAGAAAGAGACATGGAACGTCGGAAAACCATTTGTGAAATGCTGCTTCAAAGACAGCAAAGAAAAGGATTTTTGCATCGGATAGTCACAGGAGACGAAAAATGGATACACTACGAAAATCCTAAACGCAAAAAAGCTTGGGTGAAACCAGGCGAACCAGGCCCATCACAGCCAAAAATAAATATTCACTGTGCCAAGGTCATGCTCTGTATTTGGTGGGATCAGAAAGGTATTGTATATTATGAGTTGCTCAAACCCTCTGAAACTATTAATGGAGAAGTTTACCGACGACAACTAATGCGTTTGAAGCGAGCCATAGAAGAAAAACGACCAGAATGGGTGAATAGACATAACAAATTAGTTCTTCAGCATGACAATGCCAAACCGCATACCGCAGAAGTCGTAAAAAGATATTTAGAGGGACAGGACTGGGAAGTGTTACCCCACCCGCCATATTCACCAGACATAGCTCCTTCGGATTACCACCTATTCCGGACGATGCAGACAGACCTTACTGGAGAAAAGTTTACTTCATGTGAAAGTATCAAAATTTGGATTGACAACTGGATAAGCTCAAAAGACCAGGACTTCTTCCAGCAAGGAATACGAAAACTACCTGAACGATGGGCGAAAGTTGTAGCTGCAGATGGAGCATACTTTCAATAATTTTTTTTTTAATTTTGTAAGCGAACAAATGTGTTTTATTTTGACAAAAAGGGGCGGAGTCATATTCACACACCTATTACTAGTAAGTTGTATGTAAGGTTTACTGTCAATTCTCAACCATTGGGGTTGATACTTGACTCGAAAAACTGAAATAGATGTGGACTCATATGATTCGCAACTGTAAGAGTGATATTTGTTTCTCAAAATTTAATAATCGACGAAGAAAGCCTTTTGCCACATCTCTCAATCTTTGATACATATCAGAGCCATTCAGTGCAGAGGCAGTTATTATAGTAGAGCCGTATTAAGTCAAGGGCTCCAAATGCGCATGCACTATAAATATTAAGTATTTTTACATGTAACAATGACTACATTTTTAACATAGACTTTATTTTTTTTAAGATTTGTCCGAAAAGTGCAAGGAGGGAATATACATAGATACCTTTTCCTTTCATTCTTTATTTCTACCTCTCGCTAGCTAACAGAGAAAGCTACTAGTAAATAATACAGATATAAGATGTTATGGTTGGAGTTATAAGTAGTACAGTGGCGTGCACGCGCGCTACGATCTTGGACTAAAAGTCGTCTCCTTCTTCGGTGCGACCGGTTTGTCAGATCACGTTTCTAGAAGTCAACCGTTTCATTTAAAATTATCGGAACTATTGTGAACATTGGTTCTGATTTCTTGACACGGATGCAGGTTCAATAACATAATCTTAGGGCCACAAATCATGTGACGTTTTCGTAACAAAGGTTGTATCTGTTGTTAATTATTTATATAGACGTAATAAATAACCAGCGTTTGTCATTATTATCTGTGCTCTCGTCTTATAATCTCAGAATGGGTGTATTGGCATGGTTTTGTGATGATGAGTCACACAGCGACAGTCATGCAGGGTGAACGCGCCACTTCTGAATCACTGCTCGTTCAGCATTGTTACCAGCTTGTGAAAGGTGTACGACTTGAAATTTATTTACTAATGGAAATTGTTTACATAAAAGTCAGACACTTTTGTTTAGTAAAACAAAAGATTTTACGTAAGATACTCCGTAATGCATCTTATTGGTCTGTGAGATACTGTTATCAAACAGGAAAAAATATCTAAAAGTATCTTCCTAGATAAAGATTGGAACAGACGCAATCTACAAATAAAACTAGCTAAAATTTGAACTGACTGTTTAATTTTACACACGTTATATGAGCACAAATATGTACTTTTGCGAGTAAATTTGGATGTGTCCAAACTATTTTTGAGATAAAGGAACAAATCATTTTGAGTTTCAGTTTGAAGTTACCAGTAATCTTAGATTCCTCGCTTCGTGCCTTCGAAGGTAAATCCGTAATAAATCAAAGCCAAGTCAAAAATCTTTATTTCAGTTGTATTATTAAAAATACTTGGAAACGTCACTTTTTTTTAGATAAATGTATGATGTTTGTTGTTTGAGGTATGATCTCGTAAGTATATACTTACGAGATCATACGTTCTTAAAACTAAGTGCTTTTTCAAAACCCTCTGTCGGTACATTCCTAGCTGAGGCAATAATTTGTGTAAGTATGAAGTTTGCTCTCGGGTCTTTCTGTTTGTAAACTCATATAGTTGGTGGTTCTGACAAAATGGTAAGATAGCTGGCCACATCACTGAGGCGGAGTGCACTCGTCGCCTTGCTATTATGCACATGTTGATGTCACAGGTAACAGAATCGCCATTGTATGCTATTCGCTATTGTGCAGCCAACAACCAAACTTTTTTGGTTCCCGACACCAATTGTTACTCATTGTTTGATCGAATGTGACTGTATTATTTAGATTGGAATAATAACAGGATCCTGTACTTATAGATGAATTATTATAATGCGTTCAAAATGTTTTATGACTAATTCCATCATCTATTTTGAATTACCTACAAATATTTCGGTACGTATACCTCGCACTAATTAAAAACGTAGTGTTATCGCCACTTTTTATATTTTACGATCATTCAATTAGGCTTTAGATTAGTAGGTATGTTTTAAGTACATTAGTATTGCGTAGGTATAAGAATTAATTGCACCTATGTATTTGATTATTCAAATATGCCTTCAAGAAAGGTTTATTTTAATCACAGTATACTAATACTTGTATATACATGTAAATCACGACTTGTCCAATCAATACTTGTATAATATCTCACGGAATTTAATATTTGAAATTGAATCACTGTTGTGATTTTGAACTTCCAGCTATCATCACATCAGTCATGGTGTTGCTATTTATGAGTGTTATATATCTCTACTAACTGTAACAATAAATCTAACTACATGTAGAAGTATTATAATACAGTATATTAGATATACAGTATTTTAAATTAAATATTTACAAATTATATTACATTTTTGGAGTACCAACCCAAGATAATTAAGTTAGGATATTTTTTATCGGTTTTGACACAGAATGATGGCGAATGCAATGATTCTTTAATTACGTTAAATACGAGTTTAAATAAAGATGTAATGAATTGAACTAAATATGTACTATGATAAGGCGGTTACCTTGATGAGTCATAGGTACGTACATGTTACATGTTTGTCTATTTCTACGAACGAAGTGGGCTTTGTTTAATTACGTAGAACACGATGGGAGTAGGTGCATTGCTTGGTTGATACAAAGGGCAAGATCTGTGAATTATGGAATATACCTACGCAGGTAGTCCGTAATTGACACATACTTAAAATAATTTAAATTGTTAATTTCCCTGTAGGTACTATCAAATTTAGTATACGGGGTTATTATATATTTCAGGATGGTAATTATCCTCCCTCTGCTCTTGGCAGGTACCTATGATTACAAGTTATTTATTAATTAAAATTTTGGGTGTGGTCTGTGATTGTCGCATGGTTACGCACGGCGACCTTACGTCATCACAAATAAATCTACTTTTTATTCAAAAATGTATTAATTTATGTCTAAATAAGTACATATAGAATTTCTGCGACAGAGATTTGTGGAAATAAATAATCTTAAATCTTATTATCGAACTGCAGTTAGTATTTCAAATGAAATGATAACAATATGTTCATCTGTGCACGTTATTCCGGCAGCCAGTGGGGGCGGGCGGCGTCAGACGATGCATTGCGAGACTTCGATCGACACGAATTTTGGTTTCAATACCAGTAACGCCATCTATTGGCCGTTGCACAAGCAACATTTTGCTAGACTACGCAAACTTTTGGAGCAAAATTGAAACTTTCTATTTTATTAGATTAAGAAGTCAATTATGTTATAATTTATCAACTTGCTGCCTAAACCTGCTAAACCTGATTTTGTATGCATGATTCTTTATTTAGTGTTTTATAGCTGTATATTTTCCAGTTAGTTGGTAGGTAATCTATCAGAGTAAACATAATATTATCCAAGTTAAATTAAAAATCTATGAGTCATACAAGATAGCAATATAATATGAACTCAATTATGAACAAATGAACCGGAAAGGACGTAGGTAAGTATGAAGACAAAAGCAAGTTTAAAATTCAAATTAACCAGCCCAACGGCCGATAGTGATGATGTCATGGTCGACAATATCGTTCCGACTGCTTATGTTTGATACAAATAACTCATTAAAATAAATAGAATATGAACTTTGTCACGTTTCTTGGACGTTTCTTAAACAAAAGACTCACAGGTTTCAATAACACAGTGATTACAAATTACAAAACAAGGTTCAAATATGCAACACAATTCTGAGGCACAAATTTTATTTTTTGCATTTGTATATTCGCAGGATATTCGCAATAACAAAGCTTATTCTTCAAAGGAAGGACGCTGTAGGGTTAATGATAGGGTTTAATTTCAAAGGGTGCTGTACCCTTTGTGTACCCTATAAAAATTTGGTCTACGAAATATTATACTGTAAAGAGAAACATGATCAATCTGATGACGAGTTTTATTATCTTTGGTGTTGAACGTTAAAATATATGAGTAATTTTATCGCGGATGATCTCATTGATTGATCATACATTTCAGGAACATATTTGTAACACATGTGTAGCGTTTACGATGATAAATCTACAAATAAATTAAGGAAAACATGATGTTGCCTGCTAGAATTCCAGTGCTTGAATATGGCGGGTAAATAATACGTGCCTACATGTCTCTATCCTCACCAGCTTCTAATGTTTTCACTACATTCTATTCTCGGCAAGCAAGTGTGAAATGGTTTTTTTTTGTTTTTAATCTACAACGAGTGTTGCATTCGGTTTGCGATATGTTACATGCCATCGAATTTTTAATAGCCTTCAAAGTAAGGAGGAGGTTCTCAATTCTGTTGTTTTTCTATACTACGAGTTTCAACTTTTTGTCACCAGAATCTTCCCTGGAATATAAATTACTAGGTCTAATAAGTCAGCTAAAGTCAACTCAAAATGTCAAATGGTAATTTTGTATAGATTTTTAATAGTCACTTAGTACCCGAAATTTACGCCGATTCAAATGTTATCTGCGTTGATGCTTCTTGACTGGTATGTCCTTTCGTCATATATTCGGTCATATATTTTCACATTTTGTACAAAAGACTTTTTTGTGGTATGCTTAATTTATACTTCACATGTATTTTATACGTTCTGTCTTGGCAGTCGGGCGGTAAACGAACGTTTGCGCTGGCTCTTACCCAAATTTGTTATGAGAAACAGGCTCCACTAGGCCTTCGGGCTTTCGAGGCTTTCAGTAACGTTCGTGGCTTAGTTTGTCAGCTGCACTTTACAGACCATCTAAGTTATGCAACTTTCGGCCCGGTCAGAAGTTGGATGGGCGACCATTTAGTTGCATTTGAACTGAAGCACTTTGCTGGTTTCGGTGAGCACGTTAATGTGGCGATCCCGGGTATACTACTCATTAAACCGTGTCGGGGGCCTTGGGACGGATTGAAAACTTCGACACCAGATTTGCCCATTTACTCACACGTAACAAAAGAAGAAGAGGTAACTTGATTAGCATTAATTAGTTAGTCACTAACCTTTTCGTATTAATAAGCTGGTGACCCTGCGGAGCGCCTCCCTAGGACTCTTCTGGAAGAACTTTGGCGTCAGGTTGGGTGGCAGCGTGAGCGGTTTGCGGGAGGCAGACGCTTCCCAAGCCACCGGGTGGTCCGATGCCTTCGCCGACGCGGTTAGTCTATCCAGGTGCTCGATGGAAGCCGGCCTGCATAAGCAATGTTACTGGTTAGCGTCGCATAATGCCCAATTAAGTCATTTGTTATATTGTTTTCGATCACCAGTTCAGATCCTAAGGCCACTTTGCCATAAAGTAGATTATAGTTAGTGTGACATTCACTCTCGTGGTACCTTAGTTATATTTAGTAGGCTGGTGAAACGAAAAAGCAACCGCCCCAACCTAAGTCGGAAAAATTCACATGTATAATAAATAGATAGTTAAAACGTAATTTGACTATTTTGACTGGCCTCATAGGTCAGCTGGTAGTAGCTCTGCATTCTGCGCTGTAGGTCGTGTGTTCGATTCCCATTCAGAACAATCATTCGGGTGACGAACATAAACAATAATGTTTGTTCTGCGTCTGGGTGTTAATATGTATTTATTTACAAAAAAAGTACTATTTACAAAAAAAGCTATATAAGTATTCTGTCTGTTATCTAGTTCCCATATTCTAGTTTGGGGCTAAATGGCGCTGTGTGAAATGTCCATGAGTTTATTTATTTAAATGTTTCTGTTGTACTACAGCATATTTATTACATGTGAGTAGTGAGGCAAGTAGCGGGCCCTTCCCACCAAAGTAGCAAATAGATATCCGGAATAATAATTATTTTGTTAAACTATTGTAAATGTTGGTGCGGAATCTTCGGTATATATTTTTTGGAGTGTGTCTTTCACTTCTTTTTCTTTTTTATCTTCCCTTAGACATTCGCTCCATTTTTTCTTTGGTATTCTTCATTACATCCAACATCATTCATATTTATCATTCTTTTTGTCTAATCCCTTCACATTACATCCTCATACTAACTTAATCGATGCCTAAGTATCTGTCGATAAATTTTCTGTCAGTGATACTTTCAGATTTTTTTATATACTCGTTTCTTATTTTAACCATTGGTGTTTAATCCAGTTTGGAACCTTTGGTCCATCCAGTTTGGAGCATGGACTTCGGTATGTGAGTACGCATTTCGCTGAGCAAATTTTTGTTCATCGAGTTTGGCAAGTCTACTGATCAACTTATTCTACGTCGTCATCAATTGTATTGCGTTCTTACAATACTAATCATGTTCACAATGGGTGCATTATTCATTATGTCACCACTTACTATTTAATGTATATAAATAGACATTTATATAAGACCCTACATGACATTATAGTCAGTTACTCAATTAGTATTTTATTAAATTTATTTTCTTTTCCTGTTACCGGTTACAATTGGTTAGCCTACAATTTATGTGTTAATAGGATTTAATAACTTGATTTTATTACTGTCAAAGGTAGAAAACATCAGGAAAATACGATTATTATAATATAACCAATGCTCTTAGGTATAAAAACTATTACATTACCTACCGGTATATAAATACTTGGTGTTTATACAGGGAAATACATAATAGTATTACATTATATAATAAATAAGTTAGGTACTCTTTTACAGAACTCTAATTGGTCGCCATTTTGGCGTTACAGCAGACAAACTCCAGATGTTTCCATATGTTAGGGATGTAATCAAAAAATGTGTGGAACCATTGGTTTTTTTATGAAAAGGTTGTTTTGTTATTAAGCAACAACTTTGAATAGGAAGCCTACAGAACAATTCAGCTGGGTTAGGCTCCGTTTGGGAAACTGCGTTAAACCCACTCGTCGTCTATACCACGATGCCTAAAAACGAAAGTTTTAAGACATTGTGCAGACACGGCATGTCTGTACATTAAATATAATTGCCACCTCGTGGCTTAGTTGGTAGTAGCCCTGCCTTGGAGCGAGGGGTCCCAGGTTTGATTCCCAGGCTGGGCACACTTTGTGTGGTGGGCATGTAGTTTGTTCTCGGGTCTTGGGTGTTTGTCTTGTGTTTCTGTGTTTGTCAATGCCATCTGTGACACAGGGAATGCAGAGGTATCAGTGTGTAAAGGTTCAAAAAAGAAGAAAATATTAACTGGAAGACGTTAGAAATAAGTAATAATAATTGTTAAATATTTGCAGAGGCAAGACCATCATAGTGTTTACAATATTAAAACCGGTTAAACCGGTTACGCACCACAAATAGCATTGTTTTAATTATGTTTATACTCTAATATCTTAATTCTATAGAAGAAGTTAAAACCAGTTTTCGTAGAAAGTGCCTCTTTTAGCGTGTGGATTATTTGATAGTAATGAATATTGGGTTACCGATGCCGTTGCCGCGGGTACCAGCCTCGAGGGGGTCCTCCGAGTCGCAGGAGATCAGCGCCAGTGTTGACTCCCGTGGCGCCCATCACCGACCCTCGCCCGTAGCCGCCCAACGTTGCGCTGCTGCCTGTCACGGTGAATTAGCAATTGTTGTGATTATTGCATTGAAGGCGAACTCAGATTTTCGAACGAACGCAAATGTCAATGTTTGACCAAAGAATTTGAATTTGAACCTTAAACGATATACTCACATACAATTTCACAATTGTGTCGGAAATAGTCACAAAGACTTAAAACATACGCAAACAACATATTTTTAGTTAAATTAACAAGGTACTGATTTAAATAATTGAAAAACAACGACTTCCTTTTTTTCTCGTCCTAAGGGGGTACATCCTAACATTTATACAATCGGTACAAAATATTTTGTGCTCTAAATGACGTGCCATATTGGAAGTCTTCTATAGTACCTAAAAGTATAAGACGATGAGTACTTATTTGTAAATTTGATGCCGGTACAAACTCGATCCAATCCTCCCTAACTAATGGTTATACCTATTGATTGTATGGAGTTCATTGTGTTGTTTCGCGGTGGTCCTGTAGAATTCCTCGGCGGAGTCCGTGGGACGTCACAACCTCTTGCAAATACTGGAGTTTCAGGAAGACTTGCAGAGGTTTGTAATGGACCGCGGCCTCCTGACGCGTCGCGGTTCTGACGCTGCAACGTCCTACGGCGCGCACCACTTGCTCCACTGTCTGAAAGTTTACAATTACGAATTCTACATTCTACGATCTAGTAAAAAAGTATATTCATATTTACTATTTCTAAATAGTATAAAGCAAAGTCACTGTTTTGTCTGTATGTTTCTCCACTAACATATTATAATCCATGCAACCGACTCTGATACGGTTTTCGCTATCATTAAGATATTTTTTCCCGAAGGTTTATAATACATGCATATTATACTGGCAAAAAGCTGAGAATTTCGCGTGCGTTGCTAATGATGGCTTAATCTTACGAGATAGGATAAAATGAAATCACACCCACAGTGGGTGAGATTTCATTTTGAACCATGCGAAATCGGGGTGGGTCTTATGTACTATTTATAAATTCAAACCCAAGAGCCTTTATTAGTCCCTTTGCATTAAATGAAGTATCTGTTAAAACGAGTACAAATGACTGTCTTAAAAGTTCTTTAAGTTACCAGTGGGAAGGGTTCTCCTGTCTGTTGAGCCACTTTTGAAATTGCTGTTCCTTCTGTTTTTGTTGTAGCTGGTTTCCATTGATCTCGTTTTTAGGCTGTTTGTTGTGTCTCGATGCGGCGGTACTGCTGGGGGTTCTGAAGGCCTGAATAAATTGGGAAATTAACTGTTAACTCTGTACTAATTTAAAGAGAAAACGACTCGCATACTGCTCGCGCGCATTTCATTTATTAGGTACTAGCTTTTACACACCGCTTAGCTCGCGTTAATGTAGATTTATAAATAATAGTTTGGTTCTGGATGCCTTTTAGGTGCCCCTGACAACGTGCAAACAAAATTTAATAATGATCGGCTGAGTAGTTAAGGCATGAAAGCGTAACAAACAAACAAATGAACTCACAAACGCATTTAAATTACTAACTAAAGTAAGGATTAGGATAGCAATAAGTTATGAATTACCTTCGTTTGATATCCAGTGTGGGGGTAGGTAAAGTATCAGCTTTCTTAACGTGTCGTTTGTCTGTAGGTTGCATTATTTCTGTGTATTCATCTTCAACTTCTTGTACTGGAGATGGCGGTAGAGGCGGGAATGTAGGCGATTCCGGAGTTTGTGGTAAAGGACCCAACTCATGGGCCATTGTCGGTGACGGAGGGAGCGGCGGATGTCTAAATGGATGCTCGACTATTTGAACGTTCAAAGGGAAATCTCCACCACTTGACACGGCAGAGTCCGAAGACGACGGCTGCCGCATCAATCCAACGGGAACATCCTTAGCACTCGTCGATTTATGCATGCTGTTTGACCTCTTTGACCGATCACGTCGATCTATCGACCTTTGATTCTGTATCTCATTGTGACTCGAAGACTTTTGTATGTCATGTCTCTTCTGCCTCTCCCTAGAACTATATCGGTAATTGTTTTCTATTATATCCTTAGATACTTCATCACAGTACTCGTCCTTATGAATATTCCAGTCTTTTGGTATGTATGGGGTAAAAAGTTTTTGGTCCCGACTTTGATTCAGAATCGCGGTAATGTTGTTTTCAATCTTTCGCAGAGGGGAAGTTTCGCCGCTGGAGCCGGGTTCCCCGCTCTCCTGGTCCTCCTCTTCCTCAACGGTGGTGATCAGAGCCTGCCGACTAGAACTGTTGTTTTCGTTCTCTGCGCCAAGGCTCGGTAACGATACAACCCTCACCATATTAGGAGGCACAGTTGCTAATTCGTTCACTGTCTCATTGCACTCATTCGGAGTTGTCTCCTCGACTTTACCCTCCTTTATTAACGACTGGAAATTATCAAACGTGGAAGAATACTTTTTGAAGTCTGAAAACCTATTCTGAGGTGACAATTTGTTATGCACCAAGTTTGTTTTTGAGGAGTGATTACTCTTATCATGAGGTAGCTTTCTAGTCCTCGGGCTATGCGCAAAATACTCTTGCGTAACGTATCGATCTTGACTGTTGTTGAGATCTAAGCTCAAACGAGATTTTGGCGAAGTTATTTCCTTACTTAATCTAGAGTTAGGCGTACAAAGATCTATGCTATATCGAGAGTTAGGGGTGTTCAGCTCACGACTTAATCTCGAATTAAGGTCAACACTGTATCGTGACTGAGGCAAGCTGAGATCTGAGCTCGGTCGGGAGCTGTATGATCCCACTGAACCGGAGCCACTGATTGATATGCTGGAGCCGTCTATTGACTTATCTGCATCAGAACTTCTATTTAAACTGTGGCTGTTCAGTAAGTTGCTAGTGTTGGACTGTTTATTTGTCACGTTTTTGTTGAAAGCTGGCAACTGTTTTCTGTTCTTTCCTTTTCGAATTACATAGGTGCCACACGCTAGGTCTTGTTGAGTACGTCTATGGTCGGATTCTGCATCGGATGTTGGCGAGGCGAGTGGTTCACAGTGAGCAATCGGCGGAGGCGGTGGCCAGTATTCCTCACCCCAGTCTTCATCTACCCTTTGTGGTATTGAACTTGTGCTTGAATGTGACTGGTCACCAGACTTTCTTCTTCTCCTACCAATAACCTGGAAAGAGAAACAACATTTGTTCGTAAATTGAAATACAATTGATACATTTCAAGAAATTGTTACATGAATGACATTTGTCTTACTTTTGTGCTTCCTGGAGTGAGCAGGGGATCATCACCATCGAGAGACACTTCCCATGCGATGGAATTGCGTTTCGAAGGTGTGGTGAGTGCAGGCGGGGGTGGCGGCAATGACTCTTCAAGCGAGTCATCCGAAAAGTGCTCGTCTTCGTTACCCTTGTCGGAGTTCCTCCGTTTTGGATTCCCCAGTATATCCTCCGATGATCCTCTACACACTTCTCTATGTCTCTCCATAGAACTGGCGAGAGTTCGCGGAGGCAGCATGCCTATCGGTGATAGCATTTCCCCGTCGGATTTGGCTTCACTATTTTTACGTTCAGAGCTTTTAGTATTCGATGGTGATACTTTTTGGTACGTCGGGGAGTGCACTTGTTTGAATTGTATGTTTGGTCCAGGATATATAGTGACGGGGTGTTCATTGTATGGTTTGTCGTTGAATTCACTGGAGAACCCCATAAACGGGAAGACCGGGGGATTCTCGACACTTGGTGATTTCTTCAAGTTCGAGGGGTGTCGAGGAGGGAGCCAAGTAGGTGTGGTGTCAGGCTGTGGAGGTCTCGCGCCGTGTTGTAAAGACGCGAATCGGTAAGGCGGCACCGGTGGCTGTTGTAGATGGAACACATTTGATTCTTCTTTCTCCCAACCATATGGACGTTGGTGTTTTGTTTTTGGCTGGAATAGAAAACTCAAAACTCAATCTTAAAATTCTTATAGGAATAGATAAATTGTAAATAATGGTTTTTAAAACTTACAAAGGTTGTTTGTGTAGCTGTAGTAATTCCATTGACGCTGATGATGGAATCCAACCTTTCTTCTGCCTCGCGTTGTTCAACCGATGTCATTCGTTTAGATGAATTAGCTGGAGATACTCTGAAATGGGAAAGAAACCTTAACTAAGTACAAATAAAGATACATGAATTGTTTAACTATTTGGAATCGGAGGCGTTGTCTAGGTATGCGGGTATCCATAGTAAAGCTACTTTACTTTTACATACTTCTAGGTATGCCTTAATATTGGAATTACTTTTACATAAATTCGGCGCCTTCCTCCTCGAAGTGTTAGTCCGAGCCTTAATGGCCTAACCTTGTGGATTACAATATAGTGGGAACGAAAACGTGAATAGTGGAAAAAAAAATTCAGCGATGAGTTGTCGCTGAAATTTTTTTCACATTAACAACTTCCTAACACATTGCTTGAGTAAATAAAATAACAACAGATAACAAATAATCCTTTCAAACAGCGTTCTATCCGTCGATAATCCATTTGGTTTTCGTGTCTAAAGTGATTAAATAAGCTAACAGCCCTCCTAATGTTACGTGGTTATCACCGCCCATAAACCGTAGCAATACGATTCAAGTCCTCTCCTACCAAAGGATGAGAAGACCCACACCCTTCCTCTGGAACACAGTAACGCGAATGTACTACTGCTGTGGATTACCAGGTATTGTGGGTGAACTTAACACAATTTCTGCTGCTACTCTATAAGGTGCCCTAAGATGCGATTGCACATTCAGTTTTTGGGAGTACTTGATTTATTTATTTTATTTTATCATATGTATCGTTTGTTGTAGTTAGACAACAGATTGAACCTTATAAAAACAACAAAAGAATCTGGTACTAAACATATTAAAAAGAAAGCTATTTTTTCTAATAATTAAAATAATACCTACTACAGATATGAACCCTTGACCTACTTTTAATCTTAGAACTAGTGAATTAAAAAACCGTTGGCTTTAGATAATATATCATATTCCTCGATTTATTTGTCTAGCATCCAAGATGTGATGAGAATGTGATCAAAGAGAATTATATTTTTTGTTATTCGTAGCGACACCTATCGCTATCAAAGAAAAGTATTACAATATGGAAACATGGAACCTCAGGATGACCTTAGTAGGGTAAGTAGTTCAATTCATACTCAATAGATGGCGTTACTAATAGAAACTTATTGCTAAAAAGTTTTGACTTGAAACGATAAACAAAGTTAAAAGATTGCGAAATAGCATACTACTTGCCTATAGGGAAAATAAGGAAGATATGATCTGCTACTTCTTTTGTGTTTTGGGTCTTGTGCTCACGAGTAGACAGTTATTTATAAGTGGATAAATGCTATGAGTAGGTATATTATGTTGAGTCCACTACTTGATTCTAGTGTCTACTTCAAGTCGCTTATAGTGAAGTACAAGTTGTGATATAAGTCATACATATTAGTGAAGGAGCAAAATGTTTCTGATGACATAACATTTTACTCTACGTGTATTGTAAAGACGGAAAATTGCAACACATGCTAAGCCAAAATTAAACTCATACCTACAGTAAGGTAGGTAGGTAAAGTATCAGGTATTAGGTAGGTACAGTCTATCAGGTAATAAAATAATAGAGTTTAGCGTTAGCGTCCTCGATAAAAAAAAAGCCTTTTTTCACTATAAGTACCATGAAAAACTTTCGAATATTACTTAAAACGTTAAAATTTTGCCAATCTTTAAGTAACAAGTAAACTAACAAGTAATAGAGAAGATAATTACTTTGGCAGAAGAGTAGATATGATTCGCTGTGCCTCCTCTGGGGGAGGTGGCGAGTGCGGCGATGGTGGGTCCGGGGGCGAAGGTTCCTCTCGCTCCTCTGTGGGACGGAAACCCAAGGCGAATTTCGCTCTGAAAATGAAAAAAAAAGCAATTACTATGAGGTCGTGGATGAAGAAAGCCATTGTGAGTTAACCATAGCTGGTAGCATCTTCTTGACTGACGTCTGACCGACAAGGGAAGTGACTCACTTAGTACCGAATGATGTCGTATTTCGTAACAAGCGTTGCATTCGTAGCACGTAGTAAAATAAAATAAAAATTGTAATAAAACAAATATTGCATATGCCAATTTTAATAGATTTTCTATGAGACCAATCTGAAAGCATATCCTTTCAGCAAAAAAGAAGAATTTTCCTATTCGGTCGGTTAATGACGGAGAATGCGAGTCGGTTGAAAATTTTGCAATAATGACTTGTAGTAAATTCCCGTTTACCGACTAAGTTGAAGCTGCTAAAGTCTTTAGTTTTATAAAAGGGATAGGTTTTACATCAAAGATGAACTTCCTAGAAAATCGGAGCTTGCAGCAGCGCCCGGAAATTGCAAATGTTCGCTTACTTATATAACCTGATAACCGGGTAATAAAATGGTAGTAAATGATGTCAGTTATTACATTTCTTTAAAAGGTTCCTTTTAGGAGGAGCATTTGTAGTTTGAAACAATGTTTGCCTATCTATGACAGGACTATCTTATTTGGCTATAATACGTACTAAGAAATTCATTCGAAATGGGAAAAATTGAAACCCCTGCAAAAGATTTTCGTTTTCGAAATTCCCTTTACTTTTCCTTTGGCTAAAGTAGGTGGCTTACTGGAATCACCAGCGTATTTAGACGCATCTATAATAGTTGAAAGTAAAGTTTAGTGGAGATACCTGCTCCAATCAACCGTTTTCGAAGTATGGCTTACTTTTAGCTAGCAGAACTCATCTTTTTACTTGCGGTAGCTAATGTATCCGTCGTCTTCGGAGGTGCCCCTCGAGCTGTCGTGGCTGTCATCGCATGGGAGTCGCCAGCGTGGGATGACGTACTCCAACTTGCACACTCATTAATTTATGGACATTAATTGTCGTACCTTCTTCCGTTCATGCTCATGTATCCATCGTCCTCGGAGGTGTGCCCTGCGAGCGGGGAGTCGTCATCAGTGGCTGGAGTGGCAGGCGTAGCGGGGGTCGCCACTGCGGGCGGACGCACCTCTAGCGACCGCGGCTCGCCCTCGTCGTACTCGCTCAACACTTGGTCCAACAGCTCGAGGGAGCGTTGCACATCGTCGCACCCACTGGAAGTGAAAAAATGAATTCCTTAATACCTTACATCCTTACGGCGTTAGAAGAAGAAAACACTGAGATACTAAAACTTTCTTATAAAAATAGGAGAAGCTATTGCTCTATCAATATATTATGTCTATGTATTGTATATATATTTATCTATAATCTGTCTTATGTTTCTGATATCTAATTCATGTACAATTAATGAGATACATCCTAATATATCGATATCCAACTGCCGGGTAAAATATTCCGTGAAAACCGACTCCCGTTAAAGTAGCCGAGCGAACCCAATTTGCAACCGTGCAATTTCCGCGCGTTTTCTAGTTGAATTGTCATAGTAAATAAGTCAGTATACTCGTAACTAGCTGCGACCGCGCTGCCGCAGCCAATTCTCCGAGATAATGGTAAATTGAACTCATTTCCTTCACGAGTACCTACTTCGTCCGCGTTGAGGAAGCTTCCTCTAACGTCACCATTATGATCGAATTAGAAGATAGTCAATTGCAACCATAGATATAATAATGATTGCAACGTTCTATTTTCGACCAACACTGACATAGACTTAGACAAAATAGAATTGTCTTGTTAGCAGATGGCAAACCACACACCCATCAGCATTAACTTATAAAATGAAAAGAAAAACGTCGAGGAAAATTATTTCAAGCGTGACAGTTTAACGATTGAAATAATTTTGCTCTTTGTTTCTTGTTATCAACTGACTTACGAAGAAGGAGCTTATCAAATCGGTTGTTTTTTTTTCTCTTGTGAACGCGAAGAAGAAAGTTCGTGGTGGCCTGTAAACATAAATCAAATTTTCCTAAAAAAGAATGCGGATTAAAAAAGTGAGGAGAGCAGAACCTATTGTTTTACATGAGTTTTATCTAATACCCATAAATATTATTGGGGTGACACCTACGAGATAATATAAAATAAGTCATTGTAATACAATTTGCATGTTATGTTGACATTTTCACTACCTTTATTTAGGTTTTATTATTATTATTTAGGTATTTGTGAGTCTGTGTTTTGTGAAAATATAGTATTCAAAACGAAAATATTAATGTTTGTATTTAATATCTAAAAGAAACATTAAGCTAGCAGTGACAACCCTTTGTGATTCAAAGAGCTGTCATTCTATTCTCTCAAAATCGGGGCTCTAGGTAGCCAGAATAAAACTACAAATTATTTTCAATACGTTCGATTCTCCAACGCTGATAGAATTTATAATAAGAATTGGGTTCATAGTAAGAGCGGTGTCCTCAATGCTACAAAGTGGTTGTATCTGTGGGAGGCACAAAGAAGCCTCTTTGAAAGAGAGCGCTCTTGCAGCATCTCTCGATAAGCCCTCAGTGCTTGCGGAGCGCTGCTCTTTATATTTGCTCAATAAGTTGCAACTTTATTTTAAAAATACAATTTTCACAAATATGATCCTATATTTCTTGCAAATGAACATTAAAACTGGATGTTTTAGAATCTTGGCAATCTACAGCATCTAAGCATTTGGCACTGCATTGGATTTTATTTTTCAGTTTGCTTTGTTGTTTGTAATAAAAGAGTTGAAGAACTGTAGGTATGTTTATATTTTATAATTTCTTAATCTATTTATAGCGTTGTACAGCAGCTTTCCTGCATATTTTATGGTGTAAAATTAAACAAAAAATATGCATGAAAACGTTAACAACACATTTAACAAGCAAAAAGTTATACACGGGAATCCTATATTTGAGATTATAGTGTTCCCCTACCTCGATGGAATCTTGTCTCTCGGTTATCTCCGTCCCATCGAGGGGTTCATTAGTGTTCACCTCACTAATGACGCCGTACTAGCGGTTCCTAAGAACATCAGGATTCAGAGTTTTTCTTTCAAAAAAATAAAAGTTATTAGTTCAATTCCCCTTTCCGTGTTCCGCCTAACCTTCAAATTAACGATGAAAATTTATCCGGATGGCTAAGATTCCCTTAATATATTAACTCATAATGTATATTTACTACGGTTATATTTTCGTAATAATAGTCAAAAAATCTTTAGTTCATTGTAAGAATACCTATGCATTGATTCTTATAAGGTACCTACCTAACATAGTTGGCTATGTAGATAATACAGGATATTGTTTATTCATGAACCTTTACTGTTTATTATGAAACAAGGTATTTTTTCATGCAGTATGCGATATTTTTACATATGCATGTGCATACTAATTGCAGAATACCTAATATCAAAAATATCCTATGTTTGGTTGTTCATAAAACTGTTCCTTCTTATTGATATTTCGGAAGCCCAGGAAAAATAAACTGCTACGCAAAATATGTCATTTTCAGAGAAAAGTGCGTACCTATCTCTGAAAATGAGATATATTGAAACCCGCCTAGGTAACGAGACTCGCAGAACAATACCAACAATGTAATGATTTTCTTATTTCCGCTTTGTGGTTTCCCATTGAATCCTTGTGCCTATTGCCGCGTCGCTAACACAATAAAGCTTCCGTATTGACGAGGCGGCGAAGGTAGGCTATACGTACTTGCGTATACCTTGTCGACTTGTAGCTTGTTTGTGTGCATGTATTGCGTTCATCGCAACGGATTGCATTGTATCGCCAGCCTACGACAAAGCAGAGCACTCAGCATGAGTGCCGCGGCGGGCGCGTGCCTGCCTTTGTTTTATTTCACACACACTCCTTCGCTTTCGAAACTTTTAAGGAGAACTTCAAATTGCTTTTCTCCTTTTAAAACGGGGCTGGTTTGCGCTGATTAGTTGGATGTAGTTGGCTTAGTTGGACGTAATTTATTTAAGGACTGGTCCGTAGATTTCTCAATTTGGAAAAACCGTCTCAATTGAATTTTGATTTGCTAGTTAGGCTATCTTATGTAAAGTAAACTACTAATTATAACTTAAATATCTTCTATTCTTTTATACTTACAATATTTATTTAGTAACTACTCATCAATGTTCTGGAAAAGGAGTAATTTTAGTACACTCAACTTCTAGCTAAGCTTTCCTAACACAGATAAGGCAACATCTCAGGTCAACGCTCCTGAGGATAATTTGAGAAGAGACGAAACACGTGTCGAATTCTATTGTTAAGTGTTTCCATTTCAGTGCTATTCATACCGAGCAATTCAAACGATCCCGTTCTGTTCTTACGTTACAGGCGAGAAGGTGGTACGGTACATGGAGTTGCATTTAGAGGTGTTCATTAGTACTAGATAGTATTATTATTCGTGTTACCGAGATATTTACCATGACGCATGTAACTGCGTCGAGATATCGGGAGTCAACAAAACTCACAAATCATGGTAAATATCTCGGTAACACGAATAATAATGTTCATAACCATGATAGTTTTAAAATTTATACTAGATAGTATTCCATATTACAGTACATCTTTATATACAATAAAATGATTCAAAGTAACTCCTGAATTCATCAAGAATATGACATCTTTTAAAATTTTCGAGATGCTTAGTTTTAGAGTAGAAGTCTTATGTATCATGACATGATACCTATATTTATCACTGGTGTCGCATAAAATCCTATAGCCTTGCTACAAATGTATACGTCTTAATCACACTCACACACTCATTAGCGTATCAAGTATCAATTGCTAAAAATGTTTATTTATCCTAGGTAACAAATATCCACCTCATATATTTTTCAAACGACTTCCAAAGTTATCAACTCGGTCGTATTTTTCTATTTTTATTGCGATTGTTTCCTCAGAACTCCGTCATTTATCAGTATGCTTTCAGATTAGTCTCATAATTTTTTTTTTTAAAGTCGATTGTATAGTTTTGCTGTTAAATCAAAATAACAGGAAAAAAATGTCATACAAGAAAACAAAATTGCGTATTTTGCAACTTTTTCTTCGCCCGTTGTATACCGATTTATATGTATCTTCTTAAAAATGGTAGGGGCGTGCGTGTGCCCCCTGAGTGCGAGAAATAAGGGATAAAAGTAGTTTTTTTCTATTCTTAATCAGTCACTTTCTAAGTATAATATATTTTAACATATTATTTAACTATTATATAAGTATATAACTAATATGACGAAACGAACTTACAGTTTGCCTGGTGTTAAAGTTTACCGCTAACCATAAACCAAAACAAATTCAGGTCTTCTCCAAATAAAGGATAAAAAAAACCTAATTCGCACACATACGGGGATGTAACGTATCATAAAGACATATAACATACAACGTTAATCACTATGGTGTCGCATAAACTTCCGAAGATAGCGCCTTAAGCATAGGCATTATCGCTTCGCAGCTCGCAGGAGTCGCAGGCCTACATCTTGATACGTCAGTGCGGGTACTATTTATGCGGAAATGAGTGCAGCGAAGCGGAAGTGCAAAGCAACCCTCGCCCCCACCCCCGGGCGTCGACCCCGCGTACTACTGTGTACAACTCCTCCTTTCGATGGCAACACGTCGTAGAAAATCCTCGAAAGATCAATCAACTTTCGATACGAATGTCTGTACGTTTACTGTGAAAGCTGCTCTAATGGTACTAAGAATGTTGTGTCTTTTTCAAGTCTTTGTTATCAATCTTGATTTATTGGAGCTGTATCAATTTAGCAAATGATTGGTTATTAAAATATTAGGTATATACTTTTATTTTCGATTTAACATTTTTACTTTAAATAATATTTATACAATATATTTTCACGAAATGCAGTAAATATTTGCATATCTGATAGTGTGCTTCCTATCAATTCCCATAAATGGGGTACTTCTTATTTGGACATAATAATTTAAAAAAAAGACGTTGCCAAGTAGTTCTTGAAGAATTCTCAGGAAATATAGCATTTTTTACTATTTTTTACTTCACAAGTTATTATTATTATTTATGAGACTTGAGGAACTTTCATTCGAATTACAGTTTGTTGTTCACGTTTCACGTATTTTGGAGGAATTTTACTGACTGGAGTACCGCGAGACGAAACTTTCGAATAGTTGAAAACTTTCAGTTCAAACGTAATGCAGCTTTTTAAGTTGTCCACAACTCCGACAATTAAATAATTCAGAACTAACTTATTTGTAGTAGTACTGAAGTACCCAGTGTTTGTAAACTTGCAAACAAAGAACGTTCATATCATCTTGTAACTCAACCCCTACGTAGATAGGTTCCGGCCCGGATTGTGATCTAAAGTTGGAATAATAAGATACGTGACCAAAACGTGATTGGCTTGTCCGATATTGGAAATATTGAAAGGCTCTCGGAAATAGGTGCTTGTTCTGCTTCTATTGGATCGCCTTTGCATGTGCAGTTACTAGCAGAATGACAACTTTGCTAACTTGCTCATCAGGATATTAATGCCAATTTTAATAAGCATGTCCTTTTCGATTTCTTGGTAAATAGTCAACTTACCAAGTAATTGTTCAGAAATAATAATTTTAATGAATTGGAAAGAAATGAGTGCAGTCAAGGACCGTTCCAAAGATATTTCGGCTGATCCCATTCATCACCGGTGGATAGGGCCCAAAACTTCGGCGGCATTGTCTTTGCGACAGGCAGTTTTAAGTGAGGTTGAAAAATACAACACACAGACAAGATCATTCATCGATATTTAACGTTTATAAATAAGGCCTAACTTTATTAAGAAAATGCTAGCAAAAATAAAGAAATAACACCATACCGTTCGTGACGTAACGTTCTAGATTTTTTGACAGTTTTCTTGCCAATCTTGTCTTTTGTTCTTGGATTTTCATAATTATGATACACAATGATAATAATATTCACTTTGTCTATGTGAATTATGATAATCAAGCTAGGCTTGCATTGCATCTTGCAGCGCTACACTGAGATGCTTGTTTCATATCAACAGAAACAAGAAAATTATATGTGCGAACGTGATGAGGCGAAAACAAATTAAGATCGTCTCCAAGCCGATTGAACATTTGTGATGTTCCTGGTTTTATTTGAGACGAAGATTCATCCAGGCGCCTAAACTTTGAAGGGTTGAGTATGACATCTTGAATCGCTAATGATGCAAGTTAGAAAAGTTAACTCGTATCAGTTGTTCCATCCAACTTGCCTCCATTAATTTTACGCGCTCGGCTGCGCACAAAAACAGAACAACTTCGTTACATCGAAACGAAATAATCTGCGAGTCGGCTGCCAGTTCGTAATCTCCTACCAACTACACCTCAGGGAACGTAATGTTACAGTATAAAACGCAGGTATATTACATTTGTTTAGATAATAACACCCAGACTTTCTCCGCATTCGACAGAAGAAAGAATCCTTTAGATATATTTAGCGCATTTTTTTCTGTTATGAAACTTGTAGGTGGTTAATTCCAACAAGAACTGATAAATATAGATTATCTAAAGCACATTGCCAGTAATTTACTAGGAGGTACAATATTAAGCTGATATAGTATAAGTAGTAACTATAAAGTTCATTTTTGTAGTGCTAGAAGTGTTCATTCTGTTTACACAGGAGTTATTTCATTTTTAAGCAGCACGTTGGTGGATTCTCATAAATAAATGTTATTGGACGGATAGCTTTTAGCGAAAAATCCTTGGCGTGGCGTTTGTTGTGCCCTCGGAAGGAAGCTTTGAGGACATGCCAATAAGCGCGTCGAGCTGTACAACACCTCGATCAGCAAGTACCCGGAAGCAATTTCGCTTTTCCGTACGAGCTATAAGGTTGATTTTCCAAATAAGCTCCCCTATTATCGTTTGCAGTGACTTAAAGCAATTTTGTGAGTCAATATTGAACTTTTCAACTCTGAGGAGCGATGTGTTCCGATGTAACTAAATCGAGTGTTGTCTCCTAATCTATCAAGTTCATTTCCCTTTTTTATTTTTCCTTCGTCACTTGTGCGTAAATAAAGAATTTATTATATAAATATTGGCATAAAACACTAATGGATGCTATGTTTGTTTATTTTCAATACGAAGTTGCTGTAGTGTTACTGCAATGCAGCGTTATATTTTGATTACGACCTAAATACGAGCACATGTAACCGTTTCGCGCTGGTTAAATCCATTCTTACTCGTCGCAGACTAATAAAGTAATAGCCGATATTATTTTATTACTATACAGATAAAGCATTAAAAGTTTAGTAGGCAGTTATGAGGCAGGGTTTTACTGCAGATTATTGGTAGACAGGCACTGATTGCAGCGGTAATTAAACAATTACCTGGATCTCGTCACTCACAACCTTTAGCCAGGCCTCAGCGGGATCCTCGTTAAGGTATTACCGACCTCTTGCGATGTTTACTATTGATCCACTCGGCCTGAGGCATTTCATTAGGGATGTCACATCAAACGAATCCTGAATATGTGTGATTACCAAGAAGGATATTGAATAGATGCGATGTTATGAAGACAAATGTTACTGACAGAGCGTCAGACGCGTAGTAGACACCACTGTCAAGGTAATTAATTTATTGTGATGATACATAACAGTGGTATGACTAGAATAATATTAAACTATAATAATAACTAGAACAGCAAACAAATTCAATTTATACCCCAAATCATGTGTGGGCTAGCGCGTGTTGGGAACCATAATAACGGGTCCAAGGGCACCGGTCGACTGAATTTCTCTGGTTTCAATTTAATTTCCAGTGTCCCAGTAATATATCATGATATTTTTATTTTTGTTCTGTGATTTACGACATGCAAATTAGATTAGATTTTTACAGCTTTATTACAGCTACGGTGTAATTAATGGCAATCGATGGCCATAAAATAAGCTTGGACGTCATAAAATGCAGACCATTCCATTCTGTTTTTAGGCACACGCAAGGGAGTTTTGATTTAGTACAGTATAATATTCATATTTTTTTTATTAAGAATCTTTAAAAATTTCGTAATAATTTAAAAATTTCGTAAAACTATACTTACCTAATTAATAACCTATTAGATACATATTTGTACTACGAACTCAGTCGTACTATCGATCAACCCCTGAGGCCAGACGTCGCGTCGCGACAGCAAAAAACTATGCTTTTTGCAAACGAAAACTTTTCGACTAACCCGCTCGCATTTGTGTCGACCAACTTTGGTTTTGAACTAACATGAACTACGCTCAAATGTACTAGCCCTATATTGCATTGAAAACTTACATAAACTTGGTGAAAATACGTTGCAACTAATATAAAAAAATGACATTGTATAATAATACTTAAATTATGTCAGGAGTAACGTCGGGGGACTGAAAGTTGGTTAAAAAACTGACTAAATCAATTAAAGTAAAAAATGATATTTATTGATGTGATTTGGTATTTACAATTCTTAGGCTATCATGATTATAAAAAAAATAAAAAATATTATTGTATAACACAGAGGTGATATAGTATAATATAAAAAGTATTTCAAAATTTTAATGTCCTTAAATTATCAATTATTATCGAAAGTGGATTTATTTTCTCCAAAACAGCAAATGTGCTCATTGTTCCAATTATTCTCCGGCATCGACCAAAAATATGTGATTATCTAAACGAAGTATAGCAAAACTTTGTATATTTTACTAAAACCATAGAAATACTATTAATATATAGTTAAACTTAACAAAGATGATTTCTAAATATTCATTGGAATGCTTAAGTTAAATAGAAAGAAATTAACGGTACAGGATTTAAGATATTTATGTTGGTAATTATGACAATTGTTAAGTAAATGAATAAGCTTATTAAACTTTTCTGCTTTGAGTTCGATGCATAATTTCATAGAATCTACTAATTCTATCCTCTCTAATATATTACGAAGTTTAATTCCTACCGCTGTTGAGTGATATTTATACAAAATAATTACTGATGATAGAAGGATATTGAGTAAGGGAATAATCATTAATAGAATCAGAGGGTTTCTGATTTCCTCAATTACTTCTACCCCAACTTGTAGGCATGCGCAACTTGTGTTCGAAATGAAGCTAATAATAGCAAGCACGCCATTTTGTATGAGCTAGTGCCAGTGCAAGTTTTCATAATATGGGTAGAAATCATCCGAAATATTTATATTAACATTGATTTTGTGGTAACATCTGAAAACATAGTTACAGTTTTAGACAGAATCTGAAACATAAGCAAAGGTCCTGATCAACAGAACGACAAGACGGATGCCTTCGCTACGTGTGCGAATTACATACGTGGAATGGTATTGAGTAAGAGAATAATCGTTAATAGAATCAGGGGTCCTTGGTTTCCTCAATTGTCGGAGCCCAAACTTGTAAGTATGCGAAACTTGTTCGAACTTACCCCACAATCAGCGACAGTCAAAAGCCGAGCACAAAGTTTGTGTACTCAGAACTGTGTGCTTACAACACACGACTATTGTGTTTGTGTGACTGTTGCTTGCTGGCGTCCCATTCGGGAAAAATCTCTTTGTATTTCTCATATTGGTTTCTATACGTTGCCAAAATAGGTACTCAAACAGGGCAAACGTAGAGGAAGCATATTATTATGTGTCGGGGTATCAATATGTATGTATTTACAAAAAATATTATTGTACATTCTATCAGTTATCTAATTCCCATAGTACAAGCTATGTTTAGTTTGGTGCTAAATGACGCTGTGTGAAATGTCCATGAATATTTAATTAATTATTTATATAAATGCATTTTTTGCGGCAACATGTCCTTGTCCTAACACAGTTAAATTCTAAAATTATCTTTGATTTATAGGGCTCTTCATCTTAATTGCACGAAAAGGTTGTTTCTTTCAATTTAAGTCAAAGGAAAAACAAAAAAAGCGCACGTGCTGAGATCCCTCGAATTAATAAATCTTTGGCCCCTTCTTCGCTGTCGTAACCATGGATCTGGTAAGCTAAGGGTGGAGAGTGGAAGTGTTCTGTTGGTCGCAACGAAGGCAAATGCGACAATAAGCGGAGAGACACCGGATGCTGCCGCATTAGCTACTGATTTATTTGTCTGGCGTCGCAAATGCTGGTGCTGCGTTAATTCCATAGACAATACAGAGGGGTACATGTGCTATTGGCACTCCTTTATATTGAGAGCATAAACAAAAGCCCCCACACACCATAAATATGCAAAATAGAGAAGTAAATAGAGAATATCCTGGTAGATTTGAATATGAATACTTCAAAGAGCAGCAACGAAAAAAGGTATTCCGAATAGTGGTTGAAAGAGTTACCGGTGGTAGCTACGTTGCATTTTTTTACGATGTTGTGAAGTATTCGGTACAAGTTAACCTACCTACTGCTGCTGGATAGGCTCTGGATACGATCGCGAACACTTCAAATGTTAGGTTTTTTGCCGAAAAGTTTTATATTGTATGTAACGAGATCAACGAAAAATAGGATTAGATAAGTAAATTATGAGTGAGTTTCGCTATTATGAACGTGAAGGTAGGTATAATATAAATATATATATCATTAACTGTTTCCCGCGACTTTGCCCGCAAGGAATTTAACGACTCTTTAGGATGGAAACCTAATTATTTTTGGAAATTAAAATTAGCTTCTGCTACTCCTCATAAAATCAGCTATCTGCCAGTGAAAGTCCCGTCAAAATCGATCCAGCCATTTCGGCGATTAGTTGAAACAAATAAGACAGACAGACGGAAAGACTTTTTCTTTCGTCTATAGCAACCGTATATACTTTCAAATGCATTTAGTAATAAGCTGTTATTTTGACATTACAAACTGACACTTCAATTATTTGTATTGATTACTAGCGGCACCGTAAAATACCTACCTATTGTAGCCAGTAAAAGGGTAGTCGGACGAATAGATGTCATTTTAAAAATCAATATAATCACGGTCGTTTACCTAGCTACCCTAACAAATTTGTTGAACCCCATTGCGGCGGCCGCTACGACCCAACTCAACGCTCTTTAAAAAGCGAAGGATTTTGATCCCATACTAGTAGGGTGTAGCTATCTGCAGTTAATTATCTACGAAGGGGAGATGGGGAAGACATCGCAAAATGCCAATTTCTCCCCCTCACTACTCGGCCTGAGATTCAGAACCATCGGAACGGTAAGCCCAATAATTAGTTTTAATTAAATCCGACACGAAATAAACGGCGATCGATGAGGAATATTATTTAGGTGTTACGACACCATTAAAGTGTTTTACGGCTTTGGACGTAAAATGTTTTGTTTATAAACAAGTATAAATCGATAACATTACTTTCTCGCGATTTTGCTGTGCGATAGAAGCATTGTGCGTTAATATTTCCAATTCAATTATACATTGATCATTTATATTATAATTGGAATAGGATTTACTAAAGAAAACTACGTATTCGTTAAAAATATATTTTAACACCTTATAAAATGCAATTTCAAAAGGATATAAGTAAGATAAATTATGTTACTAAAATACGTGTCGTCCTTTAGTATAAAAACTCGTCAATTTTCAAGAGGGCCTATTTTCTTATAGTAAAGGGAAAATTTAGTGAGGAGCGTTGAGCGGAAAATGTGCAATTAATTACGTAGGTTAGCGTCGGTCGTCAAGGTTACCGGAGAGGCTGGCGAGGGACCTCCCTTGAAAGAATTACCGTGCGTTTCACTCAAGAGCGTAATAGCCAACATCAAACGATGAAATTAGTTTAATCACACTTGCTTTACCGGGCAGGTGTTAATGGAAAGTCGTGAACACGACACTGTGATAAATTTAATATGACTGGATGTCGCTTCGCGGCTAGACAGTTGCTTTTAGATCCACTTCACTTCACTACACTCAGTAGTGGTTAGATCATCTTTTAAGCGGGAGAATATAATTTTTGTTGAGTAGTATTTTACTTCACAGTAACATTTCCAACTTCATTAAAACAATTATATTTTATGCTCACGATTAGTAGCCCCTGAGTGCCATCAGAATAAACGCTGTACTTGCATTTTCCATGCCCGAAAAGGAATATAAATAAATGTAGTACTGAGAAAATCACTGGGTTAAAAGGCACATAGGAATATGTAAAGACATTGTTTTAAAGAAAAGCACTTTACATTATACCTTTTATCTTTTTACTTTTACCGTTACATTATCCCTCCCTCTCTAAAATTCTAAATAGCGCTTCCACAACTCAAACTTTTATGTATTCTGGTCATTGAGACGGCTCTACCGCCTCCCCCAGTAATTAGCCATGCGCCTCGAGGAGTGACGTCCGACATGTTCCCTTGGGGTGTTTACCTCCTGACCCCTCATGCTTGCTGGGTAATAACATGACATGCTTACAAACTTGCTCAATCAAACATTGCTTATTACTTTTCGTTCCCTTCTCGACGGGTACCGACCGCTGAAATTTTACATATTGGCAGTACTTACTGTAATTAAGCTCGCAAATAATGAACGGCCGATGCAATAAAACACAACACTGCACATATTAATTTCCTATTCCCGTATCCGCATCGACAATATGTAAAGTTATGCTTGCGGATGTTATGCTGAAACAATAACTGGAGCTACAATGCTTCAGTTCTCTAGATAGTGGGAACGTCCGTGCTCGTAGTGCACCCGCAATAAGCAAGTATTATATAATTTACATTTTCATCGTATGCTTGATTTACACACAACGCAATGGGACTCAACACTAAATAACGTGCATTTCAAAGCGTATCAATAAAATTAATTGCAAAGGTAAACCAAATACCACCTTCATCACCTTCATTGATCGATTTAATGATTTGGAGATTTGAAGCCCCCCTGACTCAGGCCGTCGATATCTTATGCTCGAATAACGGGAATTTGAAACACATATTGTTGGTAATGCATAACGATACGACGTTATCAGTAAATACCTGTGCTTATCAGGTCTTGCCTCCGAATATAAAAATTGTTTTGCCTGCGAATCACTTGTATTATGTTTAGGTTTGTTATAAACAATGTAAAGTAAGATTCAGCATATGAAGTTTCACGATATCAACTCACGGTTCATTTACATCGCGTCATTTTGATTTTGATCTAACAAGTCGAAATGTCCGGCATGGCATGACTTTAAAATGTGATAAATCTTAGACTGTGCCAATTTCAATCATAGACATTGTCTCTGCCTGTTATACTCCCATTGCCGGGACACCGGGAAACATTTGTTTCGACATATGTGTACAGACACTCTCGGAGTGCAGAGAATAAAACTCTTGTTTCCTACGAGAGCTCAATCCATATTGGTAAATGATACATGTCTTCAAAGGTTTGGTTCTAGGATATGCCAGCTTACCAACGGTTTACGGTGAAGGAAAACATTTTTCCTTATTAGGAAATTGGCATTACGCACATCATTTTCTACAAACCAAAAGCTGACTAGTTCGTTTCTGGATTTGAACCAACAAACTTCGGATTGAAGTCGGTGTCTGTACCAAAACGTAGTGGTCATATTTTCGTATAAATAAACAATTTATTTTCAGAAACGCGTAATGTCTAGCCCAGTCTAGCCGAGAGTTAAATAAGGGTGAATTCGTATGATATATTTCAGTAGTTTTACGTAAGCGAAGGCGCATCTCTCAGGTTCTCCCGCTTCTAGCCATGTTTTACTAGTGCAGTTTAGCTCGAATGGTAGACGCAGCATAAACAATGTCCTTACAATTCATACAATATCTAGTCTAGGAATGACGACGGTTCGGCTTGAGTACCTGCTCGTTAGTGAGAGAGTTTAACTCCACGAACGCTTAACATGCGTCCTTAAATATTAATGCCGGAAGGAAAAATATCTATAGACGAATAAATTACATTACACGTAATATTCGCAGTATTTCCCACGGTAATTTCATTCGCTTTAATTTCATGTTTTAAATTTTTCTTCTGAATGATTCTGGTTTCTAAATATTAGTACCAATAATATTTTTCTTGGGTACAGAATCATATCCAATAAATAAATGAACATAATTTATAGAACTCTCGTAGTTATCGAAGCGAAAGGCAATCTGTGAAAATTCAAATTCACTTGGCAAAATTTGACGTTAAAACCCCGAGGGCACTAATGACGTGAGCCGTATTAAATCTAAAGTCAATTCAATAACGCTCAATTTCAGTCAACGGAGCGACGTCCTTTGACAAATTTCGAATGACGATGCCTACCTTATAACGTAATGTTTCCGGAAATAAACGGTACGTACCGTAACGGTACGTTCTTTCGGAAAAAAATTACGGTGTGCAAACGTTGGTCTCCTCTATCACGTATTAAGTATCCAATCTCTAAGTTAGGTAATTATCGTAACATATTGTACTATTAAATAAATATATATTAATGTTTCGCACAGCGCCGTCTAACCCTCAACTAAACATAGCTTGTTCTGTGGGAACCAGGTTACTGATAGAATGCTTTTATATATAATTATTTTGTAAAGACCTACATATAATACACACTCCCACATCCCAGGCCAACCATTTGAGTGATGAACAAAGATGTTTTGTTTTGTATCGACCCAGAACCTACGGCTACTGAGCTGTGCGGCCAGTCAATGTTATTTGTACTTAGGTCGATGGACCGACCAAGTTCAAATAAAGGACGTCAAATTTTGCATATGGCAACCGATAGGAGTCGTTGGAGGCAGGCCGTCAGTTCAGTCACATCAAAATTTCAAATCACATCATAGTGATCACGATCATCAGTAATGAAGTACCGACCACGAAAAGATGTAGGCACTATATCGTTGTTCCACCGCTATATTAACTTCAAATATAACCTTTGAAAATGCTGATTATTTCCTATAATATCCCGCCCGACGATAAATTCCCCAGTTCATCGTAGGTTACCCCGGCTCCCTGCGAGGGTGTCTGGGGAGGCCGTCGGACCTTCACTTTCATCCTCTCGCTGCACCCGACCTTCTGCACAACTTTCTCGATCGATACGAACCTTTGGCTACGGTTTTGTTTGAAAACTTTGTGCCTTTTCTCCGCCTTTTTGAGATCATAATGGCTCATTTCACACTTGGTGAATTTATGGAAACAACTAAATATTCATGGATATTTCACACAGTGTCATCTGGGTCCATATTAAGCATAGCTTGTACTATAGGGATCAGAAAACTAATAAAATACCATTATAATATTTTTTGTGTAAATAGACATATCAAACTGCAAACAAAATATACTTATTTATTACTTACTAGATCGTATACCTAATATATGTATATAGTAATTGTGTGCACGTTGACAGATGGTCAGCGGAAGCCACTATTCGATGCGGAAATCGACAGGTGTGCGGCGAAAGGATAACGGGACAAAACGTACATTAAATTATAAACGTAATCTTTGTTTGTATGTTAATACTGTAGTTGCATCGAACTTCCACTTAATTAAAGTGGAAGTTCGATGCAACTATTATTCAAAGGCGTATAAATACAAAGCTGCCGAAAATTTATGAAAACACGAACACAAATTAAACAATGTAGGTACGTATGTCGCAGTAGAAAAAAAATAAGCACTTATAATATAATTATATAACTTATAATTGAATAATGTGTTTATCAGTAGAACAAAACACTACATATTGCATACAAAAACGACTAGAGCAGGGCTCACATTTGCTATTTCTGACCCAATAGAAACTAATGAAATTAGGCGAGTTTGAATATTCACAAGCATCTAAATGTATTTTACTTAACATTCACGCCTTATTCTCCGAATGTTTAGATAGGGCAATTTTAAGCCAATTTACTCAGTGTGGTAAACATCACAACCATAAGAACTTAGAAAATTTAGAAAAAAGAACGTACTAAGATTTATGTATTTTGTTTGTCATCTTATTAACTAGTGAACAAAAAGAACCTCACAAGCATGAAAAAAGTCCGTTTGTTAACTACGAATCCACTTCTACACACGAAACTACAGACAAACAGACGAATATAGTCATACAATTTAAGGATAACTATAATTATAAAAAATTTAAGACGTCTACAACTTGCCGTAATAGGTGGGGGGACACCTTATAAGAAAAGAGTGTCCTCAATTCAATACTCACAAAACAATAACACTGACAAAGATACGGACGTACTCATAAAAATTACATTCCTCAGAAATTTCAACGTACATCCTCTTATATAGATATGGCAAGTTGTTGACGTTTAATATTTATTATTACATTAATCCTCAAACAAACTAAAAAATCAAAATCCTAAATAAATTGACTAAACCCTCCTGATCGAGCAGAGGTCAATAATGGACATGCGAACCCTACTGCTCACTTTATTTAACTTTCTCAATAATTAACTAACTTCTCAAAAGTTCTTTCCCCTTTTTTCCTCAAGCTTGAATAATGAAAAAAATATGCAAATGTGTAAAAATAGAAAGTGTATTCGTTAAAATTAGATCTGTTTCAATTATTTGGAGTACCCACTTAAACTGTGTAGTTGGGTAGTTAAACAATTGGGTATTTGAATTTAAACTGATGGGTCTGTTTTTTGATTAAACAATATTAATTATTCCGGAAAAAAGTATCCCATTCTTAAAACAAATCTTGAACCATTTAATAAGGGGTGATTTGTCTCCGACCCATCAAAACTCGCTAAAGCATTATGACACTTATTTAAAACCGATAATTTTGACTGTATAGTGTTAATCTTCTGTCGTACAGTCATGGCCTAGAATAATATCTATAATTAGGTATTGTAGCCAAAATATTCTGCAACTTTTTATGAATAGAATAAAAGAGGATATGTTACAAAACCCAAAACACCTTTTTATATTGTGGTCATGACAGCACAATACCGAAGCAAATTGTCGCAATGGCTCCTGGGCGCGTATTATTTACATTTATCGGGGATTGCCGTTATGTTGGCTATTTCCCAACGAAAGAATTCGTGCCTGTGTATTCACTAGAGATCGGAGTTTCTTACGATATAAAATGAGGGTTTTGTAAGCTTATACCAAAATGGTTCTGGAATTGCTTAGCAGAAATTCTCATCTGCAATATTTGTGCTAGAAATATAAGTATTAGAATAGGGTCTGTAAGAATTTTGATTGCTGTAGCAACAGCACTGAAAATCATCTAGTGAGGCGATGCCGCGTATGCTTGATTCCTTCGAACATCGATAGAATACTTATATAGTGTTTTTCTTTTGTAAATACATACATGTACCTTATACATACGAACACCCAGACACAGAACAAACATCCATGTTCGTAACACATACTCTTGCCTTGGGTGGTAAACGACCCCACGGCCTATAGCGCAGAAGGCAGCTACTACCAACTGAGGTGTGAGGCCTGTATACTTAAGTAATATGCAAATATCGACCCTGCTTTCCGTAATTGCTTTGGGGGTTAGTCAGCAAAATTCAAATATCCCGTCCTTGTACAGCAAATATGGGTAGGTATCTATTTAAATTATATATGAATGTGCTAGGCATTTTTTAAATACTAACACAACACTCATGTTTTCCGCGGAATAAACTCTGGCTCTAGATAAATGTCAGCATTATATATTTATGAATATTTCAAATGTGATGTTTGGGGCATCAGGAATTGTTTCTGAAACTGATATATTACCCAAATTTCTGAAACATGCCTTTCATGATTACGCAAGAAATTATGAAACTTACAAGTAAGTGACTAACAAAATGTCGAACGAGATTCTTAGTCAGTAATGCAGTAAATTATGCTCTTGGCTAGTCTCCGCATCGTAGCGGATTACAAAAGGCTTAAGTGCATCAACGTGAGAATGATCTACCGCGGGAGAATCTTAATGGGCTGACAAACACTGAAAATAATTATGCAACGACCCGCGTAGCTCAGTGCATCCGACCTAGGATAAACAAATTACATTAAAATAAATGCTTGCACACTTGCATTCTCTGTATGGTGGCGTGGGTAATTGCAAAACAGAATATAAATGAAGACTGGACAACTAACTTTATAAATACAATATTTTTATATGTATATTACTTACAAGATGATCTGAAACGGGGTAGTATTTAACCTCCGCTAAACTTATAATTTAAGTTTCCCAAAAACGCAACTCTATTGTCTCGCAAAAGCTTCTATAATATAAGCGCTTATATTGTTACCGAGATATCAAAAAACGTGACAGCACAATGTCACTAAACAAGGGCCTGAGTCGAGACATGTCGGAAATGTCTAAAAACATGCTCAGAATTAGATATCAAGAGAGAATAATGATCGCGAGGATATGGAACGAGTGGATAAAACAAACGCATGATTTTCCGAGAGTCCTCATGTTGAGGGTCATCGCGCTGAGAGGTCCTTTGATCGGGCGCGGTAATGTGACTGGGCCGACCACATTTGCGGAAACTTTTGAAACTTTTCCGGGACACTGACCCACTTCTAAACGAGTTTGAGTTGAAAAGTAACGAGCCTACACTAAGAACCGATTACGCAAAAAAAAATATTCGCATTTTCCATAAGAGGTATAAGCCGAGTCCTGTTATCCCCGGAGCGCTCAACATATCATATTCGATCGCTTTGAATGATCAGTATCAGTAAAAATCAATTATCAGTATAGTAATCACTTGATGTAGGTGACAACATCAGCGACCGGATAGAAAGTTTTGTAAAATTTCCTATAGAAAGCTCTTTGCTATAGTCACCTTTATTTTCGGGATTCATTAATATTTGGACATTATATTCTAATTATAAATCGGAATCAATAAATAAAATTGACGCATAACCAATTATAGCATATAAAAATAATTTAAGAAAATTTGGGTTACGCAAAATAGTTTAGATAGATAGGTATATAGATTACACTTCATTGCACACCAAATAAAGATAACAAAAGTTTAAATACAGAAATCTTAACTCATGAAAAGGTGACACAATAGACGGATTTTACTTAGCTCAATTGCCAAATTAATACTCACACCTGGCATTATAGCCACAGCGTAATTTTGTTGCGATACATTCAAATATACGTCATACAAAAACGTCACACCTACCAGTCATGGGCCACATGATCCAATTATATGACCACAAGCGAAGTTGAGACCGGCCTGAAGGGGCCAATCAAAGTTATGATCTATTCCCTCACGCATAAAGTCAAGATACTGATTTATGAGGGACCGCTGAATCGTAAATAATACAATCCTGTTATATCTGCAATGGCCACTTGATGGTTCGTGAATACATTTCACCGAGCCTCCCGGCCACGAGGCGGCTGTAAACTTACTTGATTGATCAATATTCACCAGGATTCACAAAAATAGTTCATACCTTACCAATGAAATATTTTTGAGATTCCTGGTAGCAGATGTAAGATAAAATGGGGATATAACCAATCCCAACTAAAGGAATATACAGAAGTCGAACTAAACTAGACAATGACTACACACGTAAATTTAACAAACATTACTACCTAAAACTACTGTGACTATGAAAACAGACTTCAATCTGACATACCTGGTGCATGTAATGTGCCTAAGGAGCTCTTGTAAGATGCCCAATAGATTTCCCGTATAGGTTTTACATCAAAATTGTCCTCTATAGATGCCGCGCAATGAAAACTCGGTAAGTACCTAGCAGTGTGTCTGCGATTCTTCAATAACATAAAACTCGGAAGAGGATAGTAATATTTTATTCGAAGCGTGAAGAATAACTTTAGAATATAATCTCATAGTAAAATAGCTCGACTTGGGCCAATTTCGAACGGATATTATTATACGGAGCTTTTGTTGGGTTTGAGTTTAGGGGAGGAAGAAATAATTTAGTTCAGTGTAGGCCCGTTACATTTGTAGCAATGATTTAACGTTTGATAACTAAGTGAGGTCCAATAAGACATAATGGGAGTATTTCATACAAAACATGCTTTTATTTAATAAAGTCACTACGCAATTTTTTTTCTTTCCACCTTTTGCCGATACCAACCCCGACCGAATTGAATATGGTTCATTACTTTAATAAGATTAGGTTGATAATTATTTTATCAAATATGTGCAATTAAAAATAGCTGTATTGTTAGTACAAAGACACCGAAGCGAAAATGTAAAGACTCGCAGGATTTCTTATCCTTCCTATCTTGTTCTCATCGACTTGTTCCACTCAATTGTTTTTATTCACTAAGTACGAGTACGATCTAGTAACAAGGTAGGTAGGTAGTTTATAGGTTTATCCATGTCTGATGTCTTTAGGAAACTTGAGCACTATTAGAGCTGGCCACTTACTCAAATGGAAAGCAGGAGAAGAATGGTTTTATATTAAACGAGGCATACATAAACATATTGCCAACCACAATAGCAAGAAGGAGTCTTGAAGGATCTCAGGTAAATATAAAATCAAATATCGAGCTCCCTCGGGAACGCTTGTACCCTATATTATTCTCGATTTCCCCAGCGTCGTAAGCTCAGGCAACAAGAATAACATACCTTATAGGTATTGCTTAAATTTTTGTCTAACATGTTGCCTCAGTGCTGAACGATTTATCAGCAATAAACTATGTTTGAAACGATCACGTTTGGTTTAAGAAAAGATTGAATCCAAGTCAACAATATGATTCAATAAGGTCTGGTGTAGTTTATCTCACAAAATTGAATAATACTGTCACTTCATTTTCTTTCATTTTACTATTCTACAGCATTTTCAGAAAATATTTTATAGCGGTACAAAAATACAACGTAACAAGCGGAGCGGAGAATGAATGCGCATCTATATAAAGCTCTGTGACGCTTTGAAATCGCTGTAATTCCACACTGTTTTGCTGAAAATGGAAGAGGTTCGTTATCATAATATTATTTAGCAGAAGAGTTGTGAATGTTCGAGTAGTTTAATGAAACTTCAATAAATAAAACTGGAAAATTGTCATCAGTGCCGGGACAGTATGCGATTCACAAATAAAGTTTAGTCCAGTGGAAAGCAAAGTTACAGTAACAATTTAAAGTTAGTCTAGACGGGTGAGTGCGAGACGAGGTGAGAAATGCGGTGGAGGACAGGAACCGACGGAGTGGTTTGGAGGGGGCGAGAACGGTCGCCACTACATGTAACCGTAAACCTCATTGATGTTTTACCGAAACCATAGCTGAAGACCTCTCAAATCCTTTAATGAAAATATGAATATGGTCGAGACTCGAAAAAAAGGGTGTTATATCTCTAAAATCTTTGCTCGTAAATAAATTTTTTTTTAGTCAAAGCCGACTAAAAAAAAACCTTATTAAAGAGAATCTAATATAAAATAGTTATAAATATTCACATATAATAGTTATAAGAAGTTTGGTGCAAGAGAATTTAAGTCCATTAGTAATAATAATGTACTAGTAGGTAAGTATGTAATATATATATTACAATGCTTCTGTAATAATGAATTCTTTCTTATTATATCAGCTTTACTCTTCCATACACTGCTGTATTGTTCTAACATCAACATACTTGCAAAGGAGACAGCTTCCGACCTTTCTGACTAACTTAAGGGTATCTTAGCTGTGTATGCTCTTTAATACCGCAGTAATATTCACCGGGGACTTGTCTACGAACTTACTTGAAACAAGATGGATAGCATCGATCTAATAGGATGCATGCATTGGAGGAACCTAAATGATCTATTTATATACCAACAACTATGTGAGTTGAGATTTTGGAAAGTGACTCTTTTATTATTTAGTGGTTACACGCTATCAAACACCCAGTAAATTGGCCATACAATTTTCAAGTTTCAAATCCTTTCTTTATCGATAGAAATGTGATCTCAAACTGAGATTAGAGAACTTGAAGTACTTCAAAAGATTGCTTGAATCGCTTTCGCTATCGTCCGATCTCCGCGCACATTGTGTTTACATTTAATTTAAAAAGTTGCCAGGGAACAACGAAGGTAATTTTGAAGGAATTATTGTGTCACAATTTAATTTCGGAACAGGTTTTCACGGGTGGCTTGCAGCACCTGAATAATACTGGAAACTTTATCAGAGGGTGAAAAGAGGTGGCGGCTTGCGGAGGTCGGCATTAAAAATATTAAAATAAGTAATTGCTCTATCAGGCTTGCACCTGACGCGGTTCGGGCGCCGCTCCGCCCGCCCTACGGCGCGCCCCTAAGTACTTTGTGATAGGGCAATCGTGCGTCTCTACGTCTGCCGTTTCTATTTATATGGTAGCAGAATGTAATATTGTAACATAGCTTATTGAGATTTAAAAATAATTTGATGCTTTGTTTACGTTTATGTGATTCAAAACGCTATTATAATAATTAATTATCATACAGACTCCTTTCTTTTCAAATGTATATATAATCTTAAACGTAGATATATGCTATATTCACCAACATGTTCCTCCTATTTCGGTGTTTTATCTGGTCTACCCTAAGGGTGTCTGAAAGAGATTGTTATTAGCGATATTCCCGCCCATGGTATAATCTTATTAACGTTTTAACACTAAGCAATTTCTATAATCGGTGATCAATAAAGTGTTATTTATCATCTATAAATATATTTCAACTTAATGGTTATGTTTTCAACATTAGTATACTTTCTGATCTAAATTTCATTTTTTTACTTTTAATACGTAAATAAAAAGACAAAAAGATCGAGAAAGAATATGTTTGTAGCAGTATTAAAGATTAGGTATAGTTCTAAACACACAGCTATAAAAGTATTACATATAAAGTGCTAAATCGTGTCACTTAGAGAAATTCGTCGGATATAGGCGAACAATTTTGTGAAATAAGCCATTAGGTATATCGTCCTTGACGACGCGGACCATATAAATTGGTATATTAAGGAGATAAATGAAAGGGCTTATGGCTAAGATTATTGGATTTGGATATTTACTGACACAGCGAGCTTAGCGACAATTTACGGACTAACAGGTTTAAATATCAAATAGCTTCTTAGTATTTGTTTTAGTCCGCCGTTTTTTGAAATGATCGATTTGTACAAGCATCGCTTGTAGGTCCAGTAGATCAGTAAAACCACAGTATTACTGTCCTTTTAGACCTATATAATATACTCAATAATTTTGATTTTCTATAATAAAGCGATAAGAAATAAATAATTATAAGAAAATAAATTAAAAGCGATCACTTCAAACAAATAAACAGCAGTTAAAATAAATAACAAGAAGCCGTTTGATAATTATACATGTAGGTAAATTGTCACTAAACTCACTGTGTTAGTGAATATATAAATCCTAACTATTTCTATATTTGCCTTTCTTTGTGTCAAAGAGATGCAAATTCTTAGGAAGAGTCTCACGTGTATTTAGATATAAATTTAAAAAAAAATCGCTTTTGTCTAGCAATCAAATATTGAAATTGAATACCTAGCTGATTTCGACTATTGAGGTGGTTTTACATTGGAGATGGTAAGATGGCAAGATGCATCGAAATACTACTTGTACTTACATGTGACTAAAGTGACGGAGGGAGCTGCAGGCCCATCTGATATTAAATGGTTACTTCCGAACATAAAAACAGCAACACGACTTAAGTCCGAACCGTATTAAAAGATTTCACATACTGAATTACCCGTCACATGAGACGGGCATGTAATGTCTCTTGCACTTGTGACCAGCCTTTTCACCTGAAGACATGAATATGAAGCTAGGCTGCAGATTAAAAATAGTTTGCCATAAAAACGTAAGCAATAGACTTGCATAAGAAAAAGTATAAGGTTTAAAAAGCCTACGTAATTGTACTCACTCGGCTCCATTTTTTCCACCCCTATGCAGCATGCCCGCTCGTGCCATCTCAGGCCCACGCCCTGGAAAAATATCAAAATAATGTTCAACGGCATTCCCTTACTGTATAATATTGGACACACCCAACCTATTTCAGCCGTTCAACTCATGCTTTTATTTTCCGGCTATATGGGTCTTACGAATCACAAGGAAACGTGATTCCTTCCTTTATTATATTTACATAGTTAGGTACTTAAGTTTATGACAATAGAGTGGTGTTGTTATTCATGATACAGAACGTAGCCCTTTTCCTTGATGAGCCAGAGTGAGAACCAAGTGAGAACAATGACATCAGGAATGATTGATAGACTGGTCGCTCCTCCTTGATAGATTGTTGGCTGTCTTAAATTGATAAGTTGCATTAAGGTGAAATGGCATTAGTAATTTTTATTTTCAACAGGCAAACTACGAGTATTTTAATTTTAAATGCTGTTCATTCATCTTTATGTTTTCAATAAATATTATATATTATAATTTTTGTTATTTTTCAAATATTATTTTGCTATTTGCATAAACAATTTTAGCCATAAAATCATGAAGATTATTAATGATAACTTTGGGAGCCAAAAATAGTATCCTAATTTGTATCTATAACTAAGTATAACAATTTTGAAGGTGGAAATACTAATAACATTATAAGTAATGAAACGAGTGTAGCATGTTCTAGACCGAATTTATAAGAATTCCCAATAGCAAACCTCCAGGGTCTAACAACAAACCATCAATTACCGCCGAGACGATCGGGAACCTTTTCCGCATCTTTTCCCTACTAAACGCAGCTAAGAAAGGGCTTTATTTATTAAGTAAGGAGTACGAGAAACGAAAGCTTCGTTTCTGAAAGTTCCAAAGAAAGCTTAATTAACTGCAGTGTAACTAGGAGTATTAACTATAAAAGACATACAATCATACGTTTTCTTCAATGATATAGTTAAAGAGATAATGGTTTAATATGATCATGCTTTCAAGGCCATTCAATATTTTAAATAACAAACAAAACGAGAAGAACCACAATAACAAATGTTAATTTTTGGACTATTACGGAGATATTACAAATCCTTTCATGTAATAATGGAAGCTGCAATCATTACCTTTCTGCCGTTATTACTCTCTATTAGCCATGATAGCTGATAGAAAAGTATAGAAGAAGAAAAAACGTTATACCGACCCCACCTATATATACTGCATTTTACCCATATCATCGTTCACGCAATCCATCTATATTTTCCACCTCTTCCCTTATGTCCATCCTCTTTTATGCCTTATACTTTTTAGTCATGTATATGTGAATCATCTATCATCATTACATGCTCAATAATGGGAGTTACATGCTACAAGGTACGAATGACCATTTAAAAATAAGTTGTATTTTAGGTACTCATTTGTGGGATTTGTTTCTTCTCGCGGCTTGCACAATTATAATACCAGCGTATTGCAATCAAAACTAGCATTTTAATCACTATCTCAATCTCGAGATACTCAAATAAAAATACATAAAAATGGTTATATTAATGAATATTAATTAGTTTATTATGTCATCTGATGACACAATATGCAAAATTTTAT
Organism: Aplocera efformata; assembly: GCA_921293045.1. Lineage (NCBI taxonomy): Eukaryota > Metazoa > Arthropoda > Insecta > Lepidoptera > Geometridae > Aplocera > Aplocera efformata. The sequence goes on from OV121039.1 coordinate 9,591,665, forward strand.
ATGCAAAATTGCAGTAGCGAAGCGTATGGAAAAGTCTAGACTGGCTGAGATTTAACTATTAACTGAAACCTACATTGAAATGATACATGTAGTTTTTTTATTTACTCGGAAATCTTATATATCTACGATTATATTGCTTAATCATTTCACAAGTGAAATAACTGAACCGTGTCGATGTGTACAAGAATATGAAGTCTACAAGATGACGTAAGGCAACAATTTATCATCCTCAAGAAGAAGCGCACATCTATTTAAAACATTCATCATTAGTGTCAAAAGCCATTCCAAATTAGAATTAATATTCGATTAGAATATTACACAGGCATCCATATGTGCCAATTGCGGAAGCTATCAAAAATCTTACCGAATATGGATACTTCATTACATCAGAATTAGGCACAAGCATACCATACATGTTTCATAACCTCTAACACTGCTAATGACTGGTCATCATTGTGATTCATAACAAACAAACAAGGAGATCCACTATGTGCCGGTGTGGTATAGCAACCGGTCGCGGGTTCGGTTCATAGGAGAAATATTGTTAAGTTTTCTAAGTAATACTGGAACGTGTTAGCAGAGTTGTTGATGATCCCATGAGGACACAAGCTTAAATGTGGACTTTTTCTGGCTGTGGCTATCCCTTCGCGGATAAAGGCGTGAAACTATGTACATAATATACTCATCTATGTATAAATATTTCGGATCTATCATCTTCTGATTTGTTGTGGTATCACAAGTTTGTATAAGTATTTCCTGATAATCTCAATAAAATAAAAAATAAAATCATTCTCACATATTATATCACAATAGAATTTGGTATGTTCACCAGTAGGTGGTATGAGTGACAAAATTTGCTTGCAAACTTATTAGAAGCTGGAGAACTAGTTACGATTAATCATAATTTAGTATTTTAATTATTTACTTTGTCTCAAAACTACTTAGCAGTTACGCTATAATAGTGTAATGTAAATGATACCTATTAAAATTTTACACGTTACATTATTCACATGGAAACTTGAAGGGTGTGCCTTCAAGTTTCAAGTCTTTACAACCAAAACGTAGCGGTTTAGGATGTTCGGTGTCTATTATCAGTCATTTTGATCCTTACATCTGTAAAATAATGTAATTTAGTTTATAAAAATGCTTATTTACAAGCTTCATAAAGTTATTTGTTTTATAAATAAATATCTAAGATTTTATTTATATATTTGTATTATAATATATTGGTATCTATGTAGGATGTCCACCGTCCAGGTAGAGTTATAATTTGTAGAAGGTGGGTGGCAGAGCCTGGACGTGTAGAACCCTAATGGGGTCAGTAGTGTTTACTCGGAGAGGACTGAAAAAAGGCTGGTGATGATGGTTATCTATGTTATTTACATACCTAACATCATCATAAAAACCATAGATGGAGCCACAACGTGTTTATCAGGCTTTCCTAAAACTACTCAGCGGATATTCTCATTATGATGTGTGATCTACACAATAAACTCTATTACGGGACAAGGACGAGATAAATGACCGGCGGAATTACTTTATGGATGTTTCTTACTTTTTCCCTAACAATACAAATGTAATTTGGTGTCATTTTTTCCTTAGGCTTCACATTAACACCCTAAACCATATACATACCTAATATCATCTACGGACTAAACATAATAGTTAAATTTTCATCATGCTTCATAATTTTCTTGAGGTTTTTTGAGCACAACAATTTTGTCCCAAATTTCGTCACTCAATAAACTAAGACAAATCACCGCAGCTCCTGCGTCACTTCTGGAGCCTAAACGGGCAATTTAACAATTTAATCAACAATCTATTTGGGAAAGAACTTGATAGATTGCCAGTTAAGATTATTCAAGTTTCGGAGAGTGTTCCTCCGTAAATTGTGACATCAACGAGATAGGTAGACAATGAACTCCGTTGGATTTATGAGACGGTGAAGCGAATTGTCTCATTTGATGCCCGGGCTGTGATGAAATTGGTTTTATCGGTACCTTCGCCCGCCCTGAGCTTGGGCCACGTCTCCTGCCCAACGGATTTCGTGAAAGTTCGAGAATCTGAAGAATTTAGAAAAACATCGATAATATGCCTGGATTATTTTATTATATCACATTTTTAAACTGATGCCTTTATGTAAAAAATATAATCGTTTATTTAAAATTAGAAATCCAATCACAAATTAAATTTTTGAAGAATGATCTAAATAGGAATTAGAAGTAAATTGATCACCGAAATTGCGATGTAATTCTATTCTTCGTAACTAGAAACGATATGACATAGTATGAGTCAAAGTCAAGCTGCTTATCTGAGCGATAACTACAAGCCACTAGCTAAATGTTGTAGAAGACGCTTCTCAGATCCTGATACTTCGAAAGATAATTATTTATGCACAGAGCACGCCCAAAACCGCTTCTTCTTCATTCTGTAAACTGTAGGGGAGTGACAGCTGGACAAGTTGCTTTATTCTATACCGGTATAGTAACTTCCTGGTCTGCGAGATCGCTAACTCTGAAAGCTAAATCCTGTGAGTGCCGCTAGGTCATCAATATTGCACGGTTGTTGGTCTTGAATAAGCAACAATATCCTTTTGTTTACAGACTTCAATAGCATAATTTGCGGTTATAAATAGCCAGTAACGGACTGCTTAGCACAGTGAAGGTTGAACGTACAAGACATATTTTGTATTTAGGTTGTACTTTTCTTAATTTCATTTCGAATGTCTAAGTTTTCCCTTGCAACTTTTTATCAATCACTCATGTTCTATGTGTTTAGTTTTATGTTATTTCATTGCTATCTATGCATTTAGACTTATCCGAAACGAAAAAAACTGAATCGAATCTAATGGAACTTTGTACACTAGAATAGTTGATACATATAGCCCAGAATAGGATATACGTAATTTTTACCGGTAAGTTCTACGCGGTCGGAGCTGAGGGCAGAAGTAAGTAAATTTTAAATGAGCTAGTGATTTGCTAATCAACTATTTGTTTGCAAACTGGCATGTTGACTCTGGCTATATTAATCACATTCGCAGGTAGTTTGACACGTAAGCCAACATTCCGCAATCAGGTACACACTAGGAATTTTGCTGAATACTTATCATAAAGTCATGAACGAATAAATAAAGATGTCTTGGTGTTAACACAATATGGTAACATACAGTAAGGGTTTTTGGACATTTTGATATATTAAGTCATTATTGCGTTTTTCGTATTAAATGTACGAAAAAATTCGCCGTCGCCAATTTATAGAACATTCATCAAGTGAACACGATGGTAATGTGGTTCAGTAAAAATAAGCAGTGATTCAAAGTATACAATAGTGAATTATGTAAAAAGAGCGAATATGACAGCAGGGTGGTCCATGATGTACCACAGTACACGCCAACTTTCAATTGAAAAGTGGTCGCTTTACACACACGTGCAACAAACCTCCTACTGCTCGTTCCTGCTCGAAAAATTATGTGCACCGATTATCTCAAAACGGCGCAGGAAAACATCGCGAATAAAGCACGCCCTAGAAACAAAATTTCGGCACATGTGATATTTACTAATGGATAGCCAGTAATAGATAGCGAGTTTATAATAGAAAACGTCACTTCAAAGAAACGTAATCTAAAACAACACGCGTTCCTATTACAAGTCTGACGATAGTTCAATCCCTATCTGATCCTTCATAGTTAATTTCCCTACTGCTCAGATCTCTATTGTGTGTCATATACTATCACTATGGACTTTTAAGTGGATTACAAGCGATATTAGGGGCTTTCACTTTAGCGAGTAATATTGCGTTGAAATTCGTGCGATAATTCGGGTGAACACGCGAACACGGCATTACGTACCTGCAATTGTCGACGTAATGCGTTGTGTGCTGAAACCTCATTTGTGTAACTTGATTTGTGATATCAGTTTATAGCTGTAACTAATATGCAATAATCACTGGGCTCAAGTAATTTATTAGCTCTGTGTAGGCATTTCGGAAATACGGTGACTGCATTTAACGACTTTCTGTAAAGGTCATTTATAATTTTGAATAATTTAATAATAATAATGGGATGTAAATGTTTATAATTATTGGGACCAATACTACTGTTGCATTTTTTTACTGCTTTTTTGAATTTTTGAACCTTGGTGTTCCTATTTCTAGTTGTAAGGTCGAGGAAAGAGGTCTTATCGTGCCCTCCAAAGCTGAATTCACGGAAGCGCTCAGTTAAAATGCCACCAAACGACCGAGCGAGAGTTGATTAACATTAATGATCTATGAAGAACGTCTAGGCAAGCGTCGCCATGATTGCTAAGTAAAAGGATCCATTGAAACGAATACAATACGCTTTTTCGATAAGTATATTATTATCGACAAAGCGCAATGTTTTCAGATGCATTAGTAATGATAGCAGAGAACTTAATCTGGCTCTGATACGAGCGACTCACCTGGACATTCGATCGGGAGGTCGGTTATGCCGCTGGTTAGCTTGGTTCATTCCAAATACCTGCAAAGGAAAAATACAAATGTGTTTAATTTCCATACAAACTAATGGATTGTATCGAGAATATGTCCATATGTAATGATATTTAAGTATGAAAATATATTTCATTGTATTTTCTTTACTCCAATAGCAACTAGTCGCGTTTAGATCTGCCTAATAATAGACTGAAAAATATATTATATAGTAATAAATATTTATGCACATCAAATGAATCATTTTTAGCGTACTGTCCAACTGGGCCAAAGTTTCACAGATATACCTAAATACTTTACTATGCAATATTTATGAGCAATATTTGGCAATATTTCGTCAAATTCAACGTATCTTGACAAAATACTGCTGATTACGCGTAAACGCACCCGGTCTGCCGTGACCTCAAAGGTACTCGATGATGTTTTTAACACGGGGAAGTCAGATGTGGTATTGCCCCATAATAAATAAACTCGCAAGTTCATGCATACGTTGAATCTGAATAAGTCCTTACAAGTTATCGTGCTAAGGTTCCTCACAGAGTACACCCTTTCAAATCAATAGCATAAATTATTAATTTGATAGGGTGTACTCCGAGGTCGTCACATGAGAAACTTAATTAAGGAATTCCAATTGTAAGAGCGGAAAATAAGTAATGAAAGTATTGAAATCGGTTTATTACTTTTGCTGTTGTCGAGATCGATAACAGTCAAAGTAAAAACCTCAAAAAACTACCAAAGATAAAGTTTTAATTCGTTTTCAGTCGCCAGGCAAAGGTGCCTAGGAATTGTGAAGGTAATTGGTGTAAAAACCACGGCCACGAGAAGCTGCTTCTCACAAAATGAAACTAAATTTTTCATGATGCGAATACCAGTTTGCAGTCGCAGTTTCCAAACTGAAGCCAAACTAAATGTTTTGAGGATTCTCTATTAAATGATAGAGCGGGTGAGTGCACTCAGACTCCACTGACACGGATCCATCATGACCCAAATGGAGGAGCTACTATGGCGACCCGTTTGCGGATCACTTCACTCACATAGTCTTAAAAATACAGTCGGGACAAGTCGTATTAACTCACAGACTGCTGAAACCAGCCCCAAATACAAGTACCCAGTTAACTCCTGTTCGGGCCTCTCAAAACCTTCGCATACGTGACATAAAAGCCCATTTACGATCACACAGAATTGCAGTTTTTCACAGAGCACCTGTGGCCGTACTAAAATGTTTTTACGATCCACAAAATGTAATACATTCTCAAACTTTTAAAGGATATGCTTTTAGAGACTTATAATGAAACGAACATTGTATCACACATTATATTATGGCCCGAAGGCGCGTGTACAGCGTTTTTAAACGTCTAATAAAAATATCGTGTAGATGCAATTTATGAAAATGATATACTACAATATATACAATATATATAGAGTGGAACTGATAGAGAGTTATGAAGGAGAACGGAATGTAGATAATTCACAGCAGCAGTTGGAACAAAGGCATTCCCGGAACGCGACCTACATCCTGCAACCCCATTTGATATAACTTACCGGAAAACATCTACAACTATAGAATAAATATTTATATGTAAGACAAAAATGCAAACCTTATAGAGCGCAAGTGTAGCAGTTTGTGTGTGCAGGGTAGTATGGTCATCTAAACCTCATACTACAACTACCTTTTGATTTGGATATCATTGGACGCAATTACAGCACAACTAGAGTTATTGGGAAAACAAAATAGCGGATGCTATATGTAAATGTAAAATGTCTAAAAATAAGTGTTCAAGTATTTTTTGATAAATTACCGACCAGAATCTGTTGTTCGTTGACTAGAAGTAATAAGTAAAATATAAGTCTAAAACTTCCAAGTGTTAATGATGTAAAGAAGCGACTGGCTTTATATATCAAGCTTAGTAATTACGTTGAGCGGAGCAAAATAAATAAAATCATTAGGATAAAATTCAAAGCCCGTCAAGTAGGTCATATTTTATATTTTTTATAAAATCGGCGATGTATCTCACTAACTTTTATATTCGTACTATCCTACCTATCCGGTCAGATTAAATTGAGGCGAGTTTGTTTGCAAAAGTATTAATTGAAATGTTCATATGTATATTTCAAAAACAAAGAGTTAAAATGGAATTCATTAAGCTTCCGATATGCGAAGCACAAAAGTTAATTTGATTAAAAATGTTGGGAATAATTTTGGTATGTATGTTGTTGTAAGCGTGTCAGCTATTTTCGAGCTTCAGCGAATCATGAAAATTTTGAGGTCGGAGCAATCGTTTAACGATGCAGCTGCTGTAAATGAGACAAACAGTGTTTCAGTCGCTGACATATGTTGGATTTCACACTAAAATTCTTTGACGATATCAACATTCGGCTTAGTCTAAAAGAACATTAAACAGTTCTATATAAATATGTTTACTGAAAATTATTTACGTTTGTCTACTAAGTATTGAATAAGTTCAAAGTATTGTGTTGTCCATGTTATCCAGGTATTCAAAATATACATATTTTAAACATCAATCAAGATACATTACATATAAACATACATTAAATATAATTGAGATTATTTCGTTTGCGTTAAAGCTGTTATCTGTATCAATTTGTCAGTCCGCCTGGCAGTCAATCAGTTAAGCATAAGACGGACAGATTAATTTTATTTTAAAATAATCTAGGTTTACAATGCCCCAGTTAGCCACCGGCAATGAAGAGAGCTATTAGAACCAATCATGTGTGTAAACTAGTTTAGTTCCTGTTGCTTGTTTCAGAGCTGAAATGGCTGAAAAATAAAATAAAGGAAATCGGGTCAGCGACACTCATTCCATGAGACCTAGATAGGCACATAGCTCACAGTATTGGACCAAGAGCTGTGAACTTAATTAAAATTCAATTTATTACTGCTGGAGGGTTTTAATCAGATGGTGAAAATATGTTAAATAAATGAAATGTTCGATGTCTGGGGATTCTTTTGAAATATAAGGAGATTATAAAAGCAAGTATGTACGGGGGATATAGCTAATATGTAGGGCTTTTATTAATATTTTAATAACACTGTTGTTTTCGGAACAAATTGACCTTGTAGCAAGTACTGAAAGTTTGAAGCAAGCAGCAACTTGTATCACACGAAAGGGTCAATTCAAATAGCATTTGGAAAATCATACGGATTATACATACGGACTCTTCATAGCATGTCTCTTGCGCCATTTTGAATCTCGAGGTCTGGTAAAGTAGTGCTGAGTTTCAATGTGGTTTTGTGGGTAAAATTGTGCACCATTGATAACAACACAATGAGCAATACAGAGGCTGGAGTTATCTGTGAAGGCTGCAGGCGCGCCTTCATTCTGACTGTGGTTTGTGTCAGATATTAGTGCCTCACCAGTTTGTATAATAATGCAAAAATATAAGCGGAGTCATGATTTAGTATTCACAAAGTAATAAAGTTGGTTTTCATGGTCGTGTTTCTTGCTTGTTGAGTAGCCTTGTCCCCGCAGTGGGAATATTAGAGCCTAGTGGTATATTATTTTTTAAGTGAGTTATGAGTTGTGGGCTAAACGTGCGTTATATACTAGTTAGTATAAATGTGGGCCCACCAGTTCATACCTACTCTTTCAACTTCAAAATTAACATTATTATTATAAAACCTAGAAGATATTTAGTCACTCTGGCTGATATGAAAATTACGTGTTTAAAAAACCCCATTATTAACCAATTTCGACTTGTACTCAAAAAAATTATCGTTTACAGGAACAACTAATGCTACTTCGTGTCTTTTTAAACGAAAACCGTTAGATTTTTCCGTTTCCAACGTTATTTTTGTCTTTCGGATCTTACACAAGTATCATCACAAAATCTAATACCTTTACATTTCATTCAGGACAAACTTTGAAAACTGCATAAATACATATTAGTTTATTTTGTTTAAGGAATTTTCAAATAACATTTCATGGGTCTTAGAAGGATTTAAGAAAAAAAAGATTCAGTCAGTCATTAATTCCATCAACCAGCCAGAATAGATAGATAGCCTATTCTATAATATATATTAAACTAAAACCGATGGTTGCTAATTTTTCATCTGGCCCGTAGAAAACTATGTAAGCAAAGAAAATTTTACATTTGCAAAATCACCCCGCGAGGACCTCATTAAAATATTACTTTTGCCTACTTTCATTTAGATAGCAAATGCAAATTTAGTTTCGCCAAGTCGGTAACCGTTATCTGATGACGAAGGCGCCCGGTGCTGACTCGCAAACTTGTTTCCTTTACTGAAGGGGCTTGCCAGATGGACTACGGTAAATAGAAAATAGATATTGAAATTTATTCAGTAAGCCAGTGCGGCAATTCTTATTTTAACTTTATGCTACCTCCCAATGCAGGTGCAATATCCTACTCGACGAATAGACGACGGGATGGGGACTCCAAATTTTGAAAAAATAAAAAGAGGATTAGGGAACAATAAGAGGCCTAGCTGATGTTAAGTGATATGTATTCTCTGCCTACAACAACAAAAAGACTCGGGTCCTCCCTCAACTAAGTATAGAAAGACCCAATTTACACTGTATTACGCCCGTTACTCTTGAGAGGTGAAGATAAGACTGTACATTCTGTCTGCAAGACTTTGTGATGTGACTGAAATGTGAATAACACCCGTATCTTCACATCGGAATAGTAATGCAAGTGAGTTACTTATTATATTTGTGGCCGATATAGTTTGCAGGTTTCCCCCCACTTTTCTTTCACTATGTATAGAAAGGTAGAAAGTGTATGTGAAAATATTTAACCGTAGCTTGTCTCTTTTGGATCAAGCCAATGGTTTATCACTACTACACTGAAGCAGACCGTATGCTGGGTTCTGGATTAAACCCCGGCCAGGGCAAATTTTGCGTGTTAAGCATGTACTTTTTGTTCTACGTCATGTAGAGTCGTGATTGTGTTGTATATGTGTGTTTTTCTATACCATTTATGACATAGGAAATCCTAATGCAAGGCTATTAGTGTGTAAACGTTAAAGCTAGCTATTTCAAATTTAATAAACGACTGTATTCGGCATGCGAAAAACCAACTCTATTTCCACTATTACCATAGTTGCAAACAAACGAAATAGGATGGTATATTTATCGCTGCGACAATTTTAGCAGCAGCTTTGTTTTAGACAGTTCAGCGGACAAAGTTATGTTTACAGGATAACTGAGATAGCATCTACCCTATTTATTTTAGGACATACTTATCATGAATTAATTTTAATTAATCTAAAGAACGCGCAACTAAATATAAGGAAAGTCAAATAGAAAAGCTCAAACTATTTCATTTAAACGCTGTTATGTGTTTAATGTGCTATCTTAGTTTCGAGTGATCTTTACATTAAGAATGTTGGAAGGTCTGGGAATTTCTATAACTCATAAATGCGGAAGAGCTTTTGGATCAAAAGTTGGAGAGAATTAAGGAAAGTAATCGTATTCGAAACAAGTAATTTTGCAAAAGAAGTTTTATCCTTTAGCGGAATTATATGTTGCAAACTCCAGTTGAATGTTTTAAAGTTATATGTTGTGGATGAATAGTTTAAAGTAGTAATAATCATCATAAGATCATTTTGTAAAAAATATAATAAAAGCCTAACTGAATTTTCTGTAGAAAACTTTGCCTTAAATCTTACTAAAATTGTATGTTTAGAAATAAAACTATAATAAAATTTTAATATTCAAAGCAATATTCGTCATTATCCCTCTAACATACCTAAAAACCATCGGCCTTAAACATTAATTAAAAAAACATTAAAAAACATTAATTAAAATAAAAATACTACTCTGTCATTGGACCATTATTTTACGCTGTTCAGAAAAATTTGCCACCAGACCAATGACAGAACGGCATACCTATAAACACAGTTGTCGAACATATAATACTCCTATGAAAATGAGATGCATGAGATACAATATATTTTATAAATACAGTGATAATATTTGTTAAGTCGTAAGCAGTATTACCAGCATAAAAACATATCCTAATACGATCATTTTTGTTACACTTGAAACATTAAGAATATTAATCTACTTACATTCAATTACGGAGCAGTTAAGTTTTCCCAATAGACATTTTGTATAGACGTGAAAAAAATATTGAAGGACATTAATCAGTCACGGAGAATAAATAAAACGGCTTCGGTTCTTCTCTGGGGAAAAATGTATAAGTCGCGTAATTCGCATTGAATAATGAATGAATAACTTCCCTCACAAAGTTACGGGGAAGTACCAAGGGGATCCATTAGACTTACGGGAATATAAAACACGTCAATTAAAGACTTCATTTTTTGAGGTAAATTTATATAGGTACTGGAGTTTATGAGCGCATGTTCCTGAGTTACAATGACAGTAAGATAATGGAATGTTCAGCATTACTACAATAGTTAACATGAAAACAGAGGAAACAGTATAAACAAAAGCTTCCTGATATAGATCGTTTGTTTTCAAATAGCTAATGTGAAAGAAAGTCCGTTTCTCGGCGAGAGCGGTCTGCAAATAAATCGTGTCTTGGAAAACAATGCATGCATTGTTAACTGTAAATTGGATGAAGTAATTTACTTATGGCACTTTGAACTTTGCCACAATAAAGAAATATTTTATCATTTCAATACCGAAAGGAATAACAATGTTATCAAGATGGAAATCGGACCAACCATTCTAAAGAATTTCTTGAATGAGACTTACGCTTTCCAACAATGAGCTGTAGGATTACCAACTGAACTAACTTTCCTATTATCTGAAATTGGTACCAAATCAGTTCAATTACTGTTTTTTTTGTAAATATGGGGATCTATTGATGCCGGCCTAGGTTAGATAAGAAAAGTTGAATAAGTGTAAGTGATCAGTAGAATCTAACCTATATCATATTAGAATTCGCGGACAACCTATATTATATTAGAATTCTCACCGTTTTGTGAACGAGCTAAAGGGTGCCACGTGCCCAATATTTTCATCCTACTAATGTTATAAACGCGAAAGTTTGTATGTACAGGTGGATATTTGGTAACTTATTAATATAAAGAATGGGCCCTCGCTTCAGGATTATGGTGGTTATGGTGGTGATTCAGGTTCCAGAGGTTGTTCTTAAAATATACACAAATAACAAAAATCAACTACATAATAGTATAATGTGCATGCTACGTGTATTATGCATGTGCCATGCATATTAAAATAAAAAGCAATCAAATAAATTTCCGTAAACAATATCAACCACACAAAGGTAAACAGGCGTGTATGTATTGTGGCAATATTGATTTAACAAGAGACTGCAGCATGACCCAGATATACAACACGACTGACCTGGCATGAAAGGCTGTTAATGCCATTAGACAGATCTAGATAGATCTAGGCAACCTAACACCTCTATGAATTCGTAGGCTTAGTGCCATGGCAGAACTCGGCAGCACAATACGAAGTATAAGATACAGCTTATAGCGTCAGTTCAAATGAATGAAATTATTCATTAGTGGCTTTTCGATATATTCACGTTATTGTTAAAGGTAACACCTAGGTATACACAAAAGTTCTCCGGGAGCAAAATAAAGTTTTTATTTTTATCATAAAATAAAATGTGATGTGTCGGGACTACTACCCCCGCCCAAAATGTATTTGACGTTGCCGCCACCATAAACAACAGCAACATAATCAAGTTCTCCCCTACCGAAGTATGTGAAGACCAGAGTGGCACCATGTTTGAGATGGGGATGTAACAAAATGCGCTCAACACTCTAATTTCGTGAGGAAACCGATATGTCTTAGAACCATTAATTCGAAGACATGTGACATCTAAATCCGGATTGGCCTCCCCTGGTAGATCATTCACTCTCAGTTATCGAGAGTAGGCCGGTATCCCTGCAGTGGGAACATTAGAGGCTGGTACGGACTCTAATTTCACCGTCACTTATATTCTATCACCGGAACATAACAGGGCGAGTGCATCACTGCTTGTCGGTGGATTACCAGATGAAGTAGCAGTACTTCTTTAAAAGAACCTGGAACAGGATCTATTACTACTTTGGGTTGCTCCTTTCTCACCACCCGACGAACTAGAACACACTCTGTGGGAGTGTGTTTTAAGAACAACCTACGGATGCGAGCAACGTCCCCGTGGCTTGCGTCCGTGTCCGCGCCAATAGAATGTATATAATATACATTATATACTACCAATAATACCAACTGTAACTCTCGTCTTGTTTATTTGAAATCTTCATTCTTGTGAAAAAACAAAGAAATTGCACGAACTATTATAGATGACTATCGAATAAGTAAATCTGACTGACTTGCTTAGAAAGCTTTAGTATCTATGCAAATCATATATCATCAATACAAATCATGATGGATTAACGACTCTCCGAAGCACCCGTCCAACCATTATACTGGGAGAGTCGCTTCTCTTAGATTGAAACTGATCGACAAGAGATTATTTACATTTCAATATTTCTATAGAATATTTCTATATCATATCTAAGAAAATTGTTAACATAAATTATAAATGTTAAAATAATGCGCAAAATCTTTTGCACAAAAACCTGAACTGTACGCAAAAAACACAGATACCCAAACACCGCATAAAACGGTTATTTTACGATTATTTTACTACTCCATAAACTCTTTAATCAAATAACAGATGGTTCTAATTTATGGCACGGTCATCATTGGATATGTAGCTACCGTACGAATTCTCTCCTGAAGAAGTTTTACCCCCCACTGTAAGCTAGTCTTGGAAACACACATGTCATGCCTTTTTCCTTGAAAAATTAGGCAGAGCCTCAATGGGTCTCTTTTGACCATATAGGCTACACTATCGTAGGAGGCCAGGGTACACCTGGCAAGCTCATTGCCGCCACTATTTACCCATGAATATGAAATAATAAAATAAATAAAAATACAGAGGTGCAGTCCTCTCACAACAACCCATTGTTTAGACTATTTTCAATTCAATACAAAATGTTCACTTCTAACTTTTTATTATTTGAAGTATATACCCACCATTAAACTATTTTATCGTCTAAAAGTTAGGCAGTCAAAAACGTCACAGTAATGTTCGAGGGTGTCCTCGCTCAGCCTTTTGACGAGGGTTCTGCTTAAATACTTATTTGTAGAAGTTTACTACAGACTGTTGTCAACCTTGGAATTCAAATGAGATACATAGCCTTGTTTTAATTTGCAAATTATACAATTCACTTAACTGTGAAAAGCAGTATCCGTGAAATTGCTGTGTTGGTTATTGGAAAAATTTACTCATAACATTACAACACAAAAGATATGTAGCGGAAGCGTTTTACTGTTTTCTCGACCATCACATAATTTCCAACAATAGGACCACAAAGGTATTTGGAAATGGACCGCATTGTTTCGTAATGCAGCGCACGATCGCGACCCACATACGATTTTCTCACATGATTAGTCCGGCGCGCGCTTCCATATCACCATAAACAAACAAACGGAAGGGTTTGACTTTCGCAACTCGGGCGTGACTGTAAAAACGCGGCTAAAGGGTTCAGTTACATGCCCATATTGAATGTACAGGAACGAATTAGCATTTCACAGGCGCGCCATGGTAACCTTTGTTCAATAGAATTAATGAACGTGGAACATCGTCATTAAACGCCTTCAGGAGATGTACACTACCCGGAGGGGGTTTGCCTAAATTTTGTAATTAAGGGCTGTTCGATGCACTCCACGTGCTCCGGCGGGCCTCGTATTGATTAAGTCAAGTCTACGGCGCCTGCAGCGTGTGTACAGACTAATGTAGAGCTTAGCCTCTCGCACGGCTAACTTGAGGAGTCTTGAGACGCTTTCAATTATATCGTATCACAGACGCGGGTGTGAAAGCGAGGCTCAAATCTTAGCAGAGATATATTACACTTCGTGAGAAGACCAGGTAGAAAAGTTTATTCTGCAGATAACTTATCACCCTTTTTTCCCCGTGAAGCAGTTTTGCTCTTTTATTATTGTACTTTCTATTTGAAGGGTATGCGAATCAGTGAATTTATGGCACACAGACTTTTTCGTTTTCATCACTTATGAATGAGAGATGCAGTGTAATAAATTTATCATATTAATAACTTATTTTTTTCTTAATTTGTATTAACTGAGTGTCATTCATGGTTTTGTTGGTTTACTTGATAATTTGTATTGTGTTGGTTTAATTTTTTTATTTGTTAATAATGTTGCAATACTAACTGATCTTGATTTATGTATTTTTGCACAATGCAAAACGCAGAATATCGGAAACTTTAATTACTCTGTTTACTTTTTTACATGTGTTCACAAAGTGGTACGTTTTTATTGTTACATTTTTTATTGTTACATTTTTTATTGTTAAATATACGCATTGTCGTTAGGATTTTTAATATTTTATTTTTTAACTGAGTTTCGGGGCCCATACTTTCAGAATCCCTACACGTGACCCCCGGGTGGAGCAAATGGATCAACCCAAAGGAGCAGTAGAAGTTGTCAAGTTCGTCCGAAGAAGTACTGCCACCGCACCTGGTAATCCGCCGCCAAGCAGCGGTGCTCTTGCATTACTGTGTTCCGGTGGTAGGGTGTGGGTGCCGGTGAAATCACAGGCGCATGAGGCGTTACATCCCCGAATTTGGTCTTCTCATACTTACGTTGGAGGGAACCTCGGTCATGTGTTATTGTTGGTGATCATTTTACATAAGGTGGGCCGACAGCCCGTCCCGTCACTTTCATCGTAACCGTACCAGCCTCTAATGTTCCCACTGTTGGGACACCGGGCTTTTCTTGATAATTAAGAGTGAATGGGCTTTGATCTACCGCGGGAGCCCAATCAGGATTGATAGATATCACTCGTCTTTGAATTTTTGGTTCTTGGAGACATGCCGTTTTCCTCACGATGTTTTCCTTCACCGTTTCGAGTACGTGGTATTGAGCACATAAACTTGTTCACGTGTGGGTTTGGACCAGCTACCGTTAGATTGAATGTCGGCATCTGTGCCCCTAGGTCACCACGCTCAAAAAAGTTTATTACATAAACTGTAACATAACTACATACTTTATACAGATAATTTGTAGGATCAGCATTAGGTAAGTTATCTGCTCGTTATACAAGTACATTTTGGAATAAAAAACACAAAGCGTGTTTAATTCGTCTTTAATGGCGACGAAAAGTGTGAAACGCTATTCCATAGTTTAACTCGACATCATTCAGAGCGACGTAGCTGTTAAACTCCTACTCCATAAAAACTAATGGCGACTCATTTAGCAAACCGTCCCTGGATTACTGAGCACAAGTAATTGTTATTTTCAGTCAGTCTAATTATTTTAAATGGCTTTCATTTTCGAATATTGGTGAGAACTATAAAAATTACGTTAATTATGAAGAAAAATTAAACAGTAAGGAAAGAAATCAACCTCAATGATTTCATATACAATTTTATCATTATTAATTGGAAATTCTAAGCAAAAAGCAAACAAAACTTATGAATAAATTCATGATGTGTATATATGTTGGCAACGCGTCGAATGTCGATGCAAAAATAGAATATAAATAACGGGAAGTGCTCCGTGTCAGGTGAATACGGGTTCTTGTTGCTCGTGAAGCATTACGATAAAACCAGCTGATGTGAGATGGTGAAATGGGGAATTTACGCCAACACGGTGTGAAAAACATAAATGTGATTTTGCACATGACTAGTAGTTCCTATTTCCGGTCGCTGTTTTGTAATGGTACCTACATTTTAAGTTATCGAGTGATGATCAACTATTTACGAATGGATTTAACACACAAGATGATCTGACAGCTTATGAAGCTATAATAGTTGGTGAGTCTGCCTTATATAACAGCGTTTTCGGGGTCGGTCCTCAGCTGTAAGCTTTGTGCGGTGAGTATGTAGATTGTTCTTGGGTCTTTGATAATATGTTGTGTAAGCATGCCTCTTGCGACTTGTGGAATCCTAGTGCAGAAGTATGAGTGTGTAGGCATTATATTGATATGATTTCAGCCGATTTCCGGAGGAAGTTATCAATTTGGTTGTATTATTTTTTTAACCTCAGTGCTCCGTCATTAATCAACCGATTAGGAAAATTTATTTGAATGCTTTGCTTTAAGATTAACGCAATTTTTACAGATGATGTATTTCTGTTTCTGCTATAACAACAAATGCTAAAAAACAGAATAAACAAAACACTTATACAAAAACGTGGTTTTTAGTTTTTGTTCGTTTCTGCTCGATATTATAGATAATGGTACGGAACTCTTCGTGAGCGAGTCCGACGCGCACTTGGCCGGTTTTTTACGATAATAGACAATCCAATTGTAAATTATCGTTAGTAGTATTATAAAAAAAAAACATAATAGATACTAATGTAGCCGATACAACATACATACTCGTTATATCTATATCATTAATCACCTCGATCCACCGACTTTATTTTTCAGAATGTCTGGCTATGGTGACTTTCGGATTTATTCTAGGTTCGATCGTTAGTATTTACACAGTTCTGCGATAAAACCGCCCGTATCGAAAGACTGCGCCAGAATTGGCCCCCGCTTGGCTTTCGGCCAGTTTCCTTTACCAACTAGTAAAACGATCGACTTCAAATCATTATTTATGGTAAGTAATTTATTGTGAAGCTAGGTCCTGAGTGAAAAACTGAAGCAGGGTTAATTAAGGTTTTACAAAATTTTAAGGTTTGTGATTCAAATAGCAAAGTACGACGAAGGCTTGCAAATTAAAATTAGCCCTATTTCAGTTTATTACTTCCAAGAGGCTGAAATTCTAAACTTTGGCATATTGCAAACTAGGCTTTTAGTATAAGTACCGTGGTGGAGACGACGAGGGGCGGGATGGGGTTGGGAGAAATATACATTGATATTTCTAGGGTCCTTGACGAGGAGCGATCACGGCTCAAGTCACTCTTCTCAAGCGTCCTCCATCCGCCACTGAGGGAGATTGTAATCCAGCTTTGTCAGAGTTCAGCATGAAGACAGGAAGTGGTGGAGGGCCAGGCGGGGACGGAGGTCGCACTCTATTGTCAAACCTTTTTTGTTAATAAAGTGACGGGACGAGCAGATGGTGACGACAGGGCCATCTGCTGTGTACAGCTACTTGAGTTTTATGTTTAAGTAATTGTTATGATGTTTTATATATTTAAAAAAAACCGACCCATCTATAATGCAGGTATTGCTTGACACCATGAAACAATCATGTTTGTATTATCAGACCATTTATTAGTACAGAGTTCAAGAGTCAAAAACGGATAAAATTTGAACAAACCGTTATCTATTTCTCGTGGGACGCAGCACCACAAACTGTCCGAACTCTACGTAAAAGTCGAGTAAGTGCAGTTATCGCAGTCTACAAATAGAGATCGCGATCACCGTGAAAGCTGTCGAGTTCATGTTTATTGTAAGCCTAAAGTTCACTACCGACTCCACTTAGTTGGACGGACACGTCAATTTTTATTTGCGCCACGCTAATGGTGCAAAAAGAGCAAAACCGTGGCAAAACCTCGTCCCTAATCGATGAATGAACGGTTTTTAACGGTTACAGACATAAAGGTCTTTGGACACAACTGCTATTGCTCCCGTCACGATATAGTTTTCAACTAGTAATCTTGTTGTTTGTGGGAGTGGATTGACAACCGACTCACTCATATAAAGGCTTGATCCAACACTAGGATTACATGTGTCGCGGGTATTGAACTACAAGTTCACCACGCACAACTACAATCCTGGAACCCGAGACAATCAACGCAGCTGATTCGAGTGATTCGAGCTACGTCTAACTAAATAGAGTTATTCACCACGATGTCAATGTTGAGACGAAAGAGAAAGTCTCATAGAATTTTCTCTTCGCATGCCCTAAATGTAAATTACATGAACCTTCAGCATTGTTGAAAGTTATTACACACTCATTGGAATAATATTTAACTAGTATAAAATAAATGGATGTTCAACTTTAGTGTTTTCCACGCATGAATAAATGTACAAATTTCATAATCTGGGATTCGATGGCTCGACTGAAGGAAAGGTTTGCGCATAATTTTATCATACTTCAGCAGCACATTTGAAACAATTATGGTATAAATTAATTTAGCAGAAATGTATGTATTACACAAGCAACATGCATATTTTATCTGTGGTATGCGGTAGCTAAAATAAACATAAAAATACACAAAATGCATCTTATAACCGTTGCGAATTGTAATAATTACGGAAAGTTATTATCATGGCGTATATATTGGGTGTGTGAATATGACTCCGCCCTTTCTCAACAGATGTCGTTTTTAGTATTGTTTACGTGTACTAATAAATGACCATACTTGTATTCGATAGTACTGAATGTCAGCTATCTAACGCATTTTATGATATTTGGTTGAAGTGTAAGCAACAATTGTTTTCACCTTTTCGAAAATGTCGGTTTTTATTCCAAATAAACGTCATTTGCGGGAAGTGTTATTACATTATTTTATTGCGAAGAAAACTGCAGCGGAAACTTATCGTTTGCTTGTGGAGATTTATGGTGAGCATGCTCCGTCTAATACAACTTGCAAGGAATGGTTTCGACGATTTCAAAATAACGATTTTAGTACTGAGGATAAAGAACATGGAAAACCACCAAAAAAATTTGAAGATGCTGAATTGGAAGCATTATTGGCGGAAGATTCTTGCCAAACTCAATCAGAATTAGCTGCAGCATTAAATGTTGATCGTTCAACTGTTGCAAAGCGTTTACAAATGATGGGAATGATTCAAAAAGCCGGTGACTGGGTTCCACATGATTTAAAAGAAAGAGACATGGAACGTCGGAAAACCATTTGTGAAATGCTGCTTCAAAGACAGCAAAGAAAAGGATTTTTGCATCGGATAGTCACAGGAGACGAAAAATGGATACACTACGAAAATCCTAAACGCAAAAAAGCTTGGGTGAAACCAGGCGAACCAGACCCATCACAGCCAAAAATAAATATTCACTGTGCCAAGGTCATGCTCTGTATTTGGTGGGATCAGAAAGGTATTGTATATTATGAGTTGCTCAAACCCTCTGAAACTATTAATGGAGAAGTTTACCGACGACAACTAATGCGTTTGAAGCGAGCCATAGAAGAAAAACGACCAGAATGGGTGAATAGACATAACAAATTAGTTCTTCAGCATGACAATGCCAAACCGCATACCGCAGAAGTCGTAAAAAGATATTTAGAGGGACAGGACTGGGAAGTGTTACCCCACCCGCCATATTCACCAGACATAGCTCCTTCGGATTACCACCTATTCCGGACGATGCAGACAGACCTTACTGGAGAAAAGTTTACTTCATGTGAAAGTATCAAAATTTGGATTGACAACTGGATAAGCTCAAAAGACCAGGACTTCTTCCAGCAAGGAATACGAAAACTACCTGAACGATGGGCGAAGGTTGTAGCTGCAGATGGAGCATACTTTCAATAATTTTTTTTTTAATTTTGTAAGCGAACAAATGTGTTTTATTTTGACAAAAAGGGGCGGAGTCATATTCACACACCTATACTAATTGGTACAATTGTGATTTGTACATATCCACTGAATAAGGCACGTATCTTGCAGTTAAATAGTCCATCATCTCTCGTTTCCTCGAGTTTGAATGTGGCGTTGGATTTGACACCCTGTTATTGAAAGGTGACGCCCCGTCCACCACCACAATACTGCACGGTTTTAAATTCGGCAACACAAAAAGTTTAAACCACCTCTCGTACTGCTCGAAGTATTCCCTTTTATACTCAGTCTCTTCTTTCATGTCTTTTTTGTTCCCGTCAAACATAAACAGGGTGTTTTTGAGAACGCCGTTTAAGTCACCAGCTAAAAAAATGACCACTTTCTTTTTGGCTGGTTGTCTGAGGAGCGTGGAGCTCCCGTCGGGCTTAGGTTTTGACTCTGTAAATATAATTAGTTGGCGTTATGGAAACTTTCATGTGCGAGTGCAAATCGAACTTAACAATTATTATAGCTGGTTTATTAATTAATGTTGTTTTCTTCAGAGATACACAGAAGACATGAAAGAAAACCGATTAATAAGCCATTAAATTAATTGCGTAAAAAGAAAGATATGGGCTCACGAGATGCGTTCATCATCTGTTTCTCTTAGAAAGTTTTTATGACGAATGTTTCAGTTCACCGGCTTAATGACCGTCTCGCTAAGTTAAAGATGCCGTTATTCATAATATACGATTATGTCAATATATTTGCATAATGTTCACTACCGGATTTTGCGTAACTTTATGGCTACTGAGTTATTAATTTCAACACCACAGTTTATACTCCGAAAGGAGAGGTTATGATAATTTAGCCAAAGTCAACTTGCCTACTATACGTATAGAAATAAATACAAATAATTTATAGTGATTACCAAAAGTAGCAGAAGAAAACTAAAATTTGTAGAAGTTGTTATGGTATCGGATAATATTTTCATAAGAACAATACAGTTTACTTATAAGAAAATATACTGATAAATTTATGATATAACTGGATTTCTATCTACTAAAACAAACAAAGCGTGCTTTCTTAACACATTAAGATTACGAACAAATTAACAATCATATAGTTTTATGTTATAAGAATCAATCCAGAAAGTCTGCTGGCTCGTTATTTCAAATGTTATTTCTTTACTAGTATCGTGCTGCGAATAGAAAATGTATTATTTAATTTAGAAATCTTATAAACTCTTTAACTAACTACTATTAAGAAACGTTTACACTGACATGGAAGTACCCCGGGGTACTTTGCAATTGAAAGTGTGGAAAGTGTATACGTATGCAAATTTCATGCAATACTTCCTCGTAAAGGAAATCCAGTGCGACAGAGTGCCGGTATGGCGTGACGTCACAGCGCGAACTCCGGACGCAGCTGTCAATATTGCCAGACGCCGCGGAGCCCTAGCCTGGGAAAACGGCGTCCCCGCTCGCTCTCAGTGCCAGTGGGATATATACTGACATTGAACATTATTGTTGTCTCACGATTTAATTCAGAGGTCAAGGTCTTTTTGAAAATAGACATTATTTTTACACAGTAATGACTTAGTTCCTGTGATTTGCGTACCCATTGACACCGAAACGGTGAAATTGTTTAATTTAATAAGACGATCATTTGTATTTGACAATGATTAGTTAATAGTCAGTTTAATCAAACTGATAAGTCAACGAACATTTTGACGTTAAAAAATAAAATGGACATTTTATAATGACAGCGTGATTGACCAAGTAACGTGTTTCGTTTAATAACTATTATATATTATGGTGATACATTCTCAAAATCGTGAAGGTGACTACATGAAGAAACCGGCATGAAACATCTGACAGATTGGGCTTTCGTGTCAGATTAAAGCTGCAATGTAAGGGTTAACCCATGAACTACAGCAACACTGTTCAGGTCTTCCTTACTGAAGTCGGAGACCTGGAGACGGGGATGTAACGCCTCATCTCGATTTCACCAGAATCCTTCTACCGGAACTTACTCGTGGCTCCGCACCAACTTGATTCTATTTCTATTATACTTCTATACAAACTTGACTCTATCTATTAATCATATATTAAAACATTGTTGAAAAAATTATAATGACAAAAATATTTTCTAGAGGGCGGTATTCTGCTACAGTCGTCCAATAGTGCCCATCCCGTAGGTGTAAAAAGGCCTGTAGGAGATTATAGCCTATAAAATAAACGATAGAATTTTATATAGGCTCTACAGAAGCTGTGAAGTTATCAGACATCGGGCTCTATCGGACGAGGCATCAGGGATTGAATTTTACTTACTAAAGATCAAAGATCTCCTTCAAATATTTCTAAGCGTCGTAAATCAATCTACAATTCCAAGGAACTTTTCCGATGTTTGGTACTTTGTGTTGTGAATAGCGACATTTCCCCGAACCCTTTCAGATCGATATACTTGATGGCAGAACATAAATTTCACTGTTGAGAAATTGTTTTACAAAAAGTCACAATTCTAATATTTCGTTTTCTAGCTAGGCTGGTACTTACCCACTTAATTTGCTATGGACATACACAACACACAACACGAAAACCCGAGAACAAAGTTCATGTTCGGCACGACGTTTGTCATATTCATAGACTTTGTTACATAAGTATTGGAATTTAATATTCTTAAAGATAGAAGAGTATGAGAAGTTATTCTTTCTTGAATAAAAAAAAGCACAAGGATTTAAATGTGCTTTGATTCTGTTATTAATGACTTTTCAAACAACAATTTAATATATCTTATCGTATATAAATAAATTTTGTTTTGCTACTTCCTAGCTTTTGCTATAGTTTTGAGTGGAGTGATAGCTCAGTTGGTAACTCTACCTTGTGCGCTGTGGATCGTGGGTTAGATTCCCAATTCCCCGAACATCATTTGTGTGACGAACTTTGATATTTATTCTGTATTTGGGTGTTAATATCTAATATATGTATATCGGTTAATGTTTGGTAATACCTACATTCATTGTTTTTACATGGTATCTATTACCATGTAAAAACATTGAGTTTGAATTTTGCTCATCACTTTGGAAACACTAAGATATCATCTAAATTGATATTAAATTTAATCGATTCGTTTAAAAGTGGAGTAAATTGCTGTATTTCATCATACAGCGCTTTTACACAACTCAAATCAAACATTTCCATCAAAATTCGCGAGGTAAGGAAATTGAAAATGGGACAAAGCGTCGATAGCGATTGTTCCAACTGGTGCCAGTGACGGTTTCAATACAATCGGGAATGTAGTCGCTTTTATTTTATTCGAAACTAGGTAACCGTTAGCCCGCGGCTGGTACGGTAGACATCTTGTTCTAGTTCATTTGCTTGTCATACAAAAAATGTTATCATATTTGTTTTAAATTTCATATTTTTATACTTACTACTATAAAAATAATATACTTACTACTGAGAGAGTCACTTCAAACCCAAACGTGCACCAATGAGTTTTTTCACTTGAAAAATTTATGTGCGCAATACCACGTTCTCAAAACGGTGACGGAAAACATCGTGAGGAAACCGGCATGTCTTAGAACCAAAAATTCGATGACATGTGACATCTACCAATCCGGATTGGGGTCCCGTGGTAGATCAGAGCCCATTCACTCTCAATTATCGAGAGTAGGCTGGTGTCCCTGCAGTGGGAACATTAGAGGCTGGTACGGTATACTTACTACTGAATTGGTGGGATGGTCTGAAAGCCCATCTGATGGTAAGTGGCTAACAATACGAGCAGCAGGTGAAGGCACACGGAAATATATTTTTAAAATAAATAAAATTTTATTGCCTATTTTCAACTGAATATTTAACTTCTCAAAAAATTTAAGTAGTTATTATCTATTATATTGATGTGTAATGTTATATAATTAATAAGAGATACATAAACAGTTCGAACATCTGAACTTGAATGGCATCACAACTCAATTGGCTCTGCGTTCTGCGCCGCATGTTGTGGGTTCGATCCCCACCCAGGACAAATATTTGTGTGTTAACATGTACCACATGTAAGAACTTATTATTACAGTATTTAAGAAACATGTTTTATTATTAGAATTATATAATATTTTATTTAAAAATAACAGTAATCAGTACCATGTTACCCATAGTACAAGCTATGCTTAGTTTGGCACTAGATGGTGTTGTGTAAAATGTCGATGAAAAGTAGCATTTGTTTTTATTGCAACGAAATACCTATAATTGAATTTGGCTATAGTGGCATCAAACACCCCATAGATCGTCGTTGTTTTGGCGCAATAAGCCTGCGTATATACGGTACACATTCGATGGATTTTACTAAGCCAATATGAGCAGACAACCGACAAGAAGCTTGTGGATTTCAATTCTCTTTGTCAAGTGGACTTCAGACGTTGGGAATGCGTTTTAGAGACAAGAGGGCTTGCGGCGACCGATATCTTCAACCGCTCTCTGAGTTAGCGCTCAGCGCAGCATACTAAAAGCTATATCTTTACTGCGTGAAGCGGTTCGTCTTTTAAACTCTTTAAGCTTTCAAACTTTATTTTATCTTTTGATAAAATTGCAAGTTGCTTTATTTAACTTTAATAAAAAATATTATTTAGAGATCCGTAAAAGCAATATTGCCGTGATAGACGAGATAAATGCTTCAAAGAAATATTAGTTCAAGGTACCGTTTTAAAATTCCGTCATACAGAGTTGTAGAGGCGTATGTAATGGTTCATTGTTTTTGCGGTAAGTGCCGAGATTACACAAATTGATGCTTGTATGTTTGAAGTGAAAGGAAGTGTTCTGTTCCAGATAATGGACTCGCTCGTTTTGTTCTTAACAATGCGTCAGTTTATTATAGCACGCCGGGTAGTAATAGTGTACCACTTGTATAGCCCACAGAACATAAAACATATGAAGTTTTAAATATGTTATATGGTATATGGTTATTCTTATAAAACAAGTTCGTTGACTTGTTTTTATATTCAGTCCGAGAAAACACATTGTTTTCAAAGGTGCTTGTATTGTATGTTTGACGTCCACAAACGTGAACACTTTCATCTTTTTAAAAATGAACCGTGCATCTTTTCGCTTGTATTTTGAAATACTTACTTAAGCGAAAACAGCTCGATTCTATCTCAAGATTCTCGGGGGACATTGGCAGCGTCAAGTAAGATATCGCATTTAGATTGATAGGATGTCAATTCACTTTAAACCAAGATGCATTTTAGAGGCGCGCCGCGTCTCGTGGTGAAATCGCACCTAATATTACCATCTGCATGTTCTGGGATCTGTCGGCAGATGAGTCTGGGAATCCCCGCAAATAATACGGCGGTAACCCGAGTAGTCGCCGAACAAGTCTAGCGCTGCTGTCGCGTCTAGACGACGTCGGATCCCTATCGGCTGCCGTAAAATTATGTGACGTGAGCGGGCAACGTGCCGTCCGAGAATATCCGCCGAATTCAATCTTATCCGCTTACTTCATTTATCGGAAACCTGCCGAACTAGCCAACTCGTTCTTATAAATATTCAAGGGGCAACATTTTGTAAAACTGTTATCCATAACGGGCTTTTGTCACGTATGAATATTGTCGATAATTCTGTTCAGCGAATTCTATTATTGTAATACCATTGACAATGCGCGGTCGATCGAGTGCCTGTAACTTGTGTCGAGTCTGAATTTCGAGCTCTCAGTAAATATTTCTCTGGAGTAGTTACTACTAAAACTACATTTTCAAAATTCTAGTGAATTGTAAAGTAGTAACAACATTAAGTAGATAACTATGAAAAGTCGGTGCATATTAAACCTGGGGTCATTAATTACCATTGAGTAAGGTGTTCGTGTCGTACTACATAAATCAAAATAGAACTGCAAACTCCAAATAATGAAACGATATCCTGTACCCCCTATTTGAAATGGATACGCTACCCAAACTCAATTACCTACTTTAAAATCTTTCTATATTTTTCGCATATAGACCCTATACATTTTTACCGTTGTATTACAAACAAACAAACATTTACACACTCATACTTCTGCACTAGGATTCCCTGTGTCGCAGATGACATGGACAAACACAGAAACACAAGACAAACACCCAAGACCCGAGAACAAACTTTATGCTAACCACAGAGAGTGTGCCCGGGCCGGGAATCGAACCCAAGACCCCTCGCTTCGAAGGCAGGGCTACTACCAACTAAGCCACGGAGCTGACCATCTAAGATAGTCTATGATGGAATGTAATATTTTAACACCTTAAACTTTATACGTAATGTAAATGTTATGTAGTCGTATATCATCCATTTATAAGATTCCGTAGTGGGTAAGCCCAGCAACGGTTGACAAATTTCGTGTGCTATTAATGTGTGTTATGATATAAGTGCGGTAAGTTGAAAATTACAGCCGTGCGATATTGCTACAACAAAGCAGAGGCTGTAATTATCAAAGCGCAAGAATGTCATACGACGTTTTATTCATCACTACTTGAAGACATTTTCAAATAAAAAAATACAGCGAAAAGAAAAAGCGCGCGGAATAATTAAAAAAAATTAGCGATGCGATTTTTTATTACTTATATTAAGCATTTGTACCTTATTCCATATAATAAAACAAACCATGCCATGTATAATAGCGCATCTGAGAACAATAGAGGTCACACGAGATAGCCCGTAGAAATATATAAATATCTAGATCAGAGGGACAATGCGCTCTTCACGAAGCTCGTTAGTAATTTTCGAGGTGTTAGTAACTGTCTGCGGTGAGAGTGATGCTAAATGGCGAAACTGTGGGTACAATGGAATTGTGAATATGTGTTGTGTAGTAATGCCGAGAACGTACCGCATCAATAAGTTTATCACTTGAAAAAATGATATGCGCTATACTATGTTCTCAAAACGGTGAACAGATCCTGAGGAAACAGACTTTTCCTAGCACCAAAAATTCAAAGAAATTTGGTGAGTCATGAAATTTACTCCACGTTTAGTGGTGCCAAACATTTTTTTATATATACAATAAAATTAAAGTGTTTGAATCCAATGTCCATTGTCCAAATAAAAGCTTTTTACTAAATGCATTTTCTGGCTTATCACCGAAATGGCCCGGAAAATGGATTTTTACGGGAGTTCACTAGCCGATAGCTGTTTTTAAGGAGTAACTTAGATTACTTTAATTTTAGAATTTAAAAGATAATTAGGGTTCCTCGCAAAATAATTGTTTAATTCGCGGGCAACAGCTAGTTATTCATATTTGAGTGATGTGTAGGCAATGAGATGTTTTCTATCCAAGATAAAACTGCTATGAATGATGAGTTTCGAGTTCCAACAAGCTTTATTTCAAACGTGATATAAAACAACAACAACAAAACAACGTTAGCAGAAACAAGAAAAACACTCAATACCCGAGAAAAACTTCATGCTCACCACAAAAAGTGTGCCCCGGCCGGTAATCGAACCCGGGACCCCTTTACTACCAACTAAGCCACGGAGCCGTCTATAGCCGTCTAGTAGGTACTGAAACCTAGACCCGTAAAAGGAATTATTACAGGAATTTTGGTGATAACACAGCATTTTGCAGAACTAGTATGAAACTCTATTATGAATGAAGTAAATACCAAATTAAACGTAAATGTCTTCATAATATAATCTAAAACAACATTGATGTAAATTTCTCGCCTTAAATGAGATCAGAAACAAAGGCTTCCCCGTTTCATGGTGCTACTGTATCCCTTAATTACCAGGCGCGGTACACCGCAAGGTCTAATGTCTTCGCTTTAAGAAGATAATTGTGTTTGTGCACTAGCACACACTATTGTGTATTAAGCTATGGTGAATACACCATAGCATAATACCAGCACACATATATATTGAATTGATGAAGTGAGGGCTAAATGTACATAATGTTCATTGTGCAGCAGACAAACTTGCGAATAATAGTAGTTAAGTGGGCATTCTAAACAAGTAATACAATTATATTTTTTTCTATTTGATAGTTATTTTTATAACCTATTAGTAACTATATATCTACATAAATATATAAATCAATTGCTGTTTGTTCGTCTCGCTAAATCTCGAAAATTGCGATTAGGCTGATTTCTACTTTGTTGTATTTGTACTTAATTGTCAGGACAAGTTTTGTATAATAGAGAATAATTTGAAAATACGAGAAATTTAAGGAAAACTGAAACTACAATTTTTGGATATTAGAGAATTGGAAGTGCATTTTTCTATATATTATATTATTATGATTATCGTTTGACCGCTGATTGTCAAATTGTGAATTAAGGCAGGAAATCATCTAGTTTATTCATAAAAAAAATGATTAACTATAAAACTAACTTTAAAACCTAAAGCGAATTAACAAAGTAAATAGCTCAGAGAAACAATAGAATGTTATCAAAACAAGGAGCTAATAAGCTATCCGGTATTACACGGTCGCTGCGTTTTCATCAGCAGTTGTAATTGATTTCTGAAACAATTATTCTTCCGGCAAGTATAGACCCAATACTCAACTTCTAATGTGGAAATGGTTGTACGAACGGCATTCATATTGTTTGTTTCTATAGTCATTACTAATTTAGTAAGTAATTTAGTCATTTAGTAATATAAATCTATTTTTCTATTTTTTTTTAAACTGTCATATATTCAAAGTTAAAGACAAAAACCGTTATATCCGTTGTTTTCTTAAACATTAGTTAAAAACGTATTTTAATAACATATTAATAACTTGAAATAATAGGTAAACAGTACCCCAAAATATAAACGAAAGAAATTGGAAAATATATACGGTAAGTAAACGAGGCAGGTACTGAAATATAACAACTATAGAAATATTTTCATAAAAAATATAGTTTAATAACACACATGAAACACATTTAAGGATCCAAAAACTCTACCAGTTGGGTACGACAAGGTAATGAAGACAATGAAAATGGCAATGCAGTCAATGACAATATTGAAGACAATCAATTCTCTGATGATATGGAAAGAGTATTTATGAGTAAAAAAAATAGTGTAGAAGGTTATAAAGATATGGAATCAAACCAGGATGAATCAAGTTCCAACGAATGTAAGATAATTTATGTATAAATTTCTTATATTGTGAACTTAATTATTTAAGTGTTAAATTTTAATTTATCCATTTTTTACTATTATAGTTAATAGTGAAGAAACGAGATCAATGAGAGTCGGTTAGTATTGGATAACCAATATGTAAATCGGATTCGTCAATATTTGAATTCACTGTTTTGTTTTGTTTTCGTTTAGGTGACACTTTTACGGTACAGGAAATGTTACCAATTACATCAAAACTTATGAAGAAAGGTTTGATGTCATTTTTATTTTTAATAAATATACTAATATTTAAACTACATCTCAACTATTTATAGTGTTTTAATAACAATGCTTAATCTTTCTGGAATGCAACTTAGTTTTGTAAAGTTTAATTAATGTTTAGAATATAATGATAATTTGGTCCTCCACAGTTCCTGCTCAAAATCAGGGTAAAGGTAAGCTGTTATGTATTGGGTGTGTGAATATGACTCCGCCCTTTCTCAACAGATGTCGTTTTTAGTATTGTTTACGTGTACTAATAAATGACCATACTTGTATTCGATAGTACTGAATGTCAGCTATCTAACGCATTTTATGATATTTGGTTGAAGTGTAAGCAACAATTGTTTTCACCTTTTCGAAAATGTCGGTTTTTATTCCAAATAAACGTCATTTGCGGGAAGTGTTATTACATTATTTTATTGCGAAGAAAACTGCAGCGGAAACTTATCGTTTGCTTGTGGAGATTTATGGTGAGCATGCTCCGTCTAATACAACTTGCAAGGAATGGTTTCGACGATTTCAAAATAACGATTTTAGTACTGAGGATAAAGAACATGGAAAACCACCAAAAAAATTTGAAGATGCTGAATTGGAAGCATTATTGGCGGAAGATTCTTGCCAAACTCAATCAGAATTAGCTGCAGCATTAAATGTTGATCGTTCAACTGTTGCAAAGCGTTTACAAATGATGGGAATGATTCAAAAAGCCGGTGACTGGGTTCCACATGATTTAAAAGAAAGAGACATGGAACGTCGGAAAACCATTTGTGAAATGCTGCTTCAAAGACAGCAAAGAAAAGGATTTTTGCATCGGATAGTCACAGGAGACGAAAAATGGATACACTACGAAAATCCTAAACGCAAAAAAGCTTGGGTGAAACCAGGCGAACCAGGCCCATCACAGCCAAAAATAAATATTCACTGTGCCAAGGTCATGCTCTGTATTTGGTGGGATCAGAAAGGTATTGTATATTATGAGTTGCTCAAACCCTCTGAAACTATTAATGGAGAAGTTTACCGACGACAACTAATGCGTTTGAAGCGAGCCATAGAAGAAAAACGACCAGAATGGGTGAATAGACATAACAAATTAGTTCTTCAGCATGACAATGCCAAACCGCATACCGCAGAAGTCGTAAAAAGATATTTAGAGGGACAGGACTGGGAAGTGTTACCCCACCCGCCATATTCACCAGACATAGCTCCTTCGGATTACCACCTATTCCGGACGATGCAGACAGACCTTACTGGAGAAAAGTTTACTTCATGTGAAAGTATCAAAATTTGGATTGACAACTGGATAAGCTCAAAAGACCAGGACTTCTTCCAGCAAGGAATACGAAAACTACCTGAACGATGGGCGAAGGTTGTAGCTGCAGATGGAGCATACTTTCAATAATTTTTTTTTTAATTTTGTAAGCGAACAAATGTGTTTTATTTTGACAAAAAGGGGCGGAGTCATATTCACACACCTATTAGATAATATATATTCTATTTGGAATGACCATAATAATCTATTCATGAATAGATAGTATTCATTTACAGACTGGACATGTCTTGTAATTTATTATAAGCACTGAAATTGACTATTATATGAGCAAAAGTTTCTTCTTTGAGGTCTTAGTTCCTATCCGTGCATCTTTTCTCTTCAAACCCTAACTATATCTCACCCTCAACATCAATACGGGTACGACATAACTATGTCAGTTTTTATTACTATAATTTGTGTTACATATCTCGCCTGTGGTTTGATCCATGCAGTTAGTTTTGTTTATGGATATTTCAGGTAAGCTTGTATACTAGATACCTTTCAATATTATTTAATTAACTTCAATATTAATTAGCGTAAAAGGTATTTAGTATAAACTGAATTAAATTTATACTTTTATTCTAGGGAAAGGTATTATCAGTTCTGCAAAAAATCCAAAGGAATTATGTGACAATTTATTCGAAAGATATTGTAAGTATATAGGTACATATTTCTACAGTTAAATGAAAATAACCTACCGTACCAGCCTCTAATGTTCCCACGGGTTCTGATCTACCACGGGAGCGCAATCCGGATTGGTAGATGTCACATGTCGTCGAATTTTTGGTCACCGTTTTGAGAACGTGGTATTGCGCACATAAATTTTTCAAGTGAAAAAACTCATTGGTGCACGTATGGGTTTGAACCAGCAACCTTCAGATTGAAAGTCGGAGTCTATGTCCCTGGGCCACCACGCTCTCAAATAACCTATTGTACACATATATTTTTTGATAATGGTGATTAAAATTTACAGTTGTAACTACGAAAAGGATGGTGGTTTTGCAAGGTCTGTGCCATATTTCTTTTTTATGCTGCTGCACTTCAGCGACGCCGACTGTTGCTAAGTGGTTATTTCCGCCCATAATAACAGCAATACAACTTATGTCATCCTCGACCTAAGTATGAGAAGATCCAAGCTGAATCCTGCTGCGCCAGTTACCCGAAACGGGGATGTTACGTCTCATGCAATTGTGATTTCACCGGCGCCCACACGCTTCCATCGCAACACAGTAGCGCGAGTACGTCGTTGCCTGGCAGTAGATTACCAGTTGTGGAGGTAGTACTTTTCCGGAAGAACTTGGCACAAGTTCTAGTGTACTGAGGTTTGTTACTTTTACGCCACCCGGGGGATACCTACGGACCTACGGTCGCAACATGGTCCTCCAAAAATTACTTTTATTATTTATAATAATAATTGGTGGTTTTTCGTTTATAAAAAGTTTTGAAGCTGTACATATAGTGAAGGACACTGGTTGAAGTCGTCGGAGTTGAATCTTGAGGTGGTTTTCAAGTGGTAAGCGATGAATCTCGATGGAGAGTAGATGGTAAAAGTAAACGACTCAAAACGCGAGTGTCACCTATAAAAGCTATTAACGAATATAATTAATGTAATGTCTTCTACTAATTGTATGAATTTGTTAGTTATTTTTTATTATTTTTTGTTTTAGAAATAGATATTCCTGGACTAGATGCTCTGCAAGCACTAGCTATAAGCGGCGAAGGTAAGTAGTAACACAAAGAGTTAGTAGCAGTAGAACTTGCACCAGGTTTGCCCGGAGAGGTACTGCCACCACAGCTGGAATCTGCCGCCAAGCAATAGTGCTAGCATTACAGTGTTCCGGTGGAAGGGTGTGGGTGCCGGTGAAATCACATGCGCATGAGACGTATCATACCCGTCTCAGGTGATGGAAAATCAGGATAAGTGCGACTCAGTCGCATTACTGTTTTCATGAGCGGGGGTTGCCACTTACCACCAGGTGGACCCTCAGCTCATTCCGTCAATTAATCACATAAAAAAAAAGATTTGTCCAAAGATAATTTCAGGCCTTAAATATGAATGTAGTAGAAGTGACTTTTTAGTGCATTAAAATTATAAACATGTTAGTTCCGAAATTCAATAAAGTTTGTACGTCCGAATTTCCGAATGCAAAATTCATAAATCTGAGTTATAAATTTCTATTATAATAAATTATAAATATAAGTAAGATAAACAATTATTTTTACCTACTTTACTATAGGTTTTTTAATATTTTTAGAGATTGAACTGAGATCCGCAGCGCAATCTTACACTGAATCACCTATAAACACCGAAGGTAAGATAAAATTAGTATTAGCCTCATAAGTTTACATTGCAAGGGCACCGGCCTACTCTCAACAAGTAAGAGCGTGTGGGCTATGGTCAACCACGGAACCCAATTTGGATAGGTAGATGTGACATGTCATATTTAGTTCTATGGCATTTTTAAGTGAAAACTTGGTGCACCTCTGGATTTGGACCATCGACCTTTGGATTGAAAGTCGGCCTCTGTATTCCGAGTCCACGGCGCCATATTTAATAATTAATTATAATAAATAATTTGTTTGTAACAAAAAAAAATCTTGATTGAATTAGTGATGTATTACTCTTCTAACATAAGTTTTTACAACCTTAAAAAAAGAGATGCCAACACATTGTTATTTAACTATTATATTAATTAATTAATAAATATTTTTATTTTGTTTGTCTTACGAAATATTATATAAATTTTGAGCCTATTACTTTACACAGATCTAGACAACAGCTGGATACCAAAGTGTCATTATAAACGTAAGTACTTATATAATGTTTCATAAAAAATACTGGATTGTAAAAGGTATTATATGCAATAAATATCTATTAAAATACCTGCTAATATATCTATTAATGTACCTAATATATCTATTAATAATAAACATCTATTAATGTACCTTCAATATCTCTTGATTGTTAAAAACATACTCTTTATGGACATTACCTAAGCAACTAATACGAGTAGTAGAAACAATTGACTCTTGATACAGTTTAAATTGGATAGGGGTTGGGAAAATTTACTTACTTGTACTCATACTAAGCTCTATTCAATGTTAGGTTCATTAAATAAGTAAAATATATCGGTGTCAATTGGATAAATATTTTATTTAATATCGTAAGTTTTATTTTTTTAGATTCAAAGCATAAAACATGCTTTGAATCTATCTGTCAAATAGTTCCATATGTTTTTTGTTAAGTAAACTATGTTCTTGGTACATTTGATTTTGATATTTTGCACTTTATTTGATTAAGTTCAAATTTGCAAATAATACAATTGTAGTATAATTGGTGGAAATATTATAAGTTTGTTAGGCAGGTACTCTCTTATACTAAGAACCTTGCAACCCTTTTTTATAGAAATAAATGGTTTGATTGATTGATTAATCGAATATGAATACGTTTTATTAGTGTTATCGAAACCAGTCAAAGGCTCGCTAAGACAAAACTCTAAACAGCGAAGAGGAAGAGGTGAGTTTCAAATAAATGATATCTTAAATAGTACCTCATTTATTATATTAATATTATATATTACCTTATTATAATCGTGTTATAATTTCACTGAAACTTATTGTATAACACGATTATAATATTTCTTATTATCGATAATCTTATTTACAGTCGATCTAACGAAAAAATTATCTAAAAATCGAAAATTGGTGGTGAATTCTGCTCGCAAGCAACTAACGAAAAACAACCAAAAACGTAGGAAGACGAACAAAAGAGGGGCGATTAATTCAAAAATGAATGTTCGATCACAAAACAAAGGTTTGTGAGTCGCTCATCTATTTATCACATCTATTTATCATTTAAAATTTACACACTATTTTTTAATTGTAAGCGCAGCACATCATGATCTACTTGAATGTTATATTAGATCCAAAATCGAAACATTTACTAAAAATAAATAAAAAAGTCTTTAGGCATTCTACAGTTACTTAATAGTATTAAAGTTTTAGATACAACAGAAAAGTGCCATTGGGCGTATGAATGCGAGGATATGGTATTTCTCGAAACATGCCGACTCCATCCAGACTGTTCCTCTCACGACAGGTCACGGAGAACATGTAAGTATATTATAATTCTATATAATACGGTGGTTACGGAACTAGCTGAAGGCCTATGTGATGTAAAATGCCTACCACCCAACTGATTAGGGGGGGGGGGGTCCAGTTGCATGTACCCCATGGGTAGGGCTAAAGGAGCAAGCAAAAGTAGGAGTAAAACTTTTGCAAAGTTCATCCGGAGGAGTCTGCCTTCACACTTGCCGCCAAGCCGTTGCATTCGCATTGATATGTTCCGGTGGTGTGCCAATAAAATCATATGCGCGGAGACGTAACTTCGCCATCTCGGGTGACGGGTCCAACGGGGTGCAATTTTGGGTCTCTTAATACTTCGGTCAGGTCGAACGTCAGGTGGGTCTTCAGTTAGTCCATCCACTATTGTTACATGAAGAAAGGTTAGGTTAGGGTAATTGGGTTTCTGCCGGGGCTACGGAAGAGTTCGAAAGCGCTCCCGCGGTCTCCGGCAATTAAAGCGTCGTGATGGAACACTGTTGGGTTTTTAGCCGGTAGGAGTCCGGCATAACTCTCTCGCTGCCCCCGCAACGAGAGAGTATCCATGAGGATTTCCCAACATTAAAAAAAAAAAAAAAAAAAAGGGTAATTGGGTTTAAAAAAAATTTTTCACCCGTCATAGGGGTGTACGTCTCATGCACTTGTAATTTCACTGGCGCCCACACATCTCGACGGGAACACAGTAATACTAACGAGTACCCAGAATGTGTGGGGTAGGGATTCTAATGGTACTCACGGATACTAACAACTGGGCCCCTGAAATAATAACCCACTCAATTACATAGTGATTTGGAATACAACCCTCATAAGGGAGTTCAATCCATCATCATATTTTATACACCGCGAAGCGTTGTTTATTTCACATAAGATTAATCATATTATTTTGACCGTTAACCGTAGACACAATTCTTGCCATTTATAAAATGGTACTATTTTACTTTAATAATTGATTGATTATTCTTTACAGTCATGGGAATCAAAATTAAAGAAGACGAGTTTTCGGAAGCCGTGAAGCGGTTTAGAAGAGCAGGTAAGTTCTTCTGAAGGTGGTTCATTTGAATTAATAACTAACCATTAATTTCATATTTATTAAAAAAATAATTTTGATTTTAGTTGGGATCGACATCATAGATGAAGAAGTTGAGAAAATACGTAAGTGCATACAAAATATTATTAAAAGCCATTTCGAATGTTTACGGTAGTATTGTATTCATTATTTAATATTTCAGTGGAAATTAGATTTCTGAATCTCCGCCCACAACGATTGAGTAAGTATTCTTTGGAGGGTAATTCTGATATCATAGCTAAGTATATACCCAATTAAAACGTTATAAAAATACTCCACAGAAGAAGGAGTTGAAAGTCTTGCGGAATACTTTAACAAAATTGTCACTCGTGAACAGTTGAGTAAGTATCAGTAAGCAGGCTAAAAGCGATTCAGAATATTCACATTATTTTTGGGCTGAGAAAATAATAAAACTTAAAACGCACCCTATACTAATAAACATTGCAAGGGAATGGTAATTAGAAACACTTTTAATAAATTACATAAGGCCTTTCATGATCCCATTTGGATAAAAAGAATACCAACCACATCTAAAAAGTTGTTCAGAATCTATCTATAAGTTTAAAAGATATTTTCTTTTATTCGTTTATTGTATTCCAGATGCAACAAAAACAACTCCTACACCAAAAACTCATAAGAGTCACAATAAAAATCAGAGTCTGGAAGAAAATACAACAAATAATGGGGTGCAACCGGAAGATAGCGATACTAGTACTTTGCCATACTCTGAAGAGGTAAGCACGAGTCTGAATTTTCGACTCGATAGAAGAAGCACGAGTAAAATATCAAAACGTAAATACTTGTAATATATGTATCTAGTGAGTGACCAAGTGAGTATTGCGGGCATTATTTACAACACCAAGACACCATGAATGACAAAAAAAATGTGTGTCATTAAAAACAAACATATTTTTTCAACAGACTTTCGCCGGAGGTTGTATTTTATTTTTAATGTTTGTTATTCATAAGTTCGTTATCAATCAACCGATTTGGAAAATTATTTATAAAAATACATGCTTTCAAATTGGTCCCACAAACATTTAATCAAAATCGGTTTAAAGGTTTGATTGATAAATCAAAATAACTGGGAAAAATATGTCGTCCAAATAAACGAAAATATATTTTGCTTTCCTGTGACCTTTTTTCTTCGTCCGTTGTATACTGATTTGGAAATTTCTTTTTTTAAATGGTATGATCTGTGAGAAATAAGGGAAGTATAATAAGTATTGAAGTCGGTTTTATTTTTTGGATTTTTCGATCAGTCCTTTTTTTATTACACTATTGAATTATAATGAGTTATGAATCATGAACTGTTATTATGAATTGTTAGAGATTGAGTGTTAGACAATGTAATGTATTAGATAAATTAGACCCGTAAAAACGTATGTAACTTTTTGACAAATTACAATGTTGGTATGGTTATCTAACTTAAGTAATCTGTTTGCTTATTGATGTTTGGCTGCTAGAAAAGTTATTAACCAAGATCGGTTTAAGGGTATTAACAATAAAACATTTCCAAGTAAAATCCACTCTGTATCAATATTATATATGTACTCCATAATTATATTTGTTCTGCGGGGTACTGTTGCTTGTATCCATAGGGAAGTACCCTTTGAATCCCTACACGTACCCCCTGGATGGTGCTAAAGGAGCGACAAAAAGTAGTAGAACTTGTGCAAAGTTTGCTCGGAGAAATACTGCCTCCACATTGGGGATGGGTGCTGGGCATTCATTCAAACTGAGCAGCCGTTGTGAACTATGCCCAATAAATCACTTGTCTCATGAAATATTAAAAAAAAAAATATTTTCAATTGAAAACTACTTTTTAAAATTAATTGCAGAGCACCACACAGACTTCAACAGATGCCACAAAATAACTCTAAAACACTACAATTCAAATCGTGCACTTCCGATACACCAAGACCAATAAATACCAAAAACTGGAAGTCGTATAAAATAAATAAGAAAGGTTCGAAGCGTTTACTGGTTATTGTGAAACATCGTAACTCGGACAAGGCCATGGAGCTGGGGAGAATAGTGTTGCCGTACCGGAATCCAATGACAGCTTTCAGCACGACCACGCTTTTGCTTTTCTCTGTTTCATAGCACTGAATGCTGTCACAAATACATTTACCATTATTGTCACTTTCACCTTCAATCCACTTAAGGCCATTTGTATCCACGTCCTGCATATTGCATCTAGATGCCAACAATTGAGCATAATTTCAAATATTTTTTCAATTATATTATTCATATTGCTCTAGTTTCTAAACAAATATGTAATAACTTTATTAAATCAGGTATTACCAATGTCCATTATCTTTTGATGGTAGGTTAAATATACAAACGATGACATTTTGACTAAAACTACCTAAAAACTCAATAACCAGTTAAATTAGTTTCGCCAACGTTGCGTCTCTACTTATTAGAAATGCTATGTACTCTTACTAACGTTATGTTGCTATTTTGCTACATTTTTTTAATTTACATATTGAATATTACGAGGTACAAAAAAAATACACTGATTACTTAAAAGTGGTATTGAAGTTAATTTACACTTTATAATCAACATTTTAACCAAAACCTAAAAGTAAACTTAAAATAATTATATAATCTTTTCCTTTTCCTGACCTCGTAGGTCAGAGAGGTTTAAAAATCTCAGTTACGTGGTTTACCCAAATAATTTGAGAGTGTGAAGAACATTATATTACCCACAAGCTAGGCAACGTGTTAAAACACGCAAAAAACGGATTCAGGGAATGAAAAAATTCCGCCACCTAAAGTGCGAAATTTTCCAACGGTAAACAAGTATGGTTAGCAAGCGATATTAAAATAACTTTTATCTTATTACTTTAAACGAGCAATTCTTGTACAATATATATATCGTGTATCTAGGAAACGGCTCCAACGATTTAGATGAAAGTTTATGGTTAGATAGGGTTTATATTGTATATAGATATATGTATAATATATATTTATATATATCTTTATAAGTTTACCTGTTTAATTGTATTTCTTGCAATAACGTATATTTTTATAAAAAAGACATTTTTAGTGAAAATTGAATACAGCGCAATCTCGTAAATTTTGGATAATCTACTGTTACTTGAAAATTTTATAATTTCAGATAAAACGAGCAGAGCTCGGTCACCCAGGTACTAGTGAATAAACGACGGAAATAATAAGCGATCTGCCTATATAAAACATCGTTTCTCCTCTACCATACTATGGGATGATTATTGTCAAAAGGCTTTGGGGTATTACTTTGAGACAATAATATATATTATCAATATTGTGTCATACAGCAATATGAATGGTGCGATAATCCGAACGCTACACTTTACAATCCATTGATGCCGTTGCTAGTTCAATTAAACTAAATTTAGCCTGTAATCAAAACTAAAAGCAACTAAGTGCAGCCAGCAAGCAGGTAAACCTTGTCAACCGTTTAGTGAGGTTGACATTTCAATTTCACTCTGTTTCGCTGGACTAGTATCAACTGGAGGAAAATGGGTGAGTTTTGATCGGAGTAGCATTGTTAGTGACAGCTGCGAACGTGCGCGAAGCTTGTAAGATTACACAATACATGCACACTGACTTCAAATCGAAACAGTGTAACTATACTGTTTCGATTTCATTCCGGTTGAAAACTTGCATTTTGGTTTATTATTGATTGGCAGTTGAGAAATTGACTATTGGTAAATCTTACCCAGGTCGGAAACATGAAATAATTCGATATAGTATCCGTATCCCAATATCCCCAACCCGTAGCATATTTAATGAAATCCGGAAAACAATGATTCCGTCATTACCCTGCTTTCCGTGGACCAACATTCGAAATGGAAGTTGGATTTTGCAGCGTATAATCTTTCAATTAACATAACCCACCCTGGTTAACGATATTTTGGATTGGTAATTCAGACTTAGGTAAGTTATGGGGGAGGTAACCACTAAACATCAGGTGGGCTACCAGCACGTTCTGTAATTTTAGTCACAATGTTGGGTAATATATTTGGGTTTTTTTCTGTATGTTTGGGAATTCGTTAGCTTATTGCAAAGCAGGGATTCACAATTAGCCTTATTTGTTAGGTAGTTTTCAATTTTCTTTTTGTGAGTTGTAGTTAAAATTTGCGTTAAAGTAATTGTAGGCACATTAGATGGCTTTTCTGATGTAAAAAAATAAGTTTTATTCGTTAACAGTAAGTTAAAAAAAAAATAGAGTATATTAATGCGTATATTTTCCGTATATGAAACCATATTTTAGATTTTTTACAAATTCCATGAAACAGTAGAATTAACCTGCAGGACTCAAATAATCGTGTTTACGGTTAAAACATTAACGAATAACTCCTAACCACGTGACCTCAATAACATTTATTTTACAAGTCCTGGAAAAGTGCCTCTGCGTGGATCAGTACATTTAGTTATACGGCACTTACATTTTATATCGTTACGGTACAGTGCGCCACCAATTTTTCAGCACTTTAATTAAAACATGTAAGAGCTATAAACGTACACGATAATTTATTACAAACTTTGTTGTTAAATTTAATGGTATGTTATATAGGGAATTAATAAATTCGTCAACTTTGTATATTTATTTTAATACTAGCTGTGCCCCGCGAAGCAAAATTGCTTGATTGTTTGATTTCATAATTTTTTTTTCATTAAAAAGGATATCTCGGGAGAAAAAGATTGTCTAAAGATTGCCTCGTAAAATAACAATTAGAGTTCCGCGCAAATAAATGTTTTCCACGCGCACGAAGTCGCGGGGCACACCGTACCAGCCTCCAATATTCTCACTGCAGACACACCGGCCTACTCTCTATAATTGAGAGTGAATGGACTCTGATCTACCACGGGAGCCCAATCCAGATTGGTAGATGACACGTCGTCGAATTTTTGGTTCTAGGACATGCCCATTTCCTCACGATGTTTTCCATCACCGTATCGAGATCGGGATATTGTGCACATAAAATTTTAAAGTGAAAAAACTTATTTGTTCACGTGTGGGTTAGAACCTTCAGATTGAAAGATTCTTGGTTAAAATATATATTTTACTAAACATCCTGTGTGTGGTGGGGCAGGTGTGTACCTACCCAATTATGTTGCGATCATATTCCGAGGGTAGCCGGCGGCGCGACGGGCGCGGCGGCGCGTGCGGTCGCCCTAACCGGATTACCACTGGGGGTGGCTGTGGGATGACAAACGCTAAACGTCACACTAACTGTTCAATAATCTGTTGTGCAGTATAATAACTCGATCCAGATTCATCACAGTCTTAACGACGTTGCCCTCGACTAGTTCGATGGTCAATGATTCAATTTGTGGTCTTGGTAAGCCAGGTCGTTGTAATAAAATCAATAGGCTTTTTGTTTTAGAATTTATGTACAATATATTTGATTCGACATGTTTAGACACGTCTTATTATTAGTAATATAAGTAGACATCTAATAGTAATCCCTATTTTTCTAATCCGTATTACTCTGGTGTCGGATTTTTCAAGTCGCCCGAACGGCTCCAATGTGATTTCTCTGATGTTACAATACCTGATAGTAGTGTAATATATGTAGGTAGACCAATCTACCAATCATTGAAATGGTTAGGTAGGGTAGTTCTCTCTTCCGATCGCGGCTGTCCGAATAAACGGTTGAGTGCACTGTACGTTCCTGTTTTTAATGTGAAAATACCCCGCATTCTCTAAACATCTCAAGTAGTAGAGTATTTTCACGTTTATCCACTCATATCCCTGCACTAGGATTCCCTGTGTCGCAGGTGGTATAGAGAAACACATAAACACAACAAACACCCAAGACCCAAGAACAAACTTTAACGTCATCACACAACGTCGGCCCCAACAGGGAATCGAACCTGGAACCCGTCGCTTCGAAGGCAGGGCAATGGAGCCATCTAGTTATTTGATGTCTATTAGGTTAATGATACTAAATTCAGGCTTAATAATACGACATTCTATTTTAAATAAGCTTATCAGATACGTAAAACTAAATATATTAGAATAGTAGGATACTAAAACAAAAGATAGAATCAAACCGCCAATTTGTGGCACGAGGTGCCCGCGCATAGTATATTAGACCAAGTAATCGATACAGAACGATACAAAAAGCTAACGCTATTGAAAGCGCTGCAGGAGACATTAGCAATCACCGTAAACATAGGCGACACAAGAAAAAGCGACCAGAAAAAGCTGGTAACGAATGTCGTTTATTTTTACAATATAACACAAACGGGCTACGAGCACCAGGGAACTCTGATAGAAATATTTTAAATTCGATATTTACCACCAGTTTCACAGTGAAATGTAGTAAAAACAATACAAACGATTACTCATTCCATAACAAGAGTTCAATAAACAAAATGAGTACACCGAGATAAGTTTTATTTTCAGAATTTATATGAAACTAATAGTGTGTCCGATGAGATTACTCATCGGCAATATTTTTTTTAAATACCATCTATGTAACGGAACGAGCTGACGGTACACCT
Organism: Aplocera efformata; assembly: GCA_921293045.1. Taxonomy (NCBI): domain Eukaryota; kingdom Metazoa; phylum Arthropoda; class Insecta; order Lepidoptera; family Geometridae; genus Aplocera; species Aplocera efformata. Next base: position 9,633,915 of record OV121039.1, read on the forward strand.
GATGTTAAGTAGTCACCGCCGCCCATATACAACCGAAATACGATAAAGGTTATGTCGACAGACCTACGTGGCATCGCATTGCACCCGGCACTCTGAGGCGGGAGACGCCTTAAAGTATTTGTAATTTCACCGGCACCCACACCCTTCCACCGGAACACAGCAACGCGAATGCATCACTGCTTGGCAGTGGATTACTAAGTGTGGTGGCAGTTCTATTTCGGACGCAGCAGCTGAACTTGTGCCAAGTTCAGCTGCGTCTTTAAGTTGCTCCTTTCGCACCACCTGGGGGACACGTGAGGGGTTTTTTAGGGGTCACCTACAGACACGAGCAACATAGTCCCCCAAAACTTTTTATGGGTATAAAAACGAGTAATTATGCGCTCGTGTATCAAGCCAGGCTTTATGTATAGGTATCAAGCTTGGCTGAATTTAATTTTTTTATTGTTTAATTGGATCTTCACAATGGACCCAATCTGTGAATGTAAATCACTTGTCAGAAATTTTGAAAGCTTCTTGTAATAAGAGTTCATCAAATCTCCAATTTTGAGAGGGTACACTCGTGAACCCAGAATAATTAGAAGTCCATACATACTTTTATAACATGTTTTCATTCATCTTCCAAGATTTTAATGTTATTTGAATGGGTTCCGTATATTTATCTTACTTATTTATAAAGAAAATAAACCATAATTTCCAGGGGTAGGTATTCAAATATATTCATAATTTATTTTGAGTGCTAGGTACGAGCTGACCAACGTCGTGAATAAAAGGAATGTTTTGAAAAATATCTCAAATATTTCGATTTATTCTATGTTCCGTATTTTTATATAATATATAGAACGATAAATGTACAAATCCTATCCATCTGAATCATTCGTCCATTGTGAATAGCGATCTCACTATTTACTTAACCTCCTCGTTTCATCGAGAGACAAAACCCGCGTCCATTCGACGTAGAACGTAGGTTTTGTCATGCACCGGCAATATTCAAATAAGTGAATCCTGCTACAGATTCCATTCCATTTTTATATATACGCGACAATCTTGCTTCGTCATTTCCGTTTCATCGTATTTGTACTTTAAAAGCGTATTTCAATTACCGTCCTGAAAGCATACGAGGTCGCTCGACACTCCCGTAAAGGGACGCACCTTAGTGAAGTTACGCCACTTCTTAAATATTTAAATCTCGGGGGCGACTTTCCCCGTGCTCCCGTGAAATGCTAAACAAGGAAAGTTTCCCCCTAAATCAGAGAAGTCAGCGAGCATCCCTGTCGAGCCTAGCGGCAAACACGGACAACAAACAAACTTTAATTTTGGGCGGTCGTGTCTCCTTTATTTTCTGGAAAGAGATACTTACACAACCTGAAAATTACTTAGAGAAAACATTTTCACGCGGGCGCGTGATACCATCAACCTAGCTTACTTTGTGAATACTCTTCAACGTCAATTTTCACATTATAAGGAGGTATTTTGATTTCCTCCAGTGATTTTACTGCTGAGATCAAATAAAATTCAATTTTCTGTTTATTGGTGGTAGTTTCCGTTCTTAATATTGACTTTATTGCATAAAATCCTCTTTAAGCCTTTGAACTATTCCCGTACGTCGAGCAACAACAAACTACCGACGCAGTGTCCGGTGAAAAAGCCAAACATTGCCACCTATTAGCGTGCAGAAGTTTTTCAATAAAATATCGTCATAAACTAGAGCGGCGCGGAAAACGCAAACAATGAACCAAAACAAACTGAATGCGCAGCAGCTATTATCCCGCGTATAACCTAGTTACGCGTGGTAAACGAGAAAATAAAACAACACTGAATTTACAAGTTGCACACTAGCAATTTTTTACTAACACGATTCTCATTCCGTTTATTTATTGAACAAACGGTAAAATGCCTCAAAATTAATCTGTTACCGACTAACAGCTAAAGTACAGCAAATGCAGCATCGTAGATGCTAAAAATAGCGAGATCAAACATATTCAATCTGCCAAATCGAGGGACTGTTCTTCGACCGTGACCAACCAATAAGTTGTTCATGGTCCGCGATGACCACATGTGTGATATGCTATACTTCAATTTTTTATCAAACACACGCACTCAGCATCCTTAACACATATCATAATACTATATGATCTATATAATCTATATGAAAATGTGCATTGCAGGTGAACAGGTACCAACTTGCTAAACACGCGTGCTTTTGTAATTTCCCCATGATACTGAAAACTCAACAACGTTGTATTTAGCTCTTATGGGTCTTAAAAAGTTGGTTCCATTGAGAGTACATTTTAGGGGATAGTTTCACCATAAACTTAGACATTTATTGATATTGTATGCATTACTGAATTACATACCTTATACGGCTTTGTGGATAGTGGCAGATATCTAAAACAAAAGAATTTTCGGTTAGATTAAACTAATAACTGAAATATTATAAAGCACTTAGCAGTTCATACACTACAATTCATGTAAACTATGCCGAATTATATATTTACAACAATACAACACCAACGGACTGACTGTGAACAACAAAACACTTGGTGTAAGAGACCATATTATCAGATGGATGAAGGTTGATCTTCCACGTCTCATCTACTAACTGCATCAACAGTCTGCGGCCCAAAAACGGGCGACAGACTGTTTCAAAAAATTAAACACGTAATCGCGTTATCATCGATCCGGTTGCTTTTTTAAATCATTTGAATAATAAATCAGTTAAATTGTGTATCAAATTATTTTCATAGTAAGTTTTCCTAAAAAAGCAAAATTGATGACAGGGCTACAATTTACACCTGGAATTGAGATGCTAGATCAAGACTTGAAACCATGAATAACCATTCAATTGTCCATAGTTGATATTGTAAGTATATATAGCTGTAGATTGCTCAATGCACGAGTATGCATGCAGTTAGCTTTCACAAGCAGTAGTGACACAAAGCATTTAAGTAGCGTGGGTGCAGAAATGGTACGCGAGTCAATCGAAATAAATAATTAACAGTAGAAAAACAAAGGTATTGCTCTGTGAACCACGAACTTAACGTACAATAAACATTGCCTCCGCCAAACACAAATGACAATATTTACAGGTTGATTACTTAAGTGCGATTCGGGGCTACATATCTTCGTACTCTGTAGAATCCCTTAATTAGAAAAGGAGAATGTTAAACAAAAATGATTTGTCTATATACTTAGTTCTGTCGTGAATCTATAAATATTGAATTCTGGTTTGTATTTTATAGCTCTTGCCCAATATTACGGTCTACGCGGACTGTTTAGACGAGGCGGGCAGTTCTTGAAATAATCCTCAGCTACTGCTTGATATGTATTCTGTACGACTCACGGCACTCCAGCAGCTAGTGTCGTCCCCGGAGAGGTTAATTAGCATTGTGGCCTCGAGGGTTCCGGCGGGACGCAGCACGCATTCGCCACATAATACCCTCTCTAACCACCGTCACTTTTCCACAATTTCAAGTACCCTGAATAATTATAATGAAATTATTTGTAATTCTTAGCCTCTTGGCGGCGTCCTGTGCAGATCCATTGTGCCGGACGTGTTCGAGGGCTTCGTTTGGCTTTAATTGTTTCATGATTACCCTTCTAACTTTCGTGCCCTCACTTCAAGATAACAATTCTGCTGACGACGTCAAAGTCTTCAGCTTCAATATTCCTTGTAAATAATAATTTCATAAGTGAAGCGCCATAAAGTTGTTTTGATAAAGTAGAGGGAAATCGATTGACTATTTTTATTATACTACACAAAGTTGTTATTGACTGGGTCGAAGGCGAAAGGCAGAAAGCGCGTTTCCGAGATCTGGCAGGGAAAACGGAAATGTATTTCGATTGATTAGAGGAAAACTGAGTTATCGGATATGCCCATTAATTTCGATCATATTTATCGGCCCCTCTTTATGGGAGCTGTCATATAAATATAACTCCCGGTCCATTAGCTTGACCACGGCACGATCACCGACAAATTACTGGGGAGCCTGCGGAGGCAACGTCAGACCTCATCAATATCTGTCATCGGTCACCGAGTATGACCTAATAAAAATGTATGACCGGCCGCATGACATACAAGCGTATGGTGGCGCGATTCTCGTTTCACTCTCAAATTACACGGGATGACCTAATTCGTCGATATTCCTCCTACGCGGCCTTGAAGGATTTATCCAAAAATATCGTTGCCGGGGTATCCACCTATACTTCCTGTAATAGAAGTAGAATACTTTAGAATCTGTAATAATACACGGCAAAAATTATTTTAGGAATCAACGTTAGAAGTGTGTCTAGAATCATAAGGCGAGAAATTTCGGAGTGGCAAAATATACAGCATGACCTTCTAGGGGTTCACGCCTGCCCGGAGCACCAACATCGTCAGCTCAAACGGGCCTTGTTTAAACGAACGTTTCTTGTTACTAAACAACGAGCTTCACACTGAGAAACACATTAAATTTCGTGTCAAATTTTATGTACATGAGCAAACATAATGTAAGAAATAAACTCTACGCAATGATGTTTGTGTTGTTGGCATAAAAGGGAACACTGCTAACATAACTCATACACACGTCTTAATGGGAAAATTTGTGTTTCACATGCTAGAGCTTTTAAGCCTATCTACAACTGTGCCCTATAAAATAGCTTTGTGGCTCTGCTATAACATAATTTATTACTCTTTTGTTTCATAAATTGACTTTAAGACGTAAGAAATCGCGGGGGAAAGCTATTATTATAGCTGTATAATTGGTTTCGTTTTCCTTTTTTAATTTATATAGGTATATTTAACATCTTAGCTTTAATTCTTGTGTTTCGGAAGAAAATCGTATTTTTTTATATTATACATCCATTGAACATCCTAAAATAAAAAATAATCGCGTCTTCATTTAAAGTTGATGTTAGTTAATGTTGCCTGCATCTGTGATTAGAGTAAGAGAGATAAGGTGACTTGTTCGGGGTTCACATATTCATCAGTTTTTAAGAAATGCATTTCATAAAATTTTAAATAAAACTAAATAAAGTATAATTCGGTAACATATGCAAAAAAGTTAAAGATCAAATATCTACATAATTTTATGATCAGTAGCACAGAAACAGCAGGTAGTTAACGTCTATACGATGCACATGGCCGCTTTAATCTGCTGGTACACTTTCATTGCCGTAGATAATACGCAGTCATTACGAAAACATACTTCATGACTCAAAATAGATCGTTTATCATGAAGATTGTAGCTGAATCTATACACGTGTATAGGTACAGGCGCAAGTTAAATGAGCTCATGTGAAATGTATCGCAATTGCAACAAATGAAAATAGAAATTGATGTTGAAAAATCGGAACCTTTTGCCAGGCATCAAAAAAGTCTTGTTATATTTATTAATTTATATTCTTCTAAAATATTTATATTTATTTTATATAGGAAAACTAATTAAAAAACTATTTCATAATTTTTGGTATATCATCGGAATGAAATACCACTAATTTGGTAATAGATAAACGTAATAAAAGTGGGGACCAAACTATTGATGACATAAATAACACGCAATATATAATGAACGCAATGTCACTTGGGTTCATGACGACAGATTAAAATTATTAATATCCACTCATCATGGCACATGCCTACTGAACCCAGCTTGGTTACTAAATCAATCCAGTATCAATTATTATACTAGAAATGGATTTGTTAATTCATGAATCTTTTATGATTGTACGAAGTATACGCAATGAAAATAGTTTGACAAGGCTTTGAATCATAACTTAAGCTATATAATGTATTCCTCTTAACAATCCAGTGTACCTAAAAAACCTTTATGGGATTTGTACCTATTGTTATGTTCAAAATAAGTAATCTACATAACGCAGAATCAAAAATTATATCCTACGGGTTGCTTTTTAATTATCAACAAAGGTAGGACGAATTTTAATGAGATATTCATGCTCTAAAACTGCTTTATGCCAATTTTATAATATTCGGGCATCAAAAAATATAATCACGAAGGCCCAAACAATCTTTTGAAAGGTAAACAAACACCTTATTCATTAAAACTTTTGCATAATTTAGCCTGTGATTGGTATTGTTATCCCAAAACTTGAAAATGGAATTTTATAAACTTTGTTTTGATTGTTATCTTAGGCCACGCGACTACACAACACGTGGCGACTCAAAACATGATAAAGTCATGAAGCATGTCATGATATAATATTTGGCAATGTACTGAGCACGTGTCGAGGTAAGGGCCGGTCGTCGACCTCAAATTTTACTGTAGGTACTGTAGGTAGGCATACCGCTAATCACTTTCGCTCGGGAAGAACGCAACACGCGAGTTAAAATTACGACTTCATTTGTCTAATCACATCCCCACAACCAGATCGTCAATTATTATAGTCTGTACTCGTAATTCGATTCTTATGAAACATTTTAATTAAAGACTGAGGATTTTCCGTTTGCTTTGAATCAAATAAGATGAAAAAGTCTGCATTAATTGCTAGTAATGGACTGAAACCGTACAGTTAATTACAGAAATTTCAATTCAACATTTTTATAAAATAAGATGACAAACGAGATACTTTTTTTTTTCAAAGCCACTTTCATGCAACGCCATAAAAGCACTGGGATTCCCTGTATCACAAGTGGCATGAAGCAATACAGAAACACAAAAAAACACCCAAAACTATACTTTACGCTCATCACACAAAGTTTTCTCCTGCCCGGAATCGAATCCAGGACACCTCGCTTCCAAGGCAAAGCTACTACTCAGCTTAGCTTCGGGGCCGTCGAATATATTCTATCTATATATGGATGAATAGATAAATAAATATCATAAATTATAAGTGCAACTCAAAATTTACATTCTAATTATAGCCATGTATTCAGTCAGTCTAAAAGTCACGTGGGTCGGACGTGGCATCTACAGGTCCTGATTGTCTTCATCATAAAAACACATCACGTCAGAACGGTCGGCCCCCACCATCTCCCTTGCCCCCGAAGAAAGCCTCCCAAGAAAACGAAATTCAGGCATCCGGTGAAAACGTCTTCGGTGGATTTCACAAAATCCGCCCGTATTACGGTGAATGTGAACGTGAGGTCTAGTTAAAGAGAGCTTGACATTTTATTTTATGCAATATTCTTGCCTTTATCCCCCGAAATTGTACTGAATAGACTGGAGTCAACTTACATCATAGTCGTAAGATTAACATTACAACTCTAAAAATATCGACTTGGAAAGTAAGACATGACCATTGGTAACTTTACCGGTCTTCCTTATCTTCAATTGCAAATTATTAGTTACAGGGGTTAAGGTGTTTTAATTTGGTTCTTACTTCATTTGGTTATTTCCGTTCAATGGAATGAAGTATATATCTGAAGACAGTTCTGGAATGTCAAGAATTGCTGCAGCAAGTAAGTACAGACCAGGCATATAAAATAATGATACGGTTGCTTCTCGTGGTTGAACATAAAGGAATTCGCTCTTGTATAATAAAATAACACACTCTCGTTTCTATAAAATAGGCAAACTCTTCCCTTTAACCTTGTATAATAGTATGTTTTAGAAATGGGAATATATCAAGGATAATAAAGCAATAAACCAAACACAAGTGGATGCGACATAGGCGCCGTATATCCCCCCAGCAATATACAGCCGACAACTGCGAAACAACTGGAGAACAGCGATTTATTTCCTTCTATAGTCGCTAGAAAAATTCGCATCATTACATGAATCTTTTCAAATACTCATACTCGCCCGACTACGACTGAATTATAAATGTGAGTAGTGACTGATTAGTAGGTAGTAAGGGACCTTGATTTGTCGTACGTTAAGATTTAGGTTTCTTATGTATGATACGCAAGTAGGCAAACGTGGCATGGGGCGCCCCACGGTCAGGTGAAGCGACGACTTGCGTAATCGATTATCGGGCTTAATGGCGCGTCTAAGGTGGGGCCTATGTCCAGCTGTGGACTAATAAATACTGATAATGATGATGAAAGGTACCTTGGTAAACTTTTTTTATATTAACGTTAGAACTCATCTTGTTAGACACTTTTGATTACTGTTTTATTAGCAGTCTCATAACTTAGTTTTAAGCTTACCTGATACGAAAGAAGTAGACGGAAAGTCACATCAAGTCATCAGGCATATATTGCCTGATGACTTCAAAAAAAAAGTTATGAAGTCATTCAAGAAGTACTACTTTTATTATTTTTATATTAGATTACAAGAATAACATCAAAACTCTCACGATGGGTCTACATCCGAGATACAAAGCCTTGGGCCAAAAAAGTAGATGTGTCACGATAAAATCTATTGATTTGGTACAATGACCTTTTAATTGCTACTCGTATTGACTAATATTATTTTACATACAACAGCTAATTGCATAATTAGGTTGAATTATATTAAGTGGCATGTTAAACGAGCCAAATATACGACAAACGTTATACAATAAAGCGTCTTAGCTTATTATAGCCGGTCTATAGAATACGTACTTTGGTAAAACAATGTATAGCTTAAACTACGGTATAATGAAACAGGAGCAACACCATTATCTGCAGACTACAGAGAAAACCGCATAATTAATACTGAAACAGTGACTATCAGTGACACACATCATATAACAGATTGTTGCACCGCTCAATCCAATTAGCGTCTACCCGTTCTCTCTATGAACTAAATTCAAAGATAAATTTTAGTAATAACGAGTGGCATTATTATTACTATGGGTTAATATTATAATATAACATGAGTTACATATTATATGTAGGTCATTAACTACCAAGGCACTCTAATGATAACATTACAATCTCATAAGTGAAGTGAAGGAAAACGTTCTGAGAAAACCAATTCGTATTGCGCCCAGGAGTCGAAACAAAACAATTTCACTCTCACTTGGCGCGAGTAGTTTCAAGAAGTACGACTACTAGAGGCTGATACGGTACGTTCCGGTAAAATTTACATTTACGGCAGATTTTAAATAGATAACGACCAATTTTGAGCCATAACTAGTTCCACATTTATATCTAATATTGACACTACTATTGCCTGTCATAAAGTATATGCTAAAATATTAATTAAATTAATGATTTCCGAAAGCTGCTGGTTCACCAACTTTCGGAGTTATAAAATTATTAATGTTATAATTTTTCACATTCTAGAGGATGACTTTGCGAGTGGAAGAAAGTTTAAGGCTGGAAACGACAACCCCTAGCATTCTTTCCTCGGAGGTCGAACGTTAATGACCAGAGCCGCCATTTTGAGGAGACTTTCAAGAAAAGCCCCTTTGGCCCTCGCGGGGGAAGTAATGCATTTTCCTTTATCACCGCGCGGACAGTTCGCACTTCTCGGCAAGGGGGCCGACTTTTACGATTATTGTGCTCACGTAGTTGCTACATGAGATCAGCAATAAAAAAGCACTGGATCTGAGTTCGGATACGGTAAATGGCCATGACGTTTCTGAGGCGTTCTCGATAGCCAATATAGCGAACCTTTACCACGCAATCCCAGAGATTCAATTGTTGATACTAGAATTTAATCGTCAATATCGTTTACTGCTCCAATTACCAAACGTATGTACGATTTGGATCCGTACCCGTTCCCGTACTACAAGAGTTCCATACCGCCAATTGCATATACGTATTTATAGAACCCTAAAAATTATTAAATTTTTTAATAAGCATAAATAACGTAATAAATCGGATAAAATTACAATAAGTTGCTTGACTAGTGTTGTAAAAATGAGCTGTTTTCATGCTAAATATAATATACCTTAGCCCATAGAAAAACAATACGGTTACATACCCATACCCCTCATGTCACTCACTCACTCTCATGTCAGATGACATATATAAACACAATCACACAACACAAACACCAAAGATCACACATGCATGCTCATGCTCATCGCACAAATATTTGATCTGGCCGGAGGTGAGACCTGGGACCCCGCGTTTCTAAAACAGTGTTCCTACCAACTTAACTACGGAGGCGTCAAAACCCAGACAATGCTCTATAAATTGCAATAACCAACAGTTTCAACACGCGTCACTAGCGTGCCATTATGAAGCGGCGTGACGCAAGCCTCTGAGAGCTAAAAATGTCAAAATCGTGTTGTTATTTCGCCTTGGGAATGAGATTGTACAATGCAAGTATAGTTAGTTACAAGCTGCAGGATATCGTACGCAGCACAGCGGAAAGAGAGCAGCCGCGCCGAGCGTGAAAATAATGCACCACATGTTGAATTGAATAACATCAGTAATTCATTGCATCAGGCGAAAGCGCAAGTATTCTCATGCTAGCCGGGCATAAAAAATGACTTATTAGATAATAAATTGTATGCAATGTGCACTAAATACTGCTTTTACGGACGCAGGCTACTGATAGGGTGACGGCAACCGTAATTAAATAGCCAGCGTCGCATGCCTCCGTGACGACAAAACATGTGCTATGTATGGGAGACACTCTGTCTACATGAAACAATTTTTTTGTTTTCATTCATTCAATGTGCAAGCTTTTAAAATATTGTAGGTCTTATATTTATTATTCTTTGAATAAGGACCAGAGCGCCCGGTTAAAGTTGTCAACAAAGTATAGTTTAAAAAAAAAAGAGGACCAGAATATCATGGAATACTAACTTAAGTCTAGAATCGTAGACCTACTCTATTTTAGAAATCTCACTATGATTTTAGCGGAAGCAATGGGAGTAACGTAATCCATAAATCCGAAACCAAACAATTAACTTTCGATCTTCAACAAATAAAACGATTTACTTTTCCCACCTGAGTTCGTCGACCTGTACAAACGTATTTGTCGTAAAAGATAAAACTGTCCCCAATGCTGGCAACCCAATCGTATAGCAAACAACGTCAGTCCGTCCATGTTTAGAACGAACACCGACAGGATAGATTTACACTCATCAACGTTTCCTGGGAATGTTTTCGTCTGTCGCTATTTATAGATATGTTTAGTATGCAACTTATATTAAATATTCTCCTTTGATGGAATTGAGATCCGCTGCAGTTTAATAAGCCTAGAAATAGGGCGATCGTGCGGGGGAAAGTGCGCGAGCGCAGTCGTGACAGGGCAGGGACGTGCGGACACTCTCAACTAGGTTACCCGTTATCTGTTATCACAATATTATCATCTGTATAATGATGAAAGCAATCAACAGATAATCTTTATAGATTGTCGATGGAATTATTTCCATTTAGAAATTACTGTATGGTTCTATTCCTGTATGACTCTGTTTTGTTCTTTGATTAACAGACCATTGTATGGTATATATTTTTATCCCTCGAAATTAAAATGGGAATCACCCCTTTTTAAATAACAATTATAATACACCTCTTAGGACACTCTTTCTAGTTTGATAGTTGGACTTGTACGTTTGTACTCTGAGTCTCAAAGCAAATTATGGTTCTTATTCATGATTGGTGGAAATCGATTATTTCCAGTGTTGTCAGCAATGACATTTTTTTTTCAAGAGTTTTCTATTGCTGATTCATAAAACTGTAGTCCTATTGTGCAATAATATTAAACTCCCTACCAATTAATAACTAATTTTAATAATATGAAATGCGTTCTTCCAGACCCTATCTGGAAGAAAAAAATGGAAGTTTAAACTTGTAATAAATTCACTTTACGAAAATAAGCATATTACAAAAAATAAATGGAAAGTTGTAATATATTGGCTGAAAAAACCTAATGTCGAATCGCAATTTTCTCACACATAATTTTTTTCAAATCGTTTTACACTGAACGAAAGTTTTTTAATCTGTGGTGACATGACAGACTAAATGCTTAGTTTGTCTTACAGTTCAAATCAATGCGAGGTCACGAGCTAGGTGAGAGAATTTCACTAGAAAGTCTGAGCGAATGTCGCTCAGAAACCCGATAAAATGAAACTTTTCAATGCACTCTCAGCAAATATGAATCAAAACTAATCCATAATTTTGTACGATTCTGAAAATTCAAGTCTTTTGGAGCTCTGATGACGGAGTAAACGGAAGCACTTAGTTCAAATACCACTTAACAGTAACACATCCTAGTACCTACTGACTTTTGTATGTTATAACATGCGTAATAACAGTGTTACAACATTTATTTCATTCTAGCCCGCCGATGTCTTGAGAGTGATTCCATCTGATAATGCATTGGATCATTTGAGCTATCCATAGATTGTTTGATTCGTCATTAGATAGCTAGATATTAATACCTAGACACACAACAAACATTTATGTTAGTCACACAAATGCTTGTACTGGGTGGGAATCAAATTCACGACCTACAGCGCAAAAGCTAACCCAACCAACTGAGCCATGAATCTATGTACATATTTGTTTATTTCAATTGAAAACTATCAAAAATTGTGTGTTGTAGTTTGTGTTTTATAGTATAAATAGTTGTTAAATCACTTAAGAATTTAACAGTAATGAAGTTCAACCCCTTTCCGAAGAATGTTTGATCTCCGCTAAGAAACTTGGAAACATAAATAGCATTACAGAAACATCCGGCAAGAAAAGCAATAAACAATCGAAGCCCTTCCTCGCGATGAGATAATTGATGTAGCAATGTTTTTGTCACTGGTAAGGGTAAAACATACGGACTGGATAAAAACTCTCATGGTATGTATACTCATAAATAAGAAAAGTGTTGCAAACGTCTGACGCATACCTTATTGTGTTAACCTATTTACTAATTCGTGGAAACCTGTTTACTAATGTGTTTGTAAAGGATCATCGAATACAAAATTATTTTTTTGTGACTATGAAATGTATTTTTTTAGTTACTGTTTTGAAAATCGAATACTTTCATCTCATATTATTCGCCTTAAGATTGTAATGTTGGCGTGAACCTTCTATGGGAAGTTCCTCTGAGGTACATACACCCTATTAATAATAAAAGAATAATTAAAATCGATCAATAAATAATCGACGAAAATGTTGCATTATTTCCATTTACATACAATAAAAATTACATTCAGCCTTTATTATAAAAGTGAAACGCCTTTACTTAAAATTAAACATAATATAGTAAAAAAATGAGGATCTGCCCAGTTTATTTCATAGATTGCCTCTGAAATAGTTTAAATCCTAGTTTTTTTTAACATTGTTAAACTGATTTGGACGATTTCTATTTCGTTATGTTCGTAATAGTCAGGACAACGTTGGTATGATTTCTTGGGAAAGTCGGATATCGGAAAAATATTAAGTACATTTATAGTATTTATGGGATTTTTGCCAGCGTGTCGACTGACAGCCGGTTGTCAAATTGTGAATCAAGACAGAAAAACTTTTGTTGGGTCAGCTAGTTAATAATAAAGATGTAAGAACGTAGACCTGAGCAATTTGGAGTAGGTATATGTCATTTAGAAGAACGAAAGTGACAGGCGGTAACGTTACGACAACCAAGCAATGATAATGCATTTAGTTAAGCAGCATGACAAACAAGAAACGAGTAGGAAGTTAGTGAATCCGCATATTTATTGTGTACTTACCTGTTTGATTGAAGATTTCATTGACTTGATTGACTTTCCTGTTTAATATTCATGACATGGCGTTATTACGTGCATTAGTGTCATTTGCTTGACGCGTTGTTATAGTTTCTACATTCAAAATTTCAATGTATCTTGAATCTATCTAATATTCCTTGAACTGAGTGCTTCCGTGCTTCGGAGGACTCATTGCAATTTGCACATGGAGATGGGCACTTTATTTGATTATACGTGTTTTATATGTCTACATGTTTTTATATCTTCCATTGTTATGGACTTTTAGTTAAGTGTGATCTTTTTTAGTTGTGTGTTATATAAAAAGTATTATATTAGCCATGTTGAAGGCTTACGGGTGACTTGAAAACTGCATCACCAGAGATGGCCACTTGCTCACACGAAAACAGAGAGAGAGAGAGAAACGTTGATGGGGTCAGAGATAAAGGAGACAAAAGGAATCTAGTTTATTTTTCCATAATACTTCGGTGATAATATTGCATAATAAGTCGTGTTATGTCTTAGTCGTGGAATCAATAAATAATGAGTTTGACAATAATAGTTAATATTAATAATAATATTAATGTTTGCTCATCCTTCACGCCTCAACGGCTGAATGGATTGAGATAAAATTGGTTACGAAGGTAGCTCATACCCTGGATTAACCGACAAAGTAAAATCAGTTTTTTCCATCGTCTCATGTTGACGTTATAATTGCGAACAACACCGCGGCGCGCAGCAACTAATTAATAAAACTGTAATCGTAAGGGTACATACTATAAACTCAGAAGGTAAAGCTGTGGCGGTGAGAAAGTTAGCAAATATAAATAAAGTTAGGTTTGCTTTGTGTGTAGCAATAAATACAGAAGTAATAACACGTATTGCCATTTACGTTCATCGACCTGAGTCGTGAACCTTGGTCGCAACGGTTCCTTCAACACACATGGGATTTATTCTTAAATTCTATGCCAGTTGCGGATAATCTCTGCATAAGATTTATAGGAATATTATATATCATCATAATAAATATTATAATGTGATATGTCTGTATGTATGTCTGTTACACCATTACTCCTCAATAGCTGAACGAATTTGGATTAAATTTATTATAACCTAACACTTAATCACATAAAAAACAATTGTGGACCGAATTAGATGATTCTTTTAATTTAATAGGGTGTACCCCCGAGGTGGTCCCATAAAAATTTCATGAAGAAATCCCACCCTATGGGCGTAAAATAAGTAAATGCCAGTATAACAGTCGGTTTATTTTATTTTTAAAATCAATAATTCTTTTGAATAACAATATCTATAAAGATTTGTCATATGTGACAATCTCATATTCTATGTGGGTAGGAAGCAATTAGCACGAGAATTTAGCATGTGTTGCTACATTCGGACGTCAGACTGACACGTGACCGCCTGGCAACGGTTTCTTTACTATGCAGTTATTAATTCCGTGCCTGCATGATGCAATCACAATTGCTCGGGAATGTTGCCTGAACATAATAAGTTATCTAAAAAGAAGATAACTGTAAAGAGGATTTTATTATTTTCATTTTCATTTTTATTGTGTACGGATACTACCTTTAAACTTTGAGTGGCCTCACGGTTCAGTTGGTAGGCTAGCCTAGCTCTGCCAACTTTGACTGGGAATCATTTCTGTGATATAGATGTTGGCTATATAGATGTTTGGCTTTGTGTCTGAGTGTTAATAAAAAAATAAATATTCATGGAAATTTTACACAGCGCCAACTAGCTCAATATTATGTATCATTTGTATTTTACAAAACAAAAGTAGATACTACAAATATTATATTATACTGTAGTACTAAGCACTATAGTACTATAAGTAGTTGGTGTTATTTTAGGGCGCTATGTGAAATGTCCATAACTATATATATATATATATATATATTATATATATATATATATAAATATATATATATATATATATATATAATATAAATAATATATATATATATATATATATTATATAGTTATTATACTTTGTCTAAAATATTTTTTGTGGAGTTATCATTTTTCACAAGGTCACAACTCATCATTTGTACAGAAAAATGACCATGACTTTTTGTCTGATAAAAATAATTCAGTTTTATCAAATAAAACTTATCCGGAGAAATAAGATCTTCGTAAAAGATATGAGGTCGGAGCAAAAACTTGTCAGTGCAAAACTTCTATCGATATCTCGATATCAATCCCTAATCCAATATGAGCATGGAATAATGGATTGAGCTGCGCAACTTCGCGGAAGTTTGATCATTCTAATACTTAAGTTCTTCATTCAAACTATCGAACGAATAGATCTGTGTATTATATACATAATATTACTTTATCATGTATAAAGTAATTATGTTTATAAGAAAGTCGTATTAAGCTAAGATCTATTATAATAAACATTTATCACAGTTATATATTGTATATTACGACGCCACAAAAATCGTAAAAGTATTTCTAAACAATTTTATGTAGATCTCCATTGGCAATAGGTTTGGTTTGTTTAATCTGATTCACATAGTACAAGCTGTGCTTAGTTTGAGGCTAGATAGCACTTTGTTGAAAATAGCAACATCATATGTCGTAGGGCCATGAGACAAATAATGAGTTCACTAAGATAATTACAATTATTTCAAGAGCATAATTCTACAATTTACCTTATTAGGTCTCTAAATCAGGATTATCTTAGAAAGACCACTTAAACAACAAGATCCTTCTAAATTACCTAATTTCATTGCGTTTGATTGTACCTTAAAAGCAAAATAATACGTTCTAATTGGTCTTTATTTGAACAAGATTCGATTATACTGGATGAATAGGATTATGTATTGAAGCTGGTCTTAATCTTTAAATCTAAAAATAAATGTCTCGTTTAGGAGTCCTCGAGAAACTAGTTATTATTAATATAGTATTTTTAATGTTAATAATTTATTGTATTGTATTAATAATGTATTGTATTATGTATCTTTTATGAGTCGAGACATCCGTTTTTAATAAACCTAAATATTTAGGATTTTTATATTACATAAAAAAACCGGCAAATTTCTATTCGGATTTTGGATTTATTACTTTATTTGTGCTACATGACATTGCTTCTTGCCAAATTTCAAGGTTCTAGGTCAACGGAAAGTAATCTATAGGTTTTGATTCCCTTGCTAGAGTCAAAAAATGTGGCATAAACGGAGCATAAACAGCCGTATCTTTAGATTGCGTTGACTTATAAGTTTGATTTTTTTACTGCTCCTTAGGATTGCAAGCTTGAGTATTTAATATTAATTTAAATTAGATACCTCCACGCGTTTCTGAGGGGGGCGTTCAAAAGGGCATTGAAGGTAAGGCAGACGGACAACGAAGTGATTCTATACGGATTAAGTTTATTACTTTTCAGGTACGGAACCTTAAAAAGCATTTTCGTTTATAAATACCAATCTTTTGCGTTACTTTGGAACTAATCCGATTCGTAAGTACGTAAAATAAAACCGTGCTTTAAAACACAAACCAGGGTTTTTAAGGTACCTTTTTATATCAGCTCGTGCGTTTTTCTGCATCAATAAATCTCTGCCGCAATAATCTGAATATAACCGTAAGCTTTTAACCCTTAACATCAATAAGAAAAACGTGGTTTCCTAAATCGAGGCGCGTTCGACATACATTTGTATAATCACCAGAGACGGACCTAGGAACAAATATTTAGCCGCATTATGTGTGAAATGAATAAACCCCACTTGTGTATGCGTAACAATATAATTGGAACGTACTGAACGCTTCAAAAAATTTATTTTTATTTGCCTAGTAAATTATTATCTGTTTACTTTAAAATAGGTTTCATTACTTTTAAAATAGAACTTTTATATTGTATATTATTGGAAACTTATGTAATAGTCCTATTAAACTGAAATTTTGGGGCAAGTTACTTGAAAGAAGTAAGATGCCTCAAAATTTCACATTAATTAAAATTTGAAATCCCAAGTCAAAACATAACTATTACTGATTGAAGTCGCCAGTCCAAAAAAACGAATGGTTTTTGACAAAACAAAAATGTATGTATTAATGTGATGTTTGGCAATAAACTTCTTATATTCTTATTCATATGTCGCAAACTCTTGTAGCTGATTGTGTTTTTCCCTTCTGTTAGACCCTGGCTACGGCGTTGCCGTACCCGTGCCCTGGGTTAATCATTGTTGACACCATGACGTGCCACGGCGGCGGATCACTGGCAATTTGTCAATCATCGCATGAAAGCCCTTCACAAAGGATTTCAATAAAATGCCCCGTGACTCGTGAGTAGCGACTAGTCGACGTCGTTAATCAATTTTGGCTAATGTGGACTGATTTTATTGGACGTTGTTGACCATTTGCGGCTATCATTTATAATGGAAGCCGATAAGTCATTAAGCCAGAAAAGGTCTGAGTGGTATACTTCTACGTGTAGAAATGATGATTTGTTCCCTCGTATATAAGCAACAATTTTTTTTTGTACAGACACAAGAAATGCATTTTTGTGGATGGCGACATGGGCCGAGTCGTGAAAAAAAAAATGTATTATAGTAAACGAGCGATCTGAGAGAAGTTTAAGTTAACAATGTTGCCGACAATAAATATCATTCAACTTTGGACGCAAAATCTCCGGCAACATGCTTAAAGAAGCACAAAAGATTTTACGACATTGTAGTTTTCTTTCAGATCAGTTTGTGAGATAGACAGACCCTGGGTCGTCTTTTTGTAAGAGGATAATCAGGTGATTGATTCCGTACCGAGACGAATGGCGAATAAAAGAAACCGGCGTATAAATCAGTACGACTTTTCCCTACTACTTACTCCAAATAATTCAGTCGGACAGGGCCGTTAGTTAACTAACTATGATTGGATTGACAAGACAACGCCTGTGGAGACAAGATCCAACTCAGAAGATCTTCTGGATATTGTAAGCTTATCTTTGAGTACGTAATTAATTATGCTACGTATTAACATAAGTGATTTGTATCTATAACACATATTTGTGATGTGTTGTGAAAATTAGACTCTCGTGGCGGATTTTATTCAATATTTGCCCATTCACTCTCATTTGTTGACACCTGGCTTAAACATTGAGAAGGTTAAAATTGATCAAATAAACTGTAGGATATGGCACATTCATGACAAACAGCTTAGCCGGAATGACTACGCTTAGCTTCTGCTGCATGGAAGCCGTGTAATCTCAATTACCAAGAAATTCTGTCCTTACGTGAACAGTTATAACATTGAACCACCATCGGGTGACTTCAAGCTGCATCTAACAAGTTGAGCCTGACGATGTTGATTAAATCCTTAACAAAGCCTTTTTTTGCTCATCTTGTGAACTCAGCTTCTCAATTTTATGAAGTTGGATTCTATGTAGGGTACACGGCTGATTGGTTATTCGTTCGAGTGATGTCACTGGCTATTTGACCTTGTCACACCTTCATGAGCAATGTCAACAGTTTCCTTTTGCAGCTTTGTGTGTGTGTACCAATATTTGTTCATACATGCTAATACTGACTTCTGTATTTAAACAAGATTCTCAAGACAAGAAACTCTTTTGATAATATAATAAAAAATCCTCCAAAGTTCGTTCGTTCGGCCAACTAAATCATGTCATGTCTTTGGATGCTATATTCAATTAATTAGAGTGTAAATTAACCCCGTGATTAACCTTCAGACAGGTTTTATTTTGCGATTTGATAAAAACAACGAGTGTTGGGCAGAACTGAAACTGATAAGTAGATAATAATGTGGACTGTACTTACAATCAGAAAGCAACGTATGTACGTATGCAGTATGTTACTGGTATGTAACTAGAACTGTTCGAACTTGGTAATTATGAGTAGTATAAGTTGTAACACGCATAGTCTTAACAAATAAAAATAGCTAAACCATGAAATCAGAAAACTTGCGATCTAAACGAATAATTAAGTTTGACTGTAAGATTTTTAAAGAATGTTTTTTTTACTTTGGGAATGTATAGCTGAGTTCGGAAAATGGAAAATGGCACCACCACAGATACGTTCACATAGGTAAAGGTACATTGAGGCCCATTGAGGCTCTGCCTAACCCTCCAGGGAAAAAAAAATGTAAAAAATATTAATCAGCTTTGTTCACTTTTTTCTTTCATTAGAACTCATTTTGTACTTTAAGCCAATTCAAATATAACTTAATTATAGTAGGTGTAAGGAAAACGAACCGTTGTTAACGTATAAGGGTCAAACTATTCCCAAAACATTGCCCAAGTAACCTATAGTGAAATCTAATTGGTAGACCAATTAGCCGTATCCAAATACTATCAAACCAGATATCACGTATCGGACGATCGATATTAGTTCAAAACAGTCAAAAAGAGCGTGGCGGCCGGATGTTGTACTTACCAGCCGGTATCAATCCAAAGGTTTCTATACGAACGAAACTACCAAGTACTAAACTTTTTCTTTAAATTATGCTGTTGATATTATTACTTAAACCGCTGGAAATTTGTCTAGGTATCGTATATGACGGGTAAAAAGAAATAATCTCAATTAATTCTTGGTCTGATGTTGAAGTTTTCAAGTCGCCCGGAGGCTTCTGACATGGCTTATCGACATCTTAACGTGCCGTTTCCGTGTATTCTTTGAAGAATTCAATGAAAGTAAAGATTTTATTTATTCACTTTAATGGTTAAAAATAAATAACCTCATTGAATCTAACACTGTTTATGTTCTTGTTTGGTTTGCGGCCACGATAGAGAAACGGCATCACGAGACAGCAAGCATGCATCCATTCACTTCTGCGCCAATCCCGTTAGTTCAATGATCCGAACAACAAATTATCATTACCAGTACGTGAAACTTTTTTAATGTTAATCGATTACAACCAATCCGCCTATCCATTATTCACATCACGTTATCAGCGAGAAAAAGTTAATAGGCATGTGTGGTCGTGTAGTTTACAACTTATTTTTTCTTGCGTGACGGTAATGGCGGAAAGTTAATTCGCTCGAAATGTTTCTCACGGTGTTCTCGAACCACACTCGTACCCAGACATTACACTTACGTGGACATAAACGTAGTGCACCGATTTATTAATGACTCTGTAATGTGCGGTATTGCCGTTCTATTTGAAGAATTAATACGGATGTTGAAACGGGATAGCAACACTCAGATGATATCATACTTGCAAAGTGATTATTAACGTGTGATGACATTTTCCAGGGAAGCGCTATTTTGTTGATGCGCACTCAGCAATTAACAGTGACGTTATCCGAAACCAGATATATTTATGTATTTTGCATAATATAATATGTGATCATAGTTAGACACATTAGTAGATAGGTTGGAAAGGTACTCAGTACTACACATCGACACCTACTCATTGTATGAGTCAACGAACATCTGGTGTTAGGCAAGTATTGACGCAGACGACGTTGAATGGATTAGATATTGACAAAGACTCTAATCATATTTACATAATATTTATTATAAAGCGATTACTATTAACCATTTCTATTACTATATAATTTTTATTACTTGGAATGATATTGTATGAAAATACAATAACAAAACAAGTTAAGCACTACGTGCTAGACGCAATTGTGTACTATATCGATAACATCGAAACAGTTGCATAGAAATGCCAAGCCCTTATGGTATACAAATGCCGGCAACGCGTTCTATTTGCGTCCATTGTTTTGATCCACAAAAATACATCGATGGAGCCGCGATGGGACGGATAGGCGAAGTTTGAAGCAGTGAGCGTTTGTTGCGATTGGCAACGAGCGTGAAATGTGGGGCGACGCAGCTGAGCCACTCACCAGATCGATACTTGATACGCACAACGCGCTCTGAATGTCTTCGTGACCGGATTTTAACAGCACTTTTTCTCAAAGCAAAGAAACAATAAACTCACTCTCGAGAAAACTAAACACCGCGTAAAATACGAAAAAAAACTGGGTCTCCGAGTTTAACTCGTAACATTCTAAATGGCGCGAGTGAACTGCATTCATTTGATTTGATGCGTTCTTCAGGCGTGAGTCAGTCAAGGATAACAAATTAAGTTAGAACATAAATCTATCGTTGTAATGAAGATAAATTGAAATTTAGCAGGGCCGTAAACTTTATTCGAATAAGCTGTATACATATTTCAATTGATTCGGATCGTGTTTGGCTTGAAATAGGTATAGAAACCTAGTAATTCAACTAAGTAATCCCAAGAGCACATCGTGTTCGCAATATTAATCCAGGGTTTATCTATATTCCTCCGACACTCTAATGTTACGATACCAAAACAAAATAGAAAGTAATCTCCAAGAGGCTTTAGTAATAATTCTTTCGTTTCCGCAAAATAAGCAAACCGTTATTGCCTTTTATAATAATAAATGAAATTGGCATTGGTATTAGACGCCAACCACTAAGCCAATATCCTGCCATCCTAGCATCTTTGGTTGTTTTTATGGTAAACCTTCTCTATCCACATGATCTTACATAAAGCTATTTTATCAAAAACGCACGAATTGAATTTAAATCTAGGCATATACCTAGACATTGTTAGTTACCAAGATATCTTGTTACAAGCACTTCTTTACTAGCAAGGCACTGATCTGTGACGTAATCTGGGTTCAAGCGACTGTGCCGTTATAGTGAAATTTTACTGTTTTTCTTGTTCACCTTATTAAGCTCTTTTCCTTCTAAAATTGTTCGTCTAAAATTCGTGGCTTTTTTAATCTATCAAGTCAAACATGTACCTAAGATTATGAACAACATTATTGACTTAATGATTATTCAAACTTGCACTAATAATTTTACTAAAATTAAAACGTTCAAATCCGTGTCTAACGTGTTTACCTAATGTAACGTTAATCAAATGGTAAATACAAGTAAAATGATGTGACTAAATGTGAACTGATCAATACTGCAGGTTCGACATGATCCGTATGTACTTTAAAGAATGGTTTCGGTTTTATATCAACTTTTCGTAGAAATGTCGAGTTTTGAATTTGCTCGTTAAAAATCCGCTCATTCTAAAACATCAGAAACGTCAACCGTTCAATATTCGGTTCCTGAAAAGGATCACACATGAGCAGCTCGATGTTCTGGTACCTACAAGTATTTTTTCTAATGGAAAGAAAGAACGAACGAAAACTAACCCAAGAGCGCTGAATATCAGCGCTCTTGGGTTACTTAATACCTATCTTAAATTATCTTTTTCTTGCTTTTATTTAACATCAGGAGTCACGCAATGCTGCCAATTTTCTTCAATTCTTCATAATAACGTGTATATGACCAATTTTGTCAAAACAAACGTTCATGCATACAATGATCTTCGCCGTTGACTTTGATCACGAAGCAGACCGGTCACTTAGTAAGATTTGGTTGATGAGCCGTGACAGCCCGAGGCTATTTCCATAATAAATAGTTATGAGTAGTCGGCCAATCCGTTATCCGTCACGCTTCGTCCACACTCTGGCTTTACTGAGGTACTTATTTTATGGGCCTGTGCTTTGTATAACGTTTGTGTAGCCTGAAATAAAGATTTATTATTATTTACTACCGAAACCAACTGACAAACTATACAGGTCATATCGTAGTTTATATTTAGCTGATGTCTCAAAACATGATCTCTTTTTGACTAATATTCACTCATTTTATTCAGTTTCAAAATAAAATAAATAATATTTGTATTGTATTTTTCTGACCTGTCGCAATAATCGAGAAGCGTTAGTTTTTACACTGTCACAAATTCTGACGAAAAGCGGTAAAGTAAATTAGAAAGTCACAGAGATCAGCTAATTACAAAATATCCCAAAATATCAAGAAAAATGAGAAATCCTCCCAATACAATTCGAGCTCAGATTGATGAGTTACATTTACGTATATCATAACTTCGGATTTAAAACCATCTGAGCTCACCAATAACCGCAGCCATTAAAATATTTACAGATATCGCAATCACTATAAATTGTATAGGGTATCAAACACTTAATGACTCGTATAGAATCGTTACATTTGATTGCAACACAGTTTATTGCACCACGCGAGAGTTTTATCAGTATGTGTTTCATTGTCTTGTTTTGAAAGATTACTAACCTTTTTCACTACCGATTAAACCGATTCAAAAGTAGTAGGTATAAACGATACTGCTAACACAATATTATTTGTTCTTTTATAACTAAAATCCTGTGGCCAGACTACTACGCAAAATTGACTGTTTTTAAAAATCGAATAAAACGACTTCAATATGTTCATCATTTATTTAGGTAAGGCTTACTTCTTTCACTCCCTTTGGGCTGGAATTTCTTCATGAAATTTCTATGGGATATATCTTATAAGAAAAGAATCAACCAAATCACTCCGCAATTATCCTAAAAAATACAGCCAAATTAATAAACTCCACCTTTGTTTAAGTCGGTTAACAAGGGATGAAAAAATTAAGCCTAGTTTTCATGAATTTCGGCCATGTTACTATGGGTTATACAACTGATAAAATAAGCGACAATTGCAATCAATAATTGACGATTAGACTCAACCATATTAGAATTCACTTACGGCAAATAAATCAATTTCCTCTCCAATGTCGAAATCATTGACGTTCAACAAAATTGTAAATACTATCACCGTCCCTGGGAATAGTTTAATAAACGTGAGTAATCGTAATAATTATAACAATCATGATGGTACTAAGTATGGATGAGTTTGGTTAATTTACTTGAATAATTTAGGCGTGTGCGGTCCGACCTTGAGCTTGCTCCGCTCGGTTGCACCTAGCGGTTCCGGTTGCTCTGTCTCGTCACACGAATAGGAAACTTAGAGAAATGAAACTCTCATTAGTCACATTTTCTAGTGCTTTCTAGATGCAACATTTAACTACCTGCTGCTAACAATGAACGCTCAAGAATTGCGTGACACTCGCAATATTTTCGTTTGTAAACGACTGAAATCTTTTTCAATGAATCAGCGCGGTTAAAATTAAACGTACCCTATTAAACTACACGTAAAAGCTGATAGCAGAAGTCATAGTTTTCTGGTTAAATAGAAACTGAAAAGTTTCGCTTCCATACAGTTTATAATTCTAATGGTCTCGGCCCAGACACATTGCTGTAGATGTGTTAATTTATATTCCAAAAGTTACACGATATTATTATAAGATAATATGCATTATTTGAATCAGAATTGGCGTGGTGGAAGCGTGGTTCCGTAACGAAGTAATGTAGAACAGCCGTATTGCGATCGATCCAATTATACCAGGTTATGTCATCGAGGGGAAATCCTATGGTGATAAATCCTTATTCCCATACCTTATTGCCTGGATGGAATGGCACTTTGTATGAGATATGTTTTGTTGCTACTACTTCGTGTATTTATACATTCCTCAAAATGGAAATGAAAACACATGACGTTTCCGCACTCATTAGGGTTTCCTGCCTTCGACGTAACAAAACAAAATAAGACCGAGTTTGTTTTCAATGTCGAAATAATAGGAACCCTAATTGTCATATTGCAGGGTATGGACTGTCTTACCTATGTGTACGACTTTTTTAGTTTTTATATTTATTAATTGAATAGTTCATTGTTATAATTATAATGAAATAAATCATTTTATTGAATACTTTCCTTTCCTCTTTTGGGGGGTCCAGTAGCTCGCGTCCGAAAATGTGCCCTTTGAGTCTCTAAACGTACTCCCTGGACGTTGCTGAAGGAGCAACAACCTGAGTTGTATTGGTGTTGTTATGGGCGGAGGCAACCACTTAACGTCAAGTGGGCCTTCAGCTCGTCCCGTCACTTAAGTAATGTAAAAAAAACTACAATTTTTATAAAACGAAAGTCATAGCGTGCTTACTTGATTTGTCGAGACACAAAAGTGATAGTTCTACGTCCCACATGATGATATTTCAGCAAGTACTTTCACGAACGACGAAGACATAAATTGAGAGCTAGTAATACGATCTTCTGTCTCTGGTTCAGCAATCGCTAAGCAATTCATTGAGCCAGTGAAATCAAGAGAGCGTATCCGTGTCTATGTTTCGTCTATTACTCTAGTAAACAGAGCCTTTTCTATAGTATAATTTAGTTACAAGCTTTAGTTGGAAATACGCCAAATTCGATTTGTATGTGGAACTATTATTTGGAATTATCACAATGGATTTATTTGGTATTGTATTGCTTAAGTAGAAAGCTAATGAAACAAACTGCCATAATGTTAATAATGAGTAAACTAGCTAAAAAGTACTATTATCAAACAAACTTAAATGCATTTTGAGCGAGTTTTACGAAACTCATTAATTTTTAATATATCCTTTTCTTAGAACAATATTAAATATTTATTTGTCTTGGTTAGTAGGTACGCATCTTCTTAGAGATATGAAGAGTTCATTTAAATAAAATATTTCAATTTGTATTATTTATACATTTTAATAAAATTATAATACGTTTTATTTATTTATTTAAATTATATTATAACAAAAAAAAGTCTTTATGTCTGTTTGTTCCGGCTAATCTCTAAAACGGCTGGACCGATTTTGACGGGATTTTCATTGCGAGATATCTGATGTTATAAGGAGTAGCTTACCTACTAAGTAAGGCTACTTTTATTTAAGAAAAGAAGAGAATTTTCCAAAAAAAGGTTATTTTCCAAGCACACGAGTAGTGTACTCTATTATCTCATTAATAGACTATGTTATCCACTCGTCTCGTCGCTGAAGCGATTCATTAATTAGTTTAATCAGCTCCACCTCGACCCGGTTAATTTGAAACCGAGCCTTATAACAAGAAATTCATGTTGTTGTTCACAGGCGGTATCTATATGTTAACTCCACACAACAGATCTAAGAAACACTAAATTGTTTCTCATTGCCTGTATTAGCTTTACACTAAAAATGAGAATTACTAATGAAGTTATGCATACACATAAATATCTTTATATATCTGAATCGTGTTGTCATAATATTTACTCAACGCATTATTAGCTAATGCATTAAAAGTAGTACAACTGCGTGGAAATCATTCTGCCACCTTATTAATATTGACCTTCACACTATCATTGATATCTATCATATTTACAAAAAAAGTTTATTATAATTTTTCGAGATAATCAAATTATATATTTATGAAAGTATAAAACTTTTGATATTAATTCAACTGGTCGCATCTGAACAGCATATCAGATTGTACTAGTGACTAGTGTAAAAACTAATTAAAGTAAAAAGTTTATATATTTCGAAAAAGAAAATTGAAAGTTGAAAACATTCAATATTCTTCCAAAAATTAAAAATGTAATTTGATTATCTCGAGAAATTAAACTACTGTAAAAATGATAGATATCAAAAGTTAAAAAAAGTTATTTGATTATCTCGAGAAATCAAAATACTTTCATGTATAAAATATCTGCACTGAGGTGATCACATTTAGAATTCTGACAAAAAAGGGAGGCCCCAAACTATAAATAATAAAGGGCATCTTTTTACCCCAGAACTTTATAGGGATGAATGCCTGTCAAACATCCCTTCTTCAAAAGAGTTTAATAAAAATAAATAAATTTGCAAATACGACGCCGCAGGATGATTATTCTCCAGTTTTTTAAACACATTTATCTTGATAATGAAAATGTACGCCATTTTCTTTCTCTGAATAATATTTCCACAGCAAAACATCTCTAGCATATTAATTTTCATAATCCGCATTCATTTGTCATTCCAATTTATTCTCCATTTCATAAAGGATAGCAGCCATAACCCTCAAGTAATGCTCTACCTGCCCACAACCAGCCCACATCAGCGCTTTGCAAATCAAAATTGTTGAAGTTTAACACAGAATATGTTATTTTCTAGATTATCGTAGAATCAGAACTATCGATTCTTTATGCTTTTTAACAACTGGTTTATGAATGCTGTATCTAATACCTTGAAACGAGCAATTCTTGTAATATGTTTCGTGTATCTCTGAAACGACACCAACGATTTCGATGAAATTTTGTGTTTGGATAGGATTTTGCTATATATTTACCTGTTTAATTGTATTTCTTGTAAAAACGTAGATATATTTATACAAAAATACGATTTTGATAGAAAATTTAATACAGCGCCATCTCCTTAATTTTTGTGGTACTTGATGGGTAATCTACTGTTACTTGAAAAAGATATAATTTCAGCAATATAAAACGAGCGAAGCTCGGTCGCCCAGGCACTTCATTTTACAAGTGACTCAATACTTATTTCCTTATTTCTCGCCCTTACCATTTTACAAAAGAAACATTCAAATCGGTATACACTGGGTAAAGAAAAAGTCACAGGAAGCAAAATACGCAATTTTGCTTATTCGGATGACATATTCGTTCCAGTTACACATTTCACAGGTTATTTTTTTTTATTATGGGCCCAATCTAAAATCATGCCCTTTCAAATAAAAAAAGGAATTTTCAAAATCAGTTCATAACTGACGGAGGTCTGAGGTAAAAGACATGAAAAAAAATACAGCTTAATTGATGATAACCTCCTCTGAAGTAAGTTCAAAATTGAACAGAAACGTACTTGTCACACCACACGTAGGTGGAAAGGACCCATGGTTGTGTGGCCCGTAAAAGGTACATAATAAGGGGCGTTCGCAGTCTTTACATTCAAGTCACATTACCTGGGACATGTACCGACGTGACGGGCGCGTCAGAAATTCACGTCGCCATTCAACGCGTCGGGTAACATGGGTACTTTGTACAACACTTCTTTTCATAGAGGTCAAAATTTTAAAAGGTGCTACTACAAGTGAAACTACGCAGTAGACGAGTGTATAATGACGTCGGCGCCTGTGTTGGAGCGGATGGCATCATTTTTAATCTGAGTCATACTGGTACTTACTCGCTCACCGTTAACATCTGGATTTGTTTACAAACAGGCCCTACTTCTCGCGACAAATTTCCGTGTTACTGTTAACAGGACAATTTTCTTCAGTCAGAAGACTTGTAAAATAATTTAAAAGTATTGTGTGACATAGACATAGGTTCAGGACATGAAACCAATGTAACGAACCAGTGACGTTATGTAATTCATTCTAATTTCCCGAGGGGCTAATGATATCCTTAAAAGCTATTTCGGTTTCTGACACCGTCGCGTGTAGGAGCTTGAGGCAATTTCGGTTTAAATTCCTTCCAATTAAGTATTAATTCGATTAAGAATCAATTTACGAGGCTCGAAGTTATTTTTGCACTCTGAGATACCTACTTTTGGGTAGATTTTACGCCTTTACATTATCTGCGTCGTTTCCTCAGTTATTAAGCCGGTTATAAAAATCCGAAGGCTCGAGTTGGATAGCTCTACATCAATTAGGAAAAAACCTTGCTGCCAACAAAAAGTAATGTTTATGGACATGTAATGGAAAAGCTGAAGGTAAGTTGCCTGCCAGACGAGCTCATCGCGCCGCCATTGTACCGCGACCAGCCTCATGAAATATGTACGCATCACTTCAAAGAGGCCCCCCCACCTCCTGCTTGTCCTTACCGGGGTGCGCAAGGCTTATTGATATAATTATAAACAGTTTTTAAAGACGTCTAAATAATACGCAGTATACTTGACGAACTGTAACGGTGCTGGTCTCGCATACATTCCCACATAATTCGTTCGAAAACCTGTTTATATTGTCCGATTGTAAACTTGAAACAGAACCGGTCAACGAGCGCTATCCGCGGAGGGGCTTGTGATTGACCTCACTTGACGAGATCTCTGGGAAAGGATAATAAACAACCAAATATCTTAGGCCAAGTATTGTATTGGTAGTCCAGTATTAAGACACCAGTAGTCCGATATTAAGACGCCTGTGACATAAGTTTTAAAGCCCATTATATTCGAAAGATATTTATTAATATAGCGGGCTACACAAGATATGAATTGGAAGAATCTGGTAATTTCTGACGACATGCAAGCACCGCCTTAACTACAAACTATTACACACCCTAATAATCGAATCGAAGCCTACAAAGTGACCCGAATTATCAGGTTTTACACTATCCTCACGTTTTGTGTTACATAAGCTTGTAATGAAGGTATAAACTGTATTCTACTGCCTGGTCTTCCAACCTATCTAGCGAGTGCCAGGGATTGAACTTGGAAGCCATTGGGGGCACATTATCTTGTTGGCACCAAACTTTTTTTACGGTACCACATTATAGTAACTCAAATCTCAGATGGTCACTGATTTTCCAACATGTGCTTGACATGAGATGCATTAAGGCTAATAAAATTGATATCCGGTTCCCTTTGATTTTGATATCCATTAGCATATCAAAGGGACTGTGCGGTATTTTTGATGTGGAATTTTCCTTTGCATACAAAGAGCAAGTTCTTAGACTCTTAGAGAGAAATACTAGACATATTACATCGCTCTTGATCCTGAAATTGATTTGTGTCCTTTTTATAAGTATTCCTATTCGTAATTATGTATGTATTAGTGTTGAAATGTCCATATTATTGAACATTCAGTTATCGAACCCGTTATCTGGTTTTATAGTTTTATAGTACTCATTTATGTTCCAAGTTTGCTAGTCAACATACCATTTTAGTTTACAATATAAACATTTATTTATCCCACGCGATATCCTACGTTTCACTGTATACATACGAGTGGGCAGTAAGCGAAATCTTTCTTAATTATTACGGTTCCTTGAATAAGTAATAATGACTTTCACTTAATCTATTAATATCTGCTAAAGGTCAAATCTTGATACTTATACAACAATCATGTGATCAATGGACCTTCCAAGTCCATGGTTCAAAATCTTCAAGTTAACCAATAAGTAATATATATGAGGGATCTTCTATTTAAACCAATATTGCCGAACAGAAAAAAAAGCCACATGTACAACTATACTTTATGTGAAAGAGGAAGAAGACTAAATAGGTACAGCAACAATAACTCATAAAGACACAAAACATATAACAAAAATATAACAAAGCAATATAACTAAAGTTTTCTTGGGAAACTTACTTAATAAAATGTTCATCCAGGGGGGAGGGGTAAACTGCCGATGTCAGTGTCGGTACGTCCACCAGTCGCCACAGTGCATAATATTCCCAAGGTAAACAAAGATTACGTAAACTCAATCCCACGCACGCACGTCACCCTATCGATTATCAAACTTTCGAATACGCCCACTTACATTTTAGAAACAACTATGAGTCCTGTCCCAGCCTCCACTCCACGAACCGGCCAGATTCCGTGCCCTTGAATCGTACAGGTTATGTTATCGATAAAGCACAACACGCGCACTGACAGCTCGGACAATAATCACAGGTCAAGTTCGGAGCCGGTATCCGGAAAAGTTCAATGAAAGTGGCGATTAGATTGAGAGTTTATGAGCCCTATGAGTACGACTGCGAGTCGCGTGTGTGGCGATTTGATAAACATGCGAAGTGTTTATGTGATTACCGACCGTCGTAATGTTAGTCGGGGACGATACTCGTGCCCCGTGGTCGAGCGCTGACTGAGTGAGCCGCTAGGGCGCCGCGAGGCGAGTGCCGCTGTGGAGGAGCGAAGCCCCGCGCGCCGCCGCCGCCGCGCCTGACGCCGCCGTACCCGAGTGCGCGCGCCTATCCAACCACCGCATCCCAAATATTTACCAATATTTTTATAATGTTATTAAATTATCCCTTTAGTAAATTGCACTACCCTTACACAGGCAGGTAATTCACTGTATTTAAATGAATTTTACAGCTTCCACAATAAGAAAGAAAGATCTATATTGATGGGCTGAATGAAGGTATGTGGTTTTATTATTTTAATGCAAAATCTTCTTAAACATAAATTATATTATTAAAACCTTTCCTTACCGTCTATTTTATATATCGAAAACATCTGCAATCAATGTATCGAATCT
Source organism: Aplocera efformata (assembly GCA_921293045.1). Lineage (NCBI taxonomy): Eukaryota > Metazoa > Arthropoda > Insecta > Lepidoptera > Geometridae > Aplocera > Aplocera efformata. Next base: position 9,665,247 of record OV121039.1, read on the forward strand.
TACAAACGACGAACTCACCCTTCGGATAAATGCGCTAATCATTCAAGTCATTATCCTAGACAAAAGCTTTGGGCAAAATGTTTGATCTGATAAATTGTATATGAACCTTAATAAATAACACTTACACACATAAAAACAGTAAACCATAGGGCAAAGGCCATTCCTAGACTTTTATTATTTGGATATTCCCATTTCTATTTCTTGGTTGTTGTATCTTTACTGGTATTAACATATTCAAGGAAGGCAGACTAAGTAGAAACAGTCGAGATTTAGGGATTTGTGTTAACTGAGAGCTCCGATTTTACGTCCCGATAGTGAATCCCAAATTGGGGGAGATTGCAGAAGGGCTTCGCGATGAACAACCCACATGCAAGATAATTGATCTGTATACGCATAGAAATTAATAATGGTTGAGGTTAGTAAATATTGATTAAGTGACAATATAATATTTAAAGCCTTATACAAAGACATAGAAACTCTTGTTTATCTCCAAAAAAATCTACATATTTTCTTCAAGAATTATGATTTCAATGTGTTTTAATATGTAAATTACGACTCCAAAAGATACAAAATAAACGAGATCGTAATTTATTCTGCCTTATCAGCACCACCATACGCCTAAATTTTAATGGATGATAAATATTATTTGTTGCAATTCTTCAATACATCAAGGAGGGAGCTGAAGTCACTCGGTGTCAGGGGCAGGTGATTGAGTCTTTATCGTTGGTGCCGCAACCCGGGGTGCAGGCACCAAGCCATTCATTTATCATAAGGAGTTTTTAAGTTTTTTGCGGAACCCCAATAGCAGTTCGAGAGCAACTTAACATTTTCTTTTTAATCTGTGACGGTTTTTCTTCGGATTCTTTAGCACATACTCGTACTATTAATCACTAGACAATCAAACAATTTATATTCAATACCTTTATCGTTTTTTTTTTTTTTGTGTTTGTTCAACTGTTAGCGCGTTGGATGCTTTTAGCAAACCTTGTTTAGAGTTCAATATAAAAATAGCCGTCTTAAAATTGTCATCAAAACCATTTTGTTACAGTGTTACCGAAATAAAAGCCGTCAAAACTTGGCGAATAAAATGTTATGTAGGCCTTTTGAAACTCTCGAAGCGCTCATTAAGATGATAAGTGTTCCGTTTTAATATTAGATCCGGAACACTAAAAAACGTCAAAGTTAAGTAGTGACATTTTAATAAAATTACGGGATACCTTTACCACTCGTTATATAAGTGGAGGAAGATTACGGGAATGGAACAATAGGGGATATTTTAAGTCGTGCATTTTTCTCGAGAAGTGCCGTAAAATTCCGAGTCGCCGTTTTGTTTTTATTGCCGTTGGGATAATGGTTGATTTTGACCAGGTAGGGTAAGGAGGGAAGGGAAATGAAGGAGGCAGAGCTACCTGCGGCTTACTTATGGTTTAAGTTTGCAGTGTAGCCCACTAACCCGGCTCACAGTTCCAGACTTCCAAGAAAGCCGCGAGGCCACTCACCGGCGTATACAATAACTCGATAAACGTGGAAATAATCCCCGTCTGGCTTATTGGACACGCAACGGTTTCAACTTGCGACAGGCGAAAAGTAACTTTACGGTATCGTTAAAAATTAGGCTAGGTAGACTTCCATCGTAGTTACATAACAGTGTAACCTTAATAGACGTTTCAAAAATGTGTCTATTTAATCGTCAAAATCTTAATTTATTGTGAATGTTTCCTGAAAGTAAAATATTAAGCTGCATAGAAATATGAAATGAACACTAAACGAGATTGCTGCTACATACCTTCTTGCAACATAAATACAGCCAGAGCTCCATACCTAACGGGAGAGCTCATCTGCGGGCCATTTCCTGTTCAGACGCGGTGCGCATCGCATGCCCCTAAATACGTATACCTATGTACTACCAACCTGATACGAAATCGGTAGTACCTACAGTAAATCGATTACTCGAAACAGGTTTGTGGATCGTATACCCATTAAGCGCGAAATAGTAACATTCAATGTGATTAAAAATAATAATTAATACCATTCATGCTAAGTACCAGCTAGACGATTTTGCAAAACACAGCGGAGATAAAGCGCAGACTGTTTACATTCGTTCTACAGGAATAAGTTGTTGTAAACTGTTGTTGCATTGTGAGCGTACGGCTCTCATTCATCTTAAACCTTTTCAAATGCACGGTTTAATTCTCGCCAGACGAAAACAACGCCCAGCCAGCCACTGCCGTTGTGCCGCGTTCCCTGAGATATAAAAACGTTCATTTGCATTGGTGCTGCCGCGGTTCCACTATTTATCCAATGTTACACAGACGCATAATAAGGGAACACGGCTTTGAAGACTGGCGACAAAACCATTAAAAATCTGTGTAAAAATATTCATAACAACCCTGAGGATGATTAATTAGCCGACTAAAGAGATTGCTGCATGTGATTTTCAACTTTACTAAGTAATAGCTGAACTACAATTTAAGTTTACTACGAGACCGCTGTTAATGATAATGTGGATGAGTTGTAAATGAATACGCACTTGTTTCGAGATAAATAGAGGGACATTTCAAAATTTCAGCTTTCGCAATTTCTTTTTATGGGTGCTTGCTCTATCTCCTATTTAAATACAGTTAGTGCTTTCTTTCGTGCCAAACAGATTCTTCATTTTTGTAATGAATAATTTGAACGAAACAAATTTGTATCGATTGATAATGTTTAAACATTTGTTTTGGCTGACACCTCGAAAAACTTATATCGTTAGTATTCTGTGACCGCGTTCTGCCGCCGCGTTTGTTCACATGTAAAGGTATACTATTACAATGTAGAGAACACAGTGGAATTTATGACCCCCAATTAAACAATACAATTTAGAACGCAGAACGTGAACGCGAAACGCTTGAACGCTTGACCGCCTTCAGTCTGCAAAATCCCTAAACAACACTTGACCGCGGCGCCTTGCCCACGTTTTACTCGGCCCACGATGATTCAAGGCATTATCTAGTGATTATTTATAATAAAAAGTTTCTACTCTAGTACGTTAGAAGTAAAATACTAAAACTGTTCTGCTTATGTAAGATCAGAGAAACAAATTACAATGACTCGGTCAGGACACAATAAGATATCGTGATAATTGCCTAAAAGAAATAGTTTTAACGTTTTATTAGTAAGATAGCTAAAATAAACCGATAATACATAATAATAAATCAGGTATTCTACGCTAACTTGGGTTAAAATGCGAATCAAAATAAGCATACATAGCAGGGCTACCAAACCTTCGAAACGATGTTTGGATTAATTAAAAGTCAGACGTCTGCCACGGCCCGGGTGGTCCTCTACATAAGCCGAGGTAGGCATACCCCATCCAACCAGTAATAACAACTTATCTTCATAGCTACTTTCATTTCCGCGTCCAAGTTATCGCCAATTTTCAGACGGTTTCCCCTCGTACAAATATGAGGTCTGAGATAAACTCGTATGTTTGTACCTACAATGTTATTACTAAAAAAACTGTAAATTTGAAGGATAAATAAAAACATCGCTTAAATTAAGCCTACTTTTAGTTAGGTAATTAACTTTTAAAACAACGGTCAACATAAGACTTGCCGATAAAGTATCGTGTAAAATTTAATATTTCAGCAGTGATTCAAATTGCAAATAATTACCATTCAACCAAAATTAAATTGAATAAAAAAAATTAACAAACATGTTTTATTTAATTTTATTTTGTGTGGTTGCCATTTGCTGAAACTAGTCTGATTTAATATCATGAAACCGTTATTAAATTAAATATAAAGCATAATCACTATTTAATAGGTACATCCAAGTTATCTGAGTATCAGATAAAAAGTTAAATACTGACGATGACATTTCAACTGATTGATTTTCATCAATTTGCCATTTTGCTTAGGAGAGTGGAGATCATTTTGGCCTAGGGGATAGACGCTGACTTTCAATCCTAGTTCGCTGAATCAAACCCAAACGTGCACCAAAGAACTTTTTCCGATGAAAAATTTAACTCGAATTGATGTGTTCCAGTGGAAGGGTGTGGGTGCCGGTGATCACATGCACACGAGACGTAACATCGACAACAGCGAGGTGTGACTTGGGTTTTCTCATACTTCGGTCGGGGAGGGCCTTAGTCGTATTGCCGTTGTTATGGGCGGAGGGAACCACTTAACATCAGGTGGGCCCGTCACTGTTGTTATATTAAAAAAAAACTCACTCTCCCTTGTCGCGAGTAGGCCGGTATCCCTGCACTGGGAACATTAAAGGCTGATACGGATATTTAAGGCAGCTAGAACAGTACGTGACTCGTTCTTGGAGCAGGTAATTTTATGTGGGCTGTTTCCGAGCTCTTGGAAATCGTCTCTGATGCCAGTTGTGATTTAGTAGCCATTTTTCATTTGTATCGCACGTGTTGGACTCGACACCCTCGGGGCTCTATCTACCATAGCGATTGGACGAAAACCTTGTAGGATCGCTGTCCGTTGACCTGTCTGTCGGTCTGTCACTAGCTTTTTAGCTAAGACAAACATTATAGATGTAAAACTTTTATCTAGTCTCGTTTTTTGTACTTTTAGTAAAGAGAAATATTATCAAAGGAAGTACAAACGGACCGAGAGACACTGTAGACCTATAAATAATGTGTCTTTGGATATGGAACCCCAGAAAAACTAAACATCAAAGAAATGAAAATTAGAAACATGGTAAGCGGAGTGAAATGTGATTTCCAAATTCAATTTGCAGGATCAGGTGAAGATAGGCAAAACATTTGCTTATTAGGCAGATGCAATAAATTGTGCCAGCAAATGGAATTTGAATTGGTGATAAAAATGTGACATGACTAAAATCGAGCTAAGTGTAACATAAACGTTTACACACTCATACCTCTGCACTAGGATTCCCTGTGTCGCAGATGGCATGGACAAACACAGAAACACAAGACAAACGCCCAAGACCCGAGAACAAACTTCATGCTCACCGCACAAAGTGTGCCCCGGCCGGGAATCGAACCCGGGACCCCTCGCTTCGAAGGCAGGGCTACTACCACTAAGCCAAGGAGCCGTCAAATTTCGTTTTCTCACTCATACTTCTACTCTAGGTTTCCCTGTGTCGCAGGTGGCATGGATAACAAACAAGGACCGAAAATAAACTTTTCGCCCATAAGACAAAGTTTGTCCCGGCCGAAAACCGAATCCGGGACCTCTCGCTTCGAAAGAAGAGTTAGTTACTAAGCTAAGGAGCCGTCAGCCTGTGACCCTTTTAAAATGCACTAAAACGAATGGTACGAATAAAAACTACTGCAGTCGACGATGGTCATTAGCCCGCTCGACATTCGTTCAGAATGCGCCGCAATCCATCGGACCGCTTTTATAACACTGGTTGCAAAAATAACCACTGTCCGTGAATGAAAATATGAATGAAATCACAACTCGATGTATCAATGTGGTCTGCATTCTGTTTTCGTATTCAAACGTCTTTAACAATGAGAGCTTTTCATTTAAGTACGATTTAAAAATAATTAAATACTGCTTTGATAGACGATTCTGTTTGGTTGGCACAAAGTTGGTAGTAAATTCAAAGTCACGGAAACAAATATTTTGTTTGGTTGTTGGAAAAAGCGTATGTACTCTATAGACAAAACTCACTTCGTTATTGTTTCGTCTTGTGTGCGGCAATTTCGTATCTCGAATGTTTATTTTCATTTGATTCAAATGTTTCACTCGAATGTTGACATTGACATTCAATTTGTTTTTGACATCCTGCCTACTACAAAGCAACGCCATCTGGTATCGATGTTGGAAACATATTCGGGAAATGCCCTCATTCTCGTTTTACTAAAACCATGTAATTTTCTCAGACATTTTTGGAAATTTCATTGTTTGTTGATCTATCCTACGGGAACCAAATCTTCAACTCACAGCCGTGATCTCAGGTCTTCTGAAACATTGCAGCTAGCAACTCCTCTGCACACCACTTCGTTTCGTGCAGATTCCTTCGAGGTAGTAGCTGTTCGGCTCTGGAACTCTCTGCCAAATGAAATTCAAAGAGCACCTAGCAAGCTTTCTTTTAAAAAACTTGTTCATCAACATTTCTTGGCGAAGCTTGTAGCTCCAAAGTGATTCTTCATCATCAGCCTCATCATTATCATCATGTGTTTATTATTGTTATATCTTTTCTTTGTATTTTATTTATTATATTATTCTCTTTTTTGTATTTTTTTTTTTATGTTTTAATAAGCAGGTTAGATATATTTATATATAATTATATTTATTTTTATCTTATTTATTTCTTTTCCAAACTTTGTCTATAAATATATATATTTTAATTGTTAGCACGCCAACCTCTATCTCGACCGGTGAGGTTGGCTGGTAGAAAATGCTTTTTAGCGTTAAGCCCACCTTTTGTATATGTGCAATAAAGTATCAAATAAATAAATAAATAAACCATACCTTTTTCCGGGATTAAATTAAGCCTATGTGAAATTATAGACTTTAATCTATCTCTGTGCCAAATTTCTAGCGTGATTGAGTAAAAAATCCATACAACAGAAGTTTGCATTTATAGTAAGATAACTCATACATTCATACATACATTACAGACGGTTGTCCAAAAAACCTCCGGCCATAAAAAGAATCTAATGAATAATCAAAAACGTTGAAAAGGGAGTTGTGAAATAATGCACAAGTTAAATTTATTTGTAATACGAAAAAAAGTGTACAAAAGTGGTCCAGTCCCGTTTAGGGTCGCCCGTGATCCCTTAATGGCGGACCGAAGGACCAATTATATCAATTAAATACTTAACGATTATTCAGCCTACTTTATTTTTACTCCCAAAGGAAACTGCCTTACAATTCATCTGAAAATAGAGTTAAATCACTTGAGTCTCAATTAAAATTGGAAAATACTGTGTAGCTAAATATATAGTAAGTTTAACAGGGGTGTATGGTTTGTTTGTATATGTTTTCGCAGTACAACCGAAACCCCCTCCACAAGCACAGGGTTCAATTTTACATTCTGCACTTTCACGAGTAAATAGGATATTGTCATAATTATATGACATTATTTATTCATAATTTTACGCACATTTTAATGTGATTAAAGTAACCAGGTGACATGACGGCCCAACTGATGTTAATCGGTTACCGCCTCCCATAGACAACATCAATACGGTCCTACCCTACTGAAATGGACCACATGGACAAATGAACATGGATCGCCCAGAAACATCCATGAACATTTTTTTTATTTTGTAATCTGGCTCCCATATCTACGCTTAGTTTGGGGCTAGATGGCGATGTGCGAAAAGTCCATGAATATTTATTTATTCATAGATTTGCATCCATATGAGTTTACTAAAGTATCGATTCACTATGCGACATAGGTATTAGCCGTGTAACATACAGGTAAAAGCTGAAACCTTACGAAATGTAGATTTTTTATTATCGTTGTATACAAAATAAAAAAACACAAAACCTCATAAGGAGGTCATAAGGAGGTTATTGTTTGGAGGGCCGCGTTGTTAAGTATTTAATGACATAAATATTCTCCTTCGAAACTCATTTAAGGTAACGCAGAACCATTAAGCTGGCCATTTAAGTCGACCTCCAACGTTTTATTGAACCACTTATTTATGTACTTTCGCATTTATTAGTGTTACGAATAAAAGGATGAAAACAATACATACTCGTACTTTTGTTTTTGCTACAAATTATAGAGAGAACTGTTCAAACAATTTGCTTCGGTCGTTTGGCTGTAAAAGAATTAAACATTTTGGGACAATGTTGCTCGCATTCGTAGGTAAATAGATACCCTCCCAAAAATATAAAGGAGAACCCAAAAAAAAAGCCAAAGTAGCAGCAGAACTTGTGCCAAGTTTGTCCGTTCCAGAGTAGTACTGCCACCACACCTGTTAATCATGCAGAAAGTAAGTCAGTAGTCTCACTTGCACACATATGACCTTATTAGCAATTTTATAAAGTCGTAGGGCTGAAGGGACATGCATATATGTGCACATACTCAAAAACACACGCAACACACCTCCACTATACTATCTCATATTATGGGTAATTGGTACTATGATCTTTCTCTGGTACCCAGGCTCTTATGAGGCTGGGTATCCGTGGAAAACCTAACGGAAAAATAATCAAACTTAAAAGCTTTACCGAAAATATAGGTTACATTGAAAATTCTATTGCGCTCACTTTGTCTCCTCATCTCAAGGGTTATAGCTGAAAATCAGTGTTTGCTCTCTGAGCAATATTATTCGCTAAGCTATGAGCCGTTTATTATAATGCAACATATTGTACATGTATATTATTATTATTTTTTTAAACTTTTTATCTAGACACGGACACCCTACGATAAGTAGGTTTTGAGACAATTTTTAGGGTGCCAAAATAAAGATTATTAACAAGTGTATCTATTTCTCATTCAGAGATTCTTGCGCTGTTTTGACTATTGTAATTTGCCTGGACTACAATAACTTTTTGATTAAAGAATTATTATTTTAAGAAATTATACAAATTGGTACAGCCGTTCTGAAGTGATGCGCTTACATGCCTTCGGAAATTGATTTATATATTTATATTTTAAATATAGATGAGGAGTTAAGAAAATTATCAAGAAATCATGAATTGAAATAGCTTTTATGACTGGCCTCACAGTTCAGTTGTTAGTAGCCTAAAACATGCTTATACGCTATGTTTAATTTGAGGCTCGATGGTGCAGAAAGGTCTGTCTTAAAATTAAGTTTTTATTATTTGAAATGTCCATTTAGTTAAATAATAAAGCGTTTCCATTCAAAATAGTCTTACAGCTCTACTTGCACTAGAAATTAATTGTAATATAATTATGACGAATAATTTCATTAATGCAAGAGCTTCGAGTTCCGACTCACTAAAATGGTCTGGAGTGACTCGTGGAAGCAAACTCGGCAGACGCGACTAAACTGATTTTCGTGAAACCAGCTAGTCCGTGTAAGCTGAGAAATACACCATGGCACCTGTAAATTCATTAGTCTAGGCATATGAACCTAAAAATATCGAGAGAGAACAAGATATATCGATTTCGAGTCCATAAAGATGATTAGGTTAGTTAGTTTAATGTGCAGTAGCAAAATTTTTGTGTGTTATTTAAAAAAAATATACAATAAGACTCAAATTTGTTATAAAAACACAACTATATTAATTATTTGTTTTCTTTTTTTTACTATTTATTTTTAAACTTAAAATTGACCTAAATATGATTATTGTATTGCTACAGAAACGAGTACGGGAATTAAAAAAAATTACTAAATTGAATCGAATTATATCGAAATCGAATGTGAAACTGCGGTATTAATGCCGTATTGCAATGGTGATGGCTAAAAGCAAACTTCAAAAGGTTTTTTTTAAAAGCCTCCTTTTTGAATTTGCGTAGTGCTTTACAGAACAACACGGATACATTTTCCTACAATACCTGGTATATCAGCATGCGCGGTGCACGAGCGAGATATTTGCAAGCGGCTTTATACTTTTAATCCCAAACTAAAAACGAAGTATTATAGTCAAATTCAAAGTAAAAAATCTTTAATTCGTTAAATTATTCAAAAAATACTGACAAGCGTCACTTTTTATTTAATTTTTTTTTTTACTTTTTTTATATTTTTACGCGATCTTATTACTAAGTTTAGCCTTGTTCAAACCCTATCCGACCCTCCATGGGGAAGAAACAGCGAGAACTCTAATGGAAGGATTATTTTATTATTTAAATGTTCGACGACTGTTTTTTTGTCTGTTTAGTGTTGTGGTCAATTCCTTTAAGGCAAAGCTAAAATAAATACATAACTGTGTTTTCAGAGCTACGAGAGCAACATGAGGCGAGTTGGTTCACATTGCTATTATTATGGGTAACAAATTAACATAACAATCCTCTCTTAATCCGTCTCATAAAAAGAATACATAATCAATAAATAGATGCCTATGTTACATAAAAATCAATGAAATAGTCGTTTATAAATCAATCAATAGGTATTTTTACCAATTACTAAAAACTTGGTTTGAGTTGGGGATTGTCACAACACTACGGTAAACCTGGTGACATAATATTGTATTGTAATATTGTCATAATTTACCTATAATCAATGAAATTTGGTGTATACGTTTATACAAAGTTTATACACTGCATAAATTACGTTAAGTCTCACAGTGTATGACTTAGATTACAGAAGCAGCTTGTGTAATGCAGGGTGCATAACACAAGGTGACTAGCCCAAAGTAAATGCTTCCCGGAAGCGAATTCAATAGTATAATGTTTTGATAATATCACATTGAATGAGATCAATCCCAGTGATACTGATGGGAGCTAGAGTACAGTTCAAAGAAAGTTAAGCTTGGATTTTAAAAGATTCGGCGAATCGAAACCAAAACCGACGGGTAGTACAAATAGAAATTACATTTAATTGAGTTTCTATTATTACGTATCAAAAGAAGTCTCGGAAAGGGTTGTATTTAGTTTAGCATAACCTCAAAGCGAATTAAGTGCATTGGAAAGAAGATTAAGGGTAGGAAATCTCTGTTCGTTAGCTTATTTCACTCTTTTCTTTTAATCTACGTTCTTCTGTTTACTCTCGTCGAGACATCGTTATCTAATTTTCTCTCGCAATCTACGACGCAGAAACCGACAAGTGGGTTTTCCGGGCTGGCAAACGGGTTCTGGGTTATCGATCAAGGTAAAACGTAAATTAGAAAAGTAGATATAAATTATCTGTGAACTATGGGTTGAATGAAAACTATTTGTAATTTGACATTATCTGTGTACATGTAATATGCTCACTAATTTGTTTACTTGTACGTGTAAATTATGATGTTTCTTAACGATAATTGAGATTAATAAGAATAATTAAGTTTGATTTTGAAAAAAAAGGGAAAAGATCTTTAATAATTTACATTTATACTGATATACACACACACACACACACACACACAGAGAGAGAGAGAGAGAGAGACAAAAATACAAACTTTAGCCTTTATAATATAAGTGTGATGTTGCATATTACAAGAAATAATTAGGACCGTAAAAAAATTAACTACTTCGCATTACTCGTATAATGCGATAAAAACATTTTCAAATCATTTAAGGTTATTTATCCCAATGAGCACAAAAACCTTGATGCACACGACGCGATTATCTTTCCGCATTTCATGAATTTATTTCGTTCTACTGTCGCAAAAGCTATTATATTTTCAGCGAATAGCCGAGGAAATTCACAAAGAAAGGACTTCTGAGAGATCCTAACCTGTAACAGAACCCTAGACAACGCAAGTGGTTGTTACTTTGAGCTGAATGCTGAGAATCGCCCCGCTCGTTATCCACTGAATACCTCGTAAACGAGACTCCTTCATTCGTCTTTCATGATCACACCCTTTCACCGAGCATCCACAAAAATAAGAGCACATTTATTTTACTATCTAAGACATCATCAAATGCAAACGAATGTCGTAAATGTAATCTTAAAAATCATCACCGTTAATTTTCTTTATTCTTGTCTGACAAAGTTCAAAGAAATGTTACACAGAACTTTAAAATAAGATTGCAGGAAGACAAATTTTCATTGCATGGCGTTTTTTACTCATTTGTGACAAACTATGTATTATTCAGGGAAAATCCGCAGTCTTCGTGTAAAGTATGAATAATGAACTTTGTACGGCCACTATCGCCGGCGAACTATCGCGCGTTATCGGAAATCCGGAAATACACCTTTTTGAATAATTTGTGCTTCTCGATGATATTATTATATTTTATTATATTTAGGTTAGGTGTCCACATTTATTGAAATAAATGACGAGATGAGATTTAAATAATACAAAATAATTGGCGCATATGAGACTTTTCTTCCACAGCACGTATTAGGCTCTGTTGCTGTCGCGTTGAAGGTCAGTTTGAATAAGAATACTAAGTATAAAACTTCAAGTTACACAACTAAACAAAATTAAACTGCAAATTAATTTTAAAGGTAGTTCTCATATATTAAACCTCACAGGGCAATTGTATTTTACAAATTAAAGTACAAGAAATGTTCACCGAGTTTTTTCGTTAGCTACTAGCCTTGGACAGTTTTACAACACATACATACTGGACGAAATTACACGTGAAATTGCAAACGCTGAACAATGGTCGCATTCGCATATTCAACAAGACGACGACGAAGCAAATTTCGCGAGGCGAGCCGCCAGCCGTATACTGTCCGAAAAGAAAAATGTGGGACCGAGGGTACGCGAGGTCAACGACCCCGTAGGGCGGGCGGCGTCTACACTACAGCCTTTAGCGCCTACCCAGACCCTTACATTATTTTACGCGACCACGGAACTAGCAACATGTTTTCGCCATAATATCAACAATACTTATAGGTACATTAAACTATCTACATTATCGGACGCAAGGGGTGTCTTCCCCCTGACGTAAACAACATAACTAAATGGGACGTTATTTTTAAAGGACCTAAGGACCGGAAATACGAGGGCTCAGTCCGATATAAGTTACCCATAAATCTATCCCTGGAGACGTCTTACAGTCAATGTCATTTATTATTCAGAACGACAGACCGCAAGTGGACTCATGATAAATGATGAGGAGAAAAATGAACTATAATTTTACCCTTTTCTTTCAATAGAGTTAATATGCAGGAATTTATAACAGGTCATTTGTTCAAACATGTTTTATTTTGTTTTAATAACAATTGTAGTAGGTATTTCAAGACTATAACGATTCTCCAAAATGACATTACCAATAGATTCGTATCAGTAATTGTTGCATTAGAATGGAATCTAGACAGTTTAGTTTCATTTAAAATAAAGCATTATTTTGACGTACCAACCATTTAGCGTATCTCAGCCACTTTTCCCATATTTTAAACAAATATTGAGATACCAAAAGAAAAAAAAAATGTTTAATCATTATTAAATGTTAAAAAAATCATTATTATGGCACTAAACTATGTGAACTACTTTACCTACCTACTTGTGCACCTGGAATCGAATCTGTAGGTATTCTAAAAGGGTTATCCCTTACAAACAAATTTGCACCTTTATATTCGTAAATATATACATACTCGTAAAATAAAAATATATACCAATAATTTAGATAAATAAAAAAAAGAAATGATAGTAGAAGAATGGTAAAACCATTAACAAAACAATGATTTGCACCAACGCAAAAATCATTGTTTTGTTAATGGTTTTACCATTATTATATGGAGTATTCTGGTTCATTAAATATCTGTTTTTAACTCTAGAGTGGTGAAATAGCAACCCGTGAATGAGTTGATTGACATCTGCGCAATCAGCTAACGTTGCTACCAGCCGATAATGTCGATCAGAGGGCTTACTGAAGAATTTTCAGCCTTTCCGGTTACATTTCTACTATGAGATATCCAACAATGGCATTTTTATTCGCTGTACATACTTGATATACATTCTTAGCATGAGAAAGCCGGTAAAATTCAAAAACCTTTACTTCCACTAAATTCTTAAAAATATGCTTGGTACTCAAAAATAAATATTCTTACGAGACAGTCATACAGAAGTATAATAAAATAAGAATTGATAGGTATAAATATTATAGTTCTCCTACAGCTTAATCTTTGGAGACAAAATTTTCAATGTTCATGAGGTTTTCGGGGGGTCCAGTTGCTTGTGTACGTAGGCGAGTATTCTTTGAATCCCTACACTTCCCGGGGTGGTACTAAAGCAACAAAAACTAGCAGTAGAACATGTGCAAATTTGGCCCAGAGAAGTACTGCATCCACACCTGGTACTCTGCCGCCAAGCACCCACATTGCTGTGTTCCGTTGGAAGGGTGTGGGTACCGGAGAAATCACATGCCCATGAGACGTCAATATTTTGATGACCCGACAATAGCATTTTGATTCACTGTGCATAATTCAATACAAAAATATTTGCTATAGGATTTCCAGTGTCGCATGGGCACAAACACCCAAGATAAATCGACACAAAACTTTTTTGAATTGTAACTGTATAAAAAACCTTATACGTAATGTGGCTGTACTGTGGCTTAATTGAAATCTTAACTAGTTTTTCTTAATAATGTACTAAACTGTATGAAAAACTAAATTTGCAAATAACTGCAAGGTATTTTATATTTAATTGACAGTCTCGTCTTAGCATTCAAATGAGATTCCGTTGAGCAAACAATCGTTAATGATAAAGATAAACAGTTTGAAGAAAAAAATATGCATATTTCAGTACGGTATTAACAATAATAATTAAGATTGATTTTAAGTCTAAGTAGATTCATTAGGGAGTTATAAACCATTAAAAAGAAACAAAAGAGAAAGCAAAATTTTCACAAAAATTGTAACACGATTTAAAGCCCATAATTCCATGAATTTTTGTTTAAAAATAACGTGTCGCTTAAATGATACCCCCAAGAATTCTGTAAACATTCCTTATATGCCGGCTACCAATCAGACAGCGGTATAGAAGATTAAATTACATAACAATCTTTAAGTTTCGTGTCCAGCGACAGTTTGAAGCAACAATGTTGCTGCAACTATATTCAATTTTCGCCTCGATTCCTTTGTCTGTAGAGAGTAACATCTTCTTATGTTCCCCAGAACTACTACCAAAAGATTGAATTAGAATATGGAAATATGCTTCAAATCACGCCTTCGCACCATTTCCATATAATGACAACATTTTTCATCATACGACCGTCCCCCTTTACGCCACGTCTCCCCATAACCGACGCCTTCCAATTGCATCAAGTAATATGATTGAGTTTGAGTAACAGGTTCAAGAAATTCTTATTTGCTTAAATCTATTGGATAAGCGGGAACGACGCAAGCATCATTATCAAGTTCTCTAAACGGTGATAACGTGGATGAAGGAATTAAACATAAACATAAACATAAACGTACAGGTATAAAAAAATAATTAAAAACAGCTAAGCACCAAAGAAAGTAGTAAAATAAGCGATTAAAGTATTGACTTTAATAGCTTATCTAACGACTTTGGGGGTGAAATTTCATCACCCTATCTAATTAAAACGAATCACTTAAAATAGCCCACAGTTCGCGAAGAAATCGGGTAACAAACATGTAAACAGACGAATTATTGAACTCCTATTTTTTGAAGTCTGTTCAAAAGTAGCATGTCAGGCCTATTTCAATACGAACAAACTAACAAACGCTTTCACACTCGGTATAAGTTCTAGAAATTCCTGTATTCTAGTTGTATTGGTATATAAAATTACCAACAACAGCAACATCCAAATAAAATTTGGAACAAACTCGGGACTAACAAATCCATCTTAAACAAAACTAAGCCTTCTAAGATTTGAACGGTCCTCGTATCTATTATTCAATTAGAATACTTACCTACGTATTCAAATCGACTGATACAGTTCAAGGCGAATGAGCGTGTCATTACGTTGGACACTGAGTGACCGTGCCCTACATACGAGTATACCTCACGGTTTGCAAAGGCTATGCCAATTTATTGATTTACATACTTGTAACAGGAGATTTTGGATAATGGGTAGATATTTTAGTTGATTTCGATTGGCGTATTAGAAAAATTGTTAAGTAAAAAATAATAAATAAATATTTATCGTCATTTTGCATAGCGCCATCTACCATAATTTATTTCGAAATTGCGAGTTTATTTCTTAACATGTAGCAAGTACATGTTTGGAAAGAAATTTTACATAAAAATCAACTGATAATACTCAAATAATACTATTTCTTACATGTTACATGTAAATTGGAAATAACTGGCCTGGACTTGTTGGTTATTAAATTAAAAATGAAATAAAATATAATTAATGAACTTAAATACTAAATGAAAGTGTTAGTAGTGTTGTTTCTGGAAAACAATCGCGGCGATGAGCTCACCACTGGTCCCGTCTACGTTCGCATAATAGTGTAACCCACAATGTGAAAAAGAGCCCTTTGATGCTCTCGCGAATTTAACATGTTCTTGTTACCAGCTTATTTAACTAAAAAATAGAATCTACTGGAGTCTGCAGATGCGTATTATAATGCTCCGGTAGTGATAAATTAGTATTAATAATGTACTATACTAATCATTTTATATTGTAATTTAAGACGACTTGTCGCTATCTAGTTACTTTACGTCGCGTTGAAATCAAACGTGGAAACGTCCTCTTATACCCGACTAAAAGCTAAACAGTTTGTGTGAATGAAATCCTGCAGGTGATATTTTTGCCTCTGGAATAAGTTAGGAACAGCTCGGCACTAACGACCTGCCCGCGGCTACGGCACGGCGCGATACGATTTGCTTACATTACTGTTGATATCTCGTCTCGCGAAACGTATACGAGAAATATTTTTGAGATTAATTTTTGGTGGGTAAGAGCCTGATTTTGTGTTAATTATTGTAATATTTTGGTAGGTGATCAAATTTTACGTGGGTATTTCAGGCGGGTCCACGAGAAAACAGGTTGATATTAGCGTTATAAAACCGCTATCAATATATGAATCGTAATATAACTGAAAATTTGAATTTAAAGATAAATCTTTTAATTTTTAACGTTTAAATTTTTTTAAATCCACGTTTTTAATTTTGATCTAAGTAAAAACTTTATAATCAATCCGTAAAAAAAATAGAAATAAAAATAGTAAAAAAAAATCTAATAATATTATAAAAAGTAATAGCACCATCTCTTCTTATAGTAGGTATATACAAAAGTTGACATCTGTTTATGTTCCAGGTTAGTGTAATAGACAACATGTTTACATTTTTTGGTATTCTCCATAGTTTGCACATAAAATGAGAAGAAAGTTGACGATGTTTTCTTATTCCGTCGTTCTCGATGTTAGGGCATCGAGAACGACGATTATTATTAGCGAAGGGAGAGGTGCGTCATGAGAGGTGCTGCCTCTTTTGCAGCATGGATTTAAATTAAATTCACATTAAAAGGAACCCTTGATTAATAATTACGATCGTTAATTTATGATTGCATCTATACGCTAATCTCTTTTATGCAAAATTAATAACCTAGACTCATCGAACTACTATTGAAGTAAATAACTTATTCATTACTTAGATAAATAGCTACATCACGTTTCTTATAAATAAACAATATCCACCGACATATTTTGACAGAACTCCTTTGCCATCCTGTCGGATATTTATTGCAAAGTCGACGTTATCCAGACTCCCTAGAGGTTTTGCAAAGTCGATACGCAGGTAAACAGGGACAAAGGAGTGTATACAGGGTGTAAGTCAGCTCTCGAAAACTGAAGATTCAGATCAGACACAGTTCAGAATTTGTACTGAAGTTCAAGTTCGTGAATGTTTTGTACGGGTTTTCATATCACATTTTTAGAACCACATTAAATCATATTAGATTAGCTGCTGCCAAATTACGCTGTATGAATGTATTAGGTACCCTGTTCATTAGTACTACTTGACTACTGTCAGAGAACATCATAGTTCTCACAATCATTTAAATACGCTTATATAATAATAAATAATAAATGACCAAAGTAAGCATAACTTAGTACTATGGAAACTAGATAACTGACAGAATACTTATATGATTTTGTTTTTGTAAATACTTACATATAATAGATACTTATTGATACCCAGAGACGGAATTAACATTTATCTTTGTAAAATGCTTGTCCTGAATGTGAACTGAACCCACGACCTACAGCGCAGAAGGCAGAGCTACCAACTGAAGTATGACACCTCTTCTCATTGTCTATTATTTGTCCCTATTCGGCCGTTTAGTTTTAGTACTGCGCACTATTCAGACGAATATTAGGGAGCAAAATTAGTTACAGTAAAATGTAATAGTGTCGTTCATATGAGATAAATTGTAGTTAAAATGAAATGCTTGCAGTTACACCAATATTTGAGCAGTCGTTCTATAATACCTAAAGTTGTTCTTTGATTTCAAAATTAATAACGAAACAATTTGAAACTCAATTTAAATTATACACTATGGAAGGATTACGTTCAATCCACTTCCAAAAGTGAGTTAATTACAGTGTTTGAAGTCAATCGGCGTTTGACCCAAATCTGCATTTGAATGAGAGGCCGGCTCAAGTAGCCAAGTTTCGCACAATCGCTGCTCGATCTTAATAATTTCAATCTCGCAGTCCGCAGCTGCAGACGATTCGGCGCAGTGCCTAACTAGAGCCTATTCCTGAAACTTACTGAGTTCCCATTTGTCCACGACATGGCCAATATTTTATGAAAAATCATTACTTACTGCTTGCTTTCCAAAATCAATATATATACGTGCTGAACTAATCGCTAATATTTATAATAAATACTGCCGAAAATGCACCCTAATTAATTCTTATTATTCTCATACGGGGTCAAAAGGGGAGATAATTAGCTCTTTATGACATATAAAAATATCAATTTACTAGAAATTTATACCGGAGGATGCCAGTAAGCCTTAACCGAATGCGTATGAATCCAGAAATGTGTTTTTCAATAATAATTCCGAGCATGAGGTCCAGCTGGTTTAAATTAAAGGATCACCAGGATATCGAGTTTAATATCGGGTCGTGGCCGGAAAGGCGTGTGTCACTGAGCGTGCATCGCAATGCACGTGTGCATTAATTACTCAACATCGAGTGGATTGCGAAATTCAAGATAACTTTTGACTTAACTTTTGAGTAATAGAGGTTGGGTCATCCCAATATTGATGGTAAGTAAAAAACTTATAATAATATTAACGAGAAATTATAAAAGGCTTACTCTAGCCACCGGACCCGATATACAAGCAACACCGCGACGTACGACGATTGTGCGATCTTTCGCCTCGTGTCCATCAAGCAAAAAAAGTCGCTGGAACTGTCTCGTCGGTTTCAGCCGCTGCCCCCAGTAGTCGCTGCCATCTCGATCTGTAGTGGCGCCAAAGAAAACCAGTCCAGTAAAAAAATGCTTGATAAAGACATACTGGAGACGAGACGTCTAGCATTTCGTAACAACTGCTGAGACACAAACATACTGTCTACGTCGATGAGACTTCGTGCTGTTTAGTCAGCAGTAAAAATTAAGAAACTGAATCTAGATCCAGAATAAACCCGCTTGTTTCGACTCTGGCTGAAGGGTTGAAGTGGAGATTTGCCAACTATTCAGCCACTCTGCGACGAGAAGTCAGGACAGAACCACCGATTAGAGTTCTGGAGTACCTACATGCTTGGTAGACTCCAGCTCCCAGCTACCCCCAGCAGTGATTTCAATATTTTAGATGGAAAATAATTCTCTCTTTCTGGGTGTATGTTGACTCTTTTAAAAATAATACAAACTACTACTGAACAAAACTCCTGATTCATATACTCGTAAATATTTCTCATAGTTGGATGATGACCTAAAACAATATATAGGCTTATCGCGCTGTCACGAAGGCGGTAGAACATATTAAAAAACTATTTACTTTGGCACACATATAACTTCGATACGTAATTCGGAAGACGTTTGGAAACTGTAAGCTATTTCCATTTTGCGGCACAACTCTATCCAAAAATAAAACACGTTGGAAGGTAAAAATTACACAATGTATCTTATGTATAGGAAAGATGTTATTTTTACGCCAGATTTCACAATCAATAAAAAGTTTCGCCTTGATACGACGCAATCTTGAATAGCCAATAATGCATTTCGAACCCCAATCTATCTCGTCCGACTCATAAAAGTTTCCGAGGGACCAGAGAGACTTTATCAAAGTTTCTAAAAATAGATACGACATCCCATATCATAATTTCCCTTCGGGACTTTCGCTCTATTGTAGTTGTTCTTTCGTCAATGAATTGATTTATTATATTGCTTTGTGATGGTTTGTGATAATTGATTTCTGCAAGACTAAAGATAAACTACAAGATAAACTGTAGAACCATAATCTTGAGGAATTATTATTGTGTCCATATTCATATCGGTAAATATAATGATATGACTATCCTAATCACTTGACGAAATTATTGAAGTCGAACATGAACCTTGATTTTATGGATTCTATTTGTTTTATTTTTATATAATATTACAACTACAATGTTAATAATTTCAAATTAGTGTGTTTTTTTTGATATTTGCTATTTTAATATTATTAACTTTAAAATGGCGATACTACTCGGATATTGTAAATACATAGTTATGACTATTCCCATCAGACCATCCGAAGCTATTTTTGTTATGAAATTCACTTAAAAAACAAAATAAAAAAATTTCACTGCCATTTTAATTTAATAAGAGCTGGAAAGCTTTCTCGTTAGAGCCTTCGCCCATCTCGTTAACCTTATTACCGACTACCGAGTGACGTGAGTCCTGCATGGAACATTCTAGCCTCGAGCAAAACAAGTGCTTACCTACTTTCTGTATGAATGAACAGACCTACGTAAAAGTGGATTCTGCCGACCTGTGAAAAAGGCAGAATATGATATGATGTATGATGGATAAGGGTATGACGGTGCTCAAACCAGAAATTTTTTAATAGAGTTTTAGGATTTCAGTTGAAATTATTTCATAAACCCTTTTACGTTACATATACACTGCTCATATTGTAAAATTTATATCTCCAGAGTGATTGGCGCAGTGTACTAGCGAAATCTGTTCGCTATGTTTTTGAAAAATCGATTGGGGTTATCATAAGCGCCAATGTAAACGTACGTAACGTAATTAAGATTAATGTGTTACTAAGTTACTTATTATTAGGATTCGGTACCCAGAGGGTAAGAGAAATTGATAAGCTTACAGCGTGTATCTGTCCTGCTTTTTAAAGGGATGTATCTTTTTAACCATAAGTTCTGTGTTAATTTCAGCCCGTCAGAAATTTCAATGAATTGTCTGGAATATCGGTAGTAAATTAAAATATAATATAAAATCTACATTTAAAAATAAATGTATGTCCCCACGCAGACATTTCTTCAATTTTGGTAAAGAATTGGACCAGTCCAAGTGACTTGCAAAGCGTTGGCAGAACGGAATGCTGACCGAAGTTAGCATTGGTATACAATTGGTTGTAGAATTAGTTTGGAATCGCATAAAGTGTAATATTCCAAACTGCACTTAGCCGGTTTTTATGTAATCACGTTCAGTGGCTGTTTTCCTTTCCGAGTAATTGCTATTTTAGCAATCGATCAAACCTTGAGTTACTAGATGGTTGCGTGTCTTCTAATTCTGTGCCGGATCGCCATCCATCACGCTTTGGATTGGGATGGACGGCAGCGCAAAACACCAGGTACCTACTGCTTAATATGGTTTGTCTGTTCTGAACACTACTTGTACTACTTATGCATGCTACATTTTAGTATTTTGACTTGCAAATGATTTGACCGGCCATCACATGAAGATCTTCAATATCATAATATAAAATGCTATATATAATGTTGAGCAATATAAGATGAGGTAGCAATAGATCTGAGCCAAGTTCGTCTCGAGAAATACTGCTACCACATCTAGTAATAGGCCGCCAAGCAGTGGCACAATCGCGTTGCTGTGATCCGGTGAAAGGGTGTGGGTGCTGATGAAATAACAGGGTAACATCTAAGACTCAGATTGTTACTTTATGTTGTTTTCTTCGCACCACTCGGGAGATAAGGGTAGGGGCGGAGGGTGTTAACATATGGATGCGAGCAACAAGATCCCCCAAAATTGTGTCCGTCATTTAATTTGTAACAATAACCTTAGCTGGTAGGCTGCTCTATTCGTACTAACAAGTCTCGCAGTGACACAGATAACCCATTTCACACGTACGTAAGCATATCTTGCAATATGTTTTGTGTCATTGAAGTATAATGAATGAGCCCCGTATAAATACGACACTGCGAAAGTGTGAAATAAAAGAATGCGTGTCTGTGTTGAGAAGGATAAAATTCTTTCATTCATTTTCTTTCCGCGTATCATGATTAATGTGAGTAGATACGTTCTGCCTGAACCAGCGCCTTGAATCAAATTTTGTCACGAGCGTAACAATTTATATTATGTGTCATACATAAATAATGCCAGAGAATATCACAGAGAAGCCGCCTTAGGTGACATCCCAAACAGACCCTTTCCTTCACTCGATTTAGTAAAAAGTTGCATTGTTTTTATGAGCCTTGCGACGTCAGAAAGAGGAGCGTGGTGGCCCAGGGAAATAGTCGCCGACTTTCAATCTGAAGGTCGCTGATTCAAACCCACAAGACCACCAATTAGTTTTTTCACTTGAAAAATGTATGTGCGCAATACCACGTTCTCGAAAAGATGATGGACAACATCGTGAGGAAACCGGCATGTCTTAGAACCATAAATTCGAAAACATGTAACATCGACCAATCCGGATGGGGCTCCCGTGGTAGATCAAAGCCCATTCACTCTCAATTATCGAGAGTATGCCGATGCCCCTGCAGTGGGAACATTAGAGGCTGGTACGGACGTCAGAAAGTGGCAACATCGGTGATAATTTACTGGCGTCCCCTCGGGATCATATGGATAAACCAACCGATAAATCTGAACAAAACATTTTTATTGTTTACTGTGTCCCGATATAATATTTTATTTGCATGGTCTCCCGTGTTCTCTCGACCAAGTTCACCATGCTATTTACGACATCTGCTTTATCGAAAATTGATCATGTATTGGCCTTTTAGATTAGTATGTAATATTAATAATGGTGTATGACAAAGAATGGCGCGGTGTGGTATCCTACATACGATAAATTTTAATCGTAAATAATGATACTACGTATAACTAAATGGTATTTATATTAGGTAAAATTCTTGTAAAAGTATTTTATCCCTCACAAAATCATTAGGCCCGATCTGCCCTCGCTGTAACATGTTATATTAAATTCAATTTTCACGTAAAGCTTCCCCTAATATTTTATGATTTTCTCAAATCTATAGGTACATCTATACAAATAAACAAAATTTAAGTGTCTATTTGTAATGCCAAAATAACAGCTTTTTACTAAATGTATTTGAAAATATATACGGGTAAACAACAAAAAATATTTTTTTGTTTGCTATGGCTGTTTTGTTTGTTTCGGCTAATCTCTGAAACAGCTGGACTGATTATGACGGGATTTTAACTGACAGATAGTTGATGTTGTAAGGAGTAACTTTGACTAATTTTGTTTTAGAAAATAAAAGAATTAAAATTACTCGCAAAAAAAATTTTTGAATTCCACGCAGACGAAGTAACGGAGAACAGCTTGTTTGGTCTATTATCAAAAAGATTTTGAAATAAATTGAATCAAAAAGTTTTTTTTTAAGTATTTTTTTATATCTCAGTTCCTTTTACAAGAATATCCGCATAACTATTGCTTCTGTTGGTCTGTTCTTCAATTAAAACACACAAAATTAGGTAACAATTAAGCACAATTTTTTCTCGATTCCCGATCACGTATACCCACAAATACCTATTATACTTTATTAGGAACCTACTTAATCGTCTCATTACAACCATTTATAATTACATAAGCCCTACTAATCGTGACAGTGACAGTGATTGGAATTCTACTATGGGTTGCTAATCCAGATTGGTAGATGTCTCATGACGTAATCATTGTAAGGCGTACAATCATTTTATAAGCAATTCCTCCTATGTCCCAGCCCAATATTGAACTAGCAACAATTAAAAAAATCGCGCTTTATACTATTTAACAAATGCGCTCTCTTAGTTCATATTCAATTTAAAGTCAGGTTTACTTAAAATGGCTTCAAGGAAAAAGGACAAAGTTCTGTTATAGGATTCCGTTACCGTTAATCATGTTTGGAGGAAAAAAATCTGAATACTTTTTCGAAGAGATTTTTGATAATTGTTGCTGCTTAAAACTTTACTCATACTTCTAAACGTACCTACTATTTTAATTAGATGAAACTTCTGAATTAAAAGCACGGTGTTGAAAATATGTGGAAACTAATATATTGTAACTTCACAGTTACTAAATATTTCGCAAAATATGTGTGTGGTATTGTGTTTGATGGCGGTACAAAGCCCTTCGGTGCGCGTATCCAAACCGCACTTAGTTGGCTTATAAGATACAATAATATTGTAAATATATACCCACTCAAACCTATCATAAATTCTTAACTAATATTATACTCGTAAATGCAAAAGTGACTTTGTTTGTTTGTTTGTTACGCATTCGAGCCTCAACCACTGAACCCATTTAATCAATTTTCTTTCCCAATAGAAAGCTATATTATCAGCAAGTAACATAGTTTATATTATATCCCCGTTTTCCTACAGGAACGGGAACTACGCGGGTGAAACCGTGGGCTGCACCTAGTTTATTAATAATTAAATGTTAATGTGTTTGTTTGTTACGCTTTCACGCCTTGATTACTCAACCGATAATCATGAAATTTTGCATATACAAAAAAGGGATACAAAAAAGGACATACGATACATTTAATCCAGTAAAAATTGTAGATTAAAAATCTATTTTAACGCGAGTGAAGCCGCGGGCAAAATCTCGTAACCAATATAATTAGGCTGGCAATCAACTGGCAGTTAACCGTGTTTCATTTATTTCTGACTAACAGACTAACATGCATATATAGGTAATATATGTATGTCAATCTGAGTAATTTATCAACAATTATGTATCAGTAGAAAATTCATTTACCAACGATAAAAAAATATCGTTTATTTTATGGGATTTATTGTTTAACATAAAGCAGTGTGTTGTTAGGAAGCTTTTATTTCAAGAACCCTTGCACTCGTTTCAGGAATAACAAGTATAAGGGTATAAACATACAGAGATCGACACATTCTCATTACGGTGGCAGTTTACAGTTGTTTCTTACCCTAGGGCTTTCTAAAATGTTGGTGCAGTCATTTAGTGCTAGCGGTCAACTTTTCACACAGACCTCATTCGCTACGGTGAAGACCATCGAAGAACGGGTAATGAAATATATCAAACCATCAAAAATCAACGCATCGTTAGAGAAAATTGTTGCAAAAGTAGGTACCATAACAAACAGTACGCCAATGTAATTTTAACAGACTTCAAAAATAGAAGGATATCAATTCGACACGTAATGCAAAATTGAGTTAGTTTGTTGTGTTGGTTGTTACGCTTTTACGCCTAAACAACTGAACCATTTTTAAAATTTCTTTCACCGATGGAAAACTACATTATCAGCGAGTAACATACGCTATATTTTATCCCCGTATTCCAACGGGAACGGGAACTACGCGGGTGAAACCGCATGGCGAAGCTAGTATGTAATATTATTGTAACTAAAATATATTAACATACTGGCTGCGCCTCGCACCCACATAGTTCCCGATCCCGTGGAAAATGCGGGGATAAAATATAACCTATGTCACTCGCTGATAATGCTAACTTAAGCATTTATAATATTAGTTAGGATGATAATCTACTAACTAAGGGTTCCAAACATATACAAAAATTTATAATATAGATATATGTATGTATTATATGTTTGTCCACGCATTTGTCCGGAACTACAATATTACTCAGATTATGACTATTAAGGAACAGTGAGAGTTTATAAATTGAATAACATTTCTAAATATATCGATAAAAACTACCAATGCATTTATAATTTTTGTATAAACCGTGCTCTATGCCTATAAAACTTTGCTCCATAGTTTACAGCACCCCTCGCATTCACCTGCTTACATCGTACCACTCTCAGTGTGTTTAGGACGAAATTCAAGGCCGTCGCGAAGCAAATATCCATCTCCTACGTAATTGGAAAGCTCGCGACAATAAAAGACTGGGGGTGACGCAGACGACTTGGCGCACTGATGTGCCTACATTCACGTAACGATGTCAGGAACCCACCCCTTTGCTTATATTGTAATTCAAGTGAATATAAATGTTTCGCATATAGATTGCACTTAAAATGAGTTTAGTTTCTTTTTTCTATGCTGAAGTGCACAATTCAGGCGAAAGAGAGCAGTGCAAGTTATTTAGAGAATATGTTAACAATTCTCCAAAAGGATTATCCTCTGAATTACGGACAAAAAACTATCTCGAAGATACAAACAAATCATTTATATGCCCAAAAAACATTATTTTTCAATATAACAATTTATTATTCGCGTGCTACGCACTATTAAAACTCTACGACGTAGCAGTTCTACGCGATAGCAAATGTTTTAATGTTGACAGATGGAAATATGAAATTTATTTCGTATCCCGTTGGATAATCGAAAGGTACACAGAGCGGAAGAGAGGATCACTATCTCTACGCAGGTATACGAGTACGTCGGGAAAAAATAAACGCAACATTTGATGAAAACTGAGCTTTATATCGTTACGCGTCACTGGTTCTACGAACTCATACATATTTCCCTCACAAGTAGTGACTTATGTATGAGGACTTATGACGTAGCCGTACCATGAAGGCAAGCGTCCATTAGTGACGGGTCGGGTCCGGTCTAGCCGTACCGGTACTGCGAACATTTTTGCGTACTTCATCCGCTGTAGTATTTACTGAGCTGAGCATCCTGCCGACTGGTTCCACCCCACCCTAAAAGGATAACGAGTGCAGACACGCAGAGGATGGTTTGTCTAAATACCCTTCTAAGTGCAATCCGGACTCGCACACCGAGACTTCCGTGCCACCAATTTTGTTATATGTTAGAACATCGGCCATAATAACACATACTCGTACTCTATGCTGGCTACACTAGTCGTTATGTCACCCGAAGGCCTTGTCGGACGCATTCGGGTAGCTTGAACTCCGACACCAGAGTTACTCATAAACTTGAAGCTTAATTAGATACACACAACAACACTGTAAAATCAATTAATTGGTTCTCTTTGCGATATTCATACTCATACTCAATTATTACACCGTAGGAACCATAAGTTACACTTGGTTACCTTGGTTTCTATTCTATTCTATTCTACATACACAGCACATAATCAATGTCATAGCCAAAAATTAAAAGTAAAACAAATCAAAACACAAGATCTATGATCAGAGCCATTCAAAGCAGAGGAATGATTTGTTTATTGACGTTCAAAAAACAAAAAAGTTAAGTCAAGTAAAGATAATTAAAATAAAATAGGTATATATTGTACATTTACGCAATGTCATTTTTTTTTTTATAAATAATAATTATTGTCAAATTAGAGTTTCAATGTCAAGAAAACATAAAAAAATGCCAAAAGATGAAATTCGAATTTATTAATCAATTTTGTTGAATTTATTATATTTCAACCAGCAGCTTCAAACATATTATGTTAAACAGATTCATACTAATATATCGATTTAGTTTAAATTAGCAAGTTAAGTTAATTAAGAATAAGTACCTCCTCCTTTTATGAAATCGGTTAATTCGTATTTCCAACCCAAAACGTTACTTTTTTGTCTCTTTATCTCTGTTTTATTTGTTCCGCCAATACTTTCTATGTTCCACAATGAATGTTCACACATTAACTTTCCTTCCAGTAAGTTACAAAGGAGTGAATATGTAGACAATACACAGAGGAAACCCTGCTTATCTCTGACAGACAGCCCGAACAGCAAAGGCGACGGCATGCAGTTCTTGATAACCTTAGTACACATAGTGTAAATTAACCTAGTAAACTTCCTCTGATTTATGACGAAGCTTCGTTAAGTACATAAGTTTGGTAAGCTTATAACAAAGTTTGACGAGGAACAAATAAATGAAAACGTAAAGCAAACAGGAAACAAAAAAACAACAAAAATATGAGATATAGACCTAATGTAAGGTTTAGATTATTCAGAATTTAACAGTCAAGTCAAAGTAAATTTAAAGTAACTTTGCGCTCTTTCATTCTTTACGCAGTTACCTCCATAACTTCTCGCTAGTTTGATTATCGCATTTTTATCATCAGAAAAAAATTAGCCTTATAATAAGATTAATTCATAATTTTTACTTCATTGAAAAACTCTATTTTTATTATTATTTTAGATATTGTGTTTTTGTTTCTATCGTAAGCATTGATTCTGGTATACCTATAATTATAATTAAATTACATATTTCAGAATATTACATGTACATTAATGTGTTCGTGAGGGTTAATTTCTAAAACAACTGATCTGATTCCAAAAATTTTTCAGTCTTTATGGTTTCTACTGCAGGAACACGAGCGTACTCTGAACAAGTGAGATTGAATGGGAATGGGAGGGATAATGAGCTTATCTCTCTGTGAAAATAAATAAGGTACGAGCGAAGTCACGAGCGGGTTGCTAGTGTAATTTACCATCAACGTTAAGTTTCACAAAAAGTGTGGGCTATTTATTTTAACTTTTTGCGTTCTAATTAAAACAGAGTTCACTCTCAAAATAAGGACCGACTCGATACAAAATTCGTTCTTTAGAAAATCGCGTCTCAGAAGGTAAATGTTTCCTGAATGACCGGGAACCCCGCCCTCCAATGCGGTCCAGAATATCGCAACAATGACGTCACACATCCGCATCCCTACCATTACGTAGCGTAAATATCGGATTCGCATTCGATCTGGAACAAATCACTCGGTATCGGCCGTAAACGTCATAACCACGATGATAAATTACCCTTCTGACTTGCCTACAAATGTAACTAATATTTCTTTGAATATGTGCGTAACATGACAAAAACTAAAATTATCGTAGAATATTAGGTAAAGCGTGTGCTAGCATACGTAAGTCGTACGTAACAAACGTGTTGTGTCTGTTTCCTAGAATATCAAGAAACCTAGATTACACAAAACCTGTAGATATATAATAAAAAGAACCAGTATTGCAAAATTTTTGTGTTATGTTGAGAGACTAACCTACTATCAACAAGTGAGAGTGAATATGCTATGTAACTTTATGTAACCGAAAGTATACAAAATTAACTATATTATTTTAGCACGTACCGTCTTATCAATCTAATTCCCTAAGGACAGTTTCCAGTTTTAAAAACAGTTAAGATTATTTCAAGCGTCAACATAGGAAAGGTCGCAGAAATACAATTCCGTAATTCAATTTTTCTTTCAGCTCTACCTCCATCTCGTCACTCGATTACGAAAGTGTTTATCAAATTATCCGATTGCCAGCGGGACGTAGTTGTCGAGCAGATTGCATCAGCAGCATTCCTGCAAATTCGGCGAAAGCTTTCATAGCAATCTATATTATATGAATAAAAATCAGTTTCCGATTTAGCGCATCACTTCAGAAAACTAATTATTTTTTTTATTGTGTTTGTAAGTTTTGTTATTGAACATTACATGATTTACATATACCATTATTATAGTGGAAATTGTTTTATTGTATAAATCAATCATAAAACCAAAAATGACTATTAGATGCGGCTTTTTAGTACTTATTTGTTCTTTAATAACGCAAAATTAATTTAAAAAATATCTAATGAAAGAGAGAACATATATGTAATAATGCATACTAGTACTGCATCTTATTAATACGCTTTATATAAAATGTGCAGCCTATTGCGAAAATACACATTTGGTTTTTTGTTTGAGCACCCCACATTAACCATGCATATTTTCCGGGATAAATAGCCTATATCACTCTCCGGGCCATAAACCTCAAGGCAAAAAATCACGTTTACCATTGTTCCATAACATACCAACATTCACGCGGATGCCTTGCAAAAATACCATCTAAATATATTACCGCAAATTTAGCAAAAAAAATTTCTTGCTTGCAAACTTTGAACCGCCTTAAAAAAGGAGGAGGTTTTATTAAGGCGGTTAAAAATCAATTCGGCTGTATGTTTGTTACGTCATTTATTTGCCAATTGTGGGCCCATACGAATGACTATATTTTATTATAAATTAATACGGTTTACCTCCAAGTTGGGCCCATAGAAATTTCATGAAGAAATTACAACCCTTAAGGCGTAATAAAAGAATTAAAGTCGATTTATTCGATGATTAAATCAAACAGCTATTATTTATATATATAGATATAAGGTTGTTTGATGTACCTAATATAATGATTAAATAAACATTATATTTTTTACCACTGAAATGACAGACCAGCTGAAGGCCCATCTGATGGTAAGTGGTTACCTACGCCCATAACAACAGCAATAAGACCTAGGTCCTCCGACCAAAGTCGTGACTGTCACCTGAGACTTTGATGTTACGTCCCATGCACTTGGTACAAGTTACACTGTTACGAATACAAATATTGATTAGAATACTGACACTTACTATGGGCACCTCTATCCCTACCAACTAAGTTCCAAACTTAAAACTTTGGTAGTCCCTAAAAGGGAAACTTCAAAGCTATTATATTTATAAGCATTGTCGCTCCCGATTAGTGAAAGTCGCAACCCATTAGCGCTATTTTCGTCCAGGAGTTGATTGAGTAGACCTTCCTTTCCTGATGACGCGGTCGCCTGCTGTGGCAGCTATTTGCGTCGGCCTGACCGGGTCCACGCATTATCCCTCGCTTTGACCCTTTTCCTTTAAATATATGACACCGACCGTACGATTCATTTACACGATCATCAGTGGCCTGACAACTAAACAAAATTTACTCCATTTTGGTTCTAAAATTAAAACAAACCCCACTCCGACCGAGATAAAAAATTTGTGCGAGTCCGAATAGCACTTTGCCGGTATTAACATTTTTTTGTTGGAAGCTTTCCATAGGTTCCTCAAACTTATTTTTTTTTATTGTTCAGTCGTACAGTCAAACGCTTTCGTACTCATACCTTTGCACTTAGATTCAGTGTGTCGCTGGTGGCAAGGAAACACAAGCTTCTGCAATCTTTCAGCTCTTGTTGCCTATGCTATTTCCTTGTCCAAATGAAGCCGAATGTGTTCTGAGATAGAACAGAGAAGGTTTTGAACAATTGAAAGATTTTTTTTTCACATGTGTGTTTTATCAACATTTCTTACACGACTGAAGCTATTTGTTGGTTATCAAAACGTTATTATTAAAACATTAATTCATGTTAGGATTGATAAAAAAGCCAAAAAAAATTATAATCTCATCGCAAATTTTTTGAATTTTCCACCTAGCTATCTTTGAAGACCGGTTTTAGCCCACTAAGTACTACATTTTTTTAATGATTGTGAAAGCTGAAGCTCCTTACAAACCATGAAATCATCTGTAGGTATAGATATTTTATTTAAAGTTGAAAATTGATGTCATAATTCACCGAACATAAATTTTACGGGTGGTGGAAATTCGACATTATCGACGGATATCTGAACAGGGCTATAATTTGTCTAGGGAACGTATACTCTCAAACGTCTGTCCTGTCGTCCATTACAAACATTGACCTGCATATAGAGTGGATAGGCTGACACCTATCCTAATCTAGATCTATCCTAGATAAACTCAATGCCATAGACGATAGATATATCTCAAGATACTATAGTTGTTATAACATGGTATAACTACGCCTGAAGCCAATTTCCGCCATCACCTCAAACTCCAATCCATTTACTTACACTCCGAACGTATCGGCTAAGATTGATGGTCTGCAGAATACTCAGTATCTACCACACGCATTAATACTAATATTACGTAAAGAAACATCATTAAATACCGGAAATTATATGTGGAAATTAATTCTTATTGCTTAGTTATAATGTATTAATTGAAATGCTCTCCTTGCCAATAGATGCAATAATAAGGAAACGACACAACTTTTATAAACATTAAGTATCTATTTGGTGCTAGAATTGATTGAGAGATTTAGTGTGGCTCACACGAAGAAAGAAAAGGACTTAACACTTGGTCTTTTGCTATTTGTTATGTAACATTTTGCATGCTGAGTTGTAAATTAAGGGCAGATACGTAAGTTCTAGATTGTAATGGGTACTTTCATATAAATTACCAATGGAACTCTTGGAACTGCAATGCAATAAGTAAACCAATATACTTACATCACAGAGTGCTTAAAGAGTTCATACGCGTTTCTCATAGTGAGTTCGATTCATTTTCTCCGTTTACAGGAACACAAATACAGGTTTACAAGAAGGTATACCAACAATTATACTGGGTCCGTAAAATAAAATTTCGCTGAACTACATAAACAAAAAGAGCATGCCGGAACTACAATCAAATTTGCGAGGAAATCGCATGTCCCAATTAAATTCCGGCTGCACCAGTGCTGGCTAAAGTAACGAACGAACTGCCCTGATTGTTTACACATTCACTAAAACTCAACGCTGAAAGAATCTCTACGAAAAATGTTCGCTTTTTGCTCTTTGAAAGTTTTAACTGATATCCAAGCCAAATTAACGTACTTCAAAAGTGAATTGCACCAAAGGCTAGCCTCACAGCTCAGTTGGTAGTAGCTCTGCCTTCTGAGATAGGTTGTCGGTTCGATCCTATCTTCGAACATCTAGCTGGGTCCGCATAAGCACAAGTTTATATATGTCTATATATGTAGAGGTAAGTAGCCAAATTTTGTAACAAAGAACAATGGTTCGACCCAACAGGGTTTTGACCCATTTCCGCAGCGATGAAGCACACATCCTAGAGCTATTGAGATGTTCACTAAATTCATAGAAAAACTAAATTAAAATAGTATAGAAAAACATCACACTCACTGTGAGTGTATACGGCCTGAAAATCTAAAGTTTTGAAATCGTTTTCGGAGTTTTTCATGGCATTCTACGCAAAGTAAAAGACATTTGGGCAGGTATTTAATGAGTTTCATATTTATAACACTTGAATATCTCCCGAGGCTTCTCAGTAATAGCTTTATATAGTTAAATATCTCCTCCGAGGACTGTATGTCCATTACGAATCCGCCTAATGGTTTGGAATACTTCAGCTGATGTACTTAGTACCTACTACGAGTAGTAAAAGGCAACATAAATTCACGCTTTCTTTCCTGTGGAGTTGGGCAGAGCCTTAATGTGACCTTGCAGATGAACCCGCAAGATGAAGTGGCCCGCAGAAAATTTGTGAAAAGTGGGGACAAAGACGTGACAATTGGTGAGCTCGTCGCAGCTATCTATTGTTCTAACTTCTCCATTCCCACTCCTTTTCCACAATAGTTAGACGTTCCAGAAAAATCTTTTACCATAGAAATTGCCGAAAGATCTGCTCTTCTACTTTGGGAGGGAAGGACCGGAGCCCTTGTTTATGGGTATAACCACTTAACAGCAGGTGGACTGTTTCGTCACTATAGTCATTTTAAAAAGTTTTCCATACAAAAGGGAGAGATAGACAGAGAGGTTTCCTAGTTTTTCACTTTTAGTGTCCGTCCGCTGAGGGTGTAGTTTTGTTGCGTTTAGCTGCACCTCTCAGCGAGAGCACCGTCTGAGAGCCGTGCTAATTGCCAGCCCCTGTGCCCGACACTTGGCGACAGTTCTTGCCGGTAAGCAGTTTTTCATCGTTGCTTCGGGGTTTGGGATTCCTATTTATTTGAAAAGTTTTTCTTATTGTGTTTATGGTTTTCATCCTAAACACAAACATGGTCCAGTATTCTTTTGCAATTTTCGTTCATCAATTTGCGGTTCGTCTTGGCATTGTATTTTAATTTGAAAAGTATTTGACTTGACTTCTTCGTTATGACTCGTTGTGTCTTTAGTCATACAAATTCTGCCAGTGTCCGTTTCAAGTGAGTTACAATAAGTATACATACATGTGAAAAGCCATTTGATCAATCCAATTTCGTCAAATAGATAGTTAATATATCAGGAATCACAGTAATATTATAAAAGCGATGTGTGTGTGTGTGTTTGTTAGATTTAGATGAAATTTGGTACCAGGATAACACCGCGTGACGCAGCTAGTATGGCAGCTAGTAGCTGTGCCAGCTTATTAAATACTAAAACCTCTGTTGACTGAAAATCACTAAGAAAAATTGCATAGGCACATTTAAGAGCAGACATCGGTCTTAAGGAAACTAGGTAAGTAAAACAAGTGGAAATGTGTATCTTTAAGATATAATTTATTAAACTTATAAATGCATAACCATTCTGTTGATAAAATATTCCTAGATCTTCATTACCCATTGATTGAAGCAAGAACAAAGCGAGGAATATCACAAATTGAAATCCCCAATCCCCGTTGTCGTTTAATATAAACACAAAGAACGAAAATGTTTGATCAGGAACAATGTCTATTGTTGGCCATGCATTTTAATCAGTGTCTTGGGCCCGGTAATAGGCTTTGAGGAAATAAAAAAGCTTTATGAACATTTACGTCAGAAAGGGTTTAATCTTCCTAATACTTACATAACTAACCATCGTACATAAACAAGAACTTGATGAGTGGGGTGGCACAGATGACAGTGAATCAGTGAGACACATTGAATCCGTAGCTTACCTTTTGGCCAAATTGATTGGGTTCACGGTTCAGTTGGTAGCTCTGCCTTCTGCCCGTAGGTCGTGGGTTCGATTCGCACCCAGGACAAGCATTTGTGTGAATAGATGTTTGGTGTTAATGTTCTGTGTCTGAATATTAATATGTATTACATGTAGGTATGTATTTATACACAAAAAAGTAGTGAAGTTTTATATTACTTATCTATTTCTCAAAGTACAAGATATGCTTAGTTAAGGGCTAGATGATGCTGTGTGAAATTTTTCCATGAATATTTATTTAGTTATTTATCGTACCACAATATACAAATTAAAATTGTTGTCAATTTTTATATTGTGATTGAGAATAGGAAATAAAAAGAGGTTTAACAAAACTAATACGACTTAGGTCGTATTATGTCATGGCCGGGACATTAGGAGACCCAATTTGAATCCCGTTGCGCTCGTCTCCCGAATCGTGGATATCCATTCTCCTGTAATTGCATGCGTACCCACACCCTTCAAATAACTTAATTCATGTAGTTTTCAAATAATCTGTCCTGTTGTTCTTAAACAAGTTTTTCTGCATTTTTGTTTATTAAAAGATAATATGGCCTGTTTATTTCGAAAATTATTTGGTACTGACAATAACATTATTAATACAACTCTAAAATAAATCAGTCATTCGGATTAATGGGTACAAGTTACCAATTGACAATATCATTTGAAACAAACTTCATTAGTTAATGTCACTTTTTCAGGAATTTACACATTACTTCTGTTATGGCAAATTGGAAATTACTCCTAAAGCCGTAAAATCAAAAACTGAACTGAACTCTTTTAGTGAATAAAAGGAATCAAGACATTAAATAATTAATAAATAATGGTGTCAGTTTATACTTCTCTTCATATTCTAATACCTATCAATTCTTCAATAATAATACAAAGTATATTATTATATTGCATTTGAAGCTAAATTTATAGAGAAGGAAACTTTTGGGCCACTTTACTTTCGGAATCGAAGGATATTTCATCGTCAACATCTGGTACGTCTATTTCGAAACGAATTAACATTTCAGTAGGGCAGGGCAAGTCGCTTTATTACTACCTACCCGACACAGATTTATATAAAATATTATTTCTGATGCGCACATGGTTTCGACAATCGTTACTAATAACTGGTCTTAGACTGACCTCACAGCTCAGTTGGTATTAGCTCTCATGAACATAGAAGTTTGTTCTGACTCTGCGTGTTAACATTTATATAGAAGTAATTTAAAAAAAAAACATAAATAATTTATCACTTATCAGTTATCGAGTTCCCATAATACTAACAAGCTTTGCATAATTAGGTGCTATATGGCGCTGTGGGACTGTGACAGTTGTTTGCCGTTATTTTGTTTACTCACTGACAGTCTGTGAGCAACGTGGTGGTGGGATTTCTCCGGACAAAATTAACACAAGGTTTACTGCTTTAGTTTGCTCCTTTCGCATCACACGGGGGGTTTTATACATATTTTTGTTATTTTATTCAATATTATCTTAATTTGTGTGGGCCGGTATCCCTGCAGTGGGAATATTTTTTGGCTCAATCTCATAACTATTAATATGAAGTAATTGTTGTATAATTTTCGACATCTTTAAGTATTTTAGGTAATTAAAACGGATATAGGATTAATGAAATTAAAATAAATAAAACTAATTGTTTTAAGAGATATGGACAGAATTCCTGGCAGTTATAGGTACCAGTAGTAATATATATAAACAATTTACTAATTTAATAATCGAATAAACCGACTTCAATACTATCATAGCTTATTTTACAAACTTAGAGACGATTTTTTTTTATAAAATTTCTATGGGACCATCCTTTCAAATTAAAAGAACACAATAAAAACACCTGAATTGAGAACCTCCTCCTGTTTGACGACGGTTAATTAGTATGTAATACCCAAAACGTCTTAATTCTCTATAAATAATGCCTATAATGTTCCCGACTGGTATAATAGCAAATGCTATATATAAGCTGGTAAACGTTTTGTTGGATCAGACGGGATCCAACAAAACTTATAGCATCTGATAATATAAAAGTTTCCACAGGCTTGAGTCGGAAGGAGGCTGTGTCTAAAATTAGAATCAAACTACGAGTACATAACTAAATAAACGTCTATACACATAATTTGACAGCGAAGAGGCTGCTTCAAGAACCAACTATTTCTGTGCATCGCTGTTTCTTTTTTACCTTGCAGGTACTATTCTCAAGAGTCTAGATATACCAACAAATAAATTGGGCTATGATATTTATATCTTTGCTATGCCTTTGAAATACAAGTTTGGAATACGCAGTTAGTTAAAATTATTTATATTCCGCGCATCTTTCCTGTAGTTGGCAGAAGGTAGTATCTGAAGGATCAGAAACGCTATTTCACGCGCGATCGCTCTCAATCATACCCTTATCAAAACTCTTCGAATTGATGCTTGGTTGTAAAAATATAAGTTGTTACCCAATGGTCTTATTATTTCGAACTAGGATATATAAAAAAGGTTGTTCGATCCAAAATTTGAGACGATCCGACCCAAGCAATCTTTTACCTAGTAGGATAAGAAAATTAATACGAAGTATTAAAGTAACAGGCAGATAAAACTGCTCAGGTACTTACGCTTATGCATTACAGCGGAAGTCCCTTAGCTATGAATGTACCAGCTTTAGCGTGAACTGAAAGGTGTCGTTACTGTCGTTTCAGTATTGCCAATTAACTTTGAACTCCACAAAAATAAGGAAAATTGCCCAACTCACGTAATTAGGAAAAAGTTTTTAGAATGTCCATGCGCAAGCATGGACGAATGTCTATGCTTACGCATGGACATTCGTTGATGCGTCAGCTCCAGCTTCTTCTGCTACTCGACCCTCCTTGACAATATTTGATATTAGCCCTTGCCCTGAAATGAAAATTGTATAATTTAATTAACTTATAATGGACAATATGGAATCAATATGGACATGTGTCTGAAATAATTAAATTGAATTGAATTGAATATAATCTGTAAGTACGCGGATAGATTACACATGTAAAACACGTAAGTTTGAATGTTACAAACATAGTAGTAGGTATATTTTCTACCAAAGCATCACATAAAAAAATTAAACAAGAAAGTAAAAGTCATAGGAGGAACTATTTGAACATATTATTAAAACCAGACAACCAGAGACTACTATCAAATATCTGCTTGTAAAATAACTGAATCGTTTGTTGGTTGAGCTTTGAGTTTCACGTTCATATTTATGGTTTAACACCGTAGGTTAACCATAAATATGAATACTTGTTAATTAATCCAAAAAAACAGTAGGAATGAAAAATATAATCATAGAACTTTCTTATTTTTTTTTAATAAATCTATCTACTTTTATCTAAAGTGAGCATTGAATTTTAGTATCTTATTAATATAACTTATTTTAAATTTAAGTTGGAAAACACCTTTAATAAGTAGGGTCCTTGTTACTGTTCTGTTCTAAATGTGAATTCGCGAATTTATCAGTAAAATAGGATATATTATATTTATACTTCGTAATAATTATATTTAATAAATATAGGGATTATACAGTTATTACAACTACATATATGATAACTATATGTATACTATTACTAGCTGCGCCCAGCGGTGTTACCCACCGTTTTCCGGAAATTTTCTGCGCAACTTTCATAATTTTTTCTTTATTAAACCTTCTCCTGACAATAAACATTTAACAAAAAAAAGGCAAAATTGGTCCAGAAGT
Source organism: Aplocera efformata (assembly GCA_921293045.1). Lineage (NCBI taxonomy): Eukaryota > Metazoa > Arthropoda > Insecta > Lepidoptera > Geometridae > Aplocera > Aplocera efformata. The sequence goes on from OV121039.1 coordinate 9,703,186, forward strand.
TCACGCGTGATGGTGTAACCAAGGGAAATAGGAATTCATTTTTAAATAAATATACATTTGGAATCTGTAGAACATCTTCATAAAATACAAACTTTACAAAACAATATTATATTTCAGATTTCTTGGGAAATAATAAGTTATCTATCAATAACACCGTTATAGGGTAAAATGTATACATTTTTTTTTTAATTAATTATCATGATTATTAAAAAACATGATGTTTATTAATATTGTAACAATAAATCGCTTACACGCACTACACCAATTTTTTTTTTGTTCCTGCGTTACTCCTTCGCGCTGTGGCTGTGGTGCGGTTCCGAGGCCGCAGCGGCATCGGTCCTCAAGTATCGGGACCCAACACTGTGTAACTCCCTATGGTGGCGTGGTGGCGTGCAGTTTCATTCTCCCTCAACCTCTCAGCTGCTTCCTTCTGCGAGATTATTTCCTCGCAGAAGGACTGAGCTGCCTCCCTTGCGCCTTGTGCCGAAAAGGAGCATGTAAGGGGTAAACCCAACGCTGGTTTTCAGCCAAAAAACCTGAACCTGTTAACATCACAATTTACAATGCATTAAAGAACTTCAAAAATTACTCCAGTTAAAATTATTTTTTCGTCGTAATTATGTCATACTAACATAGGTTCCAACGTTGTCACCCTTAAAAAGAGATTTAAAAAAAACATTTATTTGACAAGCAACTGAAGATACAAAATATTTTTTTATTAAATTTATTTATAATAAATAATTGTCCCAAAAGGCACAACGTAGTGTTGTGTAACAAACAAACAAAACCTTAACTGGATTAGACAAAATTATAGATTTATGCTCAGACAACATTCTATTATATTGCTTCATTTGAAATTGGGCATATATGATTAATCTCAATGATTTGTTCCGCACACATTCCATCATTATGTGATAAACATCTTCGTCTCTCCGCATTATTCACACAGTTTGCTGATGTGACTTTTCTCATCAATAGTGCTAATTTGTTTGATGAAATATAGGTACGTAATAATATTTAAAAATATCACGTCACATAAAACTTAAAGTTGGGAAACCAACAGTAACATATATTTTATATTTATCTGTGGTCAAACATTTGTGCGGTGGTCTTTTAGATTTATTATCTGTACTGATTGAAAACAAAGTCGATTTTGACAGATCGCAGCTGTCGCAACGTAGGGTTGTTTCGATTCTTTCTGTTGTTAGAATTTTGAGTCGTAGAAATTAGAATTGTTGTATTTCCATGTAAGTCTAAAGTGGTGCCATAGGAAAAGTTTTTACTATTTTTTTTTTCAATAATCTTAGCTCTACATCAGACCACACCATGATCAAGGTAAAATACACTTTTTTTCATCAACTACAAACATCGTCAATCGGCTGATTGTGTACATTTTTTTCAATATTTCCAACAAAATCACTTCAGTTTCTGAATTTTGCTCAGCTTTATGCAGAATTATGCAATGTTTTATTCATTGTAGACCAGTAATACATTTTGTATTATCCAATATGGCTCACCCCCGGTCAATTTGCTTATGTATATAAAATATACAGTGCCTTCTGCGTCGGGACGTCGTATTACTTGCTTTTTCGTAAATAAACCTAAATTTCATGTAGAAGTACATATTTATCGGGATAATTTGTTGCATTGTTATGTAAGGACCTATGTATTTTCATTGTTAATCATGTCAGTATACCTAAATGTATTTGCAATTCACACCATAAATTGCATTGTAATTTTTTTATTTCAGATTCAGTGGTTACTTTATGATACACATGTAAACAAGTAAATAAGGTAAGTTGTTATATTTAGTTTAAACTTCACTCAGAAATTGTGAATATTGAATGTTCCTCAAACAGTGATAATTATTTTTTTTTTGTATAGCTGTTAACAGAATTAATTGTGGTACTGAAATACCTTGTTAATTGTCATTCTTTCTCAACATCTCTCTTTTGGCTTTGCTCCATTGGTAATTAACATGAATCAATCCAATATTATCATTATCAAGTGTCTGAGGACAGATTTATTTATTTAGTACAGGATAATCACCCCAAATCCTATTTGAGACCTGGCAAATCATCTAAAAATTGCAAAGCAAAAGATATTTTGAAGGATAGCAAAAAATCCAATTCAAAGCTTTAGAAAAGCTCGGGAAGTCCAAAGTCAATTTATTTTTCCACAGTATTTAAAAAAAAAACACTTGGAAGTGATAATTCTTTTTAAAAATAAAAAAAAAATCCTTACACAAATCCTTATCCCTTGGCTGTGCTAAAGGAGCAACAAAAAGTAGCTATAGAACTTGTGCCAAGATCATCCACCGTAGAAGTACTGCCTCCACACCTGGTAATCTGCCGCCAAGCAGTGGTGCACTCGCGATGCTGTGTTCCGGTGGATGGGTGTGAGCGCCGGTTAAATTACAGGCGTATCATCCTAATCTTAGAGTGATGGGCGCAATGCGATGTGACTTGGATCTCCTCACACTTTAGTATGGGAACACCTGAGTCATATTTTTGTTGTTTTTGGGCGACGATTACCACTTAGCATCAGGTGGGCTGTCTGCTCATCACATAAAAAAATCAAAAGTATGGGAAGTATTAGCAGACCTGTCTTTTTCCTTTCTGTCATTTAGTGATATTGCCTTATACTAGCAGCATAAATTGGATTATTAAATTTTTTAGTTAACTTTATTTATAAAAAAACTGAACATTGTTTTTTTCCATTAAGGCATTAAATATAGGCTGAACAGGTGCCAAGCTTGTTAAAATATGTATAATGTTGGTTATGAAATCTTACAATTGATAAAAATTTAACTTATTAGAAAAAAATTACTGCAAATATGCTAAAAATTAAAAAAAAATTCAATTTGGTATAATTTCAGAATTAATTAATATCACAGATGAAACTTCTTTAGGCCTTTTTAGTTATCATACTTAAATTTAATTCTCTTATTTGCGAAACTTGTGTTCTGAATCATTCATTCCAAAAATACAAGCTCCTATATTAATTGATTTGTGAAAATAAATATTTATGTATTTTATAATTGTGTGTGTGCAACAATTTTACTGTGAACTTGGGAATCTTCCTCGCTAAGTCTGTTAATCTGGTCCGGATATTGACGAGGATATGTGTTATGCATCTACTATATGCTATTTTTCATGTAAAAAAAGGGGTTAAGATATTGCGAGGGGTGAGCATTTTAAGACTGAAAGAAATTTACCATGTTTCATGTGCTGATATTCAGTAATATATAATAGTATTAAAACAGCTTTTCCTAAATAAGACTATGTGAGGCAGGAATCTTACTTCCATGTTTTCATCTCCTTTTTCTTTCTTTATTTGTGAGTAAACTCATAAATAAATTGGTGATGGATTCACACATTGACAAAACAAGTTGTCTGGATCATGATTATTAATTTATATTTCTATCTTTTCTAAATAATTATGAATACATTATCAATACTTCTCTTATTATGAATATGTCCCAATTGCACTAGTGTGCTCTTTCCGAGCTGCTATGGAATGGAAATTCATACAAATTATATTCAATACATAGTTATAAATTAATTAAATTCAATATATCTTTTTACATACAATCACTATGTCGCTGAGGTTTCTATGCTGTCAGATTCTGTGCCAACATGGTTACTACTGATACTGTAGTATATTTCAGGTTATCCTCTCATATTTTCATTTATTAAACATAAAGATTCAACAAAACAAGACATAAATGTTTTCAGTATTTAAGAAAGTGTGCTGGAAACCTTGTGCAGGTATAATCTCTCAAATAATAAAGATTGTGTGTGTGAAAATTAGAATTATTTTTTAGGTACAATGTATCCAAACTTTAGCCATGATTGGCTTGGCTGTAAAAGACTTGGTGATTTGGTGGAAGAGCCTCCTAAAGTTGGCAGTGTCGCTCGAGCCTGGCAATGGAGAGAAAGGGGCATCAACCCACCTAATCAGCCCCCTAACAAAACAGTGTTAGAAAATATTGCAGAGGACATTCTTGTGCAGAAACCTCTTCAAATAACAGTAAGTACTAACTTATTTTAGAAACAGGATGTAATAGTATACCATTGTATGACGAAAAGTTCTTCTGCACATACTTAAGATATGTATGTAATGGCATAAATACAACATGTTTTTGTGGTCTTATAGTAAGCCATGTTTGAGCAGTTATTATAGATTCATGACTTAGACATCACATGAACATGTTTCTAATATCATGTTCTATGAACAATTCATTATTAATCTAACAGCAATTGGGTCGAATCAGAAGTTATTACACGTCTAATATGCATTTCATTTCAGTAAACCAATTGCACATTTTATAAGTTTCTCAAACAATTTTAGTTTTAACTCTATGATTTTGTCCATTTCTATTGTATATCAGAAACAGTCATTTTGTGTTGAAATACACAAAATGTAATCATGAGCAAAGAGAATAGATTTTGGCTTTATGGATGATGTGATAGTGTGAAAATGAAATTGAATCCCTAAACTCCATTTTCCTGAATATTGTTTTCATTAAGTAACTACCTTTCACTTTTCAGTCATGTGATTTGCCTGGATATCCACGGTCTACCTTTCTTATGGTGTTTAGTCCTGATGGGTAAGATGCATCATTTTTTCTTATTGTTTCATATCAAATTTTCCTTATTTAAACATTTTATATCATCCCAAAATTCACCTACAACATTAGGTGCATCATTTTAACAGTATCTTCAAAAATACCATACAATGATGAAAATGTGGATTACTTACTGTTGTGAATACAGGTATTCAGTGATAAACTATTTTCAGGACCAAACTAGCATCAACGCATGGCAATCACAACATCTATGTATCAGAGTTGGCTAGCGGGAAGCACGTGAGGATATTGAGAGGCCATCCGCGCACTCCTTGGTGTATTGCTTTCCATCCTTCGCATCCGCAACTAATCGGCTCAGGTTGTCTTGGAGGACAAGTGAGGGTGTGGGATATATCCAGTGTAAGTGATAATTCAAAAAAAAAAAAAAAATCTGGTGTTATGCATTTGTTAATAAATGATTATAGTATCATTTACAGAAAATTGCGCCAATAAGCATTGATAAAGTCGGATTTTATTTTAGTTAGATGCAAAAATACATGCTGTTTTTTTAACAGATATGCTGGGATTTACTTTATTCAGCATTATTTAATTCACTATGTGCTATTGACGTCCAGTGTTCCTACAAGCATCACCTTGACGTTTTTAAGTTTATGCTAAATTTCTACTTGACGCTGATTTAATTTTTAGTTGTCTAATATCCATACAGGGCGGTAGCGAAGTTTGGAACGTACGCAACGAGACTGTTATCGCCTCTATAGCCTTCCACCCGCGAGAGCAATTACTAGTCATCGCAACCTACAATGAACTTTACTTCTGGGACTGGAGTCAGCCGGCCCCATTCTCCAAAGTATCTACAAATAATATAAACGAAAAAGTGAGGTATGTTATCATCCAATCATGTACAAAAGAATCGCTTTGTACCTTATAGTAACTATGGTTTGAAATTTCAGGTATGTCGCATTCGATTCGCTTGGGTTCAAGCTCATAACTGGTATCTCGTTATGGGCTTATGCCGGGAATTCGAATAGCAATCCTCTAACGTCGCAGAACGGACCGCCCACTTCAGCAAACAGTAACAATGGCAGCCCTGGTAATCCTGGCACCCCTGGGAATCCGGGGAACCCGGGAAATTCTGGGAATCCAGGGAACCCAGGAAATTCTGGGAATTCAGGGAACTCGGGCAATGCTGGGAATCCAAGGGGCGGGGGTGACCGGGGGGATAATGAGGATGACAATCCGGGCCGACCTCCCGAGACCCCTGGTGCGGCGGCACAAGACATGATTGTGAATTCGTACCAGACTCTGGTGCAAAGATATGACAGCCTGGTCAGGAACTATCAGCGTCTGTTCATGGTACGCCACCGGCTCATCAATACACCGCCACTGGCAAATACTGTACGTAGTTTATTTTTTGATTTTGGTTAGCGAGACTGCGGGAGGGTAGCTACTATGCTCCTGCGTTGCGCTATCCAGTTTTTTATTTTATTTATTTCTTACTCTACCTTTTTTAAATACTGAAGTAGTTACAATGATGATATTTCTCCGCTTGGCAACGAGAATAGAGGTACAGGATATGTTTCGGTTTCTAGATCGATCGTGGCACGGACCCTATGGAAACATATCCACCCGAATCAGGGAGATACAACCGGCGCAGGTTACCACGAAGGACGCCTCGTGCGCCTGTTTTCAATGACCCAGGTAATTAACGATATCGTTTATAATGGTTTGAAATGTGTGCATGGAGTTGGGATATAATAAAATTCATATTGACAACATAATAATATGATTCGAATCTAACCATACCTAAGTGAGTTTCCGATTCGTAGTTAAAGCCGCTTAACGTCTTGAAGCTCATCTGTTGATTTATGAACATGGAGCAGTAAAATTCTAAAGTTCGTCTTGAGAAGTACTGCGTCCACATCTGGTAATTTGTCAGCGCTCATGTCAAAGCATGCTTAGATGTTTTTTTACAGATCATATAAGTTAGTAACTACTTCCGGTCAGTATTTGTATGGGTAGTGGTATTTGAACCGAGCTCGGATTGAGTGGATAAGCCATATCGGAGGCGTCCGGAAGGCTTGAAAACTCCCAGAGTTGACCAAAAGGAGAAGAACTAATCTACCGCCAAGCTGTTATACATTCCTTTTGCTGTGTTCCAGTGAAAGGGTGTGATTGCATACTTGGGTCGGGAAGGACCTAAGTTGTTTTGCTGTTGTTATGGGAGGAGGTAACCACTCAGCATCAGGTGGGCCTTTAGCTAATCCCGTCAGTATGTGGTATAAAAAAATCACATAAATAAACAATTTAGCTGCTGTTATTTTAATATTTCGAAGGTTAACGAACATGGTAATATATGATAATAATGAACATGGTAGGTTCTTTATTTTTACTCTGTATTTTCCCAAAATAAAGCCGTCTGAAATAAACAATACAATATTTTTAGCGCCCGTGACACCAGGCCCTTCGCGACAGCAAGATGCTATGCCGAACGGAGATTCACCCCCTAATCATCCCCTACGCGGTACCTTGGATCTCGTCGACTTAGCATTTAACGTGGAAGCAGTGAGGTAGGCAGGTGCATGAAATCACAATACTGCGAATTTGTAGTAGTCCAAGCAATGCAAGGCTTTTTTTAATTTTATTTTATTCTAGACTTTACAATGGGTGAGCTGTGAAGCAAATACCCTCAAACATGCTTTCTATATATGTCACGCTTATTCCTTATTTCTTTTGTTATAAGGTCTATAAGGGAAGCTTTTTTGCTGAGGTATGTATTTATTACTCTGTTCAAGTGATTGTAAGAGTTGAACGAGAAAGTAGTTCTTTGAAATGTTTGGCTCTTCTATTTTGCAACTGCTCGTAAAGGAAACAAGAGGATGTCTTTTATGTTATTCAAACTGTTAAAGTGATCGCTACTTATAAAATGCTGACGAAACATTTGAATGCAATATTGGTTTTACAATTTTAGGTCCGCCGACACATCAGATCCCGGCGTTCCTCTCTTTCGATCCATCGCGTCTGCGTTTCAACCTCTAGGCGACGAACGCACCACCAGACTGCTACCGAATCCATTCTCCTCAACGAGCGACAGTTCTCGACAACCGGTCTCTTCAAGGACCAGCGGCATCTTCAGAGGCCCTGAATCGGCTCTCAGTGCTCTGCGACAGTTTTCGATACGCAGAAGAAATTTAGATGCCGTTGAAAATGCCTCGCGAATCCTGACTGCTGCCGAAAGCGCACGGAACCCTAACGCAGCCGTAGATGCAGTTCGTGACTTGTCCAACTCGGAAGCTGAGAGATCCCAAGTAGAGGAAGCTGCACGTATCGTTGCGAACGAAATGCTGGCTTCGTCTCATGATGAGGGCTACCTGCCTCCCGTATTCGAACCCTATACACCACCCCTCCCGGCCGAACCTCCTCCCGCGCGCCCTCCGCCTCCCCCCGAACCCTCACCTGGACCCTCTCCATCCACCAGTCGAACACGCCCCACCGCCAACTCTTCCACTCAAATAAACCACGACGGGGAAGCGAACTCCATCAACGAGAGCCTCGACCTAATACGCGACATACTGCGAGATTCCGGAACCAGATTACTGAATCTGATCACGAATATGTCGTTGAATATACTGTCAAACTCCGAACGCGACGACAACGAGCAAGATGCTAGGGCTCGTCTGCGAGTTTTCACCGGCGATTTGAGGAGAGAGTTTCTCGCTTCTAGTTCCGACTCTGAAAACGAACACACAGAAGTAAATATTTTGAGAACGCCAAATACCACATTTCGTGAAGGGAATGAGGCCAATCAACCGCAGAATCCTATTGGCAGGCCTAACGACCGCATGACTTTTGAATTGCATGAAATCCAAAGTCCGGTTGGTCCGTCCCGCGCGGGAGCGATCAATATATCAGACCGTATGACGTTTGAGCTAGACGAGACGGCAAACGCGGGGCCGTCCCGAGAGGGTGGCATAAACGTATCGGTTTCAAGTGGAAGGTTTCACGTGCGAACGCAAAGCGACGCTACACCAGTTGCCTTGCCGGGTCCCTCTTCAGCCTTCACACCCACTGCTGCGACTTCTACATACAGCCCATCAGTATCTGCACCTTTGAACCCTGGGCGCGGTCCTGCTGCCCGTGCGCCTATGCAATCTAACACTTCTTCAGAACGGTCAACTTCCATGCCCGGACCATCAACCTCTGCACGGATGAATGAGCCACAACCAGGCCCGTCTAATGTTAATCGGGGCTTTTCAGCGGATTTTGATCCAAACATACCCTCAACAAGCAGAGACAACTTTTGGTCTCAGGGTCCTGAAATGTCATCTGCCGAGGCTTATAGAAGAGTTAAAATGGGCGTGACCATATTACAAAAACACACATTACAACTTGCCAACATGTGGTTACGAGGAGACCGCACATCACTCAGAGATCAACGTACCATGTGGAACGAGTTGCGGCGCCGGATCATGGCACTGAAAAGGGAAGTCGCAGGAAGATCTACAGACGGTCCTAATTTCTATACCAGATCTTTACTAGAGAGATGCATGATTCTAACCGAAATGACGGAAATGACTGATCTAGCTTCGCGCCAGCTCAACAGATCTATAAGACAAACCCAGGCATCAATAAATGGTGAAGGGGCTGCTAACGCTAATGGCGAGGGAAGTTCCGACAGAAATAGAGAAGCAAACTCGACTAATGGAAACGAGGGAGGTGGTTCAAGCAGTACTAGTACATCCAATATTGCTAGTACATCCAATATTGCTAGTACTTCCAATATTGCTAGTACATCCAATATTGCTAGTACATCATACGCAACGCCCGGGCCAAGCACTTCAAGAGATAGTACCAATGGAAGAGGTCCGACCGACAGCGGCACTTCGAGGGCGGCCCGAGCAACGAGACATAACATACAATCATTGCGGATGAGAAACCGTTTGCAGCCCAGTTATAGATGGAGGGCGGAAGCGGAGCTCCGTAGACGTTCCAGAAATTCCCCCGTCTACCGGTTATCTTCAATTAATAGTAGTGTTGAAATGAATGCCATCCGACACGTCATTCGTACTAGAGCGATGAAAGTACTGTCTGTGATGTTCAATATGATGATGATGTGTCTAGAAGAAAGAGGTCTCAGTCATCTGATAATAATCATGCTCAAAACCTTGAAAAAAGCATTAGCGCTGACGTGTTTCATGGTAATGTCTAATAGAAACGTTCCACGAACCGGCGCAGCTACAGCTCCAGGCTTGGAATCAGAAGACGTGGTCCGCATACAAAACGTGGAACACCCCGGTCCTGTCAACGTCGACGAACCGGACGATCCAGCCTCGCCTAGACTCCCGTCAGACGAAACGAACGACAAAATAGAAAGCAACACTAATCCCGACTCCAAACCGTCCACATCACAATCTACAAATACTCCACCTGTCAACGAGTTACCATCACAATTGCCTAACTCAAGATCTCAATCCTGGAGTCATCGATTGGCAGTTCAGATTGCAGCGGCTAATAGAAACTATTCTATTACAGCGAGAACGAGACGAGACATGTATCTGGAAACGAGGCGTCAGAAAGCGCTGCACCGAACTAATCCTAGCGCTCATCCTTTTATACGGAGACGATTTCCACCTGTATCGACTCATAGGATACCGACATTGCGAAATTTACCGAGTCGAGGTACAATCCCTAGGGTTTCGACTCGCCAGGCGCCGATTTCCGAACCTATGGCAGGCCCGTCGAACGCCTCTTCCGCAAGTCCAGGTCCAGGAGTGGTTGGATTTCAAATAGAGAATCGAGAAAATTTCATACGGTTAGCACATATGAGGCTACGTACCGCAGCTAGAAATAGATTCAGGCGATTACAGACGATTCGGTTATACACACCATCGTCCGTTCGCGAGATGTTTGCGCTACAAGACTTTCCACAGGGAAATCGCCCATCTGAGAGTAGTCCGGAGGATAACCCACCACGACCAATCGGGCTACATCTGGCTGGTTCGCCGCGTGATCCAGGCAGGGCTAGGGAATTTCATGCTATGCTAGCCAATGAAGGACTTTTGCATGATATTTCGCCTCTGGTCGAAACGCTAGCGGGACAAGCACAGCGTCTACCGAGGATACATGAATATTTGCAGCCTATTATATTGGCACAAGTAAGTTCTTTGATTATAAAAGGTCCGAAATTTAAATATCTACTTTATCAATTACTTTATGTCTTACATGACTTTTATAATAGTTGTATAACATTGGGATTGCAATCCGGCGTAATTTTCAATCCGGCTGGATTCCTCCGGATACCCATCGATCCTGCAGGACCCGGCTGGACCCGGCCGGATTTATCAAATCAGGATGATTTTTACGTTTCAGTTCAAAATGAACTGTTAGTGAGTTCCCGGATCAAACATTTTTATCTGTTTTTAGTTTGGATGATCTGTATTTGAACTCGTTAATCTGTTGTTGAACTTCAACAAACAACTATTTTTGATAAAATATATTTGATATGTTTTTTTATTCTGAAAGATATGTGTTTAATTTTTAATTTGTTTTTAAGGTTCAATAGAAGTTTGATACTGTTCTTAAATCGATTATTTTAAGAAATAATTTTATTATCGAAGGACAAATTACGGTCAAATTTGCTGATTTTTTGGCTCTTAATAAGCATTAAGGACAAAACCAGTCTAAAACGTAGACTTGATTTTTTTTTTACTGGCAAAATTATAACTATGTTTATGTCGCATTTATTCAAATAAATTATTTTTTACACATTCACGTGTTATCTATTGTTTTAAAAAAACAAACGGTTAATCTTAGCCTAACAGTTTTAATATTTATCTCTCTTGGCTAAGTATTTGATTAATAATAATAATAATATATATTTCTGTCTGTAAATATTGGTAATCATAAAAATAATTAATATATTCCTAGTAGAAAATTCAATGGTTTCTAGAAATCGGATTGAAAATATTTAGAAGCCCCAGTACCTCGGAACGCATTTAAAGCACCTAATCATGAAACTACGTTATTATTTTGTCATACATTTCTGACACCAGATGCAGTAAAAGTTCATTCATAAAAGTTTCCGGATTGCAATCCCTAGTTCCAAGCTGCAACTACTACTAGTACAGTAGTTACTAGTAGTAGTTCGTTTACAAACTGGAGACAACAAGGCTAATTGATGCAAATTAATATTTGAACCAACCCCTGATTAGTAGGAAACTGTTGAAGAATTTTAATTCTTAAAAGGTGGATAAGATAAGGTCTCTACGAGCAACGGTGACAGTTTTTCATCAGTTGGCTATTACCAAAAAAATAGGATTATACAGAACTGTCAAAACAGTAAGCTGATGTTGCAGAACGCGATGGTGGTAGACGATGACGATGGCGGCGGGGGCGGAGGCGCGGGTGGAGCAAGGAGGTTTGGTGGAATGGCGGGTTATCTAGACGCCGGTATTATCTCAGAGGCACTGCCGGCACCCTCGCATCGCGTGCAGGCCTGGGACTTCACCTCGGGCGCCGCGCCGAACATAGCCGATAGTGAGTATGCAAGTTGATATTAGATGGTGGCTTGTAAAAAATTAATCTAAGTAGAAGATGATACCGAGTCGAAAGCACTGTCTGTCACGCATTTGTTGCTTGGGCAGTTGTGAGTAAGAAGACGAAGATTGACTTTTAGGCTCTCTTGATTACTTCGAGTGAACTTCTACACATACTGATAGCCAGAATTAATGTTATGCAAACAAAGTTTAAACATTACGTAGTAGAGTTTCAAAACTAAGAGTTCATGACTTTCCAGGTTCTAAAAACGTGGTTGTGCAACGCTGCCGGATCCACAACGATGCCAGCATCGATATATCCAAAGATGGTCGGTTACTGGTCGCTCTTCTTCCCGTGCCACGACTGAGGAATACAAACAATTGGCTTGGTAAGTCACTTCAAATCGTAAATTACCACACCCCTGTGCCGATTAGAGACCAAGTTTTTGCAGATCAACCACACTGCCTCCAATGCAAGCACGTTGCGAAAATGCTGGAAAATTATGATATTCTTTATTCTTATCGGAATGGCTAGATACATTTCTAGCATCCTAATTCTAGCATTTGTTTTGTATGTTTCCATATAATCGTCTAGTCTTAAACAGATGATATCAGAATGCCACTACATTCTCCTCCCTGCTGGAGTACCATAGGCTACAAATATTTATAACTTCTTTACGTTTTTTATAATTACCCTTCGCTAGGACTCCTTGTATGTGGGATGGATCAACACAGAAACGAGACAAACACCCAAGCTCCGAGAAGAAACGTAACGCTCACCAGACAAAGCCTACCCCGGCCGGGAATCGAACCCGGAACCTCTCGCTTCGAAGTCAGGGCTACTACCTACTAAGTCAAGGAGATGTCGTATTTTATAGCAATACGATGCCATAACTTTTATTTTTTTCACATATACGCAATTTTTAGCATCCTAATCGATTTCTATGATTTAAGACTTGAAATAACAGTGTTCTATTAACTTAGGTGTGTACTCCCTTGAGTGGCCGCGACTCGGGCAGTGCCTGCATACAGCGATGCTTGAGCAGAGTGCAGTGTCAGTCGCGCTTTCGCCGACTGCCCGATACCTGGCCGTGGGTCTTGGCTCCAGGCGATTCACTTCCTCTCACTCTCGGACCAATATCATCGCGCTGCTCTACAAACTGGACCCTCTAGGTATGTTGATTTAATTTCAAATCTAATATATAAATACATTAACATTCACAGACATTTAACACAACGGCATCTAGCTCCAAATTAAGCAAAGCTTGTACTATGGAGACCATGTAACTGATAGAATACTTATATAGTACTTTTTTGTAAATACATACATATATTGCGTACGAGCCGCGCCCCGCGTAGTTTCCCGTCCCTAAAAAATCAATATAAGAGGATGCAAAAAGAATCTGACAACTGTGTATTTTACAAATCACTAAAAAATTACTTTACTTTTTCGGAACAAAAAGTTGATGTATTAATCCAGAGTAGAAGTTACCCTCATAACAAATTTCACCCCATTTTGAGAAGGGAAGGGGTAACAAACATACAGACAAGCATACATACATTTCTTTTGACTTGGGTGAAGGTTGCTAATATAATTTCCATTAATTGTATGGATATTTCACATTCTTTTACGCAAAAACAGTTGTAACAGATTTTAGAATGTTCGATTTAATGTAAATAAATTATGTTGCAAAATAAGCACACAAGCTTCTATTTAATTCATCCCGCTACCACGCGGACTTAGCTGTAAAACCTATTCAGTCAGTGCAATTGATAGATATATAGTAATATTTATTTCAGAGAGCTCAAGCCGCACTGGTTTATCTCCGATGAAAGAACTTGAACAGTACTGGGAGCACGGCTTTACGAGTTTGAACTGCCTACGCTGGGCCCCGCAGCCAGGTCAGGGCCTCGTTTACGCCAATAACACGGGACAACTCATCATTATGAGCTAGACACTCCGGCTTGTCGGGAGTAGGCCTTTGTTGCAATGAAAGACCACAAGGCCGGTACAAGATCTCTTAATTTTGACAAGATGCTTAGATTTAATGTTTACCCATTTTAAACTAGCTGAATTATTGGTAGCCCTGTTTTAGTATCCATAATCTTAAATTGTGCCTCATATTTGGCTATACAAATATCAGGCGTGCCGTTACTTTTCAATGTGGAGGTGAGTTTAATCAGAAAATTAATTAGTACCTATTTCAGTACCTTGAATCATAAACTGAAAGAAAGGATGAATAAAATTAATTACAGATTCAAATTACTTTGGTGACCGACTAAATTATATAATGAACTAAACGACATCTGTCTTTTTCTCTTTTCATACTTCGTTAAGGGAGGACCGGGGTTCTTTTGATGTTGTTTATAGCTTATTGTTACCATTTAAGATCAGGTGGGTTGTCAGATCGTCCCGCTACTTTAATCTCAGAAGAAAAATAGTCATTTTCGATATACGACTACCAATTTACAACAAAATTAACTTCTACCAATGTGAATTTGCCCATTACCTCTCGTCCAGTACCTTGTAGTGAAAACTCAAGCAGTTTCACCACCAAAACACTAGCTTTAGACACATAGATTTTTTGCTTTCAAAAATGAATCGTTGAATTGCCAAGGAAATCGTCGCATACGAGTGACAGTTGAGATTGTATAATCTTACATTGATTACCCAAGTTTCACCATTAATGAAAGATATTGAATCTACTACTGATGGAATACAGCTCAATTACAGTTACAATTTAGTAGAGGTGTGTATTCTTTAAAAATCTGCTGCGGCGTTTAATCTATATTCGGGCTATTTTGTTGGCCGCAGATGGCCTTGCCAATGTTACCCAGAACCCCACATAAATGTCTGTCGGAGTTTGGGCAGATCACAGTCCCAGGTAAAATTGTTATGTACACCCTACATAATGCGTCCTACATTTCGGTTGAGCATAAGGGTTATGTATCCCGCTCAACCGAAAAGTGATTAATCTGAATAAATGCATCACAAAAGCGTCGTATTACCTCGTACTAGAACTACAAGTAGGAATTGTGCCATGTTGGTATTGGAAAAAAAGTCGCCCAAAAACTTAATTCTATTTTGTATAATTTAATCTTCTACTAAATTTTATTGTTGATTTACATAGGAAATATGCATAATAATAACGCTAACTTGTAAAAATAGAGGTAAACTGAATTATCGCATTCAAATGTTTCTTAGATAAGTAATGAAATCAATATATGCATATACCTTTCCATTCAATATTATTCCAATTGCACAATTTTCATAGTTGTTAGTTTAAGCATGCGGATAAATTTTAATTAGATCAATCTTTTCACAGTACATTTTATTATTATAATAATAATAGGAAACTAGTTTGGGGTGTAGCTGTATTGAATGTATTATCCGCGCGGACTTGCCGCTAGGGAAAGTTTTCTGTATAACCGCGCGGCTGCAATGCTGTTTATAGCTTGTCATAAACGTGTCAATGTAACTCATTATGAAAATCGAGTATTTAGCATAGGTGCAAGCTAGACCTTAAACAGACCGTAATTAAATAAGCTTCGTAAACACATTACCCTGCATTAACCCTGCATATAAGTATATAATTATATCTTGATGTTTTATCAATTAAGCTAGAATACTTAGTGTATGTGTCTATATTCTTATGTAATTCTGAATTCTTCCTGCCTACTCCATTCGCTTTTCAATTCTACTGTGTAAGGCTTAGGGATTTTCGCTGTTGAAAACGGGGCAGTCATCCTTACTGATTGCATCTAAATAAAGTTAATTGTTTTAGAAGTGTCGTTCTTGCGGCGATGATTAAGGTTATAGAGCTCTGTAAATCAGCTATTATATAAACTCTGTAAGTCAGCACCACGACATTGGTTGCTGTGTCAACGCAGAGTCAGCGATGACGGGGTTGGTCGAAACTTGACCGTCATCTATAACAAGTCTTTATCCTCGAACAACTTCGAGAGTTTTGTAGACGGTGTTACTTTTAAAGGGTGCCGACCCTTACGCTAACAATATTTAAAATTGTAATTGTAAAATATTAAAATAATGAAGTGTATTAAGTAGAATTACTACTTTTCAAAATAATTTTAAACATGCATTTCCAGAATTAACAGTAAATACTTACTGAAAAGGTGGAATGGGCAGCGTAAACGTTTAGCAATGCATTGTGATTTAATATTTATAATTATTTTTCTTTGGTTCCTAAAAAAATGATTTGTTTTTCTTTGGCATGTGAATTTACCGAATAGTGGCTTTATTTTGTCCGTTCTTCCATTTTGTTTATAAACCTTATTATTTTAACTATTTAAACTACAATAAGTTCGGTTAAGTTTATGGCAAAAAGAAAGTTATCCGCCATATTTTACTAGATGTATGTATTTATGTCCTAGATTTAAGGCAAATCACTTTTTTATATTTATTATTAGATTTATTGGGTATATAATGTCATGCTGGAATTCAGACTGATTACTGGTTAAAACCAGAGTTACAGCAAGACAGTATATGACATAAACATCTGGAAAGCGCTCTAAGAATATGTTTTTGTTCATATTTCATGTGATTTTGAACTTTTTCATTTATGTTATATAAACAGTGTAAGTACATGTACAAGTCAAGCTTAAATTGCCAGGTAGTTCTTGTATTGGTAGTATGAAAATTAGTGTTAATCGGTATCATTTACTACTAAAATATCGTAACGACTACTGCACCAAAATATAATCTATAGAATTCTATCATCCGTTTCTGCTTTCAAGAGTACAATGCATTTTCATAAAAAGTTAAGAATTTGAAAAGAATAAATAAAAGTAAGCTGTTTTTGAAAGTTGTGTACAAACCTTAACACTTATTTACTTAACCAAAATGGGAATCACCCGGCAGACATGCTGTTTTTTACTAACTATTAACTTGAACGTATTCGTATAGATTGACATAGTTATAAATGACATCTTTCTTTGTTTTCGTGTGAGTTAGTGACATGTATTCTGCTTCCTGCTAGCACATAGGTTAATCCACTTATTATATCTCAAACGAAAATAAATAGGGCTTATAAACTTCTTGTAGGGCTACCCTTGGGGTATTAATATCTTTATTTATACATCATTCATTATGTTGTTACAAATTGAAATTATGTATGTATTTACTTAAATCATGGAGTGATTAGGTAAAGAAAGTATCGGTTGAACATTTCCTATAGTTTCCATAAAAATTTATTATGTACTTTATTGTATATAAGATAATTGTATAGGTAATAACAAGTTATTGTAGTGCGTGTAAATTATGTCAGCTGTCTTTTTCACTGTTTCGGATAAATAAACATTCTTGCATTTAAAAATTGAGTGTAAGTAGGGCTAATTATACCTGCTAAACCATTAGGGTTCATGTTATTAAACTGTATTCTCATTCACTAGATTCTTTTTTCGTCAGTGAGTAATCAGATATGTAACCTATAGTCGTTTTAAATGTGTTTAATATTAAGTTATGCTTGTCTCCAATAAATATTATGAAAGTATTCTCTCGTTTTTTTATCCGAATTCAAAAAAAAGGTTCCCTTCGGCTGTAATATTTTTTGTATTTTGTTTCTTGATCTGTTCGCCATTTGTGGACCGATTTGTATGATTATTTTTTTATTTGGTAAGGTGATAAGGTTTCTCTCTAATGGCGAATAATAAGTAATGTACGTTTTGAAATCAGTCAATTTTATATTAATATTAGTGCTTTCATCACAAGTTAGAACCAAGCCTGAGCAGACGACCGTTGTTGGCGTTACCCCCGGTTGAAAAGTCAACGTGAGACGACTGGTAAAAAATGAGTTATTTGGGGGGTCCAGTTTCTCGCGTCCGTAGATAGGCGTACCCTTTGAATCCCTACACGTACTCATGTACCCGCTGGGTGATGCTAAGAAGCAACATGAGTAGTATTAGAACTTTGCAATATTCGCCCGGAAAGTGCTACCTCCTCATCTGGTAATCTGCCGCCAAGCAGTGGTGCACTCGCATTCGTGAAATCACATGCGCATGAGTCTTAACATCTCTCTCGGGTGATGGGTGCAACGGGGTCCGACTTGGGTCTTCCCATACTTCTGTCGAGGACCTAATTTCCATATTGACGTTATTGGGCGGCCACTTAACATCAGAAGGGGCTCATCCTGTCACTTGTGTCAATAAAACACTAGTTTCGGCATAAAATGTCTGTCTAAAGTAGCCTGTTTATTAATTCAGGGTAGCTCATACATAATGAATGATGAATGAACTTCATAACAAATGTCATCCAAATCTGATCAGTTGAAGCGTGAAGGTAACAAACATATCTTTCGCATTTTTAATATTAGTATAATATGAATAGCACTAATAATGTGAGAAAAAAACCTTAGGTATTCAGTGTCAAAAATTAAACAAAAATTGATATAAATATCGTATTTATTCCGTTTCTATAGAATGTTTCTGCGTAATGAAGCTAATTAAAAATGTAAATCATACTTTAAAAAATATGAAACAGCAATTTGGACAACTTAGATGTACAACAACTATGTATCTAATTATTTGTTTGTATATATAAAAATATTTGTGTAGAAAAATTTGCAATGTTTGTGAACATCCAGTATATTTATCTAGGCACATTTTCAAGAAATGAAAAATTAATTATTTTAAAATAGGTCAATTACCATTTATCTTTGATATCTTGAGATAATAAAATATTAGTTATACCAGTTTAATTAAAATCAAAATACTGATATTATACAATATAAAATATACTTAACTTCACATTCAACAATTTATATTTATGATATTGATTTAGAACACAAAAATTAAAAACTTTTCATTAGAAAATGTCATAAATATATACAATACATTATACAAATCTCTTATTAGATCTTGGGACCTGTATTTATTTCAATCATCATCGTATCCGAGGGCTGCTGTGATCATAATTGGGAACTCATAATGTGAAACATATTTCAAACGCGACCCCGAAGCCGTCTAAACACGTCATAAAACTAAAATGGTTTCAACAACTTAGATAGTCAAACCATAAGTAACACTAATCCCTAAGAATCTTTAATAGAAAATGTTAATTTGCTCGTAGCACAATATACTTTCCATCACAGACCAATTGTAAATCCGTAGATTTCCAATATTGTTTGCCGCGCCGCAACCTTCTGGTGACTTAGAAGCAATTAATAGCATCTATGAAACTAACTTCTTTTCGTGGATGAAGTGTCTGGTTGAATGAAATGCAGTAAGTGTTAATGTTCCAATGGTTTGAGTTCTTTGATTTGCTTTATGAGGTAAGCTTTCTCGTCGTTGAACTGTTCGTCTTCGGAGCGGTCCGTGTGGAACTTGGTGAGGAAGTCTACCAGCTTATCTTGATTCCTGAGCAGGATGTCCAATATTGGTTTTGGTTTGTTGGGATTGGCTACGAATACCTGGAATTGAATAATTTGTGTTAGTGTAAGTGCGTGCAGTGAGTACATACCTATGTTATATAAAGGTAATTTCTAATAACGGAAGAGACCCAGTTGAAATTAGAAACGCTTTAAAAAAAATGCTCCCACTTTTTATCATATAAAAATAATCGTAACTAATCGCAGGTTCTGCGGTTTTTCTAAACGAACCTAGATATATCGACTTCGTTAGAAGTCCCGGGTTCGATTCACAGCCGGAGCAAACATTTGAACGCCTAAACCAGCAACAGACGGAATCCTTATACACACATAACATATAACGTAAGCGTTTGTAACAATCACCTTAAAAACGTGAAAGGCCTCAAACTGTATATTGCGCGATTTCTCCTTCAACATATTCATCATGAGCTTCAAGTTGTCGGGGTTGGTGATGTAGCGCGTCATGATGGAGAAGTTGTGCCGGTCGAGTAACAACTCCCCGAGGAGCTTGAGGCTCTGCCGCCGCGTCACGTAGTTCTCGGAGTTCAACAGCCTCTGGTAGTGGCCGAACACCTTGTCGTAGTTCGCTTCTAGGAACT
Source organism: Aplocera efformata (assembly GCA_921293045.1). NCBI lineage: Eukaryota > Metazoa > Arthropoda > Insecta > Lepidoptera > Geometridae > Aplocera > Aplocera efformata. Next base: position 9,723,290 of record OV121039.1, read on the forward strand.
CCGCGCACAGCATTTTATGTCTAGTTAGTAATTCCTGGAAAGAAACGCCACTTCACTTTGAGAGAATCCAACAATTGCCGAGAACAAATAGCTTTCATCTCATAGATGTAATACAGTAAGTTCGCAACGAGCGCGCTTAGATCACGCGGCGTGCGATTAAAGTGGATCAGGGCAGGCTGTTGAACCAGTGTACAATATGGCGTCGATATATATATTTATGCCTAAATGACGTGCGAATGGCATAAAAATATCAATTAATTGTGGTTTTGATGTGAAACATCTAATGGCGTGGCGACGCACCGCTCGTGCCTCATCTTGGCAATCCCCTTTCTTTCCACAAAAGGTTTTTCGATATGTCCCATCAGCCAGCGGTCCAACGAAAGCTAATTTATTTCATTTCTTAATCCTGACAATTATCCCGTCCGACCACAGCAAAATGATCAGCTAAATTGATTGAGCCGTTTTCAAGTGATTATCTTTTATACATGCAGCAATCGATTTTTATATGTACAGATAAATGGGCTTACCTTAAATGTAGAAAAGGCATCTGAGGCAATATCAAAAGTAGAAACTTCTACGTAACGGAAGAAATTGTAAAAATCATCTGAATACAACATTATCTTAGCCAAGGCTTCGTATCGGGCACACTCCCGGAGCATGGTACCGCAGTTGGATGCTATCTCCTGGTGTTCATAGCTGAAACATTGCGCAGATATCTGTAGAACATGTTGGCTTACTAAGGCGCTATTATTCCTTAAATCAGCCGTCTCGCTTACGCTTAAGGTGGCAAAGCGCAAATGAGTTAAACCGCCTTTAAAAAGAGGGGTATAATAACTTTGACAGCTTAATTTGTGTCTGTCTCGGTTTTTGGTTAATTCCTTTGAGCCATGTATTTCGGATTTCAAAGTATTTTGTATTAATTAATTGATTATGGAAAATGGTTCTTAGTGATCTTTGGTGATAATCAGTTAAGGTCTTCCAGGGCCTGATTATCACCAAACACAGAGAGTTTGATGACTGTTGCAGCTTTAATAACTTTAGTATTAATAATTAAAATACAATTTTAATAACAATGAAGAAATTCTAACTAGCCTCATTGCTCAGTCGGTAGTATCTCTGCCTTCTGTGCTGTATGTCGTGGGTTCGATTCCCATCCAGGACCAATAATTGTGTGACGAACATGTTTTTTAATGTTTCTGAGTGTCAATATGTATGTACAAAAAAGTAGTTATGATAATTTTTTGTCTTATCCTATGCCAAAAATGGAACAGGCAAAATAAGCTTAGGTTAAATGGTTACCTAAGCCTATAACAACAGCTGAGAGATCTATGTTATGTTGTTATTATATCAACATGTTATCTATACAATATGCTGGGACCGTTGCTCAGAAATATGAGGAAGGAATGTCTCATGAGCATAAATTACCTTATATTAGTATAGAATAGAAATTATTTATTTTTCCACACAAACTACACAAATTACAATACAAAAGTAATAAAAAGTAATAATAACGAAATAACAACACAAAAATAATAAATATAAAGACTACTTGGCATAGTAGATAATCAAAAGTAAAAAAAAAAATAATAGTAAAACAACAATAGGTATGAAAATTTCATCATTACCCGTACCCAGACATCAAAGTGAAGAGAATCTCTGGCTTAGTGCAAATGTACTCCACAGTCGGGGACCGAGTGCCGATCTGACGTCTGAGTACATTATTGAACACCTGAGCCACATCTTTCTTCCCCTCAAAATCTATGCGGTTCAGATTCTAAAAGAAAACAATGTTTAGTATTTAGTAACAAATGGACACTAACAGAATAAATTGTTGTCAAATTTATTATAGTTACTAAACTTCAATATGATCTGATTGTTTGTAGAAGAATTGTGTTTAAAGAATTTATTATAAGAGACCAGTGAAGCAAAATTAAATTTTATAATAAGATAGAATTCATGATTAGGGCCATTCATTAACTATGTACAGGCCTAGAGAGGGAGGAGTATTCCAAAAAAAAAATTAATAGAGAATTTTTATTTAACATTTAAATGGTCGTAATAATGTGTAATTTTACACATAATGGTGGTAATGAACAAGGTAAAATCAGTAAGGTTTTAATTAACTTGAAGAATTCTAGAAATATCCTCTATAATTAAATGGTCGCAGGGTGGGGGGGGGGTCGGGGCAAAACTTGATGAACCACCCTGATTTCATTAATGGCCCTTTATACATCTCAACATTCAATGATCCTTGATTGTTTTAGAACTGCCCTTACTTCAATAAATTTTTTAATATTGATGTTTGACTGATTTTAATAATTCATAATATTTTATATCACTTAGGACATATTAATTTTTAGTTCATTATGAAATCATAATTAGTCATCGCTAAATATTTATGCATTTTATAAAACCAACATGATGCCTGAAGGACAGCTGGTATTAAAAAAATTTATGATGTTGTATCATAGCAATTGAAAACCAATAACATTGAAGCAAACAAGCCAAATTATATTACAAATATGACACATAGGTGAGAACCTGAGCAAGCGAGAAAATCACTGAAGCTGAACTTAAATGTCAGTTTGAAGGGCATGGAAGTCATGCACAATTCAATTACAGGTACAAAAACTACATAATGTCACTTGTATTATCAGAGGTTTCAATTGATTTTGGCTATTTATTACTGAATAACCTTTTCCACAAAGCATTAGCCATAATGAATTGGGATTGCATGACTGTTTTTTTAGAGATTTGAGCGGTATTGTTATAATTGAAACATTGTATTTCTAATTTTGTGCATGGAATATTGATACTCTTTAGAAGTAAACTTACTTGAATCAATAATAACAACAAGTTAGTGTTGTATAATTCTTGGGCTAGCTGAGCAACTATGATATCCGTTTGTGGCTCTGCATCAGAGGTGCCATACAACATGTTCTTTATCAGGACCTGTTGGAAACAATTAGACATTAAGGGATGAATTTTAGGAACCACAACAACAAGTTAATGGTCATAACACTTACCAGATTTTTGCTAACATCTTCCTGAGCTTTTTCAGCTTTCTTATCACCTCTTTCTAGAGCTGTTACTGCATCTTTCAAAGATCTCACGAGCTCCGCCGGGCTCTTCTGAGACTTACCAAAAAGAGGCATAGTATTTTGATAATCGGGACAGATGAACTAAGTAATGCTGTCTTCATAAGATTGCACCTGCAATGAACAAAGTGACGCTTGTAATCATAACATAACGTAGTATTCTATGCACTTGCACTAAAATCACTAGAATGCAGGAGAAACGAAATATGACAAATAAAAAAATCGTTTGCCAACCTGGCGATAAGGCACTGAACTTTATTTATTATTTCTAGATAAGATATTTTTACACGTGTTGCACATAAATCCACGAAATATGGCCAATTTTAACTCACTTTCTGATTAAAAATTACAATTTTCCCTACCAAGAGGACCACACGAAACGAACAGCTGTCACAATTTATTTGTCAGACGAGATGACAGCTGTGAATCACAGCTGTCATTAAGTCTGTCTGTCACGTTCACTCTACCATTAATTGCCATTACAAAAATGCTAAGTATCAAAAAATGGTTTGGCTGTCACTTCACTTCTTCCTTGTGGCTTTAGAGTCGTAAGGCACATTTCTGCCAGTGTCGGATATTTGGGTGTTGACTTCGGTACAAGGTAGCGACGGTACATTAATTACAGATTGCCTGTTCCACAGACAGCACTGACAGGGTGGGACCTAAGTCGTATTGCTGTTGTTAATGGCGGAGGTAACCACTTAATATTAGGTGGGTTGTCGGTCATTATTAAAAAAGGGATGGCTGGGATAAACAAGAAACCACTAAATATATCAATGATACATTCATGGGTGTTTGAAAATACATTGCGTTTTCCTAAATATATGAATCTTATTTGAACCATTATTTAATTATTTTTTATGTAATGTAATTACTTTTGGGGGGGTCCAGTCCAAAAACATCAAAATCTGGTCTGAAGGACATATTAATTATTTGCTACGAAAGATGGTACTTAAGAAAACAATATTTATTTGTATTTTAAACATAAAAAGGAAATAACTTAGTTAAAACTAAATAAAAAACAAATAACCATACTGTCAATATCAGATGAAAAAAAATTGTGTTGGAAACACAATTTTTTTACGGTCACTTGCCTGAACTACTTTTACGGTCTGTAGAGTAAGACAGTGACATAAAAAAAGTACTATTAACGTCAACGTGTTTCTAGCTAGCCTAAAGCTGTCACTTTCGTTTGTACCACCCGCACCCGTCCGTACAATTTTGCCAAACGAAACGTGTCGGTGTGTCGGTAATACTCTAATAAGGTTATTTTCTTTGAATTTCAAGAGCAGAAATGGCAGAAGCCGCTACTGAAAAATTATCGAAGAAGTGAGTATCAGTGTGAGAAAATAATGTACGCTTTGCGTGCTCTATCTACCCTGTCGCTAAAAAGTGAATTGGTCATCAAAAGGTGTACCAATCTATCTTCTACAGTTAGCAAAGGGTAGGTGTACTGCATTAAGATGATACAGATATAATAGAATAAACTGATAGGAATCGCATTGAATTTTAACAATTTTGGCTTACTTTCTTTCAGTGAATTAAAACGGCGATTAAAAGCTGAACAGAAATTGAAAGAAAAGGCTGAAAAGGTTGCTCAACAACCCGCTCCTGTAGCAGAGAAAAAATCATCCAAAGCTGTAGAAGAAGAAATAAGTCCCAATGAGTACTACAAGTTACGATCAGCAGCAGTTGCGGCCCTCAAGGAAGGCCCTAAAGAGGAGCATCCATACCCTCACAAGTTTATAGTTACAACTTCTTTAGAAGAATTTATTGAAAAGTACAATAACCTTGCTAGTGGTGAAGTGTTAGAAAATGTAACCCTCTCACTTGCTGGCAGAGTGCACTCCATACGCGAGTCGGGAGCCAAATTAATTTTTTATGATCTGAGAGCTGAAGGAGTGAAGATCCAGGTTTATTTTTCTTTACATATGATGTTTTTTATTTTTTGGTGATAATTCATTATAATAACTGAATTTTATTGTAAACCAGGTCATGGCAAATGCTAAAATGTATGAGTCTGAAGAAAAGTTTGCTTCGGACACTGATAAGTTGAGAAGAGGTGATATAATTGGTTGTGTTGGCTACCCTGGAAAGACAAAGAAGGGAGAGTTGTCCATTGTACCTAAAACAATTAAATTGCTCTCACCATGCCTGCACATGCTACCACACTTGCACTTTGGACTGAAAGACAAAGAAACTAGGTTTAGGAAAAGGTATTTGGACCTTATTCTGAATGAGAGGGTATGTTCATTATTCTTATTAATTTTTATTTTTTATCTGCATTCAGTGGTGTTATTGGTGGGTAAAAAGTCAATGGAAAAAACTAACTACACTATTTCAGGATAAAAACTATATGTTAATCCAAGGTATGAGCTATCATCATAACAAATTTTCAGGCTATCTTTCTTATAGATATTATTCTCCAAGATGATGAGATATTTATTGTACCATAACGTATATGCTGGCCAAACTTACTAAACAAAGTATTAAAAAAAAACTATGATTCACATTCATACCCCAATTCTTCCCATTCTACCCCTGCACTAGAATATCCTGTGGCAAGGACAGACAGAAGCAAAACCCAGACCCAATACCTGAGAGCAAATTTTACACATCTCACACAAAGTTTGCCCTAGCCAGAAATTGAAGGATCCCCTAGCTACAAAGGCAGTCCACTAAGTAACTGAGCCGCCTAATAATAACCTGTAAACTCAGAATAGATCTGGACTATAGTTTATTTTCAGATGTTCCATTTTCTTATTCAGTTCTCCAATTTCAGGTTAGACAAACATTCTACACTAGGGCAAAAGTCATTGCATATGTTCGAAGATACTTAGACAATATGGGTTTCTTGGAGATTGAAACACCAATGATGAACATGATACCTGGAGGAGCTACCGCCAAGCCCTTCATCACCCATCACAATGATCTGAACATGGACCTTTACATGAGGATAGCGCCAGAATTGTATCACAAAATGCTAGTTGTGGGCGGTTTGGACCGTGTATACGAGATTGGACGGCAGTTCCGAAATGAAGGCATTGATTTGACTCATAACCCTGAGTTTACAACTTGCGAGTTCTACATGGCCTATGCTGATTACAATGATCTCATTACCATCACTGAGACAATGCTCTCTGGAATGGTGAAAAGTATTCATGGTTCTTACAAAGTGAGTATAATGTGAATAGTATAACACAGCCTAAATGTAAAACAATAGCAGGTTTTAAAGGGGCTGTTATATTGTAAAACGAAAAGATTTCCTTCCTCACACCAGACAACACCGCGCTGCGTAGAATCGGGGGGCGCGGCAGCATGCACCGTCTAGCTACACAACACCAAAAATTAAAAAAATGCTCTTTCATTTCAGAAATAATAACTCAAATCGCTTGTGTGAAAGTGCTATTTTTGCCGTGAATTTTATTTTGTGCATCGGTATTCCAGTAGTTCTACCTCATATCTTAATTTTATGGGATGTTTTAGGGAAAATCTGATGTTCTAACACAAAATCACAAATATGTGGATGCTATTTTTGAGTTTGAAAATAAGTGTGTTACTATCGTATAATCGTGTATAAAGTTTGTTTAGAATAGTATTTGAATGTATTGAAGTTGGTTTAATCGATTTGAAATCAGCTGCTTGATATGTTAAATACCTATCTCCTGTATTAACACAGTTGGTACTCTTTGTTTCGTCACAGATTACTTTTTTTATGCGACTAATGTGGCGGGACGAGCAGACTATCCACCTGATTTTAAATGGTTACTACCGCTCGTAAACAACATAAATACAACTCAGGTCTTCCCTAACTAAGTATGGGTAAACCCAGATCACACGGGACGGGTATGTTACGCATTAATTTCACCGGTACCCACACTCTTCCACTGTAACACAGCAATACGAGCGCACCACTGCTGTAATTGCTGCGCATGATACGTTACATCCCTGTTTCAGAGCACGCAAAGCGAAGTGTCTTGTGTTTTGAGTCGTTGCTGTTATTTATGGGCGAACTACTTAACATCAGGTGGGCTATCAGCTCGTCCTGTCACATTAAAAAAGCCGTTTATATGACCTGGTATCTTTGAAACCGGCTTGGAATTTAATTTTCTTAACAAATTAATTGAGCCGTTTTTTGTTTTTATAGGTAAAATACCACCCAGATGGGCCAGAAGGTGATGAGGTGGAAATCGACTTCACGCCTCCATTTGCAAGAGTGCCCATGATTGCTACTCTTGAAAAGATTTTGAATGTGAAATTTCCACCGGCAGACAAGTTAGACACTCCTGAGGCCAATGCGCTGCTTAGCCAGTTGTGTGAAAAGCATGAGGTAATTATATAGTTGTATTTCTTTATGTAAAATATGAAAAATAACTTTATTGTACACCTTTTTTTTTTTAAGGTGTTCGAAATAATTTAATTTATAGAAATAAATAAAATTTAAGTATATGTTCGCAATTTAAAAAAAAAATATTATGTCAACCAAGTAAACGGAATTGTTTTGCTTTCCTGTGAATTTTTTTCTTCACCCATTGTTTACCGATTTAGATGTATCCTTATGGTGAAGTGAAATGGCGCGATTAGGAATTAAAGAATTGAAATCGGTTTTGTCGTTTTTTTAAGCAGTATTTGTTTGGTAATTGTAAATATTAGTTTTGGATTTAATTATTTTCAGGTGGAGTGCCCTAACCCAAGAACAACCGCCAGGCTCTTAGATAAATTGGTTGGCGAGTTCCTGGAGGAGAAATGCGTCAACCCAACATTTATTCTTGATCACCCACAGATCATGAGCCCTCTCTCTAAATACCACAGAGACATTCCTGGATTGACAGAAAGGTATAAATGCAACAATCCTAATATATTGACAGCAATAAACACGAGAATTGTTTCTACTTATGTCTGTTATAAACTTCCAACCAACCGATGTGCCCCAAACCGGTTTCATTAGAAACGCCATTTTGACCATGAAAACAATGAATTACGCACAAAATGTACCTTTTTTAACGTAGTATACGTTAGTTACTTTGTATATAAACATGTAATAGCACTTGACCAAAAAAGTGGTAGAAAACATTGTGCAATCGTTGGACAGACAGGCATTTGTTGTAGGCAATAACAGTTTCCTAGTACTTGTTATTTTAGAAACATTTATTTAGACATGCATCTATTATCTAAACAATGGTCTAATTAAATTAATTTAGGATACGTAAATTATTGTCCCAAAAATATTGCTAAAGATAAGTTTATTAATAGTTTTTTTTTTATGTGTGTTAATCTTAAACAATGTTAAGAGGAATCATTCCTTTATACATTTTTTTTTTTCATGTACTTACAGAATCTTTATTAATCCGACAAACATTTTGCAAGGCGGTGTCGGAATAACTAATTTGTCGCACTAGAGTAGAGTAGAGTAATTTGTCGGACTAGAGTCGGAGTAGATATAGAACATTGTAGCTCGATTTTTTTTTTAAAAGTACCTTATAATGTTATTACAATATAATTACATAAAATAAAAATTACACGCGTTCCAAGGTGCGGCATTAATGCAGTGGCAACGCGCGCTATTATATTCACAGTCAAACTGAGGCAATGCGTGTTGAGCAAATAATACTCTACACAAGCAAGTGATGTTTAATTATTCATGCATTTAACGAAGCAATGCCGTAAAAAAAATATTTTATGTACTTATATACGTATGTCGGATTATAAGGGGTGCCGAATTAACAAGGTTTTACTGTATCTATTGGTTTACGCGACACCTTCAACAAACATCGCCATTTTTCAGCCAATAAGTTTATGGCGTGGTAAAAAGGCCAATCTGCTTCTTAAAGACTGTCTGATGAGGACGAAACTATAAAATCAATTGCTTTTGTTTGCAACCAGGTTTGAACTCTTTGTGATGAAGAAAGAGGTATGCAACGCATACACGGAGCTGAACGACCCGGCGACACAGCGTGAACGTTTCGAGCAGCAAGCGAAAGATCGTGCGGCTGGTGACGATGAAACACCACCAACTGACGAGGGGTTCTGTACCGCCCTCGAATATGGCCTGCCACCCACCGCCGGCTGGGGTCTCGGAGTTGACAGACTTACCATGTTCCTCACAGACTCTAATAACATTAAGGTAATTTATTTTTTTGTGATACTAACGCGACGGGAACGAGCAGATTTGTTATCAAGTGATTATCAGCAAGAGTAGTTCAGTCCATCTAAAAACAATAAAAAATACGTCTCCAGTCTCCCCTAATAAAGTGTGACATTATTCGAGTCGCATCGCGTTGCGCCCGTCACTGAGACGCAGATGTTACGCCTCAAGCATCTTTAATTTCACGGGCATCCACACCATTTTCTCAAGAACCCAGCAACGCGAGTTCATTACTGCTTAGCGACAGATCATCACAGGTGTGGAGGCAGTACTTCTCTGGACGAAATTAGCACAAGTTCTACTGCTACATATGGTTGCTCCTTTGACATCTAGGGTACACATATACAGATAGATGCAAGCAATATAGTCCCCCAAAAATATAGTTATTGAATAGATCTGCTTACATCTCTACACAATATATTTGTTACAAAGTAAAATATTTATATTTAGTAATTTTCACTTATTTATTTTCTCTTGCAGGAGGTCCTTTTATTCCCTGCAATGAAACCTGATGATCCAAACAAACATAATGCTGAAGAAGAGAATGCAACAGAAGTCTCTGTTCAGAATGGAGCATAATCTACCAGTACATTACTAACAGGCGGCTAATATTGTTGGCGAGCAGATTGACATTTTAAACTTTTTCATAATATTGGACATGTTGCTAGAGATAGATATATGATTGGATCCTAATATCAACCAAACTGTTTTCGATGCTACCTAAAAGTTCTGTCCCTACCCTAAGTCTGTGTTTCACACTATCATTATGTACTAACAGTAACTGTGGGTTTCCACTTGACAAACATCTAGAAAAATCATAAGTTATTCAAGTCAAGGTATCTTTCTGACATCTTGTACAAAGATTATTAAAAAAATTCAGTCATATTGGTTCAGCGGTTTTCATAGAAAAGGTAACAAACAACAGGTATTAGAGCTTCCTGCTTTACATGTACTGCAACCTTGGAGCATGTGATTTCCAATGTTGCAGTAAATGTAAAGTGCAAAGGAGCATTCATTGTGTGACTTTGTGATAAAATAAAAAAATGCAGCATAACTCTGGTTTAATTTTTTAATGTATTAAAAAAATTAGTCACCAAAATTTTTTTATTGTGTGTTTAAATTCAATGGACAGGTGTGAAACAAATTACTTGATGGATGTTTTTGTGGAAACCCACAGTTTGAAACTAAATATTGTACGTGAATGGTACTTATAAACGAAATAAATTATTTAGAAAACAAAAATGTTTTTTATTGCTTCATATAGCAACAATTTCAAGGTCAGTCTTATGAGGTCTACATTGTATGTGGATATTTGAGATAATAATTTGTGACCTTTGTACATAAAAAAAAGTATTTAAAGCCAGTTTCCTTCCCAATAATTATTACGAAACTGGTAAAAAAAATAGTTACGAAGCAGCCATAACTTGCCTATTACTACTAAACACTATTTATTTTGAATGGAACAATGAGATTTATTTCATTAAAATGTGATTTTATCATAACCAAGTCATGTAAAGTTTAAAAAAAGCAAGTTAATATAAAGAAAATAAGTATAATTTTCATCTTATTCACCCTCCTTATCAATAGGTGATGTTGAATTATAATGCTCGCCCAATTGGTACATGTGTCTATGATATGTGATCAACAAAGCAGGTCCATCAAAATCACTTCCCTGTTCAATAACTTCCGGACCATCAGCTTGTATTACATTAATGGGACATTTCAAAGAATTTGACAATGCCCTAATTTCTAACTGTCCACCCCAAACTTTAGTATCCTTTATTTTATCACAATAGTCATTAAACTCAACATCACTCAGCATTTCACATGTCTCAGGGTTGCTCATGAATGGCATAAAATCATCCTTATTTTCTTTAATGTATGATGCTACCTTCATCCTAAGGTCCTCAATAGAGAGCTGTTGGTTCCTTTTGAGTATGAGCTGGTGTGAAATCGCTTTGTACAAACAGTCTCCATCAGATGGTATTGGAAAAATGTTTAAACTTTTTTGTTTTAGTCTTGCTGTGATTGCTTGAAACTCTTTGTTTCTTGGTCCAAGTAAGTTTTCTTTCTCTTGTAACTTTATTTGTTCCTCGCGTTCTCTGTATTGCTGTTGTTTTTTGTCTCTTCGTTTTTGAGCTTTCGATACTTTAGGTTTGGTAGATTCAGCATCTTTATCTGGTAAGATTTCTTGTGTTTGGTCATCATTTTGACTTTCCAGGGACGGTGGCTCAAATGCATCGAGTTCTTGCTGATGTTTTGTTTCTAATACAGATTCTAGCCGAACAATTTCAGCTGCAAGTTCTTTCTTTTTGGTCTTGTCGTTCTTGGCAGCTTTCTTGAGTGCCTGAATTTTTGCCTGTAGTTCCTTTTTTTCCTTACGATGTCTACTTTCTATTGTATCAATCGAATCTAATTCATTTACCATTTTATTTTTCTTTTCGTTCAATCAACGAAAAATTTACTAAATACCTTTAAAAACCACTCTTTGAAATTTTCAGTAAACGTCATTCGAATTTTCAGTTTTCCATTTTTTAAGGTCCGCGTTCTGTTGTTTCACACCGGGGAGACAAGACACTTGAACGAACAATAACAACCAGATAACGTTTATATGCGAATAGCCCGTTTACATGCTGCCCAATTGGTCAGGGAAGTGAGTCACCGAGCGGCAATGCCCAAATTAGTGTTTTTTTTTGTAGCCTTCAAAATGGACGGGCGGCGCAAGCTGTAAGTGTATTAACATGCTGCCCAGTCGCTCACATCGCGCTGAGCGTATAATTTTAACTTTACTCATTGCATGTAACAGAGACTAGTTATTGTAGATGCTCTAAACTAACGTACATCTATTACTCTGTGGTATGGTCTGTGGCAGCATTCAAGCATTGAATGAATTGAATACTCCAACGCCAAATATTTTTTCTGTTATTCCGATTTTTTCTCTTTCTTGCGAATATCTATATTTTTATTGAATAATAAATAATTTACTAGATAGGAAAAACATGAATCCATGCTCTGTAGCTGCGCCTCAACAAGACACTGAAGGTGATGGAAGATGGAATAGTATTGTAAGTTTCTACAAACTTAACCACACAAAGTTTTACAGCACTATATATTTACAAATTATACGCATACTACCTATATACGAGACTAAATCTACCTAGTATTCGTATACGCGATGCAAGTGCCAATTCTAAACATTTAAAATTTTGCAGCATAACAGATTCTTGTCCGATGCCAAAGGAAAAGATGCTGATGTGATATTTATTGGGGACTCAATATTGCAAGCCTTGGAGCATACAGAATTATGGAACCAATGGTTTGCACCTCTTCACTGCCTTAACTTCAGCATTCACAATGATCAAACTCAAAATGTTCTGTGGCGTATCAAAAATGGAGAACTTGATCATGTTGAAGCCAAGGTAAAGATTGTTTTTTTTTTTAATATATTTTAATGTTGTTATAGAAACAATGTGTTTAAAGAATATTTAATTTTACTATAATTAACAATAAAAGTAATTTTTGCAGGTCTTTGTTGTTCATGTGGGAACAAATAATGTTGAACACACATCAGAACAGGTGTGTGAAGGAATCCTAGAAATAGTAAGGACTATCAGGGAAAAACACCCAAGTGCTTACATAGTTTTGCCTGTAAGTATCTTTGTGCTAAACCTTACTCATTTTAGTGTGTATTTGTAACCATCAATGAAATCAATTTATTAATAACGCTTCACAGAGTCTTCTTCCTCGAGGTCAATATCCAAACATGCTGAGGGATAAAAATTCTAAAATTAACCAACTATTGAGAGAGAAAGTATCCAGCATGAACAAAGTAGAAATGGTCTTCATCGATAAAGGCTTCATACAGAATGATGGAACCATCAGCCACCATGATATGCATGACTACCTCATTCCAACGAATGCAGCATGTAGGAAAGCATTTGAACCAATCTATGATCTCCTCCAACAAATATTGTGTGAGGAAGAGCCAGAGAAGGATTTGACACCATCTGAATGAAATTTGTAGTTTTTTTTACTTCCAATTGCAGCTTTTTATTGCGCATTGAGCTCATTGTGATGGATACCATAGTACTTAAGCTTTTTTATCATAAGCATAATAAATATCCAACCTTTTTCTTGTGAACTTTACATTCCAAAATTAGTGTTATTGTAGTGATTGGCTGTGTTTACTCTTATTCAATCATTTATTTATTGATGTACTAAAGTTATTTTGTTTTCTAATTATTTATACAGCTGATCTTATCAGGGTTTGTACATTTAATTTAAGAGCATGAAGAAATGATAGTACTTAAAGCACCATTATTAGTTTTTATATGTTCTAGGATATAAGAAGTTCTGTTTTAGTAATGATAGCACATCACTTTAACTGTCTAAAATTCTAATTAACCAAAGATTTCCGAGGGTTCACCTTACCAAAGTTGTGAGAGGAATTGCTGATATATAAATAAGCAGTTCTATTTTTGATATGATCATTGATTTTTATGGTTACTCTGTATGAAATTTGTCACACAATTATTTATATTTTGTGAAACAGAAATGTGTTTGATTGAGTAAGTTTAATGCTAGGTATGAAATGATAATGGAGTAAATTCTGCTTGTATTATGTGACTGGCTATTGAAGTAAGGTGTACTTTAATGCTGGGTTTCTATAAAATATGGTAAAAACCATTAGGAACGTCACCAAAATAGTATATACAGAATTTTTTTTTTACAAAAAAATTGTGTTTATTTTTTTCATTAAGTGTGTTATTGGAACCCAGCATATGGTACTCAAGGTGCCAAACATTTGCTTGAATCTCATTGTTATAGTATAGACTATTTATTTGCATGAAGCTTCAAAGTAAACAGTGCAATTATTTATATAAAATTTGTTTTATTCATAGCCTCATGCCCATCTGCACTAAAGTTATGCAATAACTATAGAATGTCATTTTGGCAATTTTTTTTTTAATTTAAAATTGGTCTTTTCGTTTCCATCCAAAGTCAATGCCTAAGCTTTAAGTACAAACTATATCATAATTATTGAAATATAAAAACAAAAACATTCAATTATTTATTTATCTACTAACATTTTAATAAACATAAATAGGGTCCTCTATAGGTCTTAATACTTATTTAAAAATCTACTGTAGTACAGACTAAAAGGAAGCATAGAATTGGCTAAATGTAATGACTTGTCAAATAAATTAAAATTGCATTTTTGTAGCTTGCTTAAGTACGCATTCACTGATACCGCTGGCAGAAATATTTGGTTAGCTCCTTTTGGGATACTTATACTTCTGGCCTGAAAAATAAAAGCAAATAATTTATGCAACCCATGCTATTTTGGCTCCTATTTCCTTAGCTCCAGCCACTGTGTATCAGCCCTGAGCCATGGAGGTGGAACATCTCATATGCCACTGATACCCACACCCTCAGATTATAACCAGCCCTATTGCTTGGTGGCAGAACAGGTATAAGGTGTCAATTCATCCATGGTCAAGGGTTATATAAGTATTGTAAGGTATCAAAATTAATATAAAAACAAATTAAAATAAGTTAAAAATAAAATGTAAAATTTCATGTAAAGTTAAATAAAGTTGTTCATCACCCGTGTCTCGACCGGGTGGCACGGCGGTCACGTCACGCTTATCCCGTCGTTGAGTTGTTGGGCGGCCGCTATTACCGATCGAATTGTTTGGGAAAGGGACAGTTGTAATCTAGATATAATACAGAATCTAATTGTTACCTGAAGAGTCACTAATTTTAAAGATACTGACGCAGTTCTTCCGCGCAAAACGGGGTTCCAAACAAACACTTTTTTTTCCGTTATTTATGAAAATGTTAGAAGATAGGTAGACATTTTAGTTACAGTTTAATAATCTTTATTTATGAGAGCAATATTTCCATAATACATTGTTTTTATCTATCATATTATTAGTTTACGCGGCGCACGCCAGTAAAGCTGTAAAACCCCAGTTGGCATGATTTTTTTCCCATATCTTCAACAATAATTGTTATTTTCAGCCAATTTATATTAAACTTTAATGAATTATACCGATTATACCAGCTTTGTTTTCAATAATATGTAATGGCATGACTTATGTTATGTTATTTACCTTTTGTAAATGGCTATTGGCACGGCTCGCCACCTCAAATGTTACACTCCTCATGTTCTCACTATCCACTTCTCTTAGAACATTCTCCTGACTCACTTGATTCTTCATAAGAATATCCATGGGCAATGACACCATTTTATGATGGTTTGCAATGTGGATTGACCTAAAAATTACATAAGCATATTTTGTATATATCTATACAATATATAAAAGGCTTTGTTCTGAATGACTAGACTGACGGACCAACGCACAGCTTAAACCGCTAATCGTAGACCTGAAACTTGGAGGGTGTGTTCTTTGTACGACGCAGGCATCCAATAAGAAAGGATTTTCCCAAATTCTACCCATAAGGGGGTGAAAAACGGGGGCACACTTTTTCTGGGACAACGTGATGAACGTGATTGACTTTTTAGATCGTAATTAACCGACGTTACCTTAATCTGACGTGCTTTAGTACTTCCATTCCATTTTTTTTTACTAATCTGTAGGTCCTATTTAAAGGACTTATATATGGTGGAGGTACTCAGTAGAATGCCAGGTATCCTTCTTTATGTTCATCTGCCATACTTGAGAAAATCCCCTCTTGCTATTAGGGGCGGAATTTCTATATGAAATTTTTATTAGCTAAAAATTAGCTAAAAATTATTTAATAAAAATAAAAAACTTACACCTGAATAAACAACCTCCTCCTTTTTGTAAATAATGAGATTATATTTATTAGATGCATATAACTATGTGGCATGTCATAAACAACCATTTAAATTAAGTTTGTTGTCAACTTTATTTAAATAGTTCCGAAAATGGATCTATCCCCGCTGATGCTCAACATATGCCAGGTTAGGAGGTAGGGCTTTCACTTTACTATGACATATTGCGCTAGTTTGAATAAAATGGCTAGATCGTAATTTAATTAAATCAGAGTAAGGCAATTTGACAAAAAAAAAATTTAGCATGCTAATTCCAGGCATCAACTATTATATCAGTCCAAAACAAACTTTTTGAATTTGCTCTCTATGTTACCTGTATAATTAAGATTATTTTTTTTGGTTTTACACTACCTTAGAATATTAGCGATTCCCTGAGCCTTTCCTAAATGTGATGCTACATGATCCGCATGGACGTTTTCAACTCCAGCCACTTTTAGAATCAAGTAGTATATTGAAGAGACTGTATCTTCGGAATATTTTTCCACATCTTCTAAGGTTCTAAAGTACTTTATTTTTAGAAGATTACTTCTGGATGAGATAAGCCTTTCCAGATGTCTTCTTGGTAAAGAATAGCAACAGCAGACCTAAAAAGAAAATGTCATTTTACAAGTAATAATTAAGAGTTACATACTATTATTTATTCTTATTCTTTGTGGAGGTGACAAGGCTTATAAAGGAGTGAATTGTGCATTGTCACATACTGGCTGACTTTACCCCAGAAAAGTATACAATGCCACTCCTTAATGTAATGGAGAAAAATTTAAGTCTCCTGAGCATCAGAAATTATTAGCTAAGGCCTGAAATTTGTTTTAGGCCTGAATCCTAGCCTACCGACGTTACATGGTCTAGCTGCTAGCATGACATGATAAGCATATGTCATGGACTGTTACATGGTCTAGCTTCTTGTCACATTCTTATGTGCTTGATAGTTGGTGTCTAAACAAGTTATTTTGGAAGTTTGTAGAGTATAAGAAAGGCATGATTATTTACCTTAAATAGCTCCTGGGCTATAGGGTTTGCAGGTATATTTTGTAATGTTTGCTCACTCTTGTAAATATCTGTAATGGTATTTTGCCAGAATTGTAAGCGGAAAGCTGCAGTTTGAGCATCGGTGGTCTGGTCTTGGATACGAGCAACCTCCACATTAAACGCTCTCACAATCAGAGTCGGAGAGCGTAACGCTTTGGTCATGAGCAAGGTTGCCAAAAAATTCTCATAATCGTGCTGTCTATCTGTAAAATAAAATACGAAGTACCAGGAACTGTCAGCGTTCAAATTTGATAGTTAATTCAGCAGATTTATTTAGTTCAGCAAATATACCCAGAGTTTCAGAGAAATAGATAAATACCTGACTATTTTTGCACAATAATTGACAGTGTCCTCATTTGAAGTTGCTTGTTTTGAATGGCATCTTACATTTTTCGGCCCATATCGTTTACCCAAAAGTAAACAACGAAGTATCTTCATAGCTGATTCGCTCTGATTGCTAATAACATATAAAACATATTGATTGTTGATTCTAATAGAATAATTTGAAGAAATTAAAGTTTATTCAAGATACCTACCTGTTTAACCTGTTTTTGTAAACAACAGCGACAGCGAGTGTTAGATAAACTAAAGATCACAGACTAAATAAAACCGGGGTGACGTTCGCCCAATAAAAAATCTTGTGATTGTTTTTTTTTCTTTTTTTCTCTTCCTCTGGCGTCGCACTTCTATGCATTTGCCATTGTCAAGTAATATTTCTGAGTGATTTCTTTCTGGATGTATGTACGTACACGAGTAAAAAATTTGGGAAACATTTACACGGAATAAAATTATAATACATCGGGATAGGAAAAGGATCAGGAGAGGAGAGGTTAACAAAAAATTTCAATATTTACAAAACTTATTACTAGGCACAAAGTATTATCTTAAATTTTTATATCATTATTACATATAAAAGATGATAAAACGTTATATATATTTGGGTCTGAAGAGGAAAGAAGGACATTAATGTTAGTAGGAAGAGGGACGTTCAGTGAAATGAGGTCATTATACAAAGGAATATGATTGTACTTGCTGCATGAGAAGAATAAATGATTGAGGTCTCCATACTGATCGCCACATTCACAAGAGGGATTGTTAAAAACTTTAATCCTAGCTAAATGAGCTGGAGTACAACAGTGCCCCAGTCGCATTCTTATGAGAGCAGAAGTAGCTCTTTTGTTCAATCTGATATTGAAAAACCAAGGCTTTGTGGGTATATTAGTTTGAATTTGTTTATAGTGAGTACCTTTATAATTGCTAGAGTGTTCCCAAGACAAGGTATTCCCGTACCGGGAATCTTGTGATTGTTATTCTCGCCGTCGTAACTGAACGTAGACAAGTACAGGTAAAACGGCGAAAAGAACGACTGGTGTCAAACTATTCATTAACACTATAGCGAGCTTTACTACTTAGCCATTTCTTCAGTTTATATGAACATAAATATAACTTTTCAAAGGATAAAGCTTACCTTCTATCCTATCCTTAAGCTATCCTTTTTAAAGGAAGGAAAATAAGGGTGCTTTCACTCCCCTTTGAAGGGGTAATTACACAATAAGGAGCGGGGGGCTCTCAAGTTAGTAGTAGACATTCGGCTTATTGCATAATTTCATGGATCTAGGTCAACTGCAAGTACCCTTTAAGTTTTGATTCCCTGGCAAGAGTCAAAATATAGCGGCATAAATGCGGCGTTGACAGTTATGTCATGTTGACATTAGTTTTAACTTGAACCTTCACAAAATCACAGACAGACAACGAGGTACCTACCGAACCCTAAAAACATCTTCACAAATGATTGTTATTAAATAACTATCACATGCATGTAAGGGTGCAAGGCTTTAATGCTGCTGTTTATAAATAGTATTACAACACAAACCACACATAAGTCAAAACAATATATAGTTACCACCATACAAAAAAGAAACAATGATAAAACCCAAAAATAAATTGAATTACAATTTGTCTTAGATAAATTAACGTACAGGATAATTAATTACATTATTTATTCAAGAATTGTTCCAAATTCATCTAATTATTAAGTCACAGACTAAGTAAAAAAGTTTTTTTTAAGGATTCTTACCCCAGAACTCCCTCTATGAACTGATTTGCAAATTATTTTATTATTTGAATGTTACTAAAATCGGTTCAATATTTGGTGGATAAATCAAAATAACTATGAAGAAAAATGTCATCCATGTAAACAAAATAGCGTATTTTGCTTTCCTGTGACTTTTTTCTTCGTCCGTTGCATACCAATTACGATGTAATAGGTGTGTGAATATGACTCCGCCCCTTTTTGTCAAAATAAAACACATTTGTTCGCTTACAAAATTAAAAAAAAAATTATTGAAAGTATGCTCCATCTGCAGCTACAACCTTCGTCCATCGTTCAGGTAGTTTTCGTATTCCTTGCTGGAAGAAGTCCTGGTCTTTTGAGCTTATCCAGTTGTCAATCCAAATTTTGATACTTTCACATGAAGTAAACTTTTCTCCAGTAAGGTCTGTCTGCATCGTCCGGAATAGGTGGTAATCCGAAGGAGCTATGTCTGGTGAATATGGCGGGTGGGGTAACACTTCCCAGTCCTGTCCCTCTAAATATCTTTTTACGACTTCTGCGGTATGCGGTTTGGCATTGTCATGCTGAAGAACTAATTTGTTATGTCTATTCACCCATTCTGGTCGTTTTTCTTCTATGGTTCGCTTCAAACGCATTAGTTGTCGTCGGTAAACTTCTCCATTAATAGTTTCAGAGGGTTTGAGCAACTCATAATATACAATACCTTTCTGATCCCACCAAATACAGAGCATGACCTTGGCACAGTGAATATTTATTTTTGGCTGTGATGGGCCTGGTTCGCCTGGTTTCACCCAAGCTTTTTTGCGTTTAGGATTTTCGTAGTGTATCCATTTTTCGTCTCCTGTGACTATCCGATGCAAAAATCCTTTTCTTTGCTGTCTTTGAAGCAGCATTTCACAAATGGTTTTCCGACGTTCCATGTCTCTTTCTTTTAAATCATGTGGAACCCAGTCACCGGCTTTTTGAATCATTCCCATCATTTGTAAACGCTTTGCAACAGTTGAACGATCAACATTTAATGCTGCAGCTAATTCTGATTGAGTTTGGCAAGAATCTTCCGCCAATAATGCTTCCAATTCAGCATCTTCAAATTTTTTTGGTGGTTTTCCATGTTCTTTATCCTCAGTACTAAAATCATTATTTTGAAATCGTCGAAACCATTCCTTGCAAGTTGTATTAGACGGAGCATGCTCACCATAAATCTCCACAAGCAAACGATAAGTTTCCGCTGCAGTTTTCTTCGCAATAAAATAATGTAATAACACTTCCCGCAAATGACGTTTATTTGGAATAAAAACCGACATTTTCGAAAAGGTGAAAACAATTGTTGCTTACACTTCAACCAAATATCATAAAATGCGTTAGATAGCTGACATTCAGTACTATCGAATACAAGTATGGTCATTTATTAGTACACGTAAACAATACTAAAAACGACATCTGTTGAGAAAGGGCGGAGTCATATTCACACACCCTTATACGAATCGCTTACGCAATTACGCACAAATAAATAATTAGTAATTACTAATTATTCTATTACTAATTATTTCAATATATTTTTTAACATGGTAGGGCTCCCTTAGGGCGAGAATTATGGGATGAAAGTATTGAAGTCGTTTTTTTCGGTTGAGAGGTTGGTAGTAGATATTCGAGCGACCAGATGTGAATGCAGACAGCTCGCTAAGACACGACAATTTTCAAAAAAGTGCTATCTGTCTTTTTGTCAAAGTCATTTGGTACATATACATGCTTTCCCTACATATTTATTAAAATGAAATATAGTTTATCAAATGAAATCAAATATAGTTTATTGAGGAACAAAGTAACAATGGATTACAAAAAGTTTAGAAAAACGATGATGCCTGCAGAAGTATTAAATCTCTGTCGCAGGCATCAACGCCCACCCCCGTTACATGTGAGGATGGTGAGGGCCGGAATGAAACTATTGTGTCACCAATTCCAACATATTATTTTACTCCCTTCTTTACACATCAACTAAGAATTATAATAAGACATCATTATTTTACACTGCCATAACTCCCTTCATCGTAAGTCGTGTTGTTGTTGTCTCTCTCTAACATCTAGTGTTGGGATGGGGCGACAGTGTTGCCGCCACAGCACCCCCCACGGTGTACAATACAGTCATCATACAAAGTAATTTAGCAAAAATATATATGACAAAACAAACATTATGAAAGAAAATAAACAAACATTAAAAAAAAAAAAATGGAACACAAAAAAAAATAATAATAATGTAATGGTAGAAAATAAAATCAAAATGGTTACACCGTTAAATCATATAACTTATTCCTACTATTGTACATTAGGATACAGTGAAAAGTTAGACGTCTATGGGCGTCTTGAAACGGACATGGCGTCCAGAACGAGATACATAGTCTTTCTTCGGAGCGCTACTACTGTCTGGCTTTAATGCAGAGGTGGGCGCCGAAGATGAATCATTATTTTGGTGCAAATTGATTTGTGTTTGAGGAATAGAGCAAGCAAGTCCTAACTGTGGCGCCTGTTCAATAAATGCTGGCTTCACCCGGTCAAGGCTGACTTGTGATTCCCTGTTACCCAGTAAAATCGTTATGGTCTTATCAGTTCTGTTGATAACCTTATGCGGGCCTGTATATGGTGGCCTCAAAGAGGTCTTCACTGAGTCATCGCGGAGGAATACATGTGTAGCATTAGGAAGTTCCTTATAAATGAAAGTATGACGCTCAGAATGTCTCGAAGCTGGGACAGGTTTTAATTCAGCCATGTGGCTCCGCAATGCTGTTGCGAAGTTGTGGACATCTTCGATTTTATTTTCTGTCCCAAGAGTTACAAATTCTCCAGGGAGACGCAGAGGTTCGCCATACACCAGCTCAGCACAAGATGATTGTAAGTCTTCTTTTAAGGCAGCCCGCATGCCCAGTAGAACTAAAGGAAGGGCAGTACACCAACTGCCTCCGTGGCACATCAGAGCAGCTTTTAACTGCCTGTGCAGTCTCTCCACCATGCCGTTAGCGCATGGGTGGTAACTGGTAGTGCGATTACGATGGACAGACACGGACTTTAAGAGAGACGTGAACAATGCAGATTCGAACTGGCGTCCTTGATCGGTGGTAACAATATGTAGGTTTTGGTCTAACCTAACTGATAGTCTATGGAGTCTGCATTGGGAGTTACTGATTAAAAGATGTAATTATTTTCACCGTGTTTATTAGATTATATCCCGAGTCTATCACAAGCACACGGACCGGTCAATACGCAGTAACTGCCGGTCGCCGCTCTCTCATACGTCTCGCTCACACACAAAACTGCTGACTGCAAACTCATTCATACTTACAGGGTCCCTACATAACACCCCCCAAATTTTACACATAAAATTTTAAAATATATATCCTAAAAAAAAAAAAGAAAAGAAAAAACACTTGGTCACCCTATCATAACAATATTTTTAAAACAGTACACTGGTCACAAGATATTAAATAAACACTGAGCGGTAGATACATTGCAATAAACACTGGCATCAAATTACGCGTAGCTGGCTGCAGGTGGCTGCGGGCGCGGAGGTACCGAAGGTATTGAAGGGTTATTCATGACAAATTTCGAAAACATCTTGTTCAACCAATTGCGTATACGATATCGGCAGTAGACTGTAAATGCTATGAAGATGACTATTCCCAAAAGAGCGATAGTTATAGTCATAATTGCGTCGTATTTATTCATCTGCGCTTCCACAGCACCATTTTGGGCAATGATAACTTCTTCTTTACTGTATGTCTTTCCCATTTTAAAGGTTATTTAAATTACTTGTTTCCCGATTGAAATCCAATAATGAAATGAAATACATGTGTTCATTTAGTTGCCAAATAAAACAGTCGTTTATTGCAATGTGTACAGTTTAGTAAAATGCTATTTACCATAGTTTCATTATTTGTTGCAATAGCTACCTAAATAAAATTTGCAAGTTTACATTATATAGATAGGTACATAGATATTTCGCAACATACCTGTTGGTTTCCGATAATTTTAAGTAATGAAAATTAATACATATTATAGGTATGTGTACACAATTAGCTTACAGATACAATTACAAATTAGTTATAGTTACAAAATGTCAAACTCTATTCTACCCATGAGATTATTTCCTCTCCTACTGCCATATCCCTGATTTCAAAAATTAAACTTTATATAAATAAAATAGTAAAATGAATACTTTCGTTTTTTTTAAAGTTTTCAAGTATAAAGGTACTCTATAATTAAAAATAGCTTAAAACATTCGCACATCGCTGTTACTCGTGTCGTTGTTTGCTGATCACGCAGAAACATACGGGTAAAGGCGAGTGTTCGCTTGGTACAGTCGACTACATAATTATCTCTATAAAAAAAAATAAACCAAAATAAAATAAAATTTAACAGTTATTAATCAAAAATGGGATAACTTCACAATACCAAATTTTAATTAATATAAATCAAAAGTTATTTTCAACAGTAGAATCTCACCGGTGGCTTTACTGTGCGGCCACTTTTTGTGACTTTTTCTTTGTCACAATTTAAAATTTTATTGCTACAATTACCAGTCTCTACACTAGATTTTCCAATTACGCTGGCATCACAGTTTTCACTATATTCGATTTCTGTTTGTTCATTACTCTGCTCATTCAAAATAAATGCTGGTTTTAACCTATCTATAGATATATTAACTGTCCTATTAGGTAATTGTATTGTAAATACCTTACCTTTTCTTTCTATGACACGATATGGACCATCATATGGCGATGTCAATGGTCTTCGTACTGCGTCATTCCTAATAAAGACATGTTTACACTTATTCAATTCACTATGCACGAATAAAGTCCGTGAGTCTCGTAGCTTCCGTGAAACTGGTTTCAACTTATTTATATTACTTCTTAATTGGTCTAAAAATGCATATTCTCCAATGCTTCGATTATCTGAGACGTCATAAAAGTCTCCAGGTAAACGAAGTGTCTGACCATATACATATTCTGCGGGACTCACGCCATTATCGCTTCTGCCTACTGAACGTAAACCAAGTAGAACCGTAGGTAGTTCATCACACCATGACTTATTACTCGTAAGTCGCGCCGTTAAGGCCTGTTTCATACTCCTATGCCAACGTTCAACTATCCCGTTGCACTGCGGTCGATATGGGCTACTTCTACTTTTGATAACACCTATCATTTTCATTAATTGATTAAACAGATTACTCTCAAATTGACGGCCTTGGTCACTTGTTAGACGTTCAGGCACTCCAAAACGTGTTATCCAATTTTCATAAAAAACCTTAGCCACCACTTCCGCTGTGATATCCCTAACTGGAATAGCTTCAGGCCACCTAGTAAATCTATCTATCATTGTTATAAGATATCTGTATCCGTCCTGCGTAGTCGGTAACGGTCCTACGATATCTATATGAACATGTGATAATCGTTTTGATTCTTGGAATGGCTGAAGTTCTGAAACAGTATGTCTACCTACCTTTGATTTCTGACATTGTATGCATGTTTTTGCCCAGTGACCAACGTCACGATTAGGACCGGGCCAAAAAAATCGTTGTGCCATTAACTTACGAGTTGCTCTAATACCAGGATGACTATGTTCATGAACGAATTTAAATGCTAATTTCCTGTAACTTTCGGGCAAATACGGTCTACATGAACTAGTAGAGCATTCACAGTAAATCATTTTATCGTGATCTGGTAAGAAAATTTTCTTTAAAACAATATTATCATTACTTTTGCTTAATAATTGCGTTAGTTCTAAGTCGCATTCCTGAGCTTGTGCTAATTCTAAGTAATCTATTGACGTGGGACAGTGTATTGTTTCAACTCGAGACAAAGCGTCAGCTACTTTGTTGCTATCGGCCTTAATGTACCTAATATCCGTTGTAAATTCGCTGATAAATAATAATTGCCTAGTACGTCTAGGTGTTTCACAATTACTTTCAACTTTTTGCATTGCATATGTCAATGGTTTATGATCTGTAAAAATTATTAATTCTCGACCTTCAAAAAGATATCTAAAATGCTTTATTGCCATGAAAATTGCAGTTAATTCCCTATCGTATGTAGAATACTTTTGTTGAGCCGTAGTAAACTTCTTAGAAAAATATCCAAGCGGTAACCATGTATTATCCACCCATTGTTGTAAAACTCCTCCTGCACATTTGTCTGATGCGTCCGTCATCAAAGACAAAGGTACATTTGGTCGCGGGTGTGTTATCATTACAGCATTTTTTAAACTAATTTTACATTGTTCAAATGATTCAATCGCCTCATCTGTCCATAACACCTTCGATTTATCCTTTTTCTTTGAGTTTTTTAGATATTTATTTAGCACTAGTTGATGAGCTGTAGCATTAGGTACATTCGCTCTATAAAAATTTATCATTCCTAAAAATCTTCTTAACTGTTCGATGGTTTCGGGTCGAGGAAATTCTACTATAGCCTTTACCTTGTGGTCCAGGGGTCGAATTCCGTCGGTCGAAACCTCGTATCCGAGAAATTCTATAGTGGACTTGCCAAATTCACATTTTGACAAGTTTATAGTTATTCCAAAATGCCTAAATCGTTCAAATAGTTTCCTTAAATGTATCCTATGCTGTTCTAAATTGTCACTAGCTACAATCGCATCGTCGACAAAGTTAAAAAGAAAATCTAGACCTTGTAGCACGTCATTATTCATGAATCTCTGAAAAGTTTGACTTGCATTCTTTAATCCAAAATTCATGCGCGTAAACTCATATAGTCCAAAAGGGGTAATTATTGCAGTTTTCTCAATGTCCTCAGGGGCTACTTTGACAAAATGATAGGCTCTATTTATATCAATTTTTGTGAATATTTTCTTGCCTGCTAATATGTAAGTAAAATCATGTATTCTAGGTACTGGATAACGGTCTGGCTTGGTGATGGCGTTTAGACGCCTATAGTCACCAACCGGCCTTATGTCTCCATTCTTTTTCGTTACAATATGTAGTGGACTAGCCCACTCACTTTTTGACGGTCTGCATATTCCCATTTCCTGCATTAATCTAAATTCTTCTCTTACCTTATGATATCTGTCCGGTGGAAGAGGTCTCGCTCTTGCATGCACCGGCTTACCCGTCGTCTCTATGTGGTGATATACGTCGTTGTCTGATACACGCTCCAAATTCTTGAATGATACTGGTTTGGTTATTTCTGAAAACTCAGATAGCAAATCAAGAAACGGATGATTACAATCCACAGTGCTTACAGAAGTATCGCTACAGTCAACTATGCTGCCAGGCGTAAGTAAATTCGTTGTTTTGTCTATTAATTTACGTGACCTTAAATCTACTAACAAGTTATGGTGTTCCAAGAAATCAGCACCTAATATTGCTTGACCTACGTCCGCTACAATGAATGTCCAACGATACGGGCGACGTAGTCTTAAATTTAAGTTCAAAGTCTTAGTGCCATAAGTTTTAATTTCACTGTTATTCGCTGCATAGAGTTTATAGTCTGTACACTTTCCTGATAGCTTTTGCTTAATCGACACGGGGATAACTGATACATTAGCACCTGTATCAACTAAAAATTGTTGTCCATTTTCCCTATCAAAAACACTTAGGCGGTGGTTCTTTCCGGGTACAACATCTCCCGCCTCTGCAGACTGTACCTGGTTTAGTTTTCCGCTGACTTTTTCCAGGCGCAGGGCTTTTCGCAGGCCCTCGCTCTTTGCCGATATCTGAAATGCCATTTGCAGAGCCAGTCAGGATCATTCGGCGTCCTAGACTTCGATCTTGCTCCTGATCTGCTCCGGAAATTACCACGATGACGTCCGCGTCTGGATATGCTACGACGGTGCTGCTGATTTACCTCCTCGCGAAGTGATGCTACCTCTAAATTTAGTTTATGCATCTGGGAAAGTATTTCCGCCACGGGAAACTGGCTGCTACTGGTTGCCAAGCCGGTACTCACTTCTGCTACCGCGCCTCCCTGAACGTTTTCCATTATCTTGTCCGCGATGTTCGCTAAATTCTCTAAAGTCTGGTCCTGGCTCACTGTGAGTACAGCTCGTACCGAGGTTGGAAGTCGGGCAATCCATAGGTTGTGTATCGTTTGCTCCGATGTATTTGCATTCCGTCCTAATTCTCGCATGCGACGCAATAATTGGGATGGTTTCTGTGTCCCCAATTCCATCTCGCCTACTAATTTTTGGAATTTGCGTTCGGCACTCTCCTCATACACTTGTAATAAGCGATTCTTTAATGCTAAATATTTATTCGTCTCAGGGGGAGATAACAATATATCGCTTACTTGTTGCAATGCGTCGCGTCCCATCCTCGAGACAACTAAATTAAATTTAGTTTCATCACCTTGCTTTTGAGTTGCCAGAATGCTCTCCACTTGCGCGAACCATAAGCTGGGCATTTCCGTCCAAAATTCCGGTATCCGGGAAGATACCGTGATAGCGGCTAATTGGGATACATTTTCAGCAGTACCACCACTCGTCGGCATCTTGATATCACCTCCTTCCATCGACTTTTGTGTATTACTTGCTTGCGGCTGACTGTACATCTTGCACTAAAGGTCGTGACACGTGGCGTCGATATCAATATGCACTTTTTATTTTCACGCACTCTGTGTCCCTCTAACCAATGCAAACTCAGAAGTCGATTTTAATCACGTCGGGGTCACCACTGTAGGTTTTGGTCTAACCTAACTGATAGTCTATGGAGTCTGCATTGGGAGTTACTGATTAAAAGATGTAATTATTTTCACCGTGTTTATTAGATTATATCCCGAGTCTATCACAAGCACACGGACCGGTCAATACGCAGTAACTGCCGGTCGCCGCTCTCTCATACGTCTCGCTCACACACAAAACTGCTGACTGCAAACTCATTCATACTTACAGGGTCCCTACAAATAGAAGGAACGCCAAAACGAGCTATCCAGCCTAATGTAAAAGTTTCAGCAACTTCCTCAGCTGTGATACCAACCATGGGCCACACCTCTGGCCATCGAGTAAATCGGTCAACCGCAGTGAGGCAATACTGGTAACCTTTACTCGAAGGTAAAGGACCAATAATGTCGATATGCACATGACGGAACCGTTTCTGAGGAACTGAGAAATTTCCCAAGGGCGTGGATGTGTGTCGAGTCACCTTACTGCGTTGACAAGCTTCACATTCACGAGCCCATTGGCGACAATCTCTATTCATTGATGGCCATACGAATCTCTCAGCCACCAAGCGTGCAGAGGCTTGCGCGCCAGGGTGACTCAAATTGTGCATTTTCTTAAAATAATGTCGACGAAAAGAAGGCGTAACGTAGGGTCGCGGCTTTCCGGTTGAAGTGTCACATATTATGGAGATATCTGTGCCAGGTATGATAATCTTTTCAAGTTTAAGTGAAGTATTGATCTTGTTGCTTTGAAGCTCTTCATCTATGGCTTGTTCGTCTGCCAAAGCTGAATAATTGTCTTCGAGTGAAATGGTTTCAATTCTCGACATCGCGTCAGCAACAATGTTATCCTCCCCTTTGACATGTACAACCTCCGTTGTAAATTGGGAAATGAACGATAATTGATTGAGCTGTACCGGTGGGAGTTTCTCCCGACGTTGGCTAAAAGCGTAGATCAACGGTTTATGGTCTGTATATATTGTAACATGTTGAGCCTCGAGGATATGACGGAAATGTTGCACGCTTTCATAAATGGCTAGAAGTTCTCGATAATACGCGGGCCATAGTATCTGTTTTTCTGTTAACTTTTTGCTAAAGAAAGCTAACGGTTCCCATTTATCACCAATCTTCTGCTGGAGGCAAGACCCGACCTGCAATGCCGAAGCGTCCGTGAACAGCCCTAATGTGGCATCCAAGACTGGATGAGTAAGTAGAGTAGCTCTTGAGAGACCATTTTTACACTGCTGAAATGCCTGTTCTAACGCGGGAGTCCATGGCACTGGTTTGGCACCCTTGAGATCTGATGAAGTTAATGCTTTTATGAGTGGAGCTTGTAATTCAGCGGCGTTAGGAAGAAATCGGCGATAAAAATTTATCATTCCGAGAAACCTACGAAGGCCTTGCACGGTTTTCGGCAAGGGGAAATTTTGTAGGCTTTCGATTCTCTCCGTAGGAGGTCGCGTGCCATCTTTATTGATACGGTATCCTAAAAAGGTCACCTCTTCGGCGCCGAAAACACACTTGGACGTGTTTACTACCACACCATATTCGTTCAGCCGTTGGAACAGGGTACGGAGGTGTTCCACGTGTTCCTCTGGCGTGCGCGAGAAAACCAGCACGTCATCAACATAAGGATAACAAAAATCGAGTCCCCTCACGACCTCGTCAATGAAACGCTGGAAAGTTTGTCCAGCGTTCCGAAGACCGAAAGTCATGAAAGGAAATTCGTAGAGTCCAAACGGCGTTGAAATTGCGGTCTTGCATATGTCGGATTTATGTACTGGTACTTGTTGGTAAGCTTTAACTAAATCTATTGAACTGAATATTGTTGATCCCGCCATATTTTGTGCAAAATCAGCTATGTGACGCACAGGATAGCGGTCCGGGATTGTCCTGGCGTTGAGAAGTCGGTAGTCTCCGCAAGGACGCCAGCCATCTACTCCTTTTCGAGCCATGTGCAATGGTGAAGCCCAGGGACTATCAGAGGGTCTGGCAGTGCCACATCTGACCATTTCTTCAAATTCTTTCTTCGCAGCTAGCAGCTTCTGCGGGGCTAAGCGGCGAGGACGGCAAGCCACAGGTGGGCCATCGGTGGTCACAATGTGATGCACCGTGGTGTGCTTTATCTGTCGAGGGAGTCCGGGAGGTCTGGTTAAATCAGGAAAATCCAACAGGAGTTTTCCATAAATGGATTCATCATCCAAGGAGACGGCCTTCACGCTTCCCTGATTAGCTTGAGCGACTATAGCTGCAGTGGTCAAACTGGTATTTCCATCGATGAGGCGTTTATGGCGGAGGTCGGGAAGTAGATTGTAATGGCTAAGAAAATCCGACCCTATGATGGGCGTCTCGACATCGGCTATGGTGAAAGTCCATTGGAATTCTCTGCGCAGGCCAAGGTTGAGGCGCAGGGTGATGCTGCCGTACGTGTTGATATTACTGCCGTTTGCCGCAGACAATTGATATCCAGTTGGTGATTTGATGTAACCTTTGGCTAACCTTTTCGGATAGCAACAAAGGTCACTCCCAGTATCAATTAAGAAACGACGTGAGGATTCCTTGTCTGTAACAAATAAACGGCGGCACGCTATGTCGCAGTCAGCCGCAGCATCTACTGACCGCGATCCTCGTTTCCCAAATCCTTCCATGTACAGGGTTTAGTGCATTTGTTTGCTTTTTTTTTATATATCTTGTGGTACCAGCACAAGGAGGAACGAGCTGATGAACTGGATCTGGAGCGTCCTCTATTATTTCTACTTAGGGACCTTGGTCGAGATCGGTCAGCACTAAGTGCTTCCACAACCTTGGTTAATTGTTCCACTTGAAGAGCCAGTTGAGAAATCTCTGATGATGGATCCCCTACTGCATGCACTGAAACTGGTGCAGCCACCTCAACAATTTTGTCAGCAATGTCAGCTGCCTTTTCCAATGGCAGGTCTTGCTGGGCTGCCAATATTGCTTGCACATTGTTGGGCAACCGTCGCATCCACAGCTGCCGGATTATGTCATCACTTTTGAATGCGCATCCAGCCAAGGAGCGGAGGTGGCGCAAAAATTGCGATGGCTTTCGATCACCTATGTCCTCTTCTCTCAAAAGTCTGCGTACCCTGTCCTCTCTTGAGTTCGACAGGCGTTTGATCAATTCTGTTTTGAGATAGTTGTAACAATCTTCCGGAGGGTTTTCTATGATGTCGGCCACTTCTCCAGCAACTCGGGCGTCCAGCATGGCCACTATATGGCTGTATTTTGTCCGGTCCTGCTTAATACCTGCTAGTTCAAATTGAGCTTCTGCTTGGCCAAACCATACGGTTGGCTTATCCGGCCAAAAGGCAGGTAATTTAACCGATACTGCCATAGCTCGGCTAGCTTGACTTGCTTGCAGAGCTTGTAACTGCTCCTGAAGAGCTTGTATCTGTTGTTCTGCCGCCATTATAAAAAGAACATAAATCCGGAATGAAAAAAAATAAAAACAATAACAATAACAACCCTTAAAAAAAAAGAAAGTTACAAAAGTTATGGTAAAACAAATCTCCTAGTGAAACACAATTAAATTATATTAAATAATTTATAATTATACTTTAATAAATATATTTTTACCTTACTCAACTTTATGCAGTTTGAATATGTACCTACAAAGGTATAAGTTATACAAAACAGCACAAAACTGTTAACCCGAATACAAGAAAAGTTTTTGTAAGATTTTTAGTGCTGCGACTGGCACTGATCAAAATTAAAGTAAAATAAAATCAAATTGAAAATAGTATTTTCAATAAAGAAGGTACAACATGTAAAGAATTCTAAGCTAAATATTGTTTCAGGATCTCAGACAAATATATAATAGGATAGGGTAAATTAGTTTGCAGTTAGACCTTAACAATTATCCCTTACTTGAGAATTCCAATAACAAACAATAAATACCATGAAAAAAAAAGGACTAATTAGAAAAATTATGTATCTAATTAGACTTTACACTTAGGATTACTAAAATTGTAATCCTATTTATGATAAAATTAAGATGCTATTTACCCCAATGTTTTCACTGATGCATGGAACTCCAGAACTCACTCACTGACACGTTCGCGATGTATGTACCAACCCCTGCTGACATCGGGCAGCGGGCGACGGGCGTCGGCTTTTCAGCGTTGAAAATCCAAAATCTATGTTCAGCTGATGCGTCTAGTCGTGCGCGATGAGCCGATGAGCATGCAACTCGTAGCGGTGCGGATGTCGGCGGTGGTCGGTGGGCGGGAGCGGGGCACGGGGCGCAGACGTCAACGATGGACGGTGAGCGGCAGCGGAGCACGGGGCGCAGGCGTCGGTGCTTTGTTGTACCCGTCACTTTGTCGTCGGTGTTCGTTGCGGCGAGTGACCGGCCACGTGCAAGATGTGTTTTTGCAAGAAGGTTATGTGATGTGTAGATCACGTCGGGGTCACCACTGAGGATGGTGAGGGCCGGAATGAAACTATTGTGTCACCAATTCCAACATATTATTTTACTCCCTTCTTTACACATCAACTAAGAATTATAATAAGACATCATTATTTTACACTGCCATAACTCCCTTCATCGTAAGTCGTGTTGTTGTTGTCTCTCTCTAACATCTAGTGTTGGGATGGGGCGACAGTGTTGCCGCCACACATGTGTTTGGTAGTTCCAATTATGGTAAGTAAACTAAATTTTAAACATTAAACTAAGGTGGTTTAACAATGATATCAAATACGTAATATATAAAAACAAATGTGTGTGTGTGTGTGTGCGTGCGCGCGTGTGCGTGTGTGTGTGTGTGTGTGTGTGTGTGTGCTTGCGCGTGCGCGTGTGTGTGAGTGTGTGTGTTCATTTATCGACTCTTAAAAGGTCCTCAGTTTTCAAAAGGACCAAAAAAATGCCAAAAAAAACAGATTCAGAGTAATTAAAAAAAAAAATTAAATGAAAATTGATTTTTGATTATATTTGTTATAGGCAGTAGAATCCAAAGAGGTACGATACGAAACAAATTAGCTTAAAAATGGTATTTTTTATATAATTGAAATACTCAAATTATAGCCAAGCACAAGAATGCAATTAAATAAAAAATTTAATATTACCGCAATTGTAAGAGAAGAAGAAGAAGAATTAGTTTTTACTTTGACATTACTTTGACATTACTATTATGTATCTACTCCTTGTACATAACATGTAGTTTTGTAGTGTTACGTTTCATTGTGAGACATTTGGAGATATTCAATATGTTTTCTTAAGCGAGGGAAAATTGTTCTTATTCACGTCAAATAGTGTACAACGAGATTACCTATATATTTTGAAGAAGATAAAAACTTCGAGCCGTGTCATCCGTTCGAGTATTAGTAAGGCTCGTGATGTCATGGCCACAAGATTATTAATTAGCACAATACTAAAACTAAAAAAATAAGGTAAGATTTTGTTACAAGTAATTCTTTTTTTATGTCTCACATTTTATATTAATGCATGAATAGCCATTTTTTTTTTACCTACTGCTCAAAAAGAACATAGCATCCGTTATTAAATTATTTGTGGAGAATGAATGTTGGTATAAATAATATTAACGAATATCGCGTTTATTTTTTACTAGCAACCCGCAGCGGCTAGCCACAGTTTTCAGTTACAGCATGAGTGGCGTATCAGAAACTACCCGTGAAAACCGCATAAAATCAGTCGGACACACAGAAGCGAAAAACGCTATCTCTATATACTATGTAGAGATTATTTTAACTTCTTTTTTAATTTCTTTAATATGAAGAAATAAAGACTAGTACCCAAAATTGTCTTTGCTAACTGTAGGTACTATCCGTCAACGCAAGTACAAGCCGCCATTTTACATTTTCTTTATTGAACCAACTTATTGGTACCTAAATGGAGGATACAAAAGAGCCGTCTGAAAAAGAATAATCTTGTATCGCTTTGAGCAGAGTGTCGTGCAGATGTCTCGACTACGGAGCCACCGGCATTGGAATGTGCGGGCTTCAGGTCTTGCGCATAATACTCGGAACCCCATCAGGGATATTATAGAGGATCTCCAGCTGAAGCCGAACCCAAAGAAATATTTTATCCCGTTGTCTGTCGGTGAGCAATTTTTTATAAATCCTTAACCTTTATATTTGTTTCATGGATTTGGTTTTACCAACATTCGAAAGTTACTGAGTAGCACTAAAAGATTTTTGAAAATCGAAAAAATAACATCTTCAATTCTTTCATACCTTATTTCTCGCCCTTAGGGGGTGGGTACACCCTAATATTATAAAAATAAAAATCCAAATCGGTATACAACGGGTGAAACAGGAAGGAGGAAACAACAAACAAACATGCAATTTCGTTAACATGGATGACATAATTTTTCTGTTTATTTTGATTTAATTGCCAAACTATATAATTTCTAAATAATAAAATAATAAAATTTCTATGGGACCAATGCTGCGAAAGCATATCTTTTCAAATATAGCCGAATTGACAGCCTCCGGAAGGCGTTTGAAAAATAGACAGTGCAGGATTCGGAACGCAGGCAGTACAAACATTGCGTAAGCATTTTGAACCGACTACAAAAAGAGGACGCCGTTCTCAATTCAGCTGTATGTATTTTACTCGATTTCTTCACCAATTGTAGATTCTTCTTT
Organism: Aplocera efformata; assembly: GCA_921293045.1. Classification (NCBI taxonomy): domain Eukaryota; kingdom Metazoa; phylum Arthropoda; class Insecta; order Lepidoptera; family Geometridae; genus Aplocera; species Aplocera efformata. Next base: position 9,757,746 of record OV121039.1, read on the forward strand.
AAATTGGTAGTCCACCCTAAAATTCCAATTTAAAAATAATAACCTACATCGAGGTGGTTCCATAGAAATTTTATGAAGAAATTCCACCCGTAAAGGCATAATATATTGTACATAAGTAAATGAAAGTATTGAAGCCGGCTTATTTGATTTGTAAATCAGTTAACACTTTTCTGCCATGACCACAACTTTTTTTAGGTCTGGATCCGCGTCTGAGTTTGAGCAACCCCGGCTAAAACGAGGGATCTTATAAGTTTTACTCTTTTCGTCTGTCTGTGGGTCGACACAGAGACAAAATCCTTTCGATGTCGATTCCTTTGAGGCAATATTACATCGTATCGATGTTCCGATTTCACGAATACATACTTTTCTTTTGAATACAAATGGGTATAATTCCAAACAAAATACATTTTCATAAAATTATGCTTATTCCTTTTCTTCATTTGGCAAATCTTTTCAATGGCGAATTTTGGTGTTAGTTTTCATGCAGCCCGAAGGCCTTCAATACGAATTATTTTACAAGACAAGTATAGGGACCGACATCTGGAGCACGGAATAGCCCATCCAAGTACTGACCGAGCGGAGATTTGCTTAACGTATTTGATCTATAACAATCGTCAGTACCGAAAGAATTTTTACTTTTAAAATGTATTAAAATCGAGTATACCGACTGAAAGTATTAATCATTTACTTATTTTAAGTTTTAGGGGGTAGACTTTCTGACAATCTCGGAGGTAGGTCATCTTATCAAATAAAAAAAGAATCATCCAAATTTATTCACAAATTGTCGAAGAAATCGCGTATCAAACATACTTAATACAGCCGAATGATAACCTCCTCCTTTTATGAATTCGGTTAAAAAGGTCCTACTTCCAATATTCCTGTTTTTTCTTCCGCTAATACAATACATGCCAAGAAAAAAATTGTTTAGTTTTAGTGGGGATTTCTGTCAATTGTTAGCTCTGTCTCGTAAATGTAAGTTGTAGGTACTCTGTCTTAATCTGTGACTCACTCGTAATCTGTGATTACCTAGAGAAAGAGTTAAGAGTAGTTATGAAGATAAGAACAGCAATTTTTTTTTTGTATGTTAATAAAATATTGAATTAAAAAACGTCGTACCTACAGCAAAAGTTGTCAGTCTTGAAGAACCAAAGTCAGTTAAGAACCAGTAACCTTGTATAATAACCATAACCATATCTTTTAAATAACATAGGAAAACGAGATACCAAAAAATAAAAGAAGTAATTAATTGTTTTTTTAGGTGACCCAACTTCCTTTGGCAACCTTAAACCTCCAGCAGAAATATTAGACGCACTGCGCGAGGTTGTTGGTTTGCAGGAGAGCAGGAGCTACGGACCTCTCATCGGTCTCCTAGAAGCGAGGAAAGCCGTGGCAGAATACAGTAGCAGCCGAGGAGACATCGCTCCTGATGACGTCATCATATGCAGCGGATGCACCCACGCCATTGACATCGTAGTCTCGACAATCGCCGAGGCGGGACAGAACATCCTTGTGCCAAGACCGGGCTATGCTGTTCATAAAACGTTAGGCGAGGGGCTCGGCATAGAGATAAAATATTACGATTTGTTGGTATGTGTAAGCTGGTTTTTATAAAGTTGTCATCAGCTCAGCGAGCTATGTTACGAGTAGCATCGCGCTGAGTGAATTTGGAGTCACACTAAAGTAGAAATCCGAAACGAGATTCTGCAGGGGCCCAAAGTTATGAACATAGCCCACAGGATTAGTAAGTTGTAGTGACAGAGGGCTAGATCAGCCACACGCAGAAGAACTGATATCTGTTGGGTAACACGAGTAGGCAAACAAATCGTGGGGTGCCTTCGAACCTAAAGTCTAATTTCGCTAGTTTTCTATCAAATCGTCCTTATTATCCTAAGTTTTAAGAAGTAATGATATTTTAAGTTGTTATGAAGTATTTTATGTTGTTAAATAAATTTCAGGACTGACTGGCATCCATTTATATCTCACTTCTTATGTCGTTGAAGTGAACAACCAAGGCATATATCTTAATATTTAACTTGGCTCTCATTTCACATATATGTTTTTAATGAGATTTTATTTATCAAAATTTGCGAGAAAAAAAAATTGTACCGATCCAACCGCACTGGTTGTTGCGCGATGTAATTAGTTTTCGGACATCTATCCGTACTTATCGGAGGTTCAAATTCGTGTCAACCTCAGAAATTATACCTACTATTTTATCATGGAATGCATTCCATGATGAAAAAGTCCAATTTGATTACAATGCCAATGACGCGCACCAAACGGTTTGTTCTCCAGGTGTTCAATATTCATTGTTTTGTATTTGCACGCTTTGCACTTCGGAGAAACAAATAGTTCTATTGTAGTTTTAAATAGGTAGGGATGTTAATTAACAGTACCCTATGGGTTTTTATAACAGCTATCATTCATTATTGTCTTTGCATAATCATTAGAATATTGCATATTTATGATTTCGAAAGAAGAATTTGTTTACTAGGGCTAGTAAATGTAACCTAGACCTACCACAGTCCATTCCTGATTATACAGATAATTTAATTAAATTTATTCTTGGTCAATACAGACCTGACGTTGTTATTTACAACGTGATCCATGTGGACTGAGGTGGGTTGTAAGTGAACTAATTACAAGTTACTAGTATAATTGTATGCGAATGTTACATGGAATATTTGTGACAGGACATTGTCACTCAGGTAGATAAAGTTTATAACCAGATACGTTGGTTCCGGTACAAGATTAGAAATATTGTGCCGTGCAATATTTCAAATTTGGACAAACTGACCCCGTGATATCTATACATAGACCCATGCCATGTACTACATAAGCAACATACATGAAAACCATAAAAACAGAGCTTGCCTAATAATCGGAATTTGAGACACGCATACGGCCTAGCTGACGTTAAGCGGTAACCGCTTAACGTCAGCTAGGCCGTATGCATACCTATGGATGCTAGCCAACTTGGTAGCACATAAAATAATGTGTATCATCTTCATTTTCCAGCCTAAGAATAAGTGGAAGGTGGATCTGATATCCCTAGAAACTCAAATAGACGACAACACGGTGGCCATAGTGGTCAATAATCCTTCTAACCCCTGCGGTTGCGTGTACAGCAAGGATCATTTGAACGAGATCCTTGAAGTAGCCTCTCGGAATCACCTGCCGATCATCGCTGATGAAATATACGAATATTTCGTCTTCTCGAATGAGCAATTTGTCCCCATAGCGGCTTTGTCGCGAGACGTCCCAATATTTACTTGCAGTGGTCTCACCAAAAGATTCCTGGTTCCCGGTTGGCGGTTGGGCTGGGTAATTTTACACGACAGAATGGGGATACTGGGAAAGGACGTTCGGAAGGCAATGTCAAACATGTCAAGTCGTATCCTTGGAGCGAGTACTCTGATACAGAAAGCGTTACCTCGGATACTAAAGTGTGGCACGCACAGTTATTTCAGCGACATGATGTTATTTATTGAGGTAAGATACAAGTGCAGTGGTATGGTAGGTGATATACTCGTAACTGGTAGGATTTCATATAAAATACAGCAGAAATCTATGGACAAATGTTTGCCCTGGGTGGAAATCAAGTTCATGAATGTAGAGCTGAGACAAATAAGCTGTGAGACGAGTCAATCTTAGGGGACAAGCGTGGGAACGAGCGGGAATAACCCAATCTTAAAACTCTGATGATTAATCGGGTATTTAGATATAAGATATAATTTAGATATAAGGTATCTCGAAAAAAATAAACCTCATTGAACGGCTGGGAAGCTACGAACACAGACGAATATACACAAGACATAGTTATAACCCAAACTTATGTTAACCGTCATGGGCCACCATGTTGTTCACGTCCGTAGGTGAATACCCTCAAGACTCCTACTGTCCCTCGGATGGTGCGAGAGGAGCAACCCAAAGTAGCAACAGAATTTGTGTTCGTTGTTTGAATGAATGCGAGTTAGTGTAAGATCCAAACCTTATACTGAGTCGCATTAGTGTTGTCATGGGCGGGGGTTGCCAGTTACCACCAGGTGGGCCCTCAGCTCGTTCCGTCACTTAATCACATTAAAAAAAAATACTGGATGTGGAGGACATTTGGTAATCCACCACCTAGCAGTGGTGCACTCGCGTTGCTTTGTTCCGATGGAAGGGTGTGGGTGCCGGTGACATTACAGGCACTAGAGTTGCAACATTCCCGTCTCAGAGGGCGCAATGCGATGTTATGTTTGTCGGTAGTAACCACACCCACAGCCTGTGAGCTCATCCCATCACTTCAGTTGTATACAAATAATCGATATCTAGGTTTGAAAGTCGCAATATATCATTTTCAGGATCAAGCAAAAACAGCATGCGCTGAATTGAAGAAAGCGCTCGGGTTGCAGCCAGTTATGCCTCAAGGATCCATGTACATGATGATACGGATAAAAATGTCGGCTTTTCCGGAATTCACCAATGAGCTACATTTCATAAAGGAGTTGTGTGCAGAGCAATCTGTTTTGTGTTTGCCGGGACAGGTTAGACAGAGAGAGAGGTTTTTTTTACTTTGATAAAATAATTGAGGTTATTTTGTAAGATATTGTTATCAAATATTATCTGTCTATATCTTTGTATTTGAAATAGAATTCCTTAAGAATTCCCGGTATTATTAACAATAAGATAACTTAATAATTCTGAGATTGCTAGGATTATTAAGTTATCTTATTGTGTCATGTCTTAATCATACCAGTCGCGTCATGAGTGAGGGTTTTATGTTATGGGGTTATGTGTATCCGTCAAATCCTACTGCAATACATAAAATTCTAGTACAGGGGTATCGGTATATTTTTTGTTGCATCCAATAGATCTGTACTAATGGTGGTATTGCAAACAGAACTGGTAATCTGTAGAAAAGTAATGGTACTTTGCTGTGAAAGGGTATGGGTGCCGGGGAAATAACAGGCGCATGAGCCGTCACACCGTCTCGATTGTAGCTGGATGCTCTGTTGATCTTCTCATATTGGACGGGATGACTATGTCATTTTGTGTTATTATGGGTGGAGATAACAAAACAAAATTGGCTGTTTGGCTCGTACAATAGTGCCAGTGTCAAATCTCAAAACGGATAACGGTGAATACTTTGGACTGGGGGAGCCAATTCACCCACAAGAAAACAGTAAAATGAGTAGGACGAATGACGAATTTTCTACCAAAATTATTGGTAGATAAACCGTCAAGATACTTAAGAAGAAATCTAAGGGAAAAGTCGTGGTGGCAGGATGCTTAAAAATAAAGTCTAGCTAGACTAACATACGAGTATACACGGGCTGATTACTTGTGTATATTCCGATCTTTCACAAGCGCAGTTTGTACAGGTACTATTGTATATCGGTTCATAAATGACGGAGATCTGACTCGTTTATAAACCGTTATTTGAAAATTCTCTTTTTATTTGGAAGGATATTATTTCAGATTGGTCATATAAAAAATATCGGTTAAATAGTTTAGTTGTTGAATCAAAATAAGTGGCAAAAATATGTCCAAGTATACAAAATTGCGTATTTTGCTTTTCTGTGACTTTTTTCTTCGCCTAGTGTATGTACTGATTTGGATGTTTCTTTTGTAAAATGGTAGGGTGTACCGCCTAAGAGAAATAAGGGATTAAAGTATTGAAGTCGGATTTTTTTATTTTTTTAACTCATTTAAAAAAATAAAAAAATCCGCATGTTTGTTGACAAGTATATCAATTCAAATTGAATTTTTTTTTCAGTGCTTCCAGTGCTCTGGCTTTATGCGCATAGTGCTCACTGTGCCCAAAGATGTTCTTCTAGAAGCATGCACGAGGATTATCGCGTTTTGCCAAGCCCATGTCAACTTTTCAGTTGATGAGGGGAACTGTTTTCCTATACGCCCAGAATTGGTCCCCTTGGTTGTTTGATAATGACGTATAAATTGAGCTCCAAGCGACTTACTCGCAACTAGCTACTTTGACTGATAAACCCTTAGAGGACAGTCACAACATTGTATGTTACATTTTAGTTTAACACTTGGATATGGGAAAACACTCGTTTACCATTAATTTGACTAATATATATAATGTGAAGCCTGAAAGAATTTGGTATTTATATTAATTAGCTATTATTTTTACATTTTATTGTTTCTTTCTGCGACATAGTTCTAATATTTCTGTAAGCATCATCGTTTTTATAAAGGTTTCTGTAATCCATTTTTTATGTGTTCATCAATAAACTACTCGAATATTTGTTACTCATCTTACTTAAAATAAATGAACTGCACGAAATACTCATGTATATTTCCGTTCCTTCCCAAGTATAAGAGGATCAAAGTTACATACCGTTGCGCTGATACCCGATGTAGCGTCGCGTGCGCCTAATTTCACCGTCGTTCACATCCTTCTTCCAGAGCATAGCACTCTTCTGTAGGTTATCATTTGTGAGGGCAGTAGTTCTCCAGACAACTTGGCGCAAGTTATACTGTTACTATTTGTTATAATACTTTTGACAAAAACCAAATGTTCCATAGTGATCCTAAGGCTGAATAAGTACATGTACCTACATTTTCACAATTTTATTGATTTTGAAGTATTATGAGCTGGGAATCAGATCCCCGACCCCTCGTTTCACATGTAGGTACTAAACAACTAGGAAACGGAGCTGCCTTGTTTTACAACATCAATTTGTAAAGAGTTACCTAACCCCATTGGAACGCAAAAACGTAAATATTGTAATAATATAAATATTATTGCATTTGAAGATTAGTCACATTTGTTTGTCAACAACGCATACCGTCTGTAGGGGTATTTATTGCGTTTTACAAATTGCGTAGAGTATAAACTGGTTTAAAATTGAAAACAACAGCTACCGACATGTTTGTTTTTTAGTTCAAACAAGGTTGCATTGTGACTCTGTTGCCTAAATATGTGGATGTGTGGATTAACGGGAATGGCTAAAGGAGGAAATTTGAAAGTAGCAGTGACAGAAAAGTTGAAAAGGAATCGTTTAAGATGGTATGGGCATGTAATGAGCATTTGCACTATAATTACCACTAGAAAAATAAATCTAACGATTAAATAAATTAAAATTTATTGTATTATTTAACATTTTTACTTTTGGATCTTTTCTATTGTTTCATTGTACTTTTTAGAGTATTTAGTTGTTAATAAAGTTTATGAAAACATTAAGGTTTTTTTGTTTAAAAACTACAGGACTAAGAGAATCTCTTACAACTTACTTATCTACTACTTGGGGCTTGAGTACTTCGGGCACGGAATCCTACCCTAACCCTGAGGGTAGTATCTACTTGATCTGCTATGGAAAACATTGCATTCCTTGCTTTTGTGCAACTGATAAATATAGTTCTTCAATAAGTGGAACTAAAAATTTCCACTAAGGCATATCTATTTAAATTGGTTATGTTTCGCGATACTATACGGTAAATATATTAGTTAAGCAGTTTTGCATATTAAATTGCTGAGTAATCACATAATTTTTATCGTGTTTATTCGGTTTTTTATTGTTTTAATGATTCCTTAGAAATGATTGTGGAAATCTGTTTACCTGTCCTCAAGTATGTCTGCATGAAATATGTAAAACAACCTGCTGCCGTCATCTACATCTCAAACCAGTTCCTGCCTTGTTAATCGATACAAAACTGAGGTGTAACAAAATGTGAGCAATATTCTCATTTCAAGTTTAAGTGTCGCCACAGCATTTAGTATCACGCAAGTTTTGTGTCCATGTCGCGCCGGTCACTAGATAATCAATCATGGGAAGTTCGCGCATCTGCTCTGGCTCGGAATACCCATAACCTGATCCGGGATATTGTGGAGAATCTCCAAGTGGAACCGAACCCTGACAAGCAGTTGATAGCGCTCTCTGTTGGTGAGTACTTTTTAATAGAAATCAGATTAATACTCAAGAGCTTTTTCTTGTCCTTCTGCGCATTAGTTTAAATTAAGTAATATTCATGGATTGTGATGAACACGTATTTGTCTTTACCTCACTCAGATGTTACAAAAACTATATTAGACTACGTAATATACGGCCTTAAAAATAGATAATCTTGTTAATTGAGTGCTGTTTTGCACTTCTATTTTGCTAGGAAGTGTAAAGTTGGGCTTTATAAATAATATCTATTATCTTTTCTCTTAAAAATGTGAAATTTTACAGCTTAATAATGGTAGTGTAGTATTTTAAGAACAATGTAAAACAAGGCGACATCTTATCATTAGCAAAAAAGCTCTATATATAAAGATAAAATAAAAAAAAACATGGATTTCGCAATAGCACCTTGCATCTTTCGAGGTTGGTATTAGTAAGGACCGTTGGTATAGTTTGTGTTATTGAGTGTTATTACATATAAATATTTAAGGAGATTAGAAGTGACTCGGCTTTGTAAATATCTAAGCCGCCTTATTGCTCCTAGATATTGTCTTTGATACCAAAACGTGCTGTGGAATCATTGAGATCAATAGAACTTGCGAGAACAATTTGTGAGTAGTAGCTACGGCAGCCACTATATACGAATGTTTCCAGCATCTTGTTGTAAGACTAAAAATTTATCAATCTTTGACGTATCTCTGTTCATGATCCATTAAGAGCCTCTGATGTCCTAAGAAGTGAAAGTGTCTCTTCACAAGCGTTTCCTATATAGAAAGTGATAATGATGAAGAAAATATAGGTACGCCACTTAGTACGTTACGTTACATACTCAGATATGATACCACATATAAACCGATAAGACAAAAAGAGATAATTAAAAGCATAGTATAGCGCGAAAGAGATAAAAATATAGTTTCTGTATTGTATTTGATGTGCTTTTTAACTATACTCCTATACTATGGTGTGGCTGATTGAAAATTGTGTGCATGGACCCAATGAATCTTCTCGTTTTTGGTACTATCATTGTAGCAATATGAGTTATAAAATAAGGTAAAGACTTGAAATGTTGAGAGCGTTTTCCGCAAAAGGCACATTAGATACCTATAAGAAAGGGATTTTGGAAATTCGCCCTCTCAGGACTCTTAAATAAAGTTTATTTAAGGGTGAAAGGAAAATAACGTTATAAGTTTCGGCAACTGTTCGTAGGATAGCCGTGAAATTTAAGTCCAAAACTAATTACACTATTACAGCGACTTTGAAAAATCGTCCTGGTAAACTTATGGAGGATTTTCTCATTAAACAAGTTAAAGTGTTTTGCTCCTATTATATATTAACTATTTCTTTGTATTTAGATTCCATAATTGCACTCCTAGGGCAAAATTAATTATTAAATCATGAATGAATCGTTGGGAACAAATTATAAAGTACCTATTGCTATTTTTATAATCAAATGACCCTGCCTCGGGTAACGGGCGCAACGGTATGCTATTTGGCTATTCCCATAGTTCTATCGGAGAAGGGTTCAGTCTCATTGTAGTTGTTATGGACGGGAGGTAACCACTTGACAACAGGTGGGTCTTAATGCTGCAACAATTACAAACAAACAACAAACAGGACGAGCAAAAACTCGAAATAAAAATATGTACTGAAAATGCCGATTCGGCAAGAACATCAATATCCGGCTAATAATAGGTAGTCTGAAAGTATACCTATTTGGATGGTTATATTTATATGTACGTTCATTACTCTTTCACAAGACAACTTCTGTATTAAAACTATTATTTGGCTGGAATTTTCAAAATAGGCAGATAACTATTTACAGCTGATAAGGTAGCTACTTTATATTCCGAAAACTGCTGGCATTAGCAAAGTTTGGTAGTTAAAAATAAATTAAAGTAAGTAAGTAACCTCCCTTGTATAGTATTGAAGAATTTGAATAATTGTTTTATAACCGTTGATCAGGAGAGGTTTCCGTGATGCGAATCGTTATTTTGTAAGTAGGCAAGTAGTAAAATATTTAGTACACCATAATATCGAAAGTTATCATACAAAAATAAATAAAACAGATAGGCTGCACAATGGGCAGCCTTATCGCTAAAAGCGATCTCTTCCAGGCAGTAATTGAAATTAAGACTAAGGGCTTGATCAACTGATGAGCATTTTTTAAAACATTAATTTACCGGTTATTTATTTTTATAGAGCCAAGGCCACCGGGCATACTATAAAATATCAGTGGCCAACAGGATTTCGATTGCATAATGTTTTCATAATCACTTTATATTTTCACTGGTTAAAAATAATGCCAATATAAGTAGGTCATATTTACGGACTCTGAAATGGAACGTTAGAGATCTAGAGTAGGTTCTCCTGCACCAAAAAATAAGTGGTGGGATTTTCTTGTCCAACTTTCGACTTAAACGTGTCTTTTTCTAAAATATAAGTTTCTTCATTCAGGTGACCCAACAACTTTTGGAAACCTTAACCCACCCGAGCAGGTCCTCCAGGCAGTCCGAGAGAGTATCGAGTGGCTGTCGAGCCGAAGCTATGGACCCGCCAAAGGTCACCAGGAGGCTAGAGAAGCTGTGGCCGAGTACAGCGCTCACCAAGGGAACGTTTCTCCCGAAGATGTTATTCTCTGCAGCGGATGTTCACACGCCATAGAGCTGGTCATCTCAGTAATTGCAGACTCCGGGCAAAACATTTTAGTTCCTCGTCCCGGTTTCATGATATACAAAACTGTAGCGGAAGGACTTGGAATTGTTATAAAATATTACGATTTATTGGTAAGCTTTATGTTTTATATGTTAGTACGTTGAGTTTTAATCGGTACAGTAGTGTCAGGTCGTTTATATGGCCTGCTTAGGTAATACACCACTACACTGATTGTTAACTCAGGTTAAATATGTTAGGATCTGTTAGTATCTTCTGCCATTTAAATTCTTACTTTAAACTATTTGAATCCAGCTTGGGGAATTGGGTTACTTACTTGAACGAGTGGAATAAAACCAGACACTTTAAATATACCTACGTATATCGGTTCGTTTCATTTGAGTCACATCGGAATATAGCACCCCAGTGGTCTGATACAAGATTACGGCACGGACAAGTTTCTAGATACAACAAGTTTCCAGTTTATATGAATTGAATTTGCATATTTGCTTATTTACTTTTATACGTGTCTTATTTTTTAACTGCGTATTAGGACCTTGATTAAAGGTTAATAAATATATTTATTTTAGTATAGTAATTTATTATCAAGAAACCCACTTAATTTTCAGCCCGATCAACAATGGAAAGTGGATATAGAAGATTTGGAAAACCAAATAGATGAAGACACAGCAGCGATTGTGGTCATAAATCCATCAAACCCATGCGGTTCCGTGTACAATAAAGAACATTTACTAGAAATATTAGACGTGGCTTCAAGAAACCGCGTGCCTATCATCGCCGACGAAATATACGAGCATTTTGTATTTTCTGGCCACGAGTCAATAGCAATGTCCTCTCTTTCAAAAGATGTTCCGATATTAACATGCAGTGGTCTTACAAAGAGATTTCTGGTTCCTGGATGGCGAATGGGATGGGTGATAATTCACGACAGGCATAATATTTTAGGAAAAGAAGTCCGCAAAGGGCTTGCTAATTTGTCAAATAGAATTCTTGGCCCGAACACATTGATTCAAAGAGCATTGCCGGCGATATTAAAAAATACTCCACAAAGTTTCTTCGATGAAGTGCTGCTGTTTATCGAGGTTAGTGGAAGATTTCATGATTTCTTATTGCATTTATAAGCACTTATCTGATACACAGGTAATTCCTAGGAAGATATACCGCTATAACTTGTATCAACTACTCGTCTACCTCGTCAATGAATTCTGTCAATGTATTCATAACGATAGGGCCGTGTAAGCTCTTTGGATTGGAAATATTCGTTTATTTTCTAGAAAGAACAGCAATATCTCTAGTAAAAGTTGTTTGTTGAGCAAAATGCTACCATAGCGGTATTCAACTTTCGGTCCATTAGGCGCAGTTCAAATCCGGAGCGGGCGAGCACCAAGTTCTAGATAGGTGCAAAAATGACTATGGTTCTTATCTAAAAAAATATATACCTAAGCTTTAGCAGGTTGATCCCGCGTCAACGTCACTGAATAATGTAGACATGGGATGGACAGATATGTCAAAACAACCATCGGGGTTGACGAGCTCTATAGTCAGTGGGAGCGTTTTAAATGAAGAAAGTGACGGAACGACGATCAGACCGGTGTCTAGTGGTCAACTTCGCCTATGACATTAATTCGATTCAACTTAGGACCCCTACCTAGGTATGGAAAGACTCAAATTGCGGCGTCACGCCTGATCCGTCCCAAAAATATGATGCGGACTGAACATCTTAAGCTCCTGTCATTTTAGAGTTACAAGTACATTTCCACCGGAATACACCAAAGCGAGCAGCTACACTGCTTAGTGCTTAGTGACTGCTGTTTTGGCACAAGATATATTGCTTCGGTATAGCGCATATATAAACCGATCGTACCTAGTCATAAAACATGAGATAGGCATCAGGAAAACGAAGATTTCTGAGTCTAAGATAATGAAATGTGTAATTAACTAATTTTGTTACAGAGTCAAGCCAAATTAGCATACGAAGAATTACGTCGGGCACCAGGCCTGCGACCAATAATGCCTCAGGGAGCGATGTACATGATGATAGAAATCAAAATGTCCATGTTCCCAGAGTTCAAGAATGAATTGCAGTTCGTTGAGCGATTGGTGTCGGAACAGTCCGTTTTTTGTTTACCGGGACAGGTTAGTAATAAGTACCTATTTAGCTTAAATTTATCTCCATTACCCGACTGCAAAAAAGGAGGTTTTATTAGTTCTACTGTAGGTATAGTTATAGTTATCTTTATTTACTTAAGAAACTTAAACACCTCCTGGTATTACTATTCATTATTTTATGAAAGTGTTATGAATATATAAATATTGAATGGCCTATACAGCTCTGTTGGTAGAAGCTCTGCCTTTGATCTGTAGGGCGTGGGTTCGATTCCCATTTAGAACAAGCATAGTGGCGAACATAGATTTTTTTATGCGTTCATGTGACGGAACGAGCTGAGGGCCCACCTGGTGGTAAGTGGCGACCCCCTCCCAAGACAACAGTAATGCGACTCAGTATAGGATTTGGATCTTACACTGAGTTGCATTCATCCTGCTGCGTCCATCACCCGAGACAGATTTTCTGGGATTTCACCGGCACCCACACCCTTCCACCGGAACACAGTAATGCTTGCACTACTGCAGATTCCAAGTGTGGTCGCAGTACCTCTCCGGACGAACCTGGCATAAGTTCTACTGCTACTTTTAGTTACTCTATTAGTACCATCCAGGGGATACGTGTAGGGAATCAAAGGGTACACACGCGACGCGAGCAACTGGACCCTCAAAATTATGTGTATGTAACAAAGATGTTTGTTCTGTGTCTGGGTGTTAATATATTATATGTGTATGTAATAAAAAAAATTACTTTTAAGTATTCTAAATATTAGTTGTCTAATTCTCATAGTAGGTCAAGCTACGAGCTGTGCTTAGTTTGGGAATAGACGATGCTGTATGAAATTTCTAATAAAATTTATTTATTTTTATTCATAATTACCATTTTGCATATTTATTTCAGTGCTTTGACTACCCCAACTTCATGCGAATCGTATTAACGGTTCCTGCTGATATTCTCCGTGAGGCGTGCCATAGGATAGCAGCCTTCTGCACCGACCACATCGTTACCAAGGAGAGCCTCAAGGAAATCATAAGCAATGACCTCTCGATTCCCAACGAACCACAAGTGATATCGGATGATTTGGAGCGAGTAGGTTGAACCTAAACTGCCTTATAAGCTTCTATAGTCCAGAGGCAGAGTTCCAGTAACTGCGCAGGACTTCTTCCAGTGAACATTAGTTAGGTAGACCTTATTACAAGATATATTATCTATTAAAAGCAGTGTAACTTCAAATAGTGAATAATTGTTTATGGACTCCGTAGCTTTTCATGTTGGTAGTTTGTTACCTTCTTATGAGTGACTTATCAACATCAGGCTTCTGCCTTAACACTCTAGATGTGTGAGATACCTAAGCGGTGGGTGATGTTAAAACTATGCTACGGAACGAAGTCTCTATTTCTTCCAAAGCTTAGTGGTACATAGCGGAGCTTAGCGAAGCGGATTTCTATTGATGACGTACGTTTTTCGTACGTCGTCTACTCAACTCAGCTCTATAGGTACTTAACATAGCTACACCTCGCGCTTTCCTTAATCGCATCCTTGGCTCTTACATTTACCCTCATGAGTGTAAATTGTACCTATTTAGAAAACTTTAACATCAATGATCTATTTTTCAGTAGTGCTACATGTAAGTTAACCTAAGCTATGGAAATGAAATGGTCCTTGGTAAAACATCCTTTTTTACGTAGCATACTTTTTTCACGTCTCTGGTGAAAAGACAGAGTCAAACTCCGCACCTAGCGCGGCATCGCTCATCTTAATGTTGATTAATCACTCTGCTCACGAGGCTGGAGTGTACCGATTTTTTGTTAGAACCTTTTTTTTGGCATTCTAAATGTTTTCTCTAAAGTCTCATAAGGTTAGATTAGATATTCGTCGTTAGATATTTAAAGGAAAAGGTCGTAAAACTCAGCTTTTTGTTATATCTCCCTTTATTGAAATCGTTATTGCATTTATTAAAAAAAAACCTGGGCGAGCGAAGCTCGGTCGCCCGAATATTTTTTATAGGAAAATCGTATTGTATCGGTAATTATATTTATTAGATACGAATTAAATAGTGATTACATAATAATTTCATATTGTTCCAATTTGGTATTGTTACTTATTTGGTTAACACAATAAATAAACAAATAAACGTTTAAATAAAAAGAACCGAGATAGAACGAAATAAATAAATATACATACTTACAAGAATTGCTCGTTATAGTAATAACCATAAAATTCTCTACAAATTTTGTCCAAACTCCAAATTTTCTATAACTTCAGGGTCGTATGTTTTGTCGTCGTTTTTTTTTTTCTTTTTTTTTTTTTTTATATTGTGCCTCAATTTGTTTTTCTTCTCTCTGTTTATTGTATTGTATATGTGTGCTAATACATCAAATAAATGAGTGTCTATGTCTATGTCTATGTCTATGTATGCAATTTGTTCATCGAGGTCATCTTGATACGATAAAGCGAGGACACATGCATGTTCATTGCATTAGCGGTAAGCTACATTACATCCCTGATTTTCAACATCCACAGCGCGAACCACAACCATTTTTGCAGTGACAGAACATCGTGCAGCCCTCATGAGCAATGGAATCTTAAATTTAGTCCTAAAAAATTTCAATATTCAACTCGTTTATTTGCTACAAATTTGTTGGGGTTTAATTGGATTTACTGTAGATTACTATTGTGACATCAAGTAAATTTGTTTCACTCAAAAATTATGTTCAGGCGGAGGTGGGCGGGTTTGGATATGTACGGTCCTCTTTTGCACGTGGCCCGTATTAGCTACTCTTGCTACGTGGGTAATCCGGCACCGACTGCATTACCGCCTAAGATAACATTTAGAATGCCAAACTAGAGGTTCTTATAAAAAATCAGATTATTCTGTTTAATTCCGAAGTGAAACCCTAAGGTGACTGGACTAGTAACTTAAGTGCGTTCATGACACCTGCCACAGGGAATTCTAATGCAATGATTTGTTTACGTGTATTTGTAATCTGTAAAAGTTCATTTGTTAGTGTTTCGTATAGGAATTAAATATAGCTAATAAAAATAAAACAAAGTTGTATTATTTCAATACTTAATAAAACCTCATAAACATTTGTATTGAAGTTGAAGAACTGAGAACTTGCCTTTTTTTCTCATTCGGGCAACCTGCGTAGGAAGGAGGAAATTTAATAAGATGCTCAAGATGGCTTAATCTATAGGTCGCTGCTACAAATCCTGACAACATTGACTTATTCGCTAGAAATATTGTGCAATATATTATGTTCAGTAGCAATATCAAAATGTTAAGCTCACCGCGTCACTGATGTAACATAGAAAAAAACTTAATGTCAAACATTACATAGTCGGTCCGAAACAACAAACAACTCACTACTAAAACTGTCATATGTCAATGTTTACGCATGTCGATCGATTGATGATAAGCGGCTAGGAAAGAATTTCTTTTTCTGAATCTAAAAGTTTATTTCATTGAATTGAACTACGTTCAGTGTGTAGTTTAAGGTCAGGTATTTTAATTTTATTTGTCCTTTGATATACCTAAAAATGTCTCAAGGAAAGCAAACTAAGAAATTCAAATGGGCTTTGGACTTCAACCAAAAGTGAGTAATTTGCTCTTGATACTCCTGGCTCACAATACATTACCTACTGCTAATTACTTTTCAATCTTATATATATCTAATTACAGAAACGCGAAAAGCGAAGTCGCACCGCCACCAGGCTATAACATTATAAGCAGCTCAAGTCACACAGAAACCTCAAAAGACACTGACTCAAACTTGTTGTTGATCAAAAAACTGTGGGATGTCGCTCTGGGACCACTGAAGCAGGTGCCTATGAATTTGTTCATAATGTACATGGCTGGAAACTCTATTTCTATCTTCCCAATAATGATGGTGGGAATGTTGATAGTTCGTCCTGTGAAGGCTCTGTTTAGCACTCAAAGTACTTTCAAGATGGTTGAAGGCACACAAGCAGCCGGTCAGAAGTTTGTTTACTTCATTGGTAATGTTGTAAATATACTATTAGCTCTGTACAAGTGTCAAAGTATGGGTCTACTACCTACACACTCAAGTGATTGGCTGGCCTTCGAAGAACCACAGCCACGGGTGGAACACATTGGTGGTGGGATGTCTATGATATAAGAGAAGGAAAAATATGAAATATTTGCTAATTTTTATTTAAATTATATTGTTATAAGTAAAGTTACTAATAAAGGTTATATACATGATAAGACTATTTCATTTTCAATGCCTTTAACTCTTTTTGTCACCTGACATTTCTTTCACAAAAGCTTGTGCCTTTTCTAATAATGCCTTTGGATCTTCCACTTTATCAATCTGTAACAGAGTAATTATAAATGAATAAATATTTATGGACATTTCATACAGTGCCATCTAACCCCAAACTAAGCATAGCTTATAGTATGGGAACTAAATCTATATATATAAAAGAAAGTTGTGTTTGTTACAACACTTATAACTCGAGAATGGCTGGACCGATTGCCATGGTTTTTAATTTGTTGGATTTATTTGTCCCGAATAGCAGAATAACTATTAAAAACATTGGAAAATTAACGAAAAAATAAAATAAAATCAATTTATCCCCGTATTCTCCACGGGAACGGGAACTATGCAGGTGAAACCGCGGGCCGCAGCTAGTAACTAATTAAAAAAGTTTTTTTTTTTTTGTAAATGTAATACATTTACACCCAGACCCAGAACAAACATGTTCATTGTTCATTACACAAATTTTGTCCTGATTGGGAATCAAATCCACATACATTACAGTGCTGAAGGCAAGAGTTACTATCAACTGACCTATGAGGTTAGTCAGTTCCAAATGTCTATAAACATGTTTAAATTTAATTGAGTAAATATTCCTGGTTCAATTTTGTAATAAAGGATATAAAACTAACCATTTCTTTTTACCCAAAGCTTTGTCACATTCTTGTACAGTTTTCTTACAAACGTTTTCAACAGCATCCTGTATCCAAAAACTTGGTGTTATTCTTCACAAAAATGTGACAGAACAAAAGAGGCCATACATTAACACTATACAAAATTTAATTGAACCAGGAATCATGAACTTGGCTGGTGGATGACCATATTCATAAGAAATATTGTTGAAATGGCCTCCTTTGCATTCTTAAATAGATAATGAACTAGTGTTATACTGCAGTAGAGGTACTCACAGCAAAAGTAATTTTAAAGTGAACAATTGATAATGATAATGAGTATCCAAGTTGAAATAGGTTACTGATTTGTAGTTATCTTGCTTAAATTGCAGAAATAACTAAGTAAGCTTATGAGCCCAACTTGGATATAAGTTTAAAGAAACAGGTATACTCTATCAGAATTGGCCACGCTAGAGGCTTGGATGCTTTTAACATTATCAATCATATGCATGTCCAGTATTGCACATGCAAAGAAAATGCAAACTTGTCCCTAAGGTCAAATATAACTTGAAATTTTGATTACTCATCAGTTGATTATATTTTCATGAGTTTGAATCAGTCCAGCTTCCACAATAGGCTAATTTAATATTTTTTACATACTATTTTGTTATTTGCTAGTTGACTACTTGAAATTCACCAATAGGAAGATATCTGGACAAAATTGACTAAAAATTAACTAAGCTTAGGTTAAGCAAAAATTTGACAGGGGACATATCAACCAAAAACTAATATTTTGGTCTACATCCTAAGCAGAGCATAAAACAAAGAACAGCTTATAAAACCATACCTGATAGTTTTGTGCTACGTAAACACCTGTATACAGTCCAGATCCAAATATGATCTGTAACAATCAAACATCTTAGCCAATTAATCTAACTACAGATATAAATCTGATATTAGACAGATGTACTGCACAGTAGTACTAAAAATAAATTTAACTAAACCATGAAGCATTATTCTATTGATTAAAATTAATTAAATTGGTTTCCATATTGGAGTAAAACTTACACTAGTCTTGACTAATGAACTGATACAACCCATTGTACGATGACAATAGTAGCATTGCTACTCTTTATGTAATTAAAACATATTTTTTCATTTTTATTTCTTTTACTGTAAATTTAACAATTCAAGTAAGCTATTTTGTCACTATGGCATATAATTGTCATTCTTATTTTGAATGATCCCATTAGAGTCTGGGAATAAAGAGGTATCATCATTTGAGGTCCCAAATATGCTTGCTGAAGCCATCAGCTTGAAATATGTCCAAGAGGTATTGGTAGATATAATAGCTGTAAAGAGTCAAAGCCAGCAATCTGCACTTAGCCATAATTTTAATAATTCAATAAAAATAATTTGTTCGTTTTGTTTTGCAAGTATCATTACAATACTATCTATACTCCAAGCAGTCTTAATAGTATTGTAGTTAAGTGTTATAAAAACATTAGTACAGGAAAGTTACAAAATATACCATTATATATTAAATATACCATTATAATTGTTACCACACTTAATGAAGTTCTTTGACGAAAGTATGCTATTAATATTTTAAATTTCCCATACATTTTAAATACTCATTTTTGTTAAATTAAGTCTTTGCTTCTATACAACTCATTTAACTCATGTTCTGAAACATGTGTAAAGCAGAGTTAATAAAACATAGTGTGTAAGATCTAGTTTTAGTTAAGTGGCAGATCTCTTGAACATAGAATAACTGTCTATGTAATTAGTGTTTAACTAAGTTTTTTCAGTATAGTAGTATGTCTACCAAAACAATACATTGTTAAGAAGTGCGCACATATCTAATAGTATAGATACATATGATTGCCAAACAAAGAAACTAAATTTGTCATGTCATGCCTGTAGATGATTGTTATCTATGAGCTAAAATTATAAAAAGATGGATCAAGTGGGTACCATGACAATTAAAAAACTAGTTAAACTTAGGTTCAGATGGGTTTGTGTACAATTTTCGAGAACATTAATGTATGTGATCCGATTATTGAATAGCTAAGGTAGGTTTATGCACAAAGGGTATGTGCCTAAAATTAATATTGGCCTTTTCGACTAAGCACCTTTTCGACTAAGCTAAGCACATGAGTATGCATACAGAAAATACTTTAATTAATTACGCTACGTATGTACTTATATAGCAAAAAATATATCATGAAATCTAAAAATAGGTACCAAATTCAAGGTTGCCTTACCATTCCTTTAATCATATTTCCCATTATAAAGGCCAAGTTATTATATAAATACTTCTAATAGGATTACAGTTAGCTCGATATTTTCAAGCGATTTCGTAATATGTAGTTTTGTTTTCGAATTGCAAGTACAAACTTATTTTTGTGTCAAACAAATCCAAAAATCCACTGGTCCAGTGCTGCCAGATGACACCACAGCCACAGATAACTATATTAGTACAATACAGGTAGATGATATGTGGCGAATTCTACGAATGAAGAAATACGGTGTCTGAAAAGGTTTTTAGTGTCCCGTTTTTCGTTTGTCTCTTATCTATATTAGTACACTTTAGTACACTACACTTTATAGGCGTATGATAATTTATGATCTAAAAGATTAAAAACCTAAAATCTGGATTTCCACATTTTATTCGAAAAATTATGAGCTTAGGGTAAAAATGGATGTACAAAAGTTATAGATCTTTTTATTATCTACAACTTTTATATTAAACTTTTTTCAATAGGATGCACAGTTTAGCTATAAAACTTATTTTGCGTCCCAGTGTAATTGAAAACATCCTCGCAAAACTGCATACCAAATGCAATTCAGTAAGCATGCGGTCTCTCCCCAACGAGACACGCGTGTGGCGACTGCCGCGCCACCCTGTCGTGGAAATAAAATACTGCCTACCTATTTATAAATACGCCAAGTAGGATGAACATCAGTTACATTTTAATCTAACCCACATGCTCGATGCAAGAAGCTGTTACGCTGACATAACAAAAAATGTAGGAATAATATACTCTGATACCCACACTAAATAATAAGTAGGGATATAGATAGACAGATATAAATATGTAGCTAGCCATCATACAGGTAGCTATGATTATTAATCTTGTGTGATGAACATAAAAATTATTCTCGGGTTCATTTGTGACACAGGGAATCTTAGTGCAGAAGGATGAGTGTATACTATACGAGTTTTAAGTTTGTTTTACTCAGAAGACACAACAGACACCGACACGGGGAGTAAGTTCCTAAATGTGTAGATATGTCTTAGGACATGCTGACCAACAAATTTGGTACATAAATTAGTAGGTCTTTGGCGGGTTTTTGACGTAATAGTGGGAAGAACCAGTAAGCTACCATTTTATTATAGATTACCCGAAAACAACCTGACTAGAGGTAAGGTTAGCTTTTAAATTATTTTCCATGAATTCTTGAGTGAGAAAATAATACGAAGTAATTTATTTAATATTTTTGTACTTTTAAATAAAATCAAACAGTTGGTAACTGTTAATAACATAACTTATGTTACAAAGCTTAATATTACTTAATTATCACCCATAATATTCACAGTTAAATTAGCTACTTATACCTAAATAGGCATATAAATAAAATATTTTTACAATTAAATTAATTGTTATCAGTAAATCTTACTATGATTACGGTATTAATCATTAAGATTAATAGGAATAGGAATAGAAGTAGGAAGATTCCAATGTTATGAAAACCCTGTTCGATCCGTGAAAGTGTTAATGGTGTGTCGAGATTCTATTATATTATTTTATGTAATCTTTTCCTATATCAAGGAAAAAAGTCCGTGACTAAAGTTTAACAAAACGAGAGACGGCGCACGGCGTTTCTTGCATAGTACGCCGTATGGTCTGTTGACAGCTCGCGGGAAATCGTCACTAGAGAGATGTACTAAGGGAAACTCTATGTTAATCTATACATACATCTGCTTACATATATTTTAGAATGTAATATGATACAGAATGTGTAATATAGCTTTGCTTCTATTTTTCTAATAAGTAACGTAGGTATTTGAGACAACAATATTTTGGCACTTGTTTATTTTGGCAACATTTTGTCACGACAGTTACAGGTAAATGTCCAATCCGCCATTGTGTGCTTTACTTTCGCGGTAGTTTTGCTGTCAAATAGTTGTTTAGTATTTGACAGCAAAACTACCGCGTACAAATCTCAGTAATACAAAAATTACTGAGATTTGTAAGTTATTTACGACGATTTGTCCTGTAATATTTGTCGAGTAAATGTTAGAAAAGTTTTAATGCAATATGTCTATGCTAACCTCATAGCTCAATTGGTAGTAGCTCTGCCTTCTGGGCTGTAGGTCGTGGGTTTGATTTCCACTCAGGATAAGCATATGTGTGACATAAATATTTGTTCTGTGTCTGGGTGTTAATATTTATTATATGTATGTATTTACAAAAAAGAAAAAACTATGTAGCTATGTATTTTATCAGTTTTCTAGTTCCCATAGTACAAGCTATGCTTAGTTTGGGTCTAGACGGGGCTGTGTGAAAATGACCATGGATTAATTAATGAATGATTGTAATGTAAAGTGTAGTGCAAGAAAAGTGTTTAGAGTGTTATGACACCGGGAACGTTATCGATATATTTGAACCGATATCGGTGCACATGTGAAATTACCGTGTTTCGAAATCGATCTTAGTGATATAGCTAGGTCTAGACCGTGGTCAAAAGATTTAACTAAACTAAAAGTAAAAAATGTACTCCTATTTTATTTCCATCTTTTGCTAACACATACACTTTAATCATCATCTTCTCCCTGTGACATGGATAATATTTTCCTTCGTTTTAAAATACATGACCGTGCTAAAATTTAAATAATTAGTAAATTCGGATGGAATATCTTGAATATTATTCTGATAATCGATACAAAGCGAGCGGTAGATACGTGTCGAGGATCACTAGTACCTACACAAACAATGGCAGCCATTTTGAACGAAATTATTACCATAATTTTGTAGATTAGTTTCATGATCGTCAAAGACGTGCCGCCACACGATAAGTAAATATACTAAAAAATACTAAAAAAAAGAGCGGTAACATTAAAAAAATTTGGTCATGAATATTTTATGAATTTAATTTTTTAGTAATTTCTTATTTTATTTTGTAACCTATATGCCCACTTCGGATCGGACAGATATTTTTTTAACATATAATATTTTATAAATTGAATACTGATACAGACAGTAAAATATATACCCATACTGTAGCGTGAAAGAAATATTAATTTATTGTCCCTGTATTGTGTTTGACTCCGGAACTGGAAGCACATCGCATGCACCGAATTTTACCTATTTTTTTAAATTTACTTATCATTGGTGATATTTTTCTGACCCCAGCAAAAAGAAGTAGGAAAGAATACTATTTCTGTATATCTCATCATGAAAACAATGGTGCCGGGTTATTCCGCCAAATAATCAATTGCTTAGGCCATCTCAGTCTTTGGGGCATACATGAATCTTTCATACATGAAATTTCTCTCTCGCTTGTTGAGATGAGTTCGGTATTCCTGCCGTGGAAATATTCTTAGCAGGCGCGGTAGATATAAATTTTGCTTATTGTGTGTGTGTGGATGTGGATTGCCGTAGGACATCAAGTAAGTAGTCTTAATTTGCCACTGCGTGAATATGGTGTATTTGATAATTTTCTTCCTTTGTGTGAATTTTCCAGTTAAGCTAATGTAAAACTGTATTTGATTAATTATGAAACATAAATATAATTACATAAATAGACAAAGAGACAAATGCCGAGAACAAATCTAGATACTTCAGAATAAGTAACTACCTATATAATTGGAGTTTTATTTATAATAAGCAACTTAAAACAAACATTCGATTTCATACCCAACTTCAGTTGGGTCATATAATATATTTAAAATTACTTATCACAATTTTACTATTCACATCTACATTATTAAAATAACTTACTTACTTAGTTTCTTTTAACTAAAAGTCTTAAATTACTACATCTTTACTAAAATTTGCTACATATGGAATTAAAAGCATTTTGAAAATTAAAGAATCAATTTTCTTTCTAGTGTTAAACATTTTTCTTGAATATAAAAGCATGTTTCGAGTGTAGTTTACTATGATATATGTATATATATTAGACTTGAGGGGCGAGGTTCAGTACTTAATTCGATTCTGCTAAATATTTGCTTCATATGTGAATCATATGTGAAAAATATTACGCATTTTTTTGGTTTCAGGTCACTCGAGAAATTTTATAAACCATACCCGACTTTAAAAACAGTAAACAGTTTGAATAAATATTAGGTGTGATGAGTGTTATTTATAACTTGATATAATATACAATAGTTTCGGGTAGATGGGCCTTTGTTCCACTGAGCGCTTGAAGAATATTTATCTTTTCAAAATATATTTGAATAACGCTTCACTTCATTAGAATCTTTATTGTACGTTACTTCTGAATAGATACTGAATAGAATCTTCATGAAGTGCAATCATTAGCATTATTATTCCACCTGAAAGGATTCCTAGCACAGCCAAAAACAAGTTTATGCTTTTTCCATTATTATTTTGATTTAATTCTGGCACTAAATCAGCAAGAGCTATATAAAAAAAAGTGCCGGCTGTTGCGGCGTATATCCACTGAGAGGCGGACTCATGATCTTCCGCGAGCCAGATCCCACCGGCCATGCCCATAAAACTGAGCACAGAAGACAAAATGTTATAGTAAAGAGCTCGCTTTATGCTCATACCCGACCGCAGAAGAACCGCAAAATCCCCGAGCTCGTGGGGTAGTTCATGGCAGAACACTGCCAACGCTGTTGCAAAACCAGTCACCGGATCCCCGCTGAACGCGGCACCTATGGCCAATCCGTCAGTCAAATTGTGCAGGCCGTCACCTACTATCACCATCAACGCTGTTGAAGTTATGGGCCTTTCCACTGGAGGCGGTGGTGATCCCGGCATCATTGCTCCTAACTCAATTGGCTCTATTTGCTTTGCACTTTCAACTTTCATTTCTTCGACGGTAATCCCTGGAGGCGCATCATGCGAGTGTGAATGACCTCCGTTCAAAGTTTGCATAATGGCTTCGACTGTGTAAAATAGGAGAATTGTGAGGAATGTGACGCTACATTTCAAGACGACTTCAGTTTCCTCTTGTTGCTCTGGACCGTGTGATTTGAGGGCGTGGGGTAATAGGTGCAGTAAGGCATCGCCGCATAATGTTCCTACCGCGATTGCTACCAAGAAATGAAGCACGTGGCTAAATATTGCTGATTTTAGCAGCGGAACTATTGCAACACCTAGGAGGCCTGTTGCGCTGATTACCAGAATGCTCAGACTTGCGTAGATCCAGACTGAAACAAAATTTATATTTTTTTACACGTAAAAGTTATCAAGAGATTATTATAAACCCCGCAGAGGTCTCTCAAAAACGGCGTTTTGTCCTATTTACCTAAATATCTTTCAGTTTTCTCAACGGGCGCATCAGTTTTGTAGCAAGAACGCTGGTCGAGTTGGTAAACGAGCGCAGGGCACATCTCCAGAAAAGTTTTGGGCTTGATAATTATCACGCCTGGTTCGTTTTCCATTCCGTACAGGTCCAAAATTTCCTTCGGAGAAAGACATGATTTCTGCAGTTTTGGCTCATCAGATACTGAAAAAAAAAAAAAAAAAAAAACTATGGTTAACATCAATAGAGGAATGCGAAACAGAGTTAAGGATAATGTTGACAGGAAAAGTGAGCAAAAGGTATGATTCTTAACAGTTAGATGCGAGAGAATTATATATTAACCTTAACAACCTACATAACAATATTTTTATGTTGGGTATTATTTTATACACCTACGACAATGAAAGCGGAAAAAAATAATGTCAACTGGCTATTTCCGAAAACTAGGTTAATGAAAGTGGTTTACTACTGTTGCTACTATACTACTATTGTTGGCCGCTGTACCCACAAGTAAATAATTTATAGATCATAGTTCATATATGTATTACGAGCAATGAATAGAAAATAATCTGTTTGTAAACATTTTGTATCGTGTCAATAAGTATATTGTTTCCATCAATGAGTACAATATACTCATTGATTTCCATTTGAAAGCTACAAAAGAATCAATAGAAGACACGATGAGAGATTATAAGTACCAAGCCTATTTTATTACCGATTTCTGGGTAGATGACTGGCATTTAATACTTTTATTTAGATTACCTAGATCGGAAGCCGATTAGCCTTGACAATGTATTTTGATATTGTCTATGACTAATTACATTATTATCGATTAGAAATAGATAGGTAACTAAGTGCTTATCTACCAAAATATTGAATTGGTATGTACTTTATACCTACATGCTATCTTTGAATTAATTATCGCTGATTAGGGATTATTCCTTTCAGGAAACTAAATATTGTTTACTGCTATCATTATCATTGACATCATTTCAAGAACTTTACAAAGAACCATGACTATCAGACATGTTTTGTCGGTATATTAACGGAACAGATGAAGTCGTCTTCATAATTGGATAATCGCGTATGAATGTGAGTAGGAATGATAAATAGTTCAATTCCTTTTGTCCGAGTTAGGAGGTCGAACGTGTGTCTACCTAGGTGTAATTTGGCGCGGCAAGAGTGGCTTTGTGGCTGGAAAGAACATTTCGTAGCCAGAATTTAATTACGGGGTAGCTATGATAAAGTGAACCTATGAAAACTTACGTTAAGAATACGATTTGCAGGTGTGCAAAGTTGTTTTAAATACCTCGCCTTTATAATTTAATGCGTTGGGCGCCCAACAAAATCTATGCCATTTGGTTTAAAATAAAATCTGCAAAGTCGAGCAAAAACGAACAAAGGCACAACCGTGGTACGGCTGTTCCTTTTATCGAAGTGATTCAGGACATTTTCGTTTTATTATCTTTTTTTTTATTCATTGTGGATATCCACAATGAATAAAAATATAATTTTGAATTTTAGTGACCAAAAGGAAAAAGTTTAACTTGATTAATTGAAGGCTCCTTGGCTTAGTTGTTAGTTCCCCTTCGAAGCGAGGGGTCCCGGGTTCGATTACCGGCCGGGGCACACTTTGTGTGGTGAGCAAGAAGTTTGTTCGCGGGTCTTGGGTGTTTGTCTTGTGTTTCGATAATAATGAGTACGTGTACAGAAAAAAAATATGAGTGAAATATTATTATATTTTTCTAACTTCTTTCACTATTTTTTCAAAATCGAAAACATTACTCGTCTCCAACACTTCACCAACCAAGAAATGAATAGGATCATAGGAATTCTGCAAAGCGGCGCTACTCAGCAATTTGTTGCGGCCTATATAAACACTAGCCTAAGTGTTATCTCCCGGTTTTGGTCGAGTTAACGTCTCACTTATGTAGGAAAGACCGGTTTATCAGAAATATGGTAGGAAGACAACCAACGTTTCAGCGATTGAAATTATTCGAAGGCTCCAATTGGACGAGGAACTGTCAGTTCACAAAGTGTCAGGAAGTGACCAAACTGTCAGTAACAGAGTACATGCGATTGGCTTTTATTCTCATAGCAATCGCAGACGTAGGCTTGTTTGGGCTCGAGAACATTTGTCGTGGTTTCCTTATAAATGTCCATGGTCCATCTTCAGGGATGAGACCAGGGTGGAATTCCACCCGGATACTAGAAGATTATGCTTTTGGAGACGATCTGGCAATGCAAATTGTCTGGAACACACCCATGAGGTTCATTCGTATCAAGGTAATGACGGGAATACGGGTGGGTGTGCGAACTGACCTCGTTTGGATTAGAACGAACATGACCGCACAAAAATATGGTGATGAGGTTGTCCAACCTGCCCATTATTTATTATATAATATATAGTCCTGTTATTTAAAAAAAGAAATTGACGTTTCCGAGTATTTTTTAGGAATTCAACGGAAATAAAGATTCTTGACTTTGACTTTGTCATCATAGAATACAAACGGGTTCACATTTTCATGTCATGCTTGACAATGCCCGTCCGCACACAACAAGTCTTGTTACGGCCGCGCTTCAGTTGCATGATATCAGAGTTTTGAACTGGCCACAGTCGCCGGATATTAATCCAATTGAGCATGCGTGGGACATGCTTAAACGAAGGGCTTTAGCAAGTTTTTCTCAAATGTAACAACCAAAGAACTTTTTTTGTCATTTAAAGAGTGTATTAGGTACCTTATTTCCCAAAAAGATATAGATAACCTAATTATGAGCATGAACAACAGGCGCCGTAAGCTGATAAGTATTTCTGGAGGACATACCGATTATTAAATTTAAAATAGTAAATAATTAAAGTTATTTTTTTTATTTATTGATTTTATAATTGAGCTAAGTATTTTAATTTCAACAAAGTACCTATCTGTAAAATTATAATTACTTGCGCCATCCATATGTAAATAATATTTAATTTACTTAACTTGCCTGCACCGGCACTACACAAGGTATGATTTGACGAAAGAAGTTGACTTAATAAGTAAGTAATTTCACGAACATTTAACATTTAGTTTTAGGCTAAATAAGCACAAGCAATAAAATAATTAATATCTAAATCATATTTTTTAAACATCAGTATCTCCATCAATTTTAGTCTACGGATCACTTACTATGATTAAATTTGCGTGCTATTATCATTATCAACCAAGAGAAAATGGGAAATTGTAAATAACTCGCAACCAGTTGCAAAACAAGAGTAGGTAGTTCCCCGTTACTTCGGTGTTAGAAATCGTATACTTTAACGTTTTTACTCAATTCGTAAGTAAAGTAGTGGAGTCACACAAAAAATAAGTTCACGATTACACGGTCTCGGCCGAAGAGTTTTAATTTGGCTCAGCTATTCACAGCTTCATCAGGGTGTTCAAAAAACATTACTTAGCTATATCTAGTGTACAGATACAAACATACAATCATAATTGAATTTTGATAAGCTACCTAATAATTCGCTATTTTGAATTTTGATAACGGTAAGTAAGGTAAATAATATTTTTATTTATCGTAGGTATATGATGTAACGAGCTGAAGGCTCCGATTTTAAGTGGTTACCTCCGCCTATAACAACAATAGACTTAGTACAATATCTTCTGCGACTTAAGTATGAGTCGTAAATACACCCAAGTCGCTTCCTGTTGCGCCAGTCCTTCGAAACGGGAGTTAAACGTGTCATGCGCCTGTAATTCCACCGGAAGCGTGTGCACCATTGCTTGTTGGTGCACTCGCATTGTTATACGTCTCCGGTATATTACCTCTTCGGATGAACTTGGTACAAATTCTACTGCTACTTTAGGTTGCGCTTTTAACACCACTCACGTGTAGGGATTCAATTAATGTTCACCTACGGGCGCGGACAACACGGACCGCCCTAATCAACAATGTAACTACGTTCTAATAACTTAATAGCTATAGGTACTTATTAGCGACCCGGCTTTCCACAGGTAGCCTGAGAATCTAATCATCACCTGTCGTAAGACCTAAGACCAGACGTGACCATATATACTGAATTTGTCAACCGACTTCCAAAGGAGGAGGTAATCAATTCGGTAGTTTTTTTTATGTTTGTTACATATCTCCGTAATCTATCAAGCGATTTGTAAAATTATTTTTTACTTGAGATGATATACTTTGAGATTGGTCCTATAGACATTTTATTGACATCAGTTAGGTTTAGTTTAGTTTTGAAATCAAAAGAACTGGAGGAATATGCCATCCGAGTAAACGAAATTGCGTATTTGATTTTCATGTGACTTTTTTCTTCACCCATTGTATTGTATACTGATATGGATGTTTCTTTTTTTACAATAAATAGTAAGGCGTACCTATGGGCCAAAAATAAGGAATGAAACAAATTAAAGTCGGTTATTTCGTTTTTTTAAATCAATCACTTGTTTGGTTTTGTTCAGGTGTTGAAAACCTAGTGAAAGTCCTGACTACTTTTTTAATACGCAAAGCCGAAGGCTTTCATTTAAATAATATTTTCATTTAATTAATACTAAAATTACTACATTGCAGTATTAATTCACATGAAATCAAGTAAAAATCAGATAGTACCTACTTATTATGTACTAACTATGTTAACTACTTGAATAATTTCGTGTCACTTACCTAAAGTAATAAAATGGTTTGGTTTTTGTAGGTCCCTACTTTATAAATTGAAATAGGTTAATATGATTTCCTCCTTTCTGTTTTCAAGGGTAAGAAATACCTATAGATACCACGTAGTGACAATTACGACGACGATAATGCTGTGACATTGTGGCGCACAAGCAATGGCGCATTCGCGTTGCTGTGTTCCGGTAGAAGGGTGGTGCCGGTGAAATTACAGGCACAAGAGGCGTGACTTCCCCATCACAGAGTGATGGGCGCAAAGCATTGCAACTTGTACTCCTACTTCTATAGGACCTATGCATTGTCTTTATCGGAACCACCTGATTATCATCAACTGGGCCGCCAGCTGGTTCCATCAATGAAATATCATTAAAAAATGAACCGTCTTTAAAAACGGAGGCGGATTTTTATGATGTATGTTATAAATAACACAATATATTCGTCAATTGTGAACTGATTTTCATTATTTTTTTGTATTTCGATTTGATTATTGATTGGTCTGATTACCTATTTGTGTGATTAATTTTACAACCTGATGGCAGAGATTTCGCTGTCTATGTATTGTATTATTTATAATGTACAATTAATAATTTAATTACGTAATGTTAGTTTGCTTAAAAGAAAGCAAAAACAAATGACGGACTTAAAATCCAAAAAAAAAACCTGACTTCAATACTTTTATTCCTTCTTTCTTGTCCATAGGAGGTACAGCCTTCGTGGTGGTCATACTATAGCGTTCCCGTGACCCTTGCAGAAAGGCACCAGGAAGGAACACCACAGAGTGCGTAGGCCTTTGTATACAACATCTTTACAAAGTTGGAGGAGAGTCACACATAACCCCATGTATCCCCAAAGCGTGAGGTATACGTTATTTGTTTCTCTGCGTCCAAAAGAAGGGGGTACACACCCTACCATTACAAAAAAGAAACATCCAAATGGATTTACAACGGGCGAAGAAAAATGGCACAGGAAAGCAATAAATGCAATTTCGTTAACTTGGTTAATTATAAAGATAACCTCCGGAAGTCGGTTGAACAATATGTGGCGCAATAGAAATTTTAAGAAAAAAAATCTACCGTAAGAGCCAATACTAGGCAAGGAGAAGATTATCAATTCAGTTGGATTTTTTAATCTCATTTTATGGTTATTATCTACCTCAGATCTCCGACATTTAACCGACTTGGAAAATTAGTTTTTTATTTGAAAGGACATGCTTTCAGATTGGACCCATAGAAAATTTATGAAAATAGTTTAGTTGTTAAGTCAAAATAACTAAATATGTACATAAATATGTCATATAAGTACCTAAACGAAATTGTGTACTGTGTCTTGTTTCTTTTTTATAATAATATGGTAGGATGTACCAGAGAAATAAGAGATGAAAGTATGGCGGTGTTTTCAATTCTTTAGATACTTGTTCTATTTTAAAATCAGTCGATTGTTTGAGTCTTCCGCACTGACGGGTGTTATATATTGTCTATTACATAATATAAGACAATTGTCAGTGAAATAAATAGTGAGAATTAAGCAACAACAACGTAAGTGATAACTTTACGGGCTGTATCTTTTGAATAATAACCCGTAGTGAGCTGAATTTTTTACTGAATATGTGTTACAATTTCAGCTATCATATCCTACTAATATTATAAACGCGAATGTTTGGATGTATGGATGGATGGTTGTTACTCAATCACACCGGAATGGCTGAACGGACCTGGATGAAATTTGGCACTGAGATAGATTATTCTCTGGAATAGCACATAGGCTACTTTTTATCCCGGAAACATGTACGATTGCCGTAGGAAGTCCAACCGCGGGTAACACCGCGGGGCGGAGCTAGTACAATAATACAGATATTAGATAGTCAACCTTACATAGTATAAAACAAATTCACTCTCGCTGTTTGTACCCTTAGATCTTTTAAAAAAACTTAGTCAACTTATTTTAATGCAGTTCTAAGCAATAAATAGAATGATTCAAGATGAAGGTTTATATGTAGTAGTAGCAACTCGCCCCGGATTCGTACGGGTAGTTTGTGATACGACACTGATGCTCTACTTACCGTCCGAAGCCGGGGCGGGTCGCTAGTAAAATATAAAACAATATTGCTGTTACGGAATCCTCGGTGCACGAGTTGAAAGGTATATGCCAATAGTTTTGAAATGTTATGAATGTTGGTTATCTTTCCATGGGATGTATTTCATTCTGTTCTATTATTCATTCATTGTTTGGTGTGATAACAGCCTTCCGTTTTTACAGCTGAATAAGAATTATCTTACGTAATGATTAACTAGAATGAATGAAAATCTCATGAGATTTACTTGTAAGAATATTGAACCTACGATGCCCTCCAAATGTGGTTATAACTTTTATTTTTTTATAACTTATTTTTTTTTATAAAATTGAATATAAGAAAGAGACATAAAAATCGAATAAAGCGATTTCCATACTTTCATCCTGTATTTTTCACCCTTAGGGTTGGAATTTCTTCTTACAATTTCAGAGGTAGGTACATATTTATATCAATTAAAACAAGAATCATAGAAATCAGTCACCCGATTGGCAAAAAATTCACGTAAAAAACCAACCAAAAAAAAGAAAGAAATTGAAAGCTATTAATCAATTACCAATTAGTCAAATTGTTTCAATTGTAATTTGTCAAAAGCTGTTATTTTAACTTTACAGACACTTCAATTTCATTTATTTGTATTTAGTTTAGATATCAAACTTTCAGGGATTATTTACGCAAGAAAATTTAATAATATGTATTTAATTTTACTGTAATTTTAAACTTTAAAGTCTTTTCGTCTAATAATACGTAACACTTATGAAGATAACAGTTATACAATCCAAGAATGTCCGTATCCAACAGTTTTTATCAAATATTCAAAAAGAACCTTACGTGGAGTAAGAGGGGAGCGTTTGTGTCGATGTTGAGTATCGTGGAGTTGTCTGAACGATCCGTTGATGCGGTGCAGAGCGATGTCATGTGGGGAATTGAACACGTGCCCTCCGAGACCCAAGCTGTCCAGAAGGTGCTCGAAACCCTGGAAGTAGCACACATTGACGGTTAATGACTGATAACTGATGACCGATGACGGTTAATGACTGATAACTGATAACTGGTAATTTTATAAGTACTAAGAGCAAAATAATAGTTAAGCTCTCGAAAGAAATAACAGACCAATAAGCTTATGCGCGCAGGTTCGCTCGCGTGATAGGTACGTACTGTCCTTCCCTGTACTGTGCCACTGACAGGCAAACGTAAAAAAATATTACTTGTTTTTTTGTTATAAGTTCCGTAAGTATATACTTTCAAATGCATTTAGTAATAAGCTGTTATTTTGATATTACAAACAGATACTTAAATTTTATTTAATCGCTCTGGTCCTCGACAACCAAATGATTAGTCATCTAACATAATTTTGTTGTTTGTGAACAGAATCCTTCATTAGGGTTTTCTGATTGATCTTACTCACGGATGGATTCTTCTTATTCAGATAGGGTTTAAACAATCGCTAAACTGGTTAATGAAAAATATTATTGGGTTTTAATTTATCCAAATATTTTTTTTAATGAATTCAATGTAATACAAATATAGGTCAT
The DNA here is from genome assembly GCA_921293045.1 of Aplocera efformata. Taxonomy (NCBI): domain Eukaryota; kingdom Metazoa; phylum Arthropoda; class Insecta; order Lepidoptera; family Geometridae; genus Aplocera; species Aplocera efformata. Next base: position 9,791,074 of record OV121039.1, read on the forward strand.
TGACTTACTCTGGAACTAACCAATTGCAATGCACGGGCATGCTACGCTCGAATTATCGGACATAATGGGTCTCGTCCTAAGGTACAATGAAAAGTGACATTGAAAAGTGGGGCACACGGGAATAATTTTAGAAATTGCCTTTACATAAACGCAAAATTATAAATATTTGACAAAAAAGCGATTTTTGTTTAATATATAATATATCAGTTAGTTGTAAGCCGCAAAGTCAAGTTGAAGGATTTAGTAAATTCCATTTTACGATAGCATTGATAATTATGTACTTAGGTAGGTATTTTATTTACATGCTACATAATCAGTAGCGTGAAGCATGTAACAACGATACCAGCCTTCATTTCAGATCAAACGACGGCCACGATCAGACGTTTTCTACAAAATTTACCTTTGAACTTGTTATTTGGTAAACACTAATGGTATCGGCTTTCCTTCTAATTAGTAACACTCATTAGCTCTACAAGATTACTACTGTATCGGCGGCAGACATTCTTAATAAGAGGAAGCTGAAAAAAACATGACTGAGTCTTTAACCTTTGCACCACACCATAAATTATTTCATTTTTACATGTTTACCGTTATAAACTTACGTGCACAAAAAAATTGCTAAATTCAACAAAATAAATCGCTACCATACTGTCTTATTGCTCAACTAGCACCCAGGAAAATCAAAGTCAAAAATCTTTCTTTCATTGAATTATTAAAAACGAATACTTAGTAACTTAACTTTTTTAAATTAAGTTACCTAGAAAATCAAATGTTACTGATTTTGTCGATGGTTAAAAGCTTGTCAATCCTGTATTTCTCCATATTACATACAACAAACAACCAAACAGATTAGAAAACATCATATTTTAGGAAAAAAAAATCTCAATTATCAAATTGAGATTTTTTTTTCCTTGGCTCATCGGATTTTCACGCCGTTGTATTTCATGTGTAACTGTTACCTGCGACTTCGTCCGCGTAAAATTTACACTTTTGTTTGTGCAGAACCCTAATATCATTGTATGCATTTACAGAATACTATAATAGCAATCCCATTGTATCTGTAGTAAAAATACAATATTCTAAATAGTAGGTTTTATTGTAAAAATACAATAGTTGCTATTTAGGATTACCATAAAAAATAAAAAAATTATATGTGGTGACTGGAATTTAAATTAATTTGAAGCCAAACAAATCCTGCCAAGTTCCAGGTATTCTGGAAAACTAATTTTATATTATTACATCCAATTTGCAAGTAATATTAAACATGGCCAGGAACAGGTTCATCATTTCACTCTCTGTGATCATGAAACAGGGCAATTCAATTAAACTTGTTTGAGTATAGTATAGATTACTATCTTATATACTTATATATAAAAGAAAGTCGTGTTTGTTACAACACTTATAACTCGAGAACGGCTGGACCGATTGCCATGGTTTTTGATTTGTTGGATTTGTTTCCGTCCCGAATAGCAGAATAACTATTAATAACATTGGAAAATTAACGAAAAAATAAAATCAATTTATCCCCGTATTCTCCACGGGAACGGGAACTATGCGGGTGAAACCGCGGGGCGCAGCTAGTAGTATATATAGATAAATAGATATATAGCTAGTATAGATATTAGTTATATGAGTTAGTATAGACTTGTTTGACTATAGTATAGATATTATGACAAAGCTTTATCAGTATATTTACTGCCACAGCCAGTGCATAAAAAAATTTGTTAAAACAATATGGGGCGGCGCCAACAGCTTCCTGAAAGTTAATGCTTATTGCGCCTTTATGAAGCAATGGTACAGTACATTTATTTAAAAACTGATTTTATACTTCAAACAATCAAGTCGTTCTCAGAGCGGAGAAACAATACACCCTGAGTTCAGGCAGAACCTTGGACGGGTGAGAACTGTGACCGCACACTTACAACAACACCATATGCAAAATAAAAAGAAATGCTTCCTTGTTTTTAAGTAGGACAAAGAAGGACAGCGACCTAACTCAAATATTTTAAGCCCATAACCTGTAAAAATAAAAGCAATGCTGCCTGTAAAAATAAAGGCATTTATTTTTACAGGCAGCATTTTCTACGATCATGGAAACTTCTAATGACCCTACATCAGTAATTATAGCGTGACCTTCAAATGACTACCGTACATCCGAATTGCATGTGTCAAATTAACCTTGGAAACGCATCAGCAACCCCGAGGCTATGGGTATAAATCAAAGCCGCCCTACGACCCGTGTCAAATTTGTACTTGTAAGTGTATAGAGATACAAATAAATTATTATTTTGAAAAGATTTGACGATTCCGTGGCTTAGTTGGTAGTAGCCCTACCTTTGAAGCGAGGGGTCCCGGGTTCGATTCCCGGCCGGGGCAGGCACATTTTGTGTGGTGAGCTTGTTCTCGGGCCTTGGGTGTTTGTCTTGTGCCATGCTATCTGCGACTCAGGGAATCATAGTGCAGAGGTATGAGTGTGTTAACGTTTATTTTTTCCGTATGATCATATAATTAATCCATAAATTACTCGCCCTGACTTGTAGTTAAAAGTTCTGTCCTGGCTGTCGGATTGTTAATAATGTGTTTTTTTTTTAAGGAGCGTTATCTGAGTCTTTCCGTAGCCGTCTATTCAGTGCATACTCCTCTTTACCCAAATAATCATTCACGTAATCTATCCATCGTTTCCTTGGTCTACCTCTTCCCTCACTTATATCCATCGACTTCCACACTAGTACCCTCCTAGTTAAATGCGATTCATACCACGCCAAACCATTACTCCTCAAATTTTCGTCACTGGCGCTATTTTCCATATCTACCTACTTAATGAAAACTTTAGTATTGTACGACGAAACATTTACCATTCTACATAATAAAGTACGAACTCACATGTCTAACTACAAAACAATTTATGATTGGTTTTATAAACATTCAACAAATATTTACAATGTTGTTTATTATGATGTCTCATTCACAGCTCTCGTTTGTCTCTCAAGGTTTCTATTTCGCTCTTAAATATGAGAAACCAAGATAAGTATCTAATGAAGAACATTATCTTAGTTTTGTTAATATACTATTTTTGTTGAATGTCCTATTTTTATTCTTATTGAGGGTGACAAGGATTTCCTACATTCCGCATTGTTCCTCAATAGCTAACTCTACTCCACTCAGCCAAACTCTTTAAATTCTGGAAGACTCTGGGTTGTTGGCAGCACTACTGATGCAGCGTCTGCTGGAGACCCAGACACTGTGATGTTGTATGTCTATTAAAAGAACCTAAAATAAGTTAACCTGTGTTTTGAGTATTTTGTTTATTAAATTTAACGTAGGTAATATAAAAATGATTTGTGTCATAAATTAATTAAACAGTTAGTTGTAGTTTAGTATCTGCGTGTACAATGTGAAACATCTGTTGGCATTAGCACAGCTTGTTTAGCTTTGTCGGGGAGAACAATGCCTTCGGAGTGTAATATTTCGCGGTTTAATGGACTAAGGCAAATTCAGAAATAAAAGACACAGATACGTCGGGAGTGTGTGTGTGTGTGCCTATGTAATGCATAAGGAACGCGTAAGGAATAACTATGAAGCTATTACCTATCTGGTATAATGATGCTTTATTACCAAGTGAGCCTTTAAATTTTATGCATTGTTAGTTTTGAATGAATAAGCTGAATGTAGTTAATTATTAATTTGTATCTGTAACCGTGTTAAATAATATTAAGTAATTCTGCTTTTATGTGAAACATGTACTGAAGACATATTTTCTAAGGTGTTGTGGAAAATTTAGGTACGAGCGGAATAATTTCCTTATAATACCAAATTATAAAATAACAGCCCTCTTTATACATTAGAACGGACATAGTGTACCAATGTAGGTACATTGAAGTAATATCACTCATATCATAACTCATTTATTTTGCCCCGCGGGACTCGAATCTGCGACTTCCGCAATTACAGTCGCCGCGGTCAAGCGCACTCAACTCCAGATGGCCAGATGAACGCCATTGTCTATCACCACTTGTATTCGTATTGTTTGATATTAAGTGTGAAACTTTTATCAATAACATTACATGGTTTGAGCATACAGAAGATTAGTAACCGAGAAAACTACAGATTAAAAATCACTTGCACTTGCTACTCTCTTATCGGCCATGATCCATCTGATGGTTTATATATTGTAATTATTATATGTTTTTTACTTTTAACTATATTATATTTTTTTTTAATTCCTAAAATTGTTAGAAATTAAGCCTCGCAAACATATTCCTCAGAGAGCATATTAAAATTATTTTCTTTTCTTCCATTTCCTATTGACATGAATGCAGTATTTATTTATTGGAAAATCATCCGCTTATAACGACAACGACAACGACAACGTTATCACACTCATACCTCTGCACTAGGATTCCCTGTGTCGCAGATGGCATGGACGAACACAGAAACACAGGACAAACACTCAAGACCCGAGAACAAACTTCGTGCTCACCACACAAAGTGTGCCCCGGCCGGGAATCGAACCCGGGACCCCTCGCTTCGAAGGCAGGGCTACTACCAACTAAGCCACGGAGCCGGAACACTATACACTATATTGACTTATATGGGGAAATTTAGATGACTCAATGTCATATGTCTAGAAATTAAAGAGGTTGGTTATATATCTAAATGAATTCAGTTCAAGAGAGAACAAATAACATTATGTTTTCATATGTTGAGCCGAATTGTTGTGTTGATATCCCAAGCATAACAATGTATAATATTATATACTTTGGAAATTGGTTTTTAAATAGAGACTCGTCCCAGCTATCTATCGCTATCTGTCTATCGTGTAATTTGACAATGTAGAAAATGAGAAAATAAATTCGGTATATTGCTTTTTTCTATGTTGTGATGAACACGCAGTCTGAACTATCAAACTGAACGTTACGTTATTTAATTGAGAATTTCATACAAAAGTAGCACGCATTTCCAGAAGGATTTTCAAAAAAAATAATTCACATTTGAAAAAACAAATTCTGCCAAATGGGTAGAGCATACGATAGAGCTAGTGAGTCTTCGGCATATATCGCAATTTATTTTTATTTATATAGATAAATAATGTTGTAGCCAGTAAAAATAATCTGTGATTATTTTGTTAAAACATGTCAATAGGGATGCAATCGATAGATAAGCAGGTGTTTACGATGTCGTCTGATAAGGTACTTACAATATATTTTATAATTTAAGTGCGATGAACTTCCGTTTACGAAATAGGGAAAGGTGTTTTAGAAAATCGGTCTCGGCGAAGTTTCCTGCCGCGACTTGAATCGCAACAGGTTGGGAAAGTAAGAATGTTCATACATTGCAGATTAGTTATATAAATTGTCGATTATTAGGGATATCCGAAAAAGCTTAAGTACATAATTATTTCAATTCTTGCAATGCATTCCATGAGACACCACGGCTCTCAACTTAAATGTGAGTCCTTTTTTATTAAATAAATATTATAAGGGATGATTTTTACTATTCATTTATTATTCATAGGAGTAACAAATGATATTTGGGCACCCAGAGTCAGCCGATCTCAAAAAAGGAACGTTCAAAACATACCTCAAAAGTAATAACTCCTTTGTCACCATATTTATCGAATATCTTGTCGATAAAGTATTGCTCTGCGGGGATAGTGTTATTGTTGTCGAGATCGAGCGGCACAAGAGACGATGCGCTGACGACGGCGCCAGCGGAGAGCGCAAGGACTACGACGGCACACGATGTCCACATGGTCGCGACTGAGTGTTCTCCACACGATGACACCGGTGCGCTCGCGCAGGCGGCGGTCCCGCGCCGCTCACTATCAGCCGATCTCCTACGATTACCTCGGCGCGATAATGACAATCGTTGTGCTCACGCATCTGCCAAACAGTCTCGCGATTATTTTGTTTATTTTCTAAAACTATCTATCGGCTACTCTACGAGCGAACGTGCGACTTGAGCCCAGGTAGGTATGCGTCTGACTTTCACCTGGCGATCGTAGGAACCTCAGAGGCCGGTTCTGACACCGTTATCGTAATGAGGTATATTTGCGAAGTGGCATTGGAACCTTCGGCTTCACATTTAAATTGATTCGCAAACGCTTCAGACTTTCAAGGATGGTGTTTGATTTGAGGGTGTCGAATTGTTGTAAAAGCAGCGTAGCTAAAGTAAAAACTTCGAAGTGGAACTAAGTGACTTGTAGTGGATGTAGAGTCACGTGAGAGGTAAACAAATTAATATTTAAATTGCAAAATGTATTTTACTTATGAGTTTATCGTATAACTATTTACAATGTTTGGCCTGATTGACTGTTATCATTATGAGCCTAAGCAATGCAAACTCGAAGTTTGGTGTGTATGCTTGAAAATATCTATATTGACATATTTAATTAAAACGAATACGCGTCATAACTTCATAATGATGTATGTAAAAATCAAAAATAGTAGTCTAAACATAGTATGACAGTTACAATTTCTTTTAATGATTTATTATAATTCATTTAATGTAAATAATAAACACAAAGTTTTATTCAAAGTTTGTGATTATTATGTACTCGTACATTCTTGAAAGAAAACGGAGGAACCGTTGAACATTGTGAGTTGGAATTTGAGTTATATGTACTACTAGCTCGCCGATACCCGGCGTCGTACTACACTTAAAAAAAACAAATAACTTTTGTGCCTAATAAATTGTTTTAGTGGTCTAAAACATTTTCGCATTATTGCCTTTCTAATGAAACCAGTTTGGGGCACATCATATATATATATATATATATATAATATATTATTTATAACAGCTATAAAAGGATTTTTAAATTGTATGTCTGTATGTATGTTTGTCCGGCTAATCTCGAAACGGTTTGATGGGACTTTCAATGCCAGATTACTGATGTTATAAGGGGTAATATAAGCTACTTTCATTTTAAAAAAGAATAAAGAATTAGGGTACCGCGCAAAAAAATAGTTACACTCCACGCGGAGTCGCGAGGAACAGCCAGTTCCCAATATAATATCAAGTTATTGATTTAAAAAATCGAAAAGAACCGATTTTAATACTTTCATCCCTTATTTCTCGCCCTTAAAGGGTACCTACACCCCACTATTTTACAAAACAAACATCCAAATCGGTAACACTAGGCGAATAAAATGTTACAGGAAAGCAAAATACGCAATTTGGTTTACTTGGATTACCTATTTTCTCCAGTTATTTTGATTTAACAACTAAAGTATTTAACCGATCTTAATTTTTTGTAAGCGAAATCAAATCAAATGAATACGCATTCAAATAATATAGGAATTTTAAAAATGACGGAAAACTGAGGTTACCGAGATTAAAAAAAAAAAAAAACAGCCGAATTGATCACCTTCTCTGAAGTATGTTGGAAAAAGGAAACTTCCTTATTAGTTTTAGAGTATGAAAATCTCATAACAAGGAATGATTACTCAAAGCTTGAGATTTGACCGTACGGACGCATCAGGATACCAGTACGTAAAGTTTTAAATTATTTCTTAAATCTCCTAAGAGCTGCTTTACATTTTATTCCGAATTATTATCCCATTGTTGTATTAAACTCGAAAATCTCTTCCTAACACACTTCACGGCCACGCAAAATGATAAAAATTCAATTCATTGTTTTCGCGTACGCCAATCACAGTTTCGGCCAATGATAGAGTTTTATAGTCAGAACACGTGGAACAGACACAATACGCTGCATTAATTATTCATTACGACCAGGTAGTGCCACAGCGCCCACGTGGCTCGGACATTGCACAAAGAATGTTGTTTGATTATTATGAATCAGTTCCCCTCCAAAAGTTACGATAAATGGTTTTAGGTTTGGTTCGAGAGTTCGTGGTAACTGGCCTCTGCTTGCTCTGCGCTGCAGTTCGTGGGTTCGATTCTTAAACAGGATATGCACTTACGGTATGAGACAAACATAGATGTTTGTTCTGTGCCTGATCGTTAATATGTATCATTTGTATGTTTTACAATAAAAAGTACTACATAAGTCATACTATCAGTAATCTGGTTCCATAGTACAAGCTATGCTTAGTTTGGGGTGCACTGCATGAAATGTTTACATTAAGAAATAAAAACGTTATCCATTTTTCTGCACTGTAGTAAACGCAAAAACATGATAACGAATCATAAAAGATAAAGCGGTGAAAATATTTATAAACAACAACTTACAATTTCAAATAATTCATGGAAAGGAAACTTAATTATATTTTCTTAACACACTTGCTAGTAAAGCTAGCAATAGCACACCTATCAGACCGAGGAGCGGATAAAGGTACAGTCAAAGATTAAACATTAATTACTCTAACAAGTATTAATAATGTATGTTTAACGTAGCACATTTGCAGACATCTCGCTACGTAGAAAATACGGTCAAGTTTAACCGATCAAGTACTGCTACCAACTATTCTTGCTTCTGCGAGTACAATCTAGTCCGTCACAGAAAACACGTAAGTACTCGTAAAATGTAAAGTCTCGTATGATTAGAAGTTGATAATTAGAACTCTACATCCAGATATTAAATAGCATCAACGTCGCAACACACGCCTTGCACGTTTCCATGCATATTTGGAGACGTAGGTAATCTATTCTAATGAATACTTACATTCTCGTATTAATTTAATGAATACCGTTGATATAGCATAGCTCCAATTATGTCTATGATGCTATACGTTCTACGACGTCTGTAGATGTGCTACGTTGAGAATAGGAGTAGATTGCTGTTTCGTAGCTATGCTAGGCCAGGAGTCCCATTTCTGTGGAGGTAGTCGGTCGACCTTATCCAGAGATAGACGTATACAGATTTTATTGATTGTGTTACCCGATTTTCATTCAAAACAATTTAAAAAAAAAATGATTTTACTTTATAAAGTTGAAATTAGTGCAATGCAAAATCTGTGAATCTGAAAATTGTGTTTTTTGTTCAAAACAAGTAAAAAGTTACCAAAATATTGAAAGTATGACCCATTGGGCGGGTTAACTTTGAGTTTAAACAGGTTATTGGCGTCGCTGTCTGTCACTAATAGCTTCGGGGTGCTTGTTTCAACTGTTTCGTCACGTTACCGGACGGGGGTGGCTATCGCTTGCACGAACTTAATCATTGAGTTTTGTGCACGTTCAAAACTGGCGACAGATTTTTTTAAAACCCTTATGACTTATTAATTAAAATTTTTGGCCGTGGAATAAAAGGAAACTAAAAGCCATAACCGGCCGTGAATTCCTCATATTATTGTTTTGTTACCGCTGTTACGGTTTAAAATGCACTATCTTAACACAGCGTTACAGTCCCTTGAAGCAGGCTTTCAAGGACATGTACGAAGACACTGAAGTGTGGAATTCATTGAAATGTGGAAATTGCCAAATACTAATGTAAGCTAGTAGAATAACAGTAACTATTACTGTATACTGTATAGAAACGATACAAAATATAGAAACACAGATAAACTGTGTTATTATTATATTTTGATTAATTGCTATTTTCTTGTGAAATTCCCCTACCTATGTTTTTATATCTTTATTTATGTTACCTTTTGTGTTGTTATATTAACCAAAAAGATGATATTAGTATAATATATTTTAAAACTGCATATTACTGTATATTAAAACTAAAAAATACATTGGCATATGCAAAAAAGTGAGCCGCGACCCTTTTGCTGTTGTAGCATATAAAAATAGGTAGGTAATTTTTTTTATTATATGTAACTATTACTTTCTATTGCTTAATTATTATAATTATAGTATTTAATCATTTTTATATCGTATGTGCTAAACATCAAATTAGCTAAGGTTTATGTTTATTTTTATATAACACTATCTAAAATGAAAAGAGTTCCTGTGACACATGTGCTCGTGAATATGTACCTACTTGTATGTGTAAAATTTGACGTGTTCAAATGATACTTGAGATCTAAAGGAATAAATGAGTTCGAGTTTGAGTTTAAGCGTTTCGTCCCTGTGAGTTCTATTCATGGCACTTGCAACACGTGTAATTTAGCCAATTATAATTATGATGAATTATGCTTTATTGAGTTTTAATGTGATTGACGGTGTCGTAAATTTGTTCTTATCATTCTTTTTTCCGTCAATATCTACTATACTCACTGAGATTTGTCACGCAAAACAGCATACCAATAACACACTTTTAAAAATTGGCAATGGACAGCAACCCTGTCTTCAAAGCGAGGAATTCTGGGTTTGTTCTCCAGCCTGGAAATATATTTGTAATTAAGCTAATTATATTTGTACTGTCATAGATATTGTGTTGTATTCATGTGCTCTCACTCCATGCCACTTGTGACACGTGGAAGTTTAATGTGGCTACAAAGTAGGTTGTTTACTTGATTTATGTCTTTTCACAATACTTGGGTGTCGTACTACTTCGTGGTACTACTGAATGTACGAACCGCATCACTGAAACCTTGGATAGAAGGCGTTCCTGACGCCTCTATGTACCGTTAATTAAACGATGATAAATCAGAGTTAAACGAATTTAATTACATAACAACCGTAAATAACATAGCTTAAATATGTCTTTAGTGTTGTTTGTATGTTTACGACATCGGAGTATATGTTTACTAACTGCACCCATCGCAAACATTCCCAGCGGACGTAGATAGCTTAAATAAATAATTCAATAAGGTAAGTTAACCAAAATAAAGTAACTTATAGGTACCTACTTATTTTTATCGAGCCAACTAGTTCACAAATATTTAACGTTTATAAAGTATGGTCTTCATGGTGTAGGTATGGTGAAATTATATAAAACGGTGTCCCAGAGTGGCGGGTATCACGATGCAACTACGGTTTACATTGGTAGCCTTCGTTATGACAAGTCCAGCTCGTTTCAGCACTTTCGTTACATACCACAGATGCGACATGCGTGATACACCAAGTAGGATGAACATCAGCTACATTTTAATCTAACCCACATTCTCAACAGTAGTAATACTACAGAAACATAAATCTAGGCATATCTGCTACACGTGCGAAACTTGGGCGGGTTGCTAGTAGAAAATAAGTGCTGGTTGTATTCTATTACTGATCTGGTTCCCATGGTACAAATCTTGCTTGGTTTTGGGGCTAGATGGCGCTATGTGAATTGTCCATTATACCTGAAATGCTTTCTAAGGTACCTACAACTTTTTGGAATAGAACTAGATAAGTTTTTGATTGACGCACAAAGGGTAGATGGTAATAGGCTATCATCCGGTGAATAATTATGACGGAATTTAACTAAAAGGAAGTGTATTTTAATGGCGTCAAGTTTGTTCCAAAATAAAACTAATTTTAGATCATTTATTATCTGTCGTGGGCAGATTGCAAATTTTATAGTTCATCTATGATGAATAACAATCATATGTACCTATGTACCTACATCATCTCATTACCTACCTTTATCAAAGGCCACAAAGTATCAAGGGTAGAAATCGAGATAGTTTATACATCAAACAAGTTTTTATTGTCATATCAGTAAGTATCAGTAGTATAATATTGACAGTGCAATTAACTGAAGCTACCGTTGGCGTAGTAGTACGATATCCAGCTGCAGGATTCATAATAATACTTAATACTAAGTTCACCAAGTTTTTAAGCGAAATCATTTTTTTATTTAGATATAACAAGCTGAATGAACGAGCTTGAATAACCTTGTACATTAATACATACATAAAATACATTGTACATACAATATTTGAACAGAAACTTCTAACAGAAACTTGGAAAAGGGAACCGCATTAACTTGTGAAAAACATATTAACACCCAGACACAGTACAAATATATTATTCGCACACAATGCTCGTCCTTTGTGGGAATCAAACCCACGACCTACACCGCAGAAGGCAGAGCTACTACCAACTGAGCTATGAGGCCAGTCAATGTTAAGAATTTGAAAAGTTTGGGTTGCTCTTTACCGCCTTAGAACTGGCTACCTTAGATCTGTCCGATTGGAATATCATCCATATAAAAAGGGCCTAACGGAAAATCAGCGCTGGTTGCTTGCTAACCAGCATAATGCTGAGTTATGGCCTATTTGCAATACTTATAAATAAATAAACTTATCTTTTGTTAAGTGTACTATATTGTATCAATTTGTTATCTAGTTCTTGTACTTTGTTGCAAACGTATTCTTCTTCCATATTCTTCTTCTATTCTAAGTAAGCAAAAAGTCCGTCCGAAGTGAAGGTTATACAGGAGCTATTAATTAGAAACAGTATACCTTCCTAATTACTTAATTAGGTAATTGACAGCTCTACTTAACAACTAAACATTAAAGGTACTTCATTTTTTGTTGTCATTAGCTAGTAAGGGCTAGCTTTTGACTATGTTTGTATACTGGCTGTTTAAGTATTGTATTTCATTCTTTAACTAATTAATTAACAAGCTTATCAAGATAATAGTTTTTAAGCTCCTTATTGGGGTCGAATATTTGTTATCTTAACTAAGGCCGGCAAATCTGCAAATTGGCAAGGAATTTCCTAATCCTATAATAATGTATTCACGGATATTAATCACAGCGCCATCTAGCTATTTTGACATGACATTTAATACATATTAACACTCAGACACATAACAAATATCTATGTTTAACAAATATCTATATTTGTTCTATTTATATTTAATTTGTCTACAATATATATATAATCTAGCTGTGCACCACGGTTTCGACCGCGTATAACTTAAAGAAATTTAGCGTAATACTAGCCTATATAGCCTTTCTATCATATAATTTTTTTTTACAGCGCATTCAAACAAACATATTCTTCAGCTTTTTATATTAATTAGTATAGATAGCCAGTTAACCAGATCTAATACCAGCGGATGTAGGTAGGAAGTACCTACATCCGCTACATCAGTTTCCCACGAACCGAAGAGGAAACCAAACTAGTATCGACGCCAAGAATTATGGAGACTGAAGTTACTGGTTTGACTGTCAAACTTCGCACGTTGGTACTTCCGTAACAGTTACGAAATTCAAATTATTCGAATTTCCACGGTGGGCTACGTGAGCCACAGACAATGAACCCAATAAAAAATATAATAAATGGTTTTTGCATCCGTACTCGTAAGGCTATGCTCTGGTGATTTCGAACTAAATAGATGCTAACAAAAAAGGCGACTTTAACCCAACTACCTGAATGGTATTGAGAAAAACATTTAATTTGAAGCAATAATCGCATCACCATTTTAGGACGTATAATCAATGCGATGGCAATGACTTGGTGTATTTTTAAAGTAGTTAGCTCCGCCTATTATAACCTAGGTCGTCCTAGGTCCTCCAACCCGAGCACCCTGTTGTGCCCATCACCCGAGACGGGGATGTTACATTTCATGCACCGGCGCCCACACCCTACCTTTAGTTCTACTGCAACTTTCAGTTGCCCCTTTCACCTAAGGATGGGAGCAAATGGAAACAAAAAAAAATCATAAAATTACTTTAAAAAAAAAACGATTTTTTGCTTATTTCTCGATAATTTTGAAGTAATGGTCAATAATGTCCAATAAAAATGTTTTAGATTTTTTTATAATAATTAAGTATCTACAACTTTTACAATTAACTTTTTTTGATAATATGCCTAGTTTAGCAATCGCAAAAAAGGAGTTGTCAAGTTTTCCTTAATTACTTACACCATTAACTACATTTTCCGACCATTTGTATACTGCTAAGATTTTGTCGTCTTTTACGGTATTTCAAACGGTTTGGTTATATCATCAAATTTTATTCACATTAGTTCAGAAGTTTAATTTAGTAACAAACACCATTATTAGTAACAATCCTACTACTATTATAAAGGCGAAAGTTTGTAAGTATGGATGTATGGATGTATGGATGTTTGTTACTCTTTCACGTAAAAACTACTGAATGGATTTGAATGAAACTTTACCACAATATAGCTAATACATCAGAATAACATATAGGCTACAATTTTTGAGGTTTCTATAAAATCTATATATATAAAAGAAAGTCGTGTTTGTTACAACACTTATAACTCGAGAACGGCTGGACCGATTGCCATGGTTTTTGATTTGTTGGATTTGTTTCCGTCCCGAATAGCAGAATAACTATTAAAACATTGGAAAATTAACGAAAAAAATAAAATCAATTTATTCCCGTATTCTCCACGGGAACGGGAACTATGCGGGTGAAACCGCGGGGCGCAGCTAGTATCAAATATATCAAGTCAGATGTAGGCAGAAATTGCCCGATTACTATTACCATTAAGCCCGGCTTTTTAAAGCCCCTGGTAAATTAACAATAGCAATCACTTGGCAATTTTTATTTCCAAATTACTCTTCAGTAAAACATTAGATTTAAATTCCGATTACGGTATTGTAAGGTACTAAACAGGTAGATTTATATGACAATGAATCCATACATAGACACATTATTTTTCATTTAGAAACAGAAATACACTCGCCATCTTGACGTCAGGTAGGCGGCTCACTTTATTTTTGTAATATGTCTGCATTCAGAGGTACTTTTATTTACCTTATTGGTAGATTTAGATTGAATTAAGGTAGATACGACCCACATTTATTTTATGCTGATTCGCGTGTGTAGTAATGTTTACTACACCCGCTATTCTGATGCACACATCAGAATCTGATTTTACCTACGTCTACATGCAGACTTTAACATCGCTAGCGTTACGCCAACAAAGGCATTGGTCCTGTACGCAGTATAAAATTACCAAAAGATTTACAATTGGTACGTTACGTGAAAGGAGGAACAACTGAACAAACAAACTATATATCAACGATGTTTTATTTTACCAAATTAAAATCTTACATATAGGCACTGTTGATATTAACGTCTATTTATAGGATATTGATCCTTATTCTAGCTAATGTAAGATACATAGTCAAATACAAAATATAATTAGAACAGATCTGAATAATAGGTACATTAGGTAACACCAAACGCAACATCCAGATTTAATTTTGCTTCAAAGCATCAGATCATAAGATAGTCACTTAAATTTAAGCATTGTACTTATTATATAATAATTATTTAATTGATGTATTACAGCAACATTTTTAAATGCTTTAATAAAATCATATACGATTTCTTGGTCCCATAGTTTTGGCATAAGATAGATCATAACTCCTTCGAATCCTCAGGAAGGCACATAAACATTTTGGAGCAGTTAACATTAAAGGAATGACACGCGCGCTGTAGCCACAGAGGTTTGTTCTCCCACATTATAAAAACAGCGTAGACCGGGATCCCTAAAAGTATGAAGACTATACCAATTCCGACTTCCATTGGGCGCGTGAAGCATGAGAATATTACAAGGACAGTACATATGAGAAGGAATGTGACGGGGAGAACCAGGCTGACTTTGATTGGTCGCTGGAGCTGCGGTCGAGTGTGTCGCATCCAGAGGAGACCGGCTACTGAGCAGATGGTGAAGAGAGCTTCCACTGACGTCACGTATACGATCAGAGCCTCCACGTGGTTAGTCAACAACAGTAAAAGAGTCACGATACACTGAAACAAAGAATACAATTGTCATCGAGGTCAATGGAACTTATGTTGTTTAGTCGCTCTCAGCTTGAGGTTACGCTGTTCTGTTTAGAAGAAGTAGTATACAAGGTGTGACAATATTGAAAAGGGTTCATACAAACCAGATTTTGAATCTGTGTCCAAATCAAAACTGTTTTTTACTATACAAGGTAAAAAAATATTATTTGTTATTTTTCGGACAGCCCTAATGAGGGGACACTGACCGCGCTTATCATTCCGCAACACACACGCATGCAATTACATCAATGAAGGTCACCGTATGTCACATTAAGCTTTTAGGGTTGAACCTTGTCAAATTTACTCTAGTTTGGGAAATCTGGTTGTTTGAATTTTAGAGCAATATATACATGCGCTGTTTAAATATTGTCCCACCTTTTTGAAACAATTTGTATAGTCTGTGGATGAGCAAACAGAAAAGTTAATCGAATGCAGAATTAATAAGCGTTTTACAAGTAAACAAGTAAACGCCTTGGAGATTCTTGCAAGCAAACTTGTGGGGCTGACTTTGCCACTATCATAAATGTCTAATTGTGTATTATCAGTAATTTATACTTCCGCCGCACCTGGTAATCCGGCCGCCAAGCAGAGCTGCACGCGCGTTGCTGTGTTCCGGTGAAAAGGTGTGAGTGCCGGTGAAATCGTAGGCTTACATCGGACCTAAGCCGTGTTATTGGCTCACTCAGGTGAGCCGACAACTCGTTCCGTAAATTTCCTCGCCTAACATTTTATTAAAGTTCACATAGTAGGTAGCATCTATAATACTATTAGTAAATATGTTACTAATCTCGTGTTGAAATACATTTTCTTTCGTGCGACTAGTACTCAAGCCACCCGAAAGCCTCCAACATGGCTTATCGACTAGTACAGCCAGGACCGACATCTAAACGAACACGAGAGCTCTCCGTTCAAATGCTACTACATGGTCACCCGTCCAATTACTAACGTTTAAGCAAGCGCTCCTAATAAGGTACTGACCATAAATATAAGCGAAGGCACCGGTGTCAACCGTTTGACATCAATAAGCGATATCGCCATCGGGAGGTGTCCGTTCCTTGCGCCCACGAAGAACAGCCGCGAAGACGTGTAAATGGCTCCATTCAAGGAGCCGAAGGTACAGAGAGCCACAAACAATGGCATTATCCAGAAGAATTGGTACAGAACATTCTCACTGAACGTCACTGCGACTGCGTTTGACGCTTTGATTTGGTCGTTGGTCAGCACCGCGAAGAAAGCGATGTTTGTCAGCAGGTATACTAATGTGACTACCGGCATCGATATGCAAATGGCACGGGGTAGATTCCTGAAAAAGAAAAGGTTAACTAATTAGATTTAGTTCTACTGACACCGGTAAGATTAAAAAATAATATTAAGTACCAGTTTCCCAATTAGATTTTCGGTACGGTAGAAAATCAAACACGCGTGAGATGCTATGGACTTTGAATGAAAACAAAACTTTGTTTGAGATTTAAATTTCAACTTCTATATATGTACATAATCTTAGAAACTGCACAAGTCATACAAAAATAACATAGTATTAATTACGACATTTCGTTTCAAATTCTGTTTGTTTTCTTGTCTTCTCTTTGACTATAAAAATTCCATAACCACAGGGTTGTGACATTTAATTAATTTGCATATAAGTAATAAATCTTTAATTTATATTTATTTACCCCGGACGCAAAGAGGGGTGTGATGAGTATAAGTTTCACTGCTATGTGTGTGTCTGTCTGTGGCACCGTAGCTCTTAAACGGGTGAACCGATTTGGGTACGTTTTTTTAATTTAAAGCAGGTTTTTTTAGCGGTGATTCTTAGACATGTTTTACCAAAATCGGTTCAGCCGGTTCAAGGTCAACAGCTCATTACTATTATATCGAGTCGGGGGTTTTTTACATTTTACATTCGTAAAATGACCTTCTGACCTTCTCGTTTCTTGTTTTTGAGAGATGAGATGCAGTCTGATAGAGCACATGTAGAATGAACAAAATAAAACTGGGAAAGTGCGAATCGGACTCGCACATCGAGGGGCACTATCGATTGTATCGATTTATTTGTTAAGAAATCAAATTTCAAATCAAATCAATAGGCTTAATACAAGGATTACCTTTTTCAACCGACTTACAAAGGAGAGATTATTAATTCGATTGTACTTTTTATGTTCGTTTGTTTTCCTGTTTTTTTTTCTTCGATCGTTGTATACCGATTTGTATGTTTCTTTGTTAAAATAGTAGTGTGTACTAAGAGCAAGAAATAAAGGAAAAACGTATCGACTCGAAAGTATCGAGCATTGACCGGTCACTCCAGTTGCATAAAAAACCACTTAAAATATTTCTTCTTTCAAAGACGATAAAATATGTTAACCCTGAATTAAGTCCCAAACGTATATGGTCGTTTGAGCTTGCTACTTTCTCTCTCTCACCCCGCACACCCCGCACTATTGCCCCGTCTAGCTGCTAGCTAGGCACTTTATACGGCTTTAGGGAAGGACTACATGATGCGGCGAATGCTCGAAGCAAATGTCCCTCACCTAGTTTAGAAACATTATGAAGCCTGCTTAGGCGTCCATCCATTGGTAAACGTCAAATTAACTGGGTTGGGACAATTTTATTAAACCTAATACGCGAGCAAGTCGTTCAGCAAAGCAATTTATTCAATGTTACTAAAGGAAGTGAAAAATTACTGCTTTGTCACTAATTAGCTTAATTTAGTGAATTAGTGATTTAACGTCGTAAATGCTAAATCAACCAATAAGAATTTAGATGATTAGTTCTTCGAGTGTATATAGTCCCGGAGAAATGTAATGGCTTTTTTTATGTATTAATTTTAAATTATTTTCGCCCATGAAATTATTGAAGTCGAATTCCATGTCAATTTATTAATCAGTCTCTTGTATTTCCTAAATACGATACCAATATAGATAAACTTTGAATCTTTTTAATATGCGATGTTTGGAAATGTGCCTTCTTTTTGGGATAATACTCGTACGTCAGCCAGTGAGCCTTCTCAGAATAAAGTCAGAATGCAATACATGCCAATATATTACGCACATGTATACACACGCACGATATTCAAGATAAAATATTTGTTTACATGAATTCTTGTTCATGTTGCATTTATCATGTTGTCTTCAACGGATCAGTAGACACGCTCTAAGTAGGAAGTCAAACAAGGCAGATAGCCAAGTTAATGTAGGCGTCACATAACATCTTAGTGATAAATTCCACCTAATTGTATAATGGCTCTTTGTATCTCCTCTTGAGAAGAGTTCAAATTTAACACATTTCATTATGAAAACAATAAAATAAAATAATACAACTCACTTGTAAGGATCTTTCAACTCCTCAGTGACGAAATTTAAGTAGTTCCATCCGGAGTAAGAGAACAGGCCCGTGTAGAAGGCGATCGCGAGGTCCCCAGGACTCGCCTTGGTCCCCTGCATCATATTCTGAAGGTTATCCGTGTTCACGGAGATTAAGTACCAAATGCTGGCGAAGAATGTGATGAGCAGTGCCAGTATCTTCGCAGCTGTGAACGAGTCCTGCACTCGTGTCACCCACTTCACATTGTAACAGTTTATCACTGTCAGGAAACCTGCAATTAAATATGTTCGGGGTTTACATTTAAATCATATTAATTTCATGTTCATAGGGTTACTTATCTGCAATAATACGCATTAATAGTGAATTTATACAAGTGGATCACTGCAAATATTGCTGTAGTATTGCTGAAATGTCTTAGAATATTGCAATACATTTTAAATTTTCAGGGTTAGTCAGAGCCGTAGTCAGAAATTTACATCGTGGAAGGTCAAGGCTCCCGTATCTAGAGCTCTGAATACTCAAAATAATAATAAATTCTATTTTTTTTTTTATTGACTGTATATAAAATTACAGTTAGTAAACTAAGGCAATACATTACTATAGTCAAAAATCAGTAAAAATAGAGCTTAATTTTATTTCCGTGTCTAAATTCTAAGGCATTTTAGGGCGATTTTTAAGCCTAAAAATACAACCTATGCCTACGACTTTCCGTATAAACTAATATAACATCTATAACGTCTTTTATAGATGTAGCCTATGGGCGTGAAAAATTTCGATAATATTTCTATTCTACGGACCTTCCTTGGAGTGAACTTGAGTATATCTGACACTATCATTTAAAAAAACATACAAAAATACCGACAGATTTTTTACGGCATTATATACATGCACCGTAATGTAATAAAGGAACCTTATGCATAAAGTGATTATACTAATTCCATGGAACAAAACGCGTTCCATTGAATTACGATGGCAATTAGTCCTTTCTCTCAATTGAGGGGCAAAATATTCTACATATATGTTTGGTTACAGTCAAACTAACATTTCATTGAGATAAAGTACGCATAAAACCCAGGGAAATGGAAATGGCTTTCTACTTTGGCTACGTCTTTGACCATGGTAACTAGTGCAAATGTTGGACGTTTATCGGCATAAACTTAGTGTTAAGAACGCGTGACCTTGTAAGTAAATATTTACTGTAAATTAAAGTTATAAAAATAAATCTAGTGTTTTTTAAAGAATTCAACGTAAATATATATTTTTGACTTCCGACTTAAATTTTACTAAGAATTGCGTATAGAAAAACCATTCTTAGAAATGCTTTTTCTATACGCAATATCGCATTAGCTATATACTCTAGCCACTCGTATTATTGAGAAAGTAGAGAGTTAATAACATCCGCTTGATTCTAACCTGTCTTTTGGATTGGAAATACAAGACTGCTAGTAAATAATATACAACTATGGTCACACAGGGCTTGAACAAGCGCTAAACTTAGTAATAACAAGGCGTGATCTCGTAAGTACATATTTATGTAAAAAAATATGTTTGCAAGTCTTTTCTTTTATTAAATAATACAAGATTTATGACTTGACTTTAACAATAGAAATATTCTAGACGTGACTCTACAAGAATGGCTACTACAATTACGACTAGTATTAAGATACTAGTCATACTTGTAGTAAATCTCGCTTCGAGATAAGTCTCGCGAAATAACAGCGAGAATCAGTGAAACCCGACAGTGATTACGGCTCCGTAGCTTAATAGATCCCGGAGTCAATTCCCGGCCAGGACAGACTGTGTGACGATCGTAAAGTTAGTTCTCGGGTCTTAGGTGATTCTGTTTGTCTATGCCACCTGCGACATAAATAATCCTAGTGCAGAGAATATTGGAGTCTTAATTCACTTGCGATTGTTGCGATAGGACTCATAAGAATACAGGCATGGAGTTTTTTACGTAACAAAAGTGACGGAACAACCTGAAGCTGAGAAGGTGGTTACCTACACCCAGGGGATACGTGTAGGTACTTTGAGGGTATTCACCTACGGGCGCGAGCAACTGGACCCCCCAAATCAAGTGGCAAAAACTCGTGCCCTTATACACTATTTAAGGTGATATCAGCCCTCAAATAATCCGTCTTGCTTACGGTTACGCTAGTTTGACGCGAGGGAATGTATGAATTGACATGATTTTAAATCTTATTTCAACTTTATAGCAACATTGTTAAAAGATTACTTAATTGCGAATTGTGCGAATATTGCAATAATGTAACCCAAGATATCAATAGTTTGCGAATCACCTGTGCGAAGCTGGGGCGGGTCGCTAGTAATATTGTATAATACTACGATAAACATTCTGAATGAATATAAAAATCATACTAACATTATAAATTCGAAAGTATGTCTGTATGTATTGTATGTTTGTTACTCCTCGCCTCAACGGCTGAACGGATTACGATGAAATTTGGTATGAAGGTAGCTTAAAAAACATCCAATCCCTGGATTAACACGCTACTTTTTATCTCGAAAAGTGAAGTCAGTTTTTTCCCATCGTCTCTTAAACGGAACACTGCGGGACGCAATATTTTATAAAAACCATACTCATCACATCAGTAAAGTCGACCCCCAGTTCGCTTCAAATGAGTAGATTGAGAGTAAAAGGCGCCTTAATCATACAAGTGTGTGTCAGCGCGATACGGGAGGAAGCTCTCATTATCCTGTCAGGCACAATCAGCGACCGCGCCACACCGCGGCTGTAAAGACGGCATAGTCTCCCTACTGTGTACTAACTGTACCGTAATCTATTGCTAAACTCAAGTACGACGGTGATAGATGGACACGGGTTTGTGACTGATCCTCTTCCGTTGGCTGAACTTACTTACCTATTAGGTTAAGGGCCGATGGGGAGCGAGTTAGATAACTGATGTCATTGCCACTCGCTAAATTGATTTTGCAATGGCAACAAAATGGAGAACTATAAATAGAAGTTGGGCAACTGGCGGCTGAGATTTTGTTTTTAACGGACTTCAAAAAAAGGAGGGGTTTCTCTCAGGAGGAAAGAAAAGGAGGAACTGAAATGTATGTTTTTTTTTAATGTAATTTTTTTACGCGATTTCTTCGCCAATTGTTTACGTCAGTTTATTCCATTTTTAAATCAGTCAATTATCTCTTATAATTTTACAAAACACGAATCATTTAGGTAGACAAATTATTATTTAAAAAACAAATACAAGATAACTGAAGAAAACTCACTTTTAAATTCAACTGCACGTTATTCTCAGTATCTTCGAAATCAATCAACAAATTACAAAAGAAAATGAAACAGCAATGATGTTGAGTTCTGGGAAGATGTTTAATTTAAAATTGCTAAAGAAAAGTATTTATGCATTCGTCGGACGTTGGATGAGTTACGTACGAAACTTAAAAAAATAACCGGTTACCAGCAGGGGGTAATCACAATGGCCCTTTAATTTCGAAGCAGTATTGGGAATCTGGTTTTGCATGCACAAATATTTGAGGTTCTGAGCCAAGATTCAAGTTTTTTTTATATATATCCCAACTTTTGTCTACTATCTCACCTGATGAAGTGAAGATGCGGTCGAAGATGTGACACGCTAGTCAAGGTCATACCTATATTATATATATACTCTTTCCTTGAAAGTTCCTAAATTGTACTGCTTAGGAAAATTACTCGCAGTTTATGTAAATGATGGCCATTTTCGTTTTATAGCGAGGCTTTCAAGAATGTTTTGCATTAATGGTTATGTGCAAGACATCAATCGGCCGATTTTTATAAGCTCTTACAAATTGAAGGCCAATGCTTAGCTATTTTCAGCCAACAGATAATGTTTCTGATTTTATGTGTTTCAAGTAATTTAGTTTCAAAAAGATCATTTTAGTTGTTATACAAAAGAACATTATCTTAAAACTACAATATTATAAATGCGAAAGTTCCTGGATGGATGGATGTTTGTTACTCAATCGCGCCAGAACTGCTTATTGATCTGGATGAAATTTGGCACAGAGATAGATTATAGAATGGAATAGCACTTTTTATCTCGGAAAAATGTATGGTACCCGTAGAATTCCCAACCGCGGGTAACACCGCGGGGCGTAGCTAGTTTATTTATAACTACCAAAATGACATAAAAAGCAGTATTGGAACAGTAATGGCCGTAAATGGCTAAATAAAATAATCAAAACTGGCAGGTGACGTTTGAACTTATATCCTTTTGTTCGTTTATCTTTCCCGTTGGAAGTAATGCATGTTGTAGGCGCACATTGTACAGGAGTCGGACATGGTTGTCCTCAGATTTAGTAAGCCGCGTGGGCCGACTCTGGAACCGAACCAACTGGATAAAGTTCATGTTAATGACGTTCGATGCAGCCGTGACATATTGACGTATATTATTGGAACCTTCCTTAAACGTAAATAATATGAACGGGTAAAATAATATGTTACCCGTTTTGGACTTTTTGGTTTATTTTAATGATCTCTTCTAGTTTATCTAGGTAATTAATATAGATTTGCATACAAAATTATACTGGTAGAAATACTAAACGTAACTTTGGCGGGAAGAACGGTATGTAGTTCAAAGAAATTCGAGATGAAATGCACCTTGTAAATTAAATCGTGCTTACAAATCATACTAGTGTCTAGAGACTGACAAGCTATTTAAGGAATGGTATTTGAGGTGCAGGAATGCTCATGCATGGCGCGGTATATACAAAGGATATACAAAAGTTAAGATGTTCATTTATACGAAATTATTATCAGGTTGAGGGCAAAACATATTTTCGATGACTTTTTTGATTCGCATAAGTTTAAGTAATCTAGTCATAATCTTCTGTACTGATATTTCAACGCAGTTGCATGCGTCATGGTCTCGGGTAAACTGAAGTCTTTGCGAGGTGGGAACTGCACATCATTGGCAGAAATATCGGCCTACCTACAAATAAACATCTCGCTACTCGAATAATGAAATAAATTCATAACCATGATAATGTTAAAATTTATATAGTCTATTGTAACAATTTATTTGCATAATTATTCAATCACATTTATAACTTTTATCCTAATGCTATATCAAAATATAAAAGTTATTAATTAAAGAAAAATTAAATAGTCTTTCGAGTTCCTAAAAATACTTTAAGTTTACTTTAAATATAATTTTAGAAATAGCAATAACTTAATTAGATTTATTAATAATTAGGATTTAGCCCTTGTAACGGATAAAATAACTACTGTTTATAGATTTTCTTACTTTTTAAGGATGGATTTAAGGAGTAGAAATATATATATGTTTTTAACTTTCAACAACGAAATAACAACAATAGATTATTTTGAATATTGGGATACGGAACTATTAAAGGATTAAAACTTAATATGATGTCAAACTTACTGTACTGGTTATATTATGACGATCAATCATTAGAACAAACAAATACTTCCTCGGGTTTCATTTTCTGTCAAAGCAGCGACAGAACCGCATTACCACTGTCACACAATTAGTCGAAGCGCCACATGTTTAACATTTCATAAACCTCGACATTTCACAAAAAGCAAGAAAATAGCCAATAACAGTTTCCACACAAAATAACACATTTGACACATGAAAAGCTCTTTTTTATAGTGCACTATTTCTGTGCCGCTACCAGTTCGTCATCTCCGTAATAGCGCGACATACCTTATGTATGTTGCGTCCAATGTTTTCATGAGACTAAAACGTCTCTATTTTTAAATAAACACACTAGAAAGAAAATAAATAGTTTCCATACTTCTACTAAATATAAACAAATAAAAATTAATTATATTATATGTTCATGGACTTTTCACTCAGCGCCATCTAACCCCAAACTAAGGATAGCTTGTAATACCGGTAAGTATTCCAAGATAGTAGATAGATAGATAGTTTATTTATTAGAAAATACATACTTATAATACTTATTAACACCAACAACATTATGTTCATCACACAAATGCTTGTCCCCTCCCAGGATAAGCATCGAACCAACGATAACCAACGTACTTCGTATACTCATAAATTAAGTTATACGTTGAGTATACTACTAAAACCTTTAGTTTAGTTAATGATAGTTTGGTGGCTATGATCCTGACGGCTACATTTAAACGGTTCCACTCCACGTCCGCATGGAAGCTCTGAAGCCTGTGATGAACAGGTATGGAGCATCTAAATGGTACTTACACGTTATAATAGCTGCTACCAGACTGACTGCTTCATCTGGAGGATCACACGCCGGCCAAAGAGGCTGCATGATATTCTTTGCGAAGGTCAGCGCAGTGATTGCGTTCCCCGTAGGCACCAGAATGAATAATGCCACCCACAGGTACAGGAATGAGAGTAGGGGACCGAACGCTTCACCTAAGTAAGCGTAGTCCCCACCTGATTTTGGTATCATTGTACCTGGAATGAGAATGTCATGTTCATTGATAGTATACAATTATGTATTTCACACCCTTGACAAGAAAGCGAACGGATCGTACGTAATCCAATACACAAGCTTACTGCCCTATTTACAGATTTTAAAAATACTTTGATATGGCTTGCCAGTTTCCCTCAATGACATGTTTACTTTACGTGATGTTTAGGCATAGTAACGATGTATGTACTCCTATTCCTACTCCTACTCGGGATTAGATCCCCTGAGTATGTAATATAATTGTAGTTTTATATATAATAGTTAAGTATATTAAGTAACTTGCACCATAAACCCAATAGAAAACAACTTTTGTTCTCGGAGAAAAAAGGTTTCGCAAAGTCTGAGACTGAGAAAAAAAATAGTATCTAATTTGATAAAGAATTTTTGCTTGTGTGTTATCTGAATCCTGATTTTCGTATAAAATACTTGATTTAGATTTATTATATGGCTTTAGTTTTAAATATCTATGCACATATAAAGTAGCTAAGTAAGCTTCCAACAGCTGGAGCTTATCTCATTCGCATTATTAATCCCCACGTTCTCTTGCATCATTTTGGGGATTCCATGATGAAACCGCTTTCATTTCGCTGGTTTTTATAATATAGGTACAAATACAATTTTATAGTAAGTTTTATCAGAAAATCTTTTCCTGCATACTGGCACAAATGCGATACTTGTTTTTAAATTTAGGTTCTATTCCAATTGATGTGGGTATTTTACGACGGGTAGATAGATCCAATGATATCAAAACACTATTTTCAAATTTAAATCATAATGCCATCGTGAGTTACTTACATGGAAGTCTCAAGATATCGGTATACCTATCATCGTCTTTGAAGCAGGACCACAGAGTCCTGATGTCAATGGTATATATAATTATTAGAGTTTTTCTACAATATTATCAGATATGACGACGGGAGCGTTACGATATTATCGCCAAAATTTGTATGTAATAAATTGATCGTGTCAAAATTAACTGATAAAAATAACAATATAGGAATAATATCATAAATTTCGGCACGCGTCGATTTTATAGGTATATAAGTCATTTACAAGTAGCTTTATTAAAAAAGGCCCCTTAATTTTTTGCCCTAGTAATTGCTAATCTAAGTAATATAATTTAATTTTAAAAGTGATTTTTTAAACAGATTACGCAAATGACAACGAAACATGCTTTATATTGGTATTTTGATATTGTGAAAACTAGATTGTTTAAGCTTAAAAACGCAGAAACAAATTAAGTTCAATATGTGGTATTTTGAGGTATGATTGGTCGAAAACAACGAAGTATTCAAAAACTATTGTGGAGACATCGAAACAAGCTTATCGTGCCATGCACTATTAGTTCTGCCTTTTCTCGAAGTCTTATTATTTTTAGTACGGAACATAGAACTTATATCGATAAGGATACGGAACGTTGCTAGGTATCATAAAATATAAAAATAGCAAGTACGATTCGGTACTCGCAATCATTGTATTTTTCCTATAATTCTTGAGGTTTTTCTAAACCTATTCAATATTATTTTTTTTAGGCCTTTTTATAAAGGCACCGTTACTCGGGAGGATTCCCTTGTCTTTTCAGCTGTAAGCAAATATGGCCGATTTCACTGCAAATAATGAACAATATAATAGATACGCAACACTCCTTGAGCCAGTAAAAATAGCAAGAGGCTGGTTTTTTTTTTTCAAAATTAAAGGCTTTAGTTTCAGATATACAGGATTTAGAGGTATCGACAGGAAATGCTCGAGTTTCAGGGTGCAAGTTCCAATTAGTTATTGGTGCATTACATCCTATTTCTATTGCAAGTGCTGTGCGTATTTAAATTTATATAACATTTGCGACTTCCAATAAATATTGACCTTAAAAAACACTGCAAAATTACAACCTTATGTGAATAAATAAGCGTAACAAAACACATGCATTTCGATAACAAACTCGCGCCAGGCTAAGAAGGCCTCCGATTTTCTAATTTAAACAATTCACGAGACCTACACTCGTTAGCTGTTAAGTCACTAATTAACACTCACCTAGTTCCGCATAGCAGAGGGCACCGACCATGGATATGATGCCTGAGAGGAACCATACTATAAGTGCCACCCCTTTCGACCCGGCATGCTTAAGCGCATACTGCGGAGATACGAAGATCCCCGAACCAACGATCACCCCCACGATGATCGCAACTCCATTCAATAAGCTCAATTCCTTCTTCAACCGCACCCCTCCACTCGACTCGCCGTCACTTGTCTCACCGGTCTCCTCACCCATGTCCATCTCCTTTGGCGCTAAACCATCAACGTCTGATACTTTTGCCATTTTTAGTCTTCACAAAGTATCAATTTAAAAGTTTGCGCTATATAAGATATTTCCACTGATATATTCATACACTTTCACTCATCATTAACGGTACATCACAAGTAGCTTCCGAAAATCTGAGGCACCATCATGCAAACATTGCATCACTCTGCGGCGGGAACCACCACGTGCGTCGGTACACACCATGAATTCGCCATGGAACTGATAAAAACGCGGCACCAAGAGGTTTACCACATCATACAGCTGATAACAGGAACTATTAATAAATAATACACACTGCCGGTTCGATCATATTGAACGCCGCCGCGGTAGGATAATATAATTGACACTGTTAACAGGATAATGCGGCACAACTTTTATGTAAACGAAAATGTTATTTTTAAAGATATAGGTGCAGCTCCCTTCAAAACTTTAATATAATTAATTTCCGTCAATGTGGTCGTCCACGATCGTAATCCATATGGTGCGCGGTGCAGAGCACACGTTCGCTCGTCGAGGCCGGCGCCTACTTTACTATTCAGATGGGTGACTTGACTGCTATGCGATTCAGCCACGAGCGAGCCCGCCGTCTACCGCCACACGGGTGGCTCAAATGTAAAATGGCATGGGTGTAAAACTTTACAAGCAATTGCAGACTTTCGTGCGTGAACATAGAATATAATTCAGAATTCATTAGTATTCATGTGAATTCACTGCCAAGTTCGAACGACTGGTTTTAACGTCACTATCGCCATGCCGAGTAAACCACGTGGACTATGGCCCAGTTTTTTTTGAGGTTTCCCTATCTTTTAATGTGTCTAGTTCCATGATAGATGACGTCGTGACATGTCCACTGTGTACAAGCTATAAGATGAATGGTACCTCCTCCAAGGCAGGATATGAGCGATTCACGATTACCGGCTCCATTGTACACGGGTCAATGACTGTCATTGTACGATTTTAAATTGAGGGTTCTTCAAAATACAGAGAAATGCGACACAATGAAGAACTGACTAACTTGGTCGAACATTGAATATGTATCTAACCTGCAGTTTTGAACCAAGTTTTACGGAACAGAATACTGTAAACACTTTTTGGAAAATAAATATCTTACATTGTATTATTAATTATACTGTACATGGAACATAATGTCTTTTTATCTTTCTTAAACGCAACAAAATAATGAATATATTTAAAAAGGCTAAACTGAATAGGATTTGGAAAAATGTTGGAAAAGCGATATTTTTCTTAACATTTTGTTTTTGTTTTTATGTATCAGTTTGTATTTATGTACATTATGTACTAATAAGTGTATTAATACTCATAATGCACTTATTAGCTTACTAATTAGTGCATTATGCACTTATTAGTAAGCTAATGCACTTATTAGCTTACTAATAAGTGCATTATGAGGTGACAAATATTATATTCGAGTAAATATTGCTGTAGGTAGAAGTATTAACAAGTTACATACAGATTTATGATATGATTCAATACAAAGTCACCTTTAACATACTTGCTCATTGTATTCATAAGCCTTGAAATTTTAAATAAACAGATTATAATTAAATTGTATTTACGTGTTTCAATTCAAGTTTAATAATACTTCATTACTCTTCTAGTACAAATAAATTAAACTTTATTTTAAATACGTTTTATATATAATAAGTATATATAAAATAATATCTCTTACATAGTATTATAACATATATGAAAAATTTTGATCAAAAAGTTATGCCACGATAGGTATATAATCTCACTAACCGGGGTGCATGCATTGCAATAAAACAGTGTAGTATTAGTCATTGTCATTGTTTACATCGTATACAAACACTCTCGCCGTGTGATCATCCGAGGTAGTGAGAATAAGTCTCTTTTCAGCATTATAACAGAGGTCTAGTATTGCGGACATGTGGCCCGTTAGCTTGATTTTCATTTCACCAGTCCTGTTCTCGTAAACTCTTATCGAGCCGTCGAGGCAGCCGGTCACCAAGTGGTTTTTAATCCATATCATTTTCGTTACCCCCGAGTGGCCATCATCTGCTGCCTTGGCACACTGATGCCGGATCATTTGCCGCGCCACGTCCCATATGCTGACAGCGCCGGTAAGTGTTCCTGGTATAATTAATAATTAATTTGTAATTACCTGGTAAATTATGTTACGGTGTGTTGTGTCTCATTTCACGCGAACGAAGTCGCGGGGAACAGCTAGTTTTCTATATAAATATAATTAGATATTAAGAGATAGCGACTCTCATTTTTGGGGGAGCCTTGTGAGGAGAGTGATTCCTCATAGGGTTTCTATACATTAAATTTTTATTATATTTTATTTTACTAACAATATTTTTAAGTAATTAATTTCTAACAAGCTATGGATTTTTAAATGGTCTGAAAATAAACAATTATTATTATTAAGTCCTAAAATTATTTGAGTTTCATGATATTTTTAATCTAAAGAACTTAATTTGCCTGCCCTAGCTTTTCATGTAAAATATTAAAACAAAAGTATTTAAGCATAAACCATTACCTAAAGCTAGATATCCCGCAGGCTCCTGTGAGAAAGCAACAGTTTCCAAATCATTCTCTGTTTGCAACTGTCCCACTACTTTGCCATTGGTGGGAGTTGATAAAACTGCTTTGCCTGTTAAAAAAAGTAATAAATAATACACAGAAGGCACAGAAGGCAGAGCTACTAGAGATCAAAGTGTGCGGCCAGCCTATATATTAATATATCATAGAAATATTAATATTTATACTATAAAAAGTGCTACATACTTGTAAGCAACGAAACCGAGTGTCCAAAATGTGTCCTAAGGTTAATAAATAAAATGAATGAATGAAGAGTATACCGATTTCTTATCTTACATACTATTGAAATAGTGTCGAAAATATATTCTTCAAAGGTTTTGGGCTTCTGCCATTTCTAATTTCACTGACAGATCTGAAATCTGCATGAATAACTTCTTTTTATGCGACTTTTGTGACGTGCAGACGGCCCACCTGATGTTAAGTGGTTACCACCGCCCATAAAAAAAAAAACAACAACAGAATACCCAAGCCACATCGCGTAGCGCCCGTTAAAGTAACTTGAATGTATATATAACACAAAACCAATTGGTTTCTCTAAGATTTTTGTCTGTCTGTAAGTTTGTTAAAGCTAATCTCCAAAATGACTGGACTGATTTTGATGGGACTTACACTGGCAGATATCTGATGTTATAAGGAGTAACTAAGGCTACTTTTATTCAGTGAGAGTACCACTCAAAAAAATTATTTAAATTCCATGTGGAATTGTGGGAAACAGCTCAATAAATGTTGGTTATTTACTCTTTATAATAAATAATTTAACAAAATGTAAGTTGAGAAAACCCCAAAATTTTTGTTACCAACTACATATTAGAGATCAGACTAAGGTTTTTAGCTCCAGCAATTTTAAAATCATTCATACAAAACCAAATGAGATCCCGATCCTGGGAATCCACTAAACATTGCTATAACCATCTCCAATACACCAGCTTTCTAATTCCAATTCTGGGTGGGGTGACTGTGCTTGCACTGATGGGACATCAGCGTAGGGGTGTTTTGTGCATTGTTCCCTGTTGTTAACTAAAATCTACTCCAGGCACTTACTTTGGAACTATGTCCAGACAAATATACATACAGACAGATAAATATACAGGCCAGCCGCCATTCTTATAACACTCCTCATTAGCCAGGGGTTATAAGCATAAAGTATTTAGCTGGATTACCATCTCCTGAGACAGATGCAACTAAGTTATCCTGGGGTTGGATATCTATAGCCGTGACTCGGACATCATGGACATTTGCTGGCACTTGACTAACAAGAGATGATGTTTTTAAATCCCATATCTTAACTGCACCATCATCATAACCTGCTGCTAGCCGTCTGCCATCACTAAAAAGCTGAAAGCATAATTTTTTTTTAATTATGGAAGCACTTTTTCATTTTTTTTTTCTATTATGACATGATTTTGAGAATCTGTGGTGAACCATTGAAGACCTACATACTTTGAAAACTATTATGGTTATGAATTGTGTTTTTCAATTTTAACAGGAGCCAACAAAAC
This sequence comes from Aplocera efformata, assembly GCA_921293045.1. Classification (NCBI taxonomy): domain Eukaryota; kingdom Metazoa; phylum Arthropoda; class Insecta; order Lepidoptera; family Geometridae; genus Aplocera; species Aplocera efformata. Next base: position 9,822,759 of record OV121039.1, read on the forward strand.
TCACAAATCATGGTAAATATCTTATCAACTCAAAAATACAATATGACTTATGACTGTCTTGTGTTTTTATATGACCCAATGAACTTAATGTATACTTACTTTTCCACATTCAACTTTCACATTGTGTCCTTTTAATATTTTAGTCTCCCCTGAGGGTACTTTGAACACATAAATATCACCCGATTCAACTCCAAATATAAGCACTCTTGCACCAAAATGCCATGTGCCCCATGCTATATCTTCTGTCTCATACTCAAAAGCAACCGTCCAAGGTTGGTCATTTGCTGTGTTCACCTCCCATACTTTGATCATGCCAGCCATATCAGCAGTCGCTACATATGCACCATCAAAACTAAATCCCACAAATATGACAGAATCTTTATGGCCAGTGCAATCCATTTTAACATTAGAATTTTCTACAGACCACACATATGCTTTATCATCTTCCCCACCAGTGACAGCAAGTGAGCCATTTGGATGGAGATCACAGCAAAAGGTGGAGAGATCATGTTTATAGAAAACAATTGATGCATTGTCTTCTGGAGGCTCCATATCAACTACTTCATCTTGCTCTTCCATAAAGTCTTCCATTAGGTCTTCTAATTGTACTTCTTCTACTTCTTCGAAATACATCCCATCATCCATTGCTTCTATTTCGTCGCCGTTGACCGACGACGGTGGCGTATCTTCTTGAATACCTCGCATATCTGAAATTCAGTAAGAGTTCGGTTCTAAATTCGTTGGAAATTTGTCACACCTTAGTTTCGTTAGACTGTGTAATGTGAAGTATAATGTATACAACATTTAGTTGAAATGAGTGTCTGTGTCTGACTAACCTCTGAGTGGCTGGACCAGGTTGGGTTTAATTAAATCTTAGATTACAATAAGATACAAATCCACACAACTGTTCACAAATGTTACTACCTAATCCTTTTATCAACTTTATTTAATCCCTTGTAACTAAAATAATTATATTTTTAAAGCTATATCCAACATCGCACCTTTTTTGTGCAATAATATTGCCAGAGTTGGTAAGTCGGTCGAGTCAGTTCGGTTTCTTTTATTTTGGTTGCCTTGCTTAAATGCCTGCTTGCTACTGTTATCAAAAGAACAATAATGTACAAATATATTTGCATATTATTATCTATCATACAACCATCTATTGTAATAATATTATATCAAAACATACATGCATTCCAATCTTGCGTTTCCATTGTAGGAAGATAGGTATGTATCTACAAAAGAAATGTGTTAAAGCGCCGCTCTATTTTTTCAAGTTATTGAACAAGTTTGAATTCATTTAAACGTTGTTCGTTAACTTGATTTGAAGTGTAATTTGGTTTCGATAATTTGGTTCGTTAATTTGATTTGAAACGACAGCGAATTGGCATTTCATAGCTTACGATACAAGGGACAAGATTAAATAACTAATAGCTTTTCTCATTGAAAATATTAACAAAACATGAAACAGAATATAGTTAAGAAAAATATGAATGTATACAGGTTGCGTGATAATAATGCTACAGTGTCAATGTATACGACGAATTCCGAAGTTTTTTATAAATTTTACTATATGTTATGGCCACCCTGCAATAATGTGACACTGACAATTAAAAAGATTATGTTGAATGACTGGACCTGACAGTGACATTAACAAATTACTGTAAACTAGAATAGTGCCAAAATCCTCAGAAGTCAAAAATAAACGAAGTTAATTTCAGTTAATTTTATGGCTATCATATTATCAAGATACACATTGTATGATACACAAGTGTGTGATACACCTTGATCTAGGCTAAAAGGATAAAAAGCGATAAGCTATTTCATTAACAAATTAACAATTGTCAGTGTCAGGGCCGTCACTGTCAATCAAAGGAGGTTATGAACATCGACACTGGCAGAAAAATTGCTAAAAGACACGAAATCGAAATGCCATAAAGAAGAAGAAGAAGAAGAACAAACGTGGTTAGGGTATGTTTTCATCTGTTGAGTAGTATTATTTTGGAGTATCCTGTCCTGAGATGAACTAAATAAAATTAAGGAACAAATTCAATCTTTGAAAATATGGCATCAATCAACAAATGTAAGTCTCTTGTAGAACTGCATAATAACACCTGTAATATTGACTAAAATTAACCAATCAATATAAATTGTTTTCAGGTTTGTTGCAGCCACAAACTGCTCTCACTATCGCAAAACGATTCCGTGGAAAAATAAACATTCAAAAACCTCGACAACCACATTTTGAAAGGCAGCTTTTGATAGATCTTGCAAAACCTTCGTATGGCCCCCCCAAATGGACTCTCCCTCAAATCGTGGTCTGTGAACAGGATAAAACAACACAGAAGAAAGAAATTGATAATCCTTTTGAAAGAATACTTGCCAGAGAATGCCTAGATTGGTTCAACAAATCAAAGATGGTGGTTTTTCTCCACATGAATTCCATAAGCATGGAGGAAAAAACACCAATATTTGCCACTTTGTCTAAGAACAAGATGCACCTTCGGTGTTATGGCAAAAAAATTGTCAGCATGGCAACCACAGGAACTCGCTATGAAGCTGTCAACCACTTGTTCACTTCACACCAAAACATTATATTTGGTCAGCCAGAAAATGCTGCTAAATTGTTCAAGATATTGAAGAAAACACCACAACTTGTTGTCATGGGTAAGCAAAGATGTTATATATTTTCTGTCTGACCAACGACTATTTTATAAAAATCCTTGCAATTATTTATTTACCAGTTGCATTACCAAAAAAGTAAAGTATTCCCATAGGATGCCCAAGCACAATCCTAAGGGAGTACTTCTTTTTTTAGGCCTGTGTTAATCCAGGGTATGAGCTATCTTCATAACAAATTTCACCCAAATCTATTCAGCCATTGAGGCACGAAGGAGTAACAAAGATACAGTTAGATTTTTACTAGTATGCAAACGGGTATGTAACCAATGATTTTTGCCTAGTTAAAATTTACCATGGTCAATCGGCCTACAAAATCAATGGTCTACCTTATTCTCATGGGGCCTTATTTTCGAGCATATAAAGGTATAAGCCACATGTGTTGAAATTAGAATCTACTAATTAATCAGGATGGTAAGAGAGCAAGAAGAATAATTAAATATTCCTGACTTAATCACCATTCTAACGAGGGGTACTGACACATCATTGAAATTGAATCAAATCATTGAATTGTGGTTATTGAAAATACATTTTGCTTAATTCAGTATTTAGTCATAGTCCAATCACTAAATAGAAATTGTCATATGGTAACTTAGCAAAATGTTTATCCATTTCAGCTGGCATTATCCAAGACCAACTAATGTCTAAAAATGAGTTAGTGGAATTCAGCAAAATGCCCAGCCTCGAAGCAGCGAGGAGTCAACTGTGTGCAGTTCTCAACAGCGCCGGGTCCAGCCTCGTCAGCCAACTGAACCAGACCCAACAGCTCCTGACATCACATCTCGACAGACATGTAGAGCTTAACCAACCTACACAGAAGAAAGACAGTTGAATTTGAAGTAGTTTAATTATATGTAATTGTTAGTATATTATGATGTAATGGAGACTGGGTTTCTCTGTCCTGCGTCTTTACTTATATTACTCCTTAATCCTTACTACCATAGCTGTTATTAGTTCTGTCCTGATTTTTTAGTATGGTTAAGTATTCTCTTTCAGAAGAATAAGGCTGACTCTGGTTTCAGAGTTTTTAAGTTCCATGGATCTCCATATTTATTACACTAACAAGCAAGGTTCAGATAGGTATGTATGTATAAAACACTCACAACTCACAAGCCCTAAGGAAAATTGCATATATATGATTAAACCTATACTGGGAATATTTCTTGGATTGATCAATTTCTATTATTCTGGAAAAAGTAATGCATAAGATCAAAAAAAGATGTTAAATTTCATGAGCATGAAGTTGAGGGAAACAGGTGGCTCCATCATATATTTATACTATCATCATCATATACTAATAATTAATATTAGTATATTGTGATAGAGCTATGATAGATAGGAGAGCTGTAATTCTTTTTCTAAAATAAATGTAGCCTATAACATCAGCTAGCTATCTGGCAGTGAAAGTCTCGTGAAAATTGGTCCAGCCGTTTCGGAATTTAGCCGGAACAAACAGACAGACACACAGACAAAAATTTGTTTTTTATTATCATATGTACTATAAATACTTTCAAATACGTTTAGTAAAAAGCTGTTTTTGCCATTACAATCATACTTGTATTTTTAATTTTATTTATTTGCATAGGGGGGATTGGCCTTCTCTGTCCTGACAGAAACCCAGTCTATATGTCAATCAGCATAGGCTATATTGTGAGATGCCTAGTGACTCAGTCTTAAGTAGCTACCTAGTAATACACAGAGCGTGGTGGCCCAGGGGCACAGATGCCGATTTTCAGTCTGAAGATCGCTGATTCAAACCCACACGTGCACCAATGAGCAGTTGGAACATTAGAGGCTGGTACGGAGCTACGTATTACCGTGTTCCGGTTTAAATGGATAGGGTAAGAATACAGGCGTATGAGATGTTCCATCTTCATGTCTCAGTGTGATGTGAATGCGATTTCTTCACCTTGACATGCCTTACTGGCACGAACTCATTAGCTACTTTCGAAATCATACAGTTACGTCATTGAAACAAGTACCTAGGTCAAAAAAACTAATCAGATATTGTGGTCATTAATTCATCTACTATGGATACAATGGATGATAATTTCGTTAAAAATCAGAGCAACTACAAACAGCGGTGATGCTAATTAACCGTTATTTATAATGACGGTTAATTAGCTACTGCTAAACAAATTTCTTTAACTACAAGGTAATACTGCTCCATGACAACATGTATCCCCTGGGTGGTGCGAAAGGAACAATTCAAAGTAGTAGAACTTGTGCTAATTCCGTCCAGAGAAGTATTGCCACACTTGATGACCCTGGAGGACCAAAGTCGCATTATAGTTGTGGGAAGAGGTAACCATTTACCATCCACTGCGCTACTAAGAGCCTATAGCTCGTTCCGTTACTTAAGAAAAAAAACTACCAAAACTTGATTTTGTTTTCTACACGGGTTAGAAAAATATAAACACAATATTAAATTATTTTTTATTGAAACACAATCTTTGGCAGGATTTAATATATTTATAACTTACAATCTAAATTCATAAGAGATCAAATTATGGTGACTACTTTCAATAAAGGATAAAATCTTATTTTTGTAATAATACTTGAGCAACATACATGATAATTATTGTGCAAGGTTGAATAAATCCTTTTATAATATTGTCAAAATAACAAAGTCCACTTATAAGTATTTAAAGTATTATATTAAACAGGTATATTACTACTTATTATTATGTTTATTTTGAGAATCATAAAAGACACGATCTTTTTCGATAGACGTATGGTATGATTGTATAGTATTGAATATATAACCATAAATTTGAAGGAAAATAATATCTACCAACTGCGAGTCACACCTCAAAAAATAATTGTTTAATGCACCACATGTTATTTAGTTTTCACGGTATAGTAATAAAGTAATTTTATATAATATTAAAATCTTCCCAGTCTTTCTTCCAAAATTCTAGTTAAATAAAATTTTAGTTTACAATACTAAATATTGAAGCCGCAATAATCATCGAAATAGGTAGTTCCACTCTACCCCACCAGGCCACCAAATCACCCCAAAGATTGGGCAGAGTTCCCTTCGAGAACTTAGAACGCAATCAGGAAAAATACTTAAGAATTCTGAGGACCTATGAAGGAAAGGTGCAGAAATGCGCAAAAAAAATTACTCGAAAAGGCAGTTTGTACAATATTTCTGATATCAAACCCAGTCTATTTGCGAGGTGATACGGACCCTCACTACGCAGGCTCTCAGTCGGGGCAAATATTTATGTTGATTTGCTTTACACTGAAAGTAATTCAGACGTTTTTGCACAGGGGTTCCATCATAATAGTCTATGACTATTTATGGTGTCGCAGTGAGGCGACTTGCGGATGCTAAAGCGGTAAGCGCTACCGCTGCTTCAACCTCGTCTCTATCGTGTCGCGATAAGGTGTTCATCGTAATGCGCTGGACCTTACCTTCCGGTTTTCGCTTCTTTTCATCCGCCCACCACGAATAATTGCTTTCGCTCGGTTGGAATCTCGCCGCACTCTCCAGCCACTTACTCAAAAGCATAGGCCCAGATATCGTAGGATCTGCTTTTACCGCATTATTTATCTCCATGTAAGAGTTGTTATTGTCACACACATCTTTCAACGAGGAATCAGATTCTTCCTGCTGAAAATCTCTCTCAGGGGTTTCGGTGAAATCTCTGTCGATCTCAAACTGCTCCTGTTCCGAAGAGTTAAGTTCAGGCTCACTCCAGATGCTGTCGTCAGAGCAAATGCTGAATTGTTCTACGTTGCCTTGTGCTCGATCGTTGTACGTGCGAATCAAGTGCCCCCATGTTTGCTGACTGCGTTGTTCTGCGCTCACGTTTTTCAACTTTCTTCGCCAGTTGGCAAACCAATTGCATATCTGTGAAAATAATAATTTCTATGAGCTTAAAGTTTCAATTGTGTTTTCTTTATGACTTTATCGGTCTAAAACTTTTTAGTAATAGTATTTATAGTTTTGTGTAGCAGGCATAAAGCCTCAGTCACTTGTGATTTTTAAATCGTTACCTGTCATTCTTCGGTAGAGATACTTAGACACTGATATTTTAAATGTGCTGTTACTACAGTAAACTGAAGAAAACACTCACTGTAGTCAAGAAAGCAGAGACAAAAATAGTGCCTATTTATGTAGAAATAGCAATATCTGGCACCGTTCCAATTAGGTTGGTGGTAGGCAAAAACATGACTTTAGCCTATTACCAGCTTAACTGATTTAAAACCTGCATACTTACATCATTTAACATCAAAACTGAATAAAAACATTAAACGTACTTGAATATAAGTTAGGCCAGTCTCCCGCGAAAGATATTTCTTCTCTTCCCTGTTCGGGTAAGGGTTCTCTCTTCTGCGCACCAGCCAGTCTTTTAGATAACGTTTTATTTCTGGCGTGAATAGCCTCTTTTGTGGACGTTGTCCTGCGACTAAGCTTCTCCTAGGTAAAAAGAAATTGTTAGTCGTTGATTGCTGTTATCAGTTATTATACTATAGAGCGATGATGTTTAAGAAACACGTTACAGGCGTGTCATTGTAACGACAAAGCCTTTTAGATAAAGACCTATTATTTTACATAAGGCGCGTGTGACGCACAAAGAAATTAATTTCATGAAGACTGAAAGTATGAGTCATAAATAAGTACTAACCGGGTGTATCGCCTGTTTCTGACTGGTCTTGATGGTTTTCCATTGTCCTCTTTGCGCGCAGGACTGTCCATGTTTTCGGTACTCGATCGCTGGATTAGTGTCATCTGAGCTCACCTCGCTTGAGTTAAACTTAGAATAGATGTAATGTTTTTTAAAAGAGCTTCTGTAGGGATCGGCAGCACGTGTAAAGGGTTTCACAGCCCGCGACACAACTCGTATCTCCCGACGCTCCCGACGCGGGGGATGCTTAGCGATCTATTAAAAAAATAAGGACATCATGACACAAATAGATTGACTTTCGAAGACACCAACACAGTCTAATTACAACGAACGGTTAGGTAGGTAGGTAACACATTGTTCGATCTGTGGTTGTGCGTTGATGTAACCGAAACATGACGGTCACATTCCTGTGTTCACTTTTAGATGTTACTTGCTGTTGTTAATGTCCAACTGTGAAAATCCGTGATTCAACGCTTGTTAATCCCAAAATATGGATCCATCTTGACATAGGTGCATTGTTCTAGGGCTTTATATTCAGGAATTAACATTACGAACAAAAAACATGCTAACTATTACGTGTGCCGTCGAGGGTCAATGTTCTTGTTTTCGTGAGTTAACGAGTGAAGCGGTGAAATGGATATTTTTTTTCATATAAAACATACCGTTTGGTGCCTTGGGTTTGTTTCACAAGTGATTCTAATACAGAAGACAATGAATTAAATATTATGGAGTTTTCGCACGTACCTGTGTGTGGGAAAGCTCGGGGACTGCGTGAAAATGGCGACGGGTAAGCGCGACGGTAGCGCCGCGGCGCGGGCGCACAGCCGCGCCGCTGCAAATCCGTGTTATTTTCAGGATGTCTCCCGCGTCGTCTTCAAAAACATGACAATAGGTAAATGTATTCAACTTTGTTTGTTGTGTGCAAACACAATTATTGCAGTTTATTACGTGCTAATGTAACATCAGTTTGTAGTTATTAAAATAAATATTATAGTTTATTTTTTCATAACATACTTTTTCATTACCTTAAGTTCATACTTTTAAGTTTTACTTACTTATTTTAAAATATTTTTCAGATCAGTGATTAAGACCAATTGAAGACCTTGCCTTGCTTGCACCAGTGGATCTGAGAATGCTTACCTATATGGATGCTCATGATGGATGGTGTCGGGGTACCACAGGTAAGATAAAATCCTTATTATTATAATTATGCATGTCGCAAATGTATTCAAAAGATGCTAAATTTTAAGATGTTCCAATCCACATGATTTTTTTTATATTCTGTAAACATAATTCTACAAACATTTAAAACCGACCGAACGACCCGACTTTAATCTTATTGTGTTTGGGGGTCCATGGACTGGTAATATGCGCCAAACAGTGGTGCATTCGGATTCGTTAAATCTCATCTCTAAATGTATGTTTTGTACTAGAGTTATGTAAGGACATGTTTAAATTCTTGTGTTGTGGCAATTGGGGGAGCCTTTTCTACCATTATCTCAGAATACATTTTTAAAGAATTCTGATTATTGTTGCCACATAGGCCTTATCTCTAAAATTAAAGTAACATTTGCCACGAAAATAATATAATAGTTTTGATTTGTTTTTAAAGTTACGGACGAGCCCGATTCCTATTTGACAAACTGAGTAACAACTGCGACAGACCCTCAAGAGTGGAATAAAAGAAGGGAGGCCTTTTCCCTGCAGTGGGATCCAACGGGCTCATAATAATAATACGAGTAATAAAATACTTGTGCCGAACAAATGCTATGTCTCTTAATACGGCAATAGCTGAGTTCGAAATTCATGTAAATTGCCTATTTGCAGGAATAAGGCTCATTATTTATAATAAAATAGCTCTTCAAATTTAATAATATAGACCAGACATACCCTTTTTAATCCTCATCGCTAAGTTTATCTCTCTCTCTTATACTTATACCGTAGGATATCGTACTAAACCGTTACGATACGGTTCGCAGGACGTTTCTTTCTCTCAAGTTGCACCTACATTGGTATCAAAATATATACCTACGATGGTAGGGTTATGAGAGAAGAACAACGAGGCTAGTATTATAAAAAAATAAAAAATGATTTGGGTTCAGCGTGAAAAAAAATTATGTACTAGGCTGACAAAGTCGCGAGCAGTAGCTAGCGTTATAATATTTATAATAATATCCAGTCCTAAGTACCTAGCCATTGATATTCGATCGTATTAGGTAATATATCCTCGAAAAAAGTTCTCCTTTTTACACACCTGCAAACACATACTTCACCTCACACACATTTATACACTCATATTATATTATACATCTACACTGTTTTCTTTATAACACAACACATTTGTCTTTTAATTAATGTCTTTGTTCTTTATTTTATTTTCGTCTTTATCATAAGTTTGTGAAAAATAAAAATGTTTCTTTTCTAGTGATCATCCTTATATTAAATATAAACTAGAAATCTAACGTATAAAACATGATTTTAATTGGAACATTTGTTTGCAAATTGCCGAAGCAAATATCCTTCGCGCCTGCATTCAAACAAATACCTACTTAATGAGAGCGAGGATACAATGTATGGTCAGTGCGTAGGTTTATGGCAAAGTACCTCTACATTGTTTCACAGTATGTTCTTACCTACTTTTTTTAACTATTTTCCCATTATTATATACCTACTATATTCTTGTCTTTTTCATACATTATCGTTTTATTTTCAAACGACTTCAAAAAAGGAGGGGGTTCTCAATTCGACTGTATTAAAAAAAAATGTTATTGTTTTTTATTTGGAAGAGGATTATTTCAGATTGGCCCTACAAAAAAATAAAAATAAAAACGATTACCTACATAGTTGTTGTGAAATTGCGTATTTTAATATAATATAATATAATATTTTAATATAATCGAAAAATAAGGGATGAACGTATTGAAGTCGGTATTTTAGTTTTTTTTTTAAATCAGCCACTTGTCTCATAAGTACATATTTGCTTTGCATGCAAAATAAATACAATTACCGTTAGCTCTAATCTAACAGTTAAATGTAAGTAAAGTAAATGCTCACACACTTGGATTCCCTGTGTCGCAGGCATTGACATACACAATCACACAACACAACACCCACTGGTTGTTGGCCAAATTTGGCCCGCTGGCGCTATGTTCAATTAAGACTATTTAATATAGTAGGTAAATTATTCTTATGTGATTATGTGACCGTGCGTTTGCCAAGTCATTCCATTTTATAATAAAATTAAAATTTATTGGTCACTATGAAATGTTCTTAGTAACTAATTAGGTAACAATTCATCACAAAGTGGTTGGATAGATGGTATTACCATAGATATGTACTGAATAAATTAACAGGCTTGGTTTTACGTTAGGATCTCAAAACGTTTTGCGGTAGAACTGCGTTGCGAGACTTACATAACAGGTACACTGATAAGTTTTTGATGGGATTTTCTTTTTAACTTTCTAATAGTTTTTATTTCTATTCTTCTATTCCATTCTATTCTATTATTTTTAACTTTCTAACTAGTTCACACAAAAAAGTAAAAAGACGATTACTAAAAAAATATTACAAAAAGCGTAATTAAAGTTACCACGTGTTACAGGTTTCGTTTGGTACATTTTGTTGGTTCTACGTAATTTTCGTTTGAAGGGACAAAATCTCGTTAGGTAAACTCTTTTGCTGTTCACTAGATTGTGACTGTACTCTGTAGCCAAGCATGACAACAAAAATTACATGTCGTGGAACCTATGCACCTACGCTTTTCCAAAGCGTTTAACAAATATTTAAATTAAAGAAACCTATCGAAGTTTTCCGGAAGCCTCAGTCCAAACCAAGTCTAAAACTTTAGTACGAAGATTCATGGTTTCAGGCAGCGCGACGTCTATGGTCATGCATGATATTTTCCCCTTCCATTAGGTACTTATTTTCTAGGAACAGAAACAACACAATATTGAAAGTCTTATTTTAGATATGTCTGCAATTAGTCTGCAATTATGTAGGAAGGAGAACAATAAAATACTTGTTTGTTCATTACGGCATTATAAAAGTGATAAAATTACGATTTTTGCTTTTCTGATTTGTCAATCTTGGCCCGCATTAATATTGTGCGGTGTCACATTATACCTACAATACATAATCCTAATCTTTGCGGCTATTAATAACATCAAACTTTGTGTGGCGGCGCTTTGCAGACCCGCCAGCTGTGAAACTGCAAAGCGCCCCCATGAGGAATGCGCCCCTGGCAAGCCATACCACTCACTATAAAAGAAGAATTAAATTACCGTGTGAAATTGAAACAGTAGCAAAAAAATAACTCGAGGACAGCTGTCAAGTAAATCACGGGATTGTGGCTAATATTTCTGTTTACATTGTTCGCGTGGTTGCGATCCGTAATTTAAATTCCAATTGTAGCTTGGTAATCATTATCACATTTCTACGAAGCTGATGCAAGGTAGTTCTAAATTTCATCAGAACAATTCGAAAAAGCCTGAGGTTTTCAAAAAAATAATGTAATTGCCGTTTCCCATACATCTTATCTCACATACTAACGGTAAAAGTGCTATAAATTTTTACGATTTCGACTCAACAAACAGGTAGCCGTTATTAAAACTTGCCGCGAGCGTTATACATAAATTTACGAATGGTTTTGCCGTCCTTGTCTGAAATTTGGTTTGGGCCATCTTGACGTCCCTTAGTTGTTTTACCGATCGAGCCACGCGCATCGTCCGCGCCGTACGGAACTTCGTACGTCGTCTGTCCTTCGTCCGCCTCACTCACTCACCCACCACATGCGCCGTGAGCGCCCGCTTCAATCGCGCGGACCGCTCTCCCTGCTCTACCGTCTACGGTACCGATTCGTGTCACTAAATAACGCTACGTCTGACCTCAGTATAGGTACATAAATACATAGATTCGCAACATTCCAGATTCCCAGTAAAAATGTCAACGAATAGTGAGTGACTCAGTCAGTCAGAATACTCAGTCGTGAGCGATAGTCCGTGGCGAAGAGTCCGTTTCGATCTGCGCGGTGTCGAGTGATATCGCGCGTTTTGCTTTACCCACGTGCGTTAGTTTACCGGTGTGAGCGATTGATTTTCATACGGAATGGGCGAAGAATCTCATGCCGAAGATGGCAAGGTGGTGTTGAAACGGAAAATTACGTTGTTCAATGGTGTCGGCATTATTATTGGAACTATTATAGGTTCCGGTATTTTTATATCACCGACTGGAGTATTCTTGTATACCGGGTAAGTAGAGCTCCAGTTTCCCGCCTTTAATATCTTAACTCTACATTTTTGTTCCGTTTACTTTTTCAAATACATTTCATGTATGTCTAGTCTAGAAGACATGTGTTTCTAATTAATTGCCTGAGTATAGTAATTTGTAATTGGAACATTGAAGGTCGAATCGATTTTTCAATTTTATTTTATACTGGTAATGTATTTACCGACGAGTAAGTAGGTATATTTAGTTCATATGACATGAAAATTCTAGTGATCGGGAATAGGCAAAAGTCTCCGCTCAGCGCAACAGTTTAACAATTATAATTGAATTTGCTTGTCATTAAAATTTATTGTTTTTTAAAAGCATTTGGTTATTATTATTTGTTAGTAGGACATATTAGCATTTTTCCAATATTAACAGATGCATTAATAAGATGGTGTACAAGAAGTATCTAGTCTTATAGGCAGTTTCGGTGTTTCTTTCGTTTCGTTTTACAGGTAGGGCATTAGAATATCTCAGTGTGCTGATAAAATCATGTCACTATGTTAATTCCATAAGCTGATTATGACAGACTCTTTGTACCTCAGCTCTGTACCTTGTTATCATTGTTATCATTTTAAAGCAGGGTATTCTTTAAAAGTTATTGAGCCGTTTATTTTTATTGCTTTTAACCTTTTCCTTCCTTTTTATACTTTTATTATTTTTTTCCCCTCTCATTATGATATAACTCCAGATACAAATTATTTTACCTTTCTCTTCCGTCTACGAACAGCGCCTTATAAAATACATTGCTTTTTGCATTTTACAACAACGTTTAGTTTATTTACAAAAAAATATGGATTCTATTCACATAACTACATACCTATTTGTAGTTCTAATAGCCGTGACTAACAATGGAATATTTACGTGGTCTTTCCTAGTTCGTTTAAATTTAGATAACTACCAAAAAACTTACTTTTTGTAAATTGTAATTTAAGTAAAGCATGATGCAGTATTGTGCCTTGTGCTAATGCAGAGATATTTAATTTTGTGGACGAGAAGACAGATCATTTTGATACTACATTCTCAAAATTCATGAGCATTTTAATTAGTAGGTAATTAGTAGGCTATAAAATGTTGAGGCGCGTTTTCTTATAATGTTATTCTAGCTTATTAAGAATATAGATAGGCCGCTTAAGTTAAGCGACTTTTGTTAATATAATTGCAAAAGTATATTCAGCGATTATAACAAAAAAAACAAATACCAAGCGGACGAAATCGCGGGAACAGCTAGCCATTACATTTTCTAAAAGTGGTTGTACTATATATCAGGTGAATTCATTGTAGTGAACTATCTAAACGATAAAGCGTGCCTTTTGAGCGCTTACCTATTAAATATATAGATAAAATTAATCCATGATTTAGTAAAAGACCCAAAATTATCGCAGAGAAATGGTTCTGATCACATCGTGCTGTCAGATAACAATCGCGTGTCATTAACGCATACTCTGTGTGTGTAATATATGAGTAAATCAATACAACCTTACTTGTTATCCTTCATATCTGTAGGTCTCGTGCCCACCTGTTGCGTGCATTATAGCGTTCAAGCAACAGCTATTGATAAGTTATGTGCGAATGAACTTGTTGCTAATCTCAGATAGATGGTGAACGTGCTAGGCAGTACGTTCTACTTGGCAACAAGGCCAAGGTCGCATCGCATTACCTGATTTGCCTCCAGGGCAGGCATCAAAGTATAATCTAAGTAGAACACCAGATCTCCCAATTTACATAATAATTTATGCCCAGTATCTTTCATCATAAATATATTCGTGTTATTAAATATTTGTTAAGTCTTATATTTTATTCGTTTTCTGTTTGCACATTTCTGTGAGGTAATATAAATTAATAGTTAATTAAGATTATACCTAATTAGTATAAAAAAGAAAGATTGCTTCATGCATTTTGGGAATGAGTGGTATAAAGGCCAAAAAGGGCAAATCAAATTTTTTATTAAAGTGAAAAAATTTGAAGCCATTTTAGCTGAATTGATTAGTCGTTTAAAATAGCCCAATACATCCTATAAACACACTTTAGGTATAGCTAGCCCCGTCTACTAATCAATGTACCAAAATAAGGCGGTTTACGATTGTATAAACTCACAAGTACCTTGGTTACGAAAAGGAGTTCAATAAATCAATGACCTGGAATATTAACTCGGAAAATTTTATCATCCATCAAAACTTTCGCATTTATAATAGTAGCAAGTCATATTTTCAGGTAGGTATTTTCCCCTTTGCCTAATCTAAAATGATTGACTCAATCAGTTCTGAATCTGATAACAATATTAGCTATCCTTATTTAAATAATCATGTGCAAAATGTTTCATTCATAAACCGGAACCAGGGCAGGGCCCACCGGCCCTGACTGACTCTGAAACCTGTACCTTGAATAAATAATGTTTGTGTTGTTAATGTTCATTCAAATCCCTGTGGGACGACATGTAGATAGATAAATCACACTGTTTGTGTGTCTGCGTGTATGTTTGTTACTCCTTCATGCTCAAACGGCTTAACGGATTTGGATGAAATTTTGTACTGGGATAACTTATATCCTGCAAACATTGAATACTTTTGATCCCGGAAAACTGCGGGTAACACCGCGGGGCGTAGCTCGTACAATAAATATAATTTAAAACCGTGTATTACGAAGCTTAAAATATTATAGATATCAACTAGGCCCGTCTAGAGAAGATAAAATTCCGATTATTCATTCTCTACGTGATCTAATCAAGATGATTTGGTAATTGTTTTATCTATAGGTATTAAAATGTACCGAGACATTTTTGTCTACTCTAATTCGCATGTCTCGTGTATCAAACGTGGTTATCTCCAATCTGATAACGCTCTTCCGGTTGTTAGATAATCTTGTTCATACGCATCCTCTGTCTCAGTGTTAAGGTATGAACAGTCCTGAAATACCTTGAGATTACTGAGTTTCTTTTGTATGTAGGTTTCAATTTAGTTTTGATTATTGTATAATACTACATTAAATTACAGATTAGTATTGATGAAAATGGAGTGCTTAGTGTTCGGCTGATAAGTTTAAGTACTAATTTCATCATTTAGTACTTAAACTGTAAAAGGATTGTCTTGTTTTACTACCTGCTCTTCAACGAAACTTTCCTCTAATTGTGTTGGTATCAAACAATCAACAAAATAAAAACAGTACCAATTAGTTTATGTTTTTAATTCAAAACTCTGTATTTTGTTTTAGATCAGTAGCTGCATCTCTCATAATATGGTTGCTGTCTGGTCTGCTTTCCACACTGGGCGCCCTATGCTATGCAGAGCTTGGAACATCCATCACAAGGTCTGGTGGTGACTATGCGTACATCTACACCGCGTTTGGACCATTACCCGCGTTCCTGCGGCTGTGGATTGCCCTGTTGATTATCAGGCCGACTACTCAGGCCATAGTGGCATTGACCTTTGGTCACTATGTGGTGAAGCCCTTCTTCCCGGAGTGCGACCCTCCTCAGAATGCTGTCAAGCTGTTAGCAGCCGTTTGCTTATGTGAGTATCTTCCTTTTTCTTATGAAATTATCTTTCCATTAGGGCATTACACACTGTGTAAACATAACATTTCTGTAAAACAAAAAAAAAATGGGCTCTCGGAGTACAAAAGCCTCTATTGCTTTTTCAAAAACTGAATCATGCTTCGTTAAAGTTACCTAAAGGAAAAAAGTTGTGTTGCGTCGGAAGAGGAAGGATAATACTCTCTAGTCACTAAAACAAACAACGTGAAATTAATTAACCGAACGGAAATAAGTGATCTGTTAAAAGTACAAAAAATATTTAAACTTGTTAACTTGTAACTTATTATAGTAATAAAATGGGTAGACAAATCATGGGGAAGGCGATAGTATTTGGGCAATTACCACATGCAGTAGACTCCGGTCCAACGAACTATCTTGTAACAGCAACGATCTTATCAATTGGCTATTTAATAGAATTGTTTACAAGCTGCTGGGAATGCTTTCGATCTCTATTCGAGAACAATGCGCGGTATTGTTTGGTCAAGCAGTTGCCAGCTTCTTTTGTGAAAGTGATATCCTCCACGGAAGTAGGACTGATATATTTAGAAAATAAATTGATATAATTATTTAATTATCTGCCCTTTATTATGAGTTTTGAATATTGTAGTGTCCGTAAATAACAAAATCACATTAAAAAGTAGTAAAACCTGGATTATCTACCAAAATGAAAGTGGAAAACGTCAGATAAGTAAACTAGTAATTTCTTTAAACTAGACTGATTTAATATTGCCTGCTGGAAATGATACCCCCCTATCATACAAATTGATGTATTTTTTAGCACGTCGTTATTTAATTTGGAGCCATTAAATAACTTTACTTATTTATTTATTACTGGCGGTTTCCCGCCCGCGCGTGTTATTTAAATTTTCATTTTTGCTTTATTTTTTCTAGTAGCCTATATTACTCCTTATAACATTCACTATCTGCCAGTGAAAGTCTCGCTAAAATGGGTCTAGACGTTTCGGAGATTAACCGGGACAAAGAGAAAAAAAATTAAACTTTTTTTTTGATTACCGTTTATACTTTCAAATTCATTAAGTAAATACTGTTACATCTTGATTGAATGTCGTTTTGTTGGCCCTTCGCGTTCTACTTCTGTCAAAATATTTCCCGTACGCCCTTTCTAAAATCTGTTTACAACTCTCTCTTAGCACTTTCCCATCAAACAGTATCACTCTCAAGTTAGTATCGCATCTCTAACATGATAAGATGTCTTCACAAAGATGGTTTTCGGCAATAATATGCACTCAAAACTGTATATTCGATGAAAGTCCTGGCAAAAACGGTCTACCCGTTTCGGAGATTAGCCGGAACAAAATATTTTTTTGTTATTGATTTCATTTAAACTATAAAAAGCATTTAGTCAAAAGCTTTTATTTGGCAGTATTACAAACATACACTTCAATTTTTATTTATTTGTATAGAAATTGTTGTTGACGATTAAATTTGTGGTATAAATACACACGATATCTATAATTTTGGTAGTGTTAAGCATTGTGTATATTTACCGTCTGGTTTCTGGTTCAAAATATTGTAGGAAGTCAGTGTTATTAGGTTTTGACTGTCTAAACGAATTTTAGACACTAATGGAATGCAATGTACCTACTACGCTTTTGCCAGTATGTCATAATGGCACGATGGGCAAATAAAACATACTATGTATGTCGTGTCAACGAACTAAAACTAGTATTTATATATTGCCATTATGTTTTCAACACGTAATTGCGAATGATGCAAATTGTGCCTCATGAAGATAACAATTTTCTTGTAGAAATTTTTGCAACACTATTATTTACGTCAGTTTCACCCAGTCAGAGCTTACCCAGCATTGAAGATACACTAGCGAACCTCAAGGGATATTTTTTGGTTTTCCTTATATCTTGAGTTTACTTCATAACACTTTACTAAGTAGAGGTCTTTTTTTTTATTAATCTGAGGAGCAATAAAAACTAAATGAGGAAGTTTGCACCATCTTGTTTGTTTGTACAGTATAGTACCTACACCAGGTATAATAAAAATATTTCATGGAATAGAGTCCAAAACAGGTTATTATTTATGGGTATTTTTTGTAAGCTGTAGGTATCGCGATTAGATCTTGGTGGCGGAATTTGTATTTTGCTTAAATGGTTTACCAGAAGTAAATCTATTGGAAGAAAAATCATGAAATCTAGCAACGATTACTACTCGCTGATCGCTGCTGTTATTATCCTCTAAAATACGTATTATTATCCTCTAAAATACTTATTTTAGATACGTATTTAAAATACGTATCAAGGATCACAGACTTTAGGTAGGTAGTTACTTACCATACTGTATATAATTATTTAACATATTGTAGAATGGAATCTGTTTCTTGTCGAGCTATGAGGGCCATAAGAAACAAATCTTTTAAACCGATTATAGTCTAGATATATATCAAAAAACTTTTTTTATGAGGAAACAGATGGGGCACATGCTATTTATATTATTGTGTATGTAAACGCAACATTATAAGATACAGTTTATACCAATTAGGTCTTCTATTACAAAACTCAACTGTATAGATAAATTCCTCAAAGTGAAATTGATTGATTCGATTGTGTTCAACCGAAGGATCTTTTCTCTGATAGCGGTGGAACTCGCTTGGGAATCGAAGGGGAAGCTTTCACTTAACCTAATTATAGCTACATAGGAAGCTACTCTGGAAATTAGTCTTTAGATGCAGTGCTGACACTGATGTGTAACATGAAATCCTTAACCTAAATAAAGATACAGTAATGAATACTTTCTTGTTGCCAAGGCTGGGAAATTCCAGGCACAAGTATCACTTTCTGGTGTATTTTTAAGAAGTATAGCTGTTATTATGAGCAAACGAAGCCTTGGGAAGTCCAAACCCTTTTAGCAACCAAACGTAGCAGAAGAACTTGTGCCAAGTTCGTCCGGAGAAATACTGCCTCCACATCTGCCTTGCATTGCCAAGCAGTGATGCATTCGTATTGCTGTGCTAATCGTAATCCCGCCTCGGGTGACGGGTGCCGTGACTTAGAAAAGAAACATGTGTATCTGTTTCGTTCTGACTCTTTGTTCAGAAAATAAACCGGTCCCCAAAATTCTTCCAGAGGATTCGAAAAACAATTATTTTTCACAAGTAATAAAAAACTTAACCATAGTAGCTCCCGTGGCTCAACAAGGTTCAGACAGGAAGCAACTATTCACTGTAAACATTTATTGTGTTACGATACGATCACGAAGCCTTGACGGTTTTATTAATTGTTTTTTTTCATACAGGTATCCTTACTGCCGTTAACTGCATCAGTGTGAGATGGACGATGCGAATTCAGGACGTGTTTACCACATCGAAGCTATTTGCTCTTGTCGTCATCATCATCTCGGGGATTACATATATTGGGCTCGGTAAGTCAAATAGCTTGGATTGCTATTAGTGTTAGCAGCTAAGTCGAATAGCTTGTATACGTTTTTCGACATGGCTTATGGACTAGAAAAGCCGGGACAAACCATGCCTTCGAAACATGAAAGTGATCAGTTCAAATTTGATGGACAACCATCCAAATACTGATCGGACGAAGAGTTGCTTAACTCAAATGATCTGTAACGGATACAATATCGCGAAAAATCCGGAGATCCTTCTCTCGTTCAAACATAATTATCTCGATGTCGTCATGTTTGCCGGACGGTTATAAATTTATTGATGCTTATGTAAATTCTTCCACGAGCCCATAAATAGTAATATAATATTATCTAATGAAAGAAGTGTGTTGTTGACTGTCATCGTAAATCAGAACTGCCTTTGTAAGTACCATCGTATTAAATAATTATGTTGACGTATTGATAAAACTCGCTTGGAGGTCGGAAAAACAGTCTACACTATAGATCCTTGTAACTTTTGAAATTCAAATTAATTGGAGCGGAAATGTATTTAGTTGCGAATCTCTATAATATTTTCACACTGACAATGAACTTTAAATATTTATCCATACCCTAAGTGGTACTAGTCATTAATGTTCCAACCGCAGGACACAAAAACAAGGTCCTCTCAACAACCCAATAATACCGGCGCACATTCATAAAATCGGCCAGTCGCTTGCACGGTTATTTCTGTCAGATAGGGCCACTTAATGCCAGGGGTGGTTCTGTTCACCACTGGCGCCATTCTTCTTAATACTTGTTTTCCTTTTCCGCCGCCGCAGTCTGGCTTCAACGGTCAGCGGCGGCCTCTACCTCGCCGACCTCGCTTGCAGCAGCCCAGTTACCAGGGGGTAGTTGCCCCCCGTGATTCGTCCCTAGAGAGTCTAGCTCGAAGCCCGTATTCGCCTCCCATTTCCTGGGAGACGGAAGACTCATTAGTAGAGAGCCCAATCCGGATTATTTAGAATGTTTTTTTTTTTTTTAAACAGGTTGGTTTTCCTGCGATGTATTCTTTCACTACTTAAAGAAATACATGTATACATTTTGAAGTGACAAAATGATGGGTATTGAACACGGTTGCATATTGAACTAGCGACTTGGCATTAAACTTTGAACCACTTTGAATTTGGACCGCTCTTCTTTAACAGCGGGTTTAAATACATCTTAATCGACGAAATGTCCTGAATCAAACATTTAAGGGTCCGCGCGGTACCTACGTCTATAAATATAACAAACAAGATGATAAATCATTGAACGTATAGTGAACTCATTGATATTGCAAGTCATAAATGAACTCTAACGACCCTTTGTGAGGTAATGAATGGAGGCTCGTCTTCCAGTATACGTAGAATCCCCTTCTCTTTGCAAAGGATTATAAATTGAATGTTACAGTTTTGTATGTCACCCTGTTAACTTAACCTATATAGTTTTACTTTATTACGGAAGAGCGAGTATCTCGGAAACGGCACCAACGATTTGGATGAAATTTTGTGTTTGGTAATGTGTATTACCTGTATAATATAATTTTATTCACGTAAAAACGCATTTTTTACGAATAATAAAGTTGACGTTGAGCGATTTCGATCGCCCAGGTAATATGATTAAAGTAGCGTTTGCAACAAAAAGTTCGAGTGGCGTGCTTATAAATTTTATCAAAAGCAATTTTGAAAGAAACGTCTTTTAATTTTGTAGACGGCACATTAGCGTCCGCGGTTCTTAACCATAACAACCAATTTTATTTCAACTCATTTATTTCAATAATTTGCTACACTACTGAAATCTCGGTTACATCATAAACGTTAACCTAAAGTTAAATTTAAATAACCTATAAGATTAGAATATATGGATGTATGATTGATAAATACATTTCAGTTTTATATTACGTCAGCAATTTACCAAAATAAAATAATGTCTAATATACTCGTAGCAGTTGGCCCTCATTGTAGAACAGAATTTGTAATGGGTTGATTTGGTACTATGTTACGCGGTAACTCGCTTGTGTGCATTTCTAATTGATTTAATCACACGTCTTGAACCTTGATAGTGTGAATAGCCCTGAGATTATTTCGTTACTGAAACTAGACACGGTTGGCAATGGTAGAACATTCCTGTTACCTTAGCTGACAAGGTCAGAAAGTTATTAAAAAAATATGATATGTGAGGCACTAGGTATTGTAGGATCGGCATATATAAACACACTCATGCGTTAGACTGCAATTACAATATTTCAAATCTATTTTTAAATCAGATCGACCATTATGGATTTGAAATTGCAATAAAAATTAACCGATTAACGAGTAACTGATTGCCTAATATACACAGACAAACTTTTAGAGATATAGGTGTGGAGCAAATAAACCTTAATTATGTAAATATAAATGTAATAAGTATATTATTTCTTATCTGTTTATCTGACAAATGATTATTTAGATTTAACATTACGTTTATGACGTAATCGTGGTATACCAAATTGACGAAATAAATGAAATACAATAAAATAATAGAATAAGGAAAATACATCACGGTTTCATGGGAAACCTTGAGTTATAAATCACTTTTTTATTTATCCGTTTAATTGCTTAGCTTCAATGACTTATTCGAAAAGGGAAAATAATATATAGGTATATATAATAATTACGTAAGCTGATTCATTAATTTATTAATTTGACTCATTTTTTCCTAGTATTTTCCTGTAATTCCATTCTATCTCGTAAATACATATGGATATTTCACACAGTGAAATTTAGCCCCACATTGAGCATATATTGTACTATGGGAACTATTGTAGATTACTGATACAATATCTATGTAGTATTTATACAGTCTCTAGCTATGATCCGTTTGGACATACCCAAATAATTAGCTAATTTAAATACGACGCAGAAGTTTATGACGATCCCAAGATTCCCGATTCCAACGTTTCCAGTGTTGTTTCAGTGTGTTTTATAGCTAGGTCCTACAATACGTAGGAAACAGCGTTGTTTATGCAGCATTTAGTACTAAGAGTAACTGCTGCTTGGGTCTTCCAGTACTTTCGCCAATAGTGTACCGATTTGGATGATTTTAAATTTTTTTTAGAATACCTTCGAGTTAGTCCCATAGAAATTTCATTCATTTCTTTAGGGGTAAAGGGCGTACAATAAGTAATGAGGGTAAAGAAGAAGGTTTATTCGATATTTAAACCAGTAAATATTTTCAATTTAAATGTTGTTGCAGGTCACACAGAGAACTTCCAGAATGCTTTCGACGGTGACTACAGCGCGGGTGGGATAGCGCTGGCCTTCTACTCCGGCCTATTTGCATTCGGTGGATGGAACTATCTCAATTTCGTTACCGAGGAACTTCAGGACCCTTACAAGTAAGCACGTTTAGCAGACTTCAAAGGTTGGCAGCGCATCAGTATTGCCTCTGGTGTTGCGGTTGTCGATGGGCGACGGTGACCACTTTCCATCAGGTGGCCAGTAGGGTAGACTGCCCAAGCTAGATATAGAACATTATGAAGTTTTTAATCTGTGGATGTGAAAATGAAACTCGAAGTTTACAACAACATTTCTGCCTGATTGAAATTAATTTGAAATTAATTATTCGAATAGGTTTATGAGAGGAACTAAATATTTGGAAAGATTATTCGGGAATAAGCGAAATGTTCTATATTTCTATGGGATTTTCGCTAGTACTTGCGAAAATTTCGTTTGGGATTTGATTGTCAGTCGTAAATCAAGACACGACTATGTCTGGTGGGTCTGATATACAAACAATATTACATATACTTAGTTAATGCGACGTTACAGCATAACATTTTTAATGATGATAATGATGATGATAAAATACAAAAAAACACATTAGCTAATCTAACTAAATTATAGGTAGAATAGCTAATGTGTTTTTTACATATTCAAAACAACTTGTCACAAAAATAGGCAACTAATAATTAATTAAAGTCACTACAATTCATACGGCGCAAGGCCCCTAAATTTGCAAAATATATACACTAAAACTCTAACACAAAAAATTGTTTCACATCGCTACTGATAATGGCATCATTATCATTCGCACGATCTATAAGTTCTTTATAAGCGTCGTTAAATGTCAGGCACGAAGATAAAAGCTAACTTTGTGTTTACGGTTTGCGTCCACTGTCATAGATCTTATTTATCTTAGTTATATTTTTTGTATTTAGCTCCTAACTACAAAAGCAACATTCCTAATTGTTACATCATTTTGTTTACACAGCAACGGGAGCCATTTCGTAAAGAATTTCATGGGGAAATAAAGTAAAACATCACCGTCGTACCCAATCTGGCTTTATTTAAAAAAAAAACTCTATACCTAAGTCTACGGTAATCACAAGTTTTACGAAAATGTAAAAACCCATTAGGTAATGTACCATTACTGATGAACATCAAATGCCTGAACATTTAATAAATTATAGCTGAGAGCCATATCGACCACGTCAATTTTCAAATGGAAAAAACTGCATCTAAATCGTTTCATTCGTTTGAGAGTTACGGTGTCACAGACATACAGATTCATTACTACAAACTTATAACAATAAACTTCTTCGTGAGGGCTATAAGTTCTAAAATTTATTTGAAATAAATATTCATGGACATATTTCACACAGCGCCATCTGGCCCCAAACTATCCATGTAATATGGGAACTAGATAACTGATGGAATACATATAGTACTTAGTATAGTAGTATATAGTACTGATAATTTATATTATTACCCAGACACAGAACAAACACTTATGTTCGCACACAAATGCTTGTCCTGGGTGGGAATCGAACCCACGACCTACAGCACAGAAGGCTGTACCAACTGAGTTGACTACCAACTGAGTAGCTAGCTAGGCCAGTTTCTATTAGCTATTAGGTTAGTAATAGTCTTCTGATGAATTCTTGTTTATCCAAAGGCCTCTGAAAGATCGCGTTTACCTTGCAATAATATATCATAAACTTTCACTTTAACTTTGCATTAAAACTTGCAACCAACTGTAGGTACTTACCTAAATATTTCGTGTCTACAAAACGGCATTGAGACACAATTTGGTTTTCTAATAGAGTCGCCTTTGTTATGTACCAGTGGCACAGAATACCTAACTACTAAAGTCAGTGGTAATGAAACCGAATTGCACTCTATACGTATATACTTAAATCGTTAGAAGTGGCTCCCACGAGAGTTCTACAAACATTTTAGTCTTATTTGATCTTGGAATGGAATAAAAGAAGTCTCAATGAATAAGGATTTTCTTTTGTTCCGTCTTTGGAATGGAATAAAATAAGACCCAATGAACGAGGCCTTATGTAGGTTGATATAGAGTCGAAGCTTTATTACTTGCTTGATTTATTATACAGTCCGTATGGAATAGGAATGGAGTTTATGAGAATCCTTAATGTAATTTATCTCGCTCGTTCTAAGGAGGCTCTCATCTCCGTTATTCGATTGCGAAATTTCGTGTTGATAAATGCAATGAATGACATTCGTGGTTGAGATGAATAGGTTTTTCGAAGACATCTTTTAGCTACAACAGCTTATTTTAGAAGCTTCGAATAATATCTCGGGCAAAGTTATCTGTGATCGATCAATACGTAATCTTTTTATGCTCTAAGAATATCTTTTTTCATATACCTACAAGCATTGCCCTAACACAGTGTGGTTACATGAACATTGCAATTTCATACTTTTGTTCGTATCTGCGAAAAATAAAACATCCTTTACGATACCTTGATTTTCTGAAACATTCTAAGAAATTCTATTGCCTTTATCGCAAGCTCTTACCCTATTGCATGAATTATTCATACGGGCACTTCATTTCGCGTCTACTTGACCGAGATGTAGACAACGTGGTACGTACATACACTGTTTTCAACGATGAAAAAATAGAGTCACGGAAAACGATAGTTCCATTACAGTTTAATGTGTTGGCTGGGTGCCAAACTACGCATGCATTTTATAATGTTGTTGGTATGATGTGACCACAATAGCAATGTGTTTTGCTATCTTTTACCTGACGAAATATTTGGGTGTATGTTGGGCATACTTTTACTAGAACGAAAAATATTTAATGTTTTACAGCTTAAAAATTACATACATAGTATTGCTTTAAATTGCCTTTCGCTGAATCCTACACTACAGGTGTACTACTGCAGAGATCAACTGGGGACAAAAATTCTACAAATTCAGTTGTCGATGAACGATCCTCCGTCATTTTAGGCCCGAACGACACGAAGATAGAAGCTTACTTACCGTGCATGGTATTCTATTAAAACGAGGGCTGGCAATACCAATTTAATATTCATCCTACATTTCGGTATTTCAGGAATCTGCCGCGGGCGATATGGATCGCTATGCCGATGGTGACGACTATCTACGCGCTGGCAAACTTGGCCTATTTCGCGGTCGTCTCCAAACTGGAAATGAGTGCTAATCCAGCTGTTGCCGCTGTGAGTATATCATTATACTTACCTATTGCTTATGATCTTATTATCTTCATACTAATATTATAAATGCGAAAGTTTGTCGATATGTATGTTTGTTACTCGTTCACGCCTCAACGGTTGAACGGATTTGGATGAAATTTATTATGAAGGTAGCTCATATCCTGTAATCATACCCTGTGTATGAGCTACACATAATCTACTACCGAAATAAAGTAACTTAGTGACATGCAAAAATTGACACTGAGACGGGGATGTAAAGTCTCATGCGTCTGTAATTTCACTGGCACCCAAATCACCGGAAAACAGAAATGCGAGTGCACGGCTGCTTTGCGGCAGCGGAAAATTATACAGCGAAAGGATTCAAGGCCACCTGACATTTCCAATTCTTACTGAAATGACTTAACCTAAACCTCATGTAGGAAACGCTAATCAAATCGTAGGTACAAATACTTACTTCTCTCAAGAATGCAAAAAGCATCAGAACGCAACACGCGTTCTGATGCTTTTGTTGCCATCGTTTAATAAATAATAGAAAATTCGGCTTTCCCAATTTATATTGTAAAATGGAACAACGTGAGAGAAAAATTCAAAGAAATCAAAGTTCTTACAGTGTCGTCTCAGTGTATTTAGGAAAAAATATTATCTGTACACATATTTCATGTTACAAGAAAAAGAAAGATAGTTCATTTTATTAAGACTAGAAATAAAAATTGAGCATCCCAAGTTTTAGATAAGAAAAGGTCAACGGATCTTTTATGAGCAATTGTGTACGTTTCTATAATAAACTTCCAAAAAGTGCTACCAAGCTTCAAACCCGGAGATTTAAATCATATAACAAAAAAAAAAATGTAAATGTGTACTACACTATCTATTATTATATTAATGACTAGCTTTACCCCGCGACAAAAAAGAACACATTTTGACTTTCATCCTCTCTCACAAGGGACGGTTCCCTTTCAGGATAAAAAGTATCCTATATCCTACCTCGTAGTATGACCTCAATTCGTGCCAAGTTTCATTTGAATTCATACAGAAGTTTAGGCGTGAGGCGCGGCCAAAATACAGACAGACAGACAAATAGACAGACACAAAAAAAGACAGAAAGACAAAAATGAAAATAATTACAGTTATAAGTATGTAGACATAAGTAACATTATATTTTATTTGAACAGGATCATGCTTGCGAAAGTAAATAATCCTTCCATTAGGGGTTTCTTGCTTGTTTTTCCCCATGCTACAGTTAGTATTTTGACTTTGACTTCTTTGCTCTACTTGCTTATTCTCGTAATTATATGCGTATGTGACTATTTTCTCTCCGCGTCTTTTCCTTTTCCGAATATCTCGAAATTTAATCGAACGCTATGAAAGAATTTACTAATTACGAACTTCCAACTTGACGTAATTCCCTTGTGATCATAAAATGATTGCACGTAGGCAGCGATGAGTTAATTTCCTGGATTATCTACTTGGTTTCAATGTCTACCTTGAAGCCATAGACAGATAATAATTTTAGCAGATTATGTATTGTAATATTCCTTAGCTGTAGAATTAGCTTAGCTGTATTATAATATCAAAACCAAAGTATTGTTTCATGCGTAGATACGAGTATAAGCGTGTATCTCAGACTAGTATTGATGCTTTAATAAGTGCTACGTGTTATAAGGGCTATGTGTATACAATTTAAAGTAAGTTATGGCAGGCAGAACACATTGATTGATTGGGTCTTCGGGTATTGTTGAATCAGCGGAATTAAGAATGTCATCTGATTTGCCAAACGAGTTGAACCCTCGGATGTTATTCGGGATATGTCCAAGATAAACATCCCAGCAAACCACTTAAAACCTCTCAGTCTATCAGTCTGCAATGCTAGATAAGTTTGACGTAACCTTCATCTTAGCTTACATCCATATCCATTCTGTCTTACCTTGCAATACGTGTCAGCATGTTTTGAAGAAGTTTTCTGCAAACAGCACGAGGTCATCCTCAAATAAGTGCGATAAGATGCCCTTGATATTAATACTGCTGTTAGCCCAATTTAATATTTTTATGATGTCTTCTAAGACACAAAGTTTAGGCGAATTTATATCAGGCACGGGATAGCCTAAGTTATGTAGTTATGCTCGTAGTGTGGCTGATGAGAAGGTAGGTACAGCTCTGTATGCAAATCCACGTAGCGGGAGTAGAAAGTGTGAAACACGGTCTAAAATAGACTGTCAAAGTCATTAATACGAGTGGCATAATACTGCATGCACTTTGTTGTTATATAATACATTTTTTTAACCTCTGCGTATCCTCTGTGTATTGCGTACTCTAGACTAGCGAATGTGGCACCAACTTCCATATTTATTAGCCGCATGACACCTATCATACTTCCTTGTAGCAGTGTAACATTAGTCACTAGGGAACTGGGGCAAATGGGCAATATCTAGTTGCCTTGCAATTTATCTGTTTTCCTGAGACCCTCCACTGGTAGACGTTGTGATCTAACGAGCTAATTAGAATGCTCTATTTCCATATTGCATGTTTATTTTAAGTTTATCAGTGAGGTCGGTAAATAATTACAATAATAATGAGTATAATTAAATGCGGCCATTTTTTTGATGTTGCAGATGAATAATGGTAGATATCTAAGTACCACTGTTCATAAGGTATCCGTTAGCACGTATCTATGCTTGGCATAACATTAAAGAATAAATAATGGACGTGCCTTGGAGTTTATGATGTTTTTCTTTATATTTTGGAGAACGCCAAACTTCTTTTGTAAACATTATTTGATGTATTATTCCTGTGAAATGTACTCGCAGCTCTCGGATAGAAAGTCGGGGGTTGTGCCACTCGACTGCCAATGATATGAGTTATACAATAGTTAGGATAAGTTATAGTTAGGATAATATTAATTGGAAGTACTTAGCGCGTTAGAAACAGTATTATGTTTGTTAACAGATAAGCGTTTTCTAGTCAGGTCCATGTTATCGGAGACTGAGAAATCACAGTATCATGAAATTCAATTATATAATATCTGTAGTTTCTGGATTGGGTAATTACGGAATAACACAACGAATCAAGCATGTATATAAATAGTGACAATGAGTCTTTCAAGTTGGCTTGATTTATGCGTTTGTTCTACACGGAACGATAAGCTATGTTAATGCTATTTATATTATGCTACTGATACAAAGCATCTTTGGTAATTGAAGTAGGTACTTATTGACGTTGTATAAGATAAATTTGAATAAAATGTTAAATTTTGCGATCAATTAATACACAAAGAAACAATCTCTTTGTACCAGTTTACAAAGAGACTGTTTCTTCGTTCACAGAGAAATGAATGTCTCAGTCAGAAATTATACCCATTCACTTGTAACCTAACCTTGTTTGTTCTGTTAGGCATCTAGTTATTGTCCAAGTCCGTTTCTCGGATTTATTAAGTTGGCTTTTAGGAACTGACAAATTACAGAGATAAGTATTTAGTTATACAATTATTGATAGACGACGATTATATAGGTACGAATTAATTTATCTGTTACTAGACCCGTTGTTATATTGTCACCAATAAGATAAACTCCAATGACCCGTAAGATCGATAGGTACTAACAGTGCAACATGAAGTGTTTTTTATATCTAAGGCCTGTCTTCCAGACAACCACCTCACTAAACTTATAAACTAATTACACTGTTAAATATACCACATGTGTTTATCTTGCTTATGCCTTTGACTGGTGTTGGAACGCTTATATATCTCCTAATAAATAGACGGGGCGTGCTGGAGACGCATCTGGAGGCAATATGACTTACGTCCTCCCCGACCCTACCATGAGAAGACCCAAGTCGCATCCTGCTGTACCCGTCACCCAGGACGGCTCATGCACCTGTAATTTCACCGGTACCCACACCATTTCACCGATATTAATGCGAGTGCACCACTGCTTGGAAGCAGATTCCCAGGTGCGGAAGTAGTACTTGTCCGGATGAACTTGGCAGAAGTTCTACTGCTACTTTAGGTTGCTTCTTTAGCACCACCCAGAGAGTGCGTATCTCAAAGTCCAAGTCTTAAAGTCAAAGTCGCATCTGTAGTCCTACAGATGCGAGAAGCATGGAAATTGGTAATTTCCTTGTTTCTGTTGATTATTTCCGCATCAGCTTTCCTAACATAAACTTTACCATGCAAAGACGTGTCAAGCTTTTGTTGGTAGTTTGTCGTCGTTTAATTTGCCTAAACATTAAATTAAATGATGTGATATTTGAGTGAGATGATCGGCGGTTTTCAGAAACCGAGAGTAACACTTTATTCATCAACTCTTACTAGTAGGGAGGATACTCAATAAACCTGGTTACACAGAAACTAACTTACTACTTAATCTACGTCTACTTGAGTAGAGTGGTTTGAATGGACCATCACCAGACAGCCATACTCATACTTATGAAAAAGAATAGGGTAAATAAGCATCTAGCAGCCGTCATTGTATTGTTTGTTAGCTATCATTCAACTTCAGCATTTTTATTCTTTATTTTAATTTGTGATTTTAAACAACCTTTGTGTTAATCCAAGATATAAGCTATCCTGAAACCAAATTTCATCCAAATCCGTTAAGCCGTTTGAACGTGAAGGAGTAACAAACATACACATACATACAAACTTTCGCCTTTATAATAAATACATATAAGTGTGATGTAGGATTTATTCATGGGTTATACATATAAGACCGAGCGATCAATTTGATACCCGTCATAGTGGGATCTTCCTCCGGAGGCAACTCCGCGTCTCAATGTGTATATACTTCAAATCTCACAACAGAACAGAAATGCAAAGGCTCATAAGCCTTGGGCTTGGGCAAAATCTTTCTAGACTAGATTCATGCTTATAGGTAAGCTACCTTGTTCACATATCCTATTGATTGCTTTAGGTATTCGGCGATCGTCTCTTCGGCACGTGGAGCTGGGTCATCCCTGTGTTCGTGGCTCTCTCAACATTTGGCGGTGTCAATGGAGTTCTGTTTACATCAGCGCGGCTGTTCGCGACCGGTGCGCAAGAGGGACACATGCCTGCTTTCTTCTCACTCTTTCACGTTGATAAGCAGACACCTATACCCTCGCTTATGTTCACGGTAAGTTGTCCATAACAGCGCGGCTGTCATAAATTTTGACCTCCACCGGCCTATCTGATGATTTCACCCTAAATTTTACGTTGCGATGAGAGCATTAATCATTAGTATTTTAATTGTATTAGTATTTAGTTCCCTTTGTCAATGACTATGAATTAGAAAACAATTTAATTTTACAGACAAATTGGTTCTGAACTCTAGATGTAGGCATAAAGTTTATTTAAATCTCAGAAATATCGAAATTCTCTGCAAAGTATTCAGAGCTGATAATTAAGTTCCATAACTAAGGTTATGATGAGGCCTCAAACAAAAGGAACCGGATACACATATAAACACACTCAGCCGTTAAAATTATAATAGGTACATCTTTTTAGTCGCTATCTGAAAATCAAATCTCGACAGTTACAGTCAGTGAACGGTATTTTCGTTAACTACTCTTCATACCTATACGCGTTGAAACTATGTATTTCCGGTTTATTGCTCTGAAATATGCTTAAACACCCATGTTGCGGCGGCTAAAATTGTACATTAGGTAGGTACAAACTCAACAAGCATCAAAGTAATAATTCGAAGTAACTTACGGACTCAAATAGTTGTATTGTTCTTTCCAGTGTTTTTTCTCACTCCTCATGCTAACCACGAGCAACGTGTTCGATCTCATCAACTACTTCTCTCAGACCCTCTGGCTGTCTGTCGGCGCGTCCGTCGTCGGCATGCTCTGGCTCCGGCGGACCAAACCCGACATACCTCGCCCGATCAAGGTCAACCAACTCATCCCATACACTTTCCTCATCGCCATAGGCTGTTTAGTCATCATTCCCGCCATCACCAAGCCAAAGGACACGGCTATCGGAGTCGCCATTCTCCTATCCGGTATACCAGTTTACTACGCCTGCGTCAAATGGCAGAATAAACCCAAAGCATACGACGCCTGTTCAACCTGCATACTCAGGTTCCTACAGAAACTATGCTCCTGCATTTACGTCGAATCTGTAGAGAAAATGTCGAATTGAACGACTTTATGGCCTAAATGGACGAAAATTGACTTCCACGCGCTGTGGATGATGAAATTGATGACTTGAATATCGGTTGGACCAATATACGCTTATTGTACCCACCTAGATTAATGCTTGACAATATTTAAACGGCTTTGTCACCGTCCTGTTTTGAATTTTAATTGAATATTCATGTTTTCACTTGAGGTAATCGGTGAACAGTTGAAATGTTAGGTAAAGTACATTAATGCGTTTTGGAATTGGTTTTTTATTCGATATTTGTTGTGATATTAATGCCAACTCAGTATTCACATAAGTCGGAGTTGTATGTACGTTAATTTATTTTTTATCTATATTATTTTGCTATAACGATGCAACATACTGAAATAGTTATAATGTAGCCTGTAACTGAATATACATATACATAGCCTGTACATAGGTTTTTAGTACTTGCTCTCTTTTTATCGTTGTCTTATTGTTAATGAAGAATAGTGCATTTATAGAAAATAGAGCTGTTTGTACAAGAAACATTCCGTATACAAAGCACTGTTTGAATATGAACCTATTTACGTACCCTCATATATAAGAGTTTTACGTGGTTATACCTACATTTTGCTATTTATATTATATGTTTGTTTTATATAAATTTTACATATTTTAACGACCGTTTAATTCAAAGTGTACTTTGCTTTTATGTGTATAAGAAAAAAATGACTGATGAGCTTAGGTATTTTTATCACCATAATGCTAAAATATGTATCTTTGTGATTCAAACTTATTAATTAATAATCAGATGCGATATGAAATTATATGAAGAAATGTATTGTGAAGCGGTAAAATATGTAACTATTTATCTGAAAATTAAAGCATATCTAACTAAAAACTATCTGTGTGTTATTATCGTCACCTCTAGCATACTTATAGGTAGGTACTAAGTGTATTATTTACTAAGTTACTTGTTTTAGCATCTCACAAGGACAGGAATAACAGGCTGTATTTACAGCTGTTATCGTTACACACAAACGCGTATTTTTCAATAAGGCAATGTTGGCTGAAAATGATTTTAAAATGGCAATAAATTTATTCACATTATTTATGCCATTTTAGAATCATTTGAAGGAGGAGTAATCCAGTGACTATCCCACCTAGATTAGACTCTATAATCAACTTACATATGACTCGAGATATAAACCATACAACATTAGTATCTGTCAACGAATGTCCACATATTCTTTGACAAATAATGTTACTTTGGTAATCTATGCACCCCCGGATTTACGATCCCGAATCTATGATCCCGGAACTTGATTGTGGCGCCCCCTATCCAGCGTTTGAGATAAAAAGTTAAACTCGCAAGTATATTATTTTTTATTCAATAATTCACAAAGCAGATTTCAATCAATTAAAGAAACAAAAAATGGCATAAAAATAAAATCCCATTGATAAATTTGCACTCTTTATTATCCATAAACTTATAATTTGAGTTTGTGTGACATAAAATTGAATTCCTTGGCAGAAACATCTACTATACTCTCGGGATATGTTCTTAAATCAATTTGGGATACCTTCATAAATCAACTTGGGGCTTGTTCGAAAACTTAATGGGCGTTAAAAAATATTTTTTTCAAACATTATAAATATGATTTTGGCGCCCCTTGAAAATGCCGCCCGGATCAAGTGCTCCTCCTAGATCCGGGGCTGAATCTATGTCATCTGTTGTTAGTTGGTTATAAGGGTTTGGCTGTGAGACTCCAAAGGAGGCTTCAATATTTTCTCTTGAAATTATCGCTGATGGCCTATCCATAGTGTTTATGGTGCTATGATTATCTATTGCCTCGCCTTTGTCAAAAGCTTTCATTGTCATTTTTCTATTTAATTTCTGAACAATTGTCTCCGTATCTTTCAAAAACTTGTTTATTTATATATTTTACGCAATCCAATTATGAATATTGTAAATATTTTACCGAGACACTTTATTTCTAGAGTGCGAATGTTCTCAATACTTTCGCCGTTGAACGCTTCCAAGTGGTTTCCGGACGCAGAATTCGTGCAGCAATTCAACGGCTCCACGATGTATCCTACTGAAGCGACGGATAAATACTATAAGATATTTTACAATTCTAAACTTCATCCAGTGGAGAGAAAGCTCAAAAATATGTGGATCAACTTCGGACCGCAGCACCCGGCCGCCCACGGAGTATTGCGCCTCATTCTAGAACTGGACGGAGAACTCGTCGTCAGAGCCGATCCTCACATCGGCTTCTTGCACAGAGCGACCGAGAAACTCATGGAATACAAACACTATAATCAGAGCCTACCATACATGGACCGACTCGACTACGTCTCGACTATCTCTAATGAAATCGGCTTTGCCTTAGCAGTCGAGAAATTGCTAAACATCGAAGCGCCCCCGCGCGCCAAAGCTATTCGCGTCCTCTGCAATGAGCTCTGTCGCATAGCGAACCATCTACTCAACGTCTCCGGAACTATTTTAGATGCTGGAGGAATAACACCTTTCTTTTGGATGTGCGAGGAACGTGAAAAAATATATGAATTGTTTGAAAGACTGTGCGGAGCGCGGGTACACTGCGCGTACGTGAGACCCGGTGGAGTCTCCCAGGATATTCCCATCGGATTCATGGATGATGTACACGAACTCTGTATGAAGCTCGGAGAGCGTTTCGACGAAACCGAGGACGTCGCTACTGGAAATAGATTGTACTATGCGAGGACGGCCGGTATAGGAGCTGTCACAGCACACGATGCAATTAGCATGGGGTTTACGGGGCCCATGTTGCGATGCACGGGTGTCAAATGGGACTTGCGAGTGGCGCATCCGTACGACGATTACGATTTTTATGACTTTGATGTAGTCGTCGGGAGTTTCGGAGACAGCTACGATAGACATCTCCTGCGGCTGGAGGAGATGCGTCAGTCGTTGAGAATAATAAACCAAGTTATCGATACAATGCCGGAGGGAGAAGTTAAAACTGATGATTCGAAAATATGTCTGCCTACGCGAAAAGAGATGAAAACTTCGATGGAGTCGCTCATTCACCACTTTAAACTTTGTACTGAGGGATATCCTGTACCTCCGGGAGCCACGTATACTGCTACCGAGGCTCCAAAGGGAGAACTGGGACTCTACATGGTTGCTGATGGAACTTCGAAACCGTACCGCGTGTATATCAGACCGTGTTCCTTCACTCACCTCATGGGAATTACTTTTATGGGTCCTCGATTGATGCTGGCGGACATAGCAGTTCTTATTGCTACAATAGATATTGTTTTTGGTGATATTGACCGCTGATACTGTAGATAAGCCTTATGCCAGGAGCTGAGGTACCTAACAGCTACTTAATTTTTTTATGTAACAAAAGAAACGATACGACGGACGGCCCACCTTATGTTGAGTGGTTACCTCCGCCCATAACAATAGCAATACGACTTCGGTCTTCTTCGGCCGAAGTATAAGAAAACACAAGTCGGTACAACTTGGGTTGCTCCCGTCACCTGAAATAGGGATGTTACGTCTCATGTGCGTGCATGTGTTTTCACAGGCACATAATGTGTTCAAGAAAACATGACATTAAATAAGGTTCTCTCTGCCCTAGCGTGGCAATATTTTGAAATTTGAAGGAAATTTTAATGGGTTATGAGGTGGTGCCTAACCTCTATTAGGTTACCTATCTATTAAAGTAGTAAATATTATACTAGTAAATATTATAACTTGCTTAATAAGTTTCTCGTTTTCATACAAGTGTCTGTAGCAGTAGAACAAAATAATAATTAACTGTACCTACTAGGCCTACCAAATACCTACCTTACGTTTATGTCAGTATTAGAAATGTGTCAACTCGACTTACTAACTCGAGTCTCGGTTGTGCTAAGTTCGAGTTAACTCGAGTTGAATTCTCCCAAACTCGAGTTTGGGCTGGCGGTGAATAAACGAATCAAGCGAAAGAGCGAGACCGCGATTCGCTCGTTGGGGATGCGCGCAGCTCGCTTTAATACTCCGGCCCGAACGACACCGACGATGACAAGAAGTTTTCTGATCATATCAAACTGTATTCACTGTTCACAAATGTCACAATGTTGCAGATTTGACGTTTAAGGTTATGGTTATTTTGTGTTATAAATGTTAACTTACAAGAAAATATTTTTAGTTTTTTGACTTCAGCATTGTATAACTTTTATTTATTCCGAAAATACTTTTTACTTAATGTTTCATTTTAGTTAATGGTTAATGAGATAAATATTATTCCAATTCGAGTAGTATTATAATTGAATGAAAGTTCTTATTGCAACAATTGATTGACAACAAACAAACAAAGTCAGCAAAAGTATCAAAGTAGAGTTGGATGGAAGAACAAATAAGTAAAAAAGTCAACACTTAGTTTCTTCCTGCTACCTCGAGTTGAACTCAAATTGATTCGAGTTACCTGAATTTCAACTCGAGTTTACTCGAGTCGTGTTTATTCCGAGTTGGCACATCTCTAGCCAGTACAGCAGCTATTTGATCGCATTAAAGTTTGTCTTAAATTTTTCATCTATGGATTCTTGTCTATGACTTTTTGATGAAGTTGTCACAATCAGCTGCTCTTGCTGCGACAGCAAATAACAAGTGGTTTATTCCCAGCTATCCAATTCGTAGTTTGATTATCGGCAGCTGGGACAAAATTCTTTAGCTGTCCGATCGGACAGTTAAAAAGCGCGGCCAAGCTAATTTTATTCTCAAGAGTTCGGTAGGATATTTTCTAATAACTTTAATATCTACAAGATTATATGTTTTTTATTTATCTAAATGTGATTTATTTATCAAAGTAACGGAACTAGTCGAAACGCAATGATAAATATCTTTATCGAAACATTAATATTACATTTATGGTCTGAACTAATACCTATCAATTCCTTTGCGTTTCGACATAGTGTTAATGTCCAGCAATGACTTGCTGAATAATTTTAGATGAACGTAAAACGAGGCAGTGTGTCCGTTACTACATACAAAAGAGAGAAAATTAAAAAAAGATATTGATGTTTACTTTTCGTTAATTTATCGTACTGATAGACCAATTTATATGTGAAACGGCGAAAATAGGACCATAAATAAAATGTAGAAACCGAACAATATGCAGCATAGCACTCGCCTCCTTGTGTAAGCACTGGCACACGTAAAGGAAGGAACCATCGATTAATCGATTTGTTTAGCTTCCATTTCCGATGCTGTATAATACTGGTCGTACATTACCGTAACTTGTCGATAAAGCGCAGCCAGTAATATATGGCACGTATTGCACAACACACTGATTTAAATACATATAACATCAGGCCGTGCACTATCAACTCGTGACGGCAATGACGAGTCAGTATTGCGCAGCCAGTAATGCTGTGCTATAACGGGTCGTGCATTGTTTGATTGTACATTATGGTTTCCTCTATCTTAATTCATATTTTTTTTATTATCGTGTGAAGTTTGTTAGGACTGGTAGAGTGCATTTGTGTTTTTGTGTAGTAAAACTTTTATTATATTTATTTTTATGTATTGTCATTGTATATAACGAGTGATTTGTTTTATTATAACATTTTATAAATCATGCTGAAATTCCAAATAGTATCATCCCGAACTGTCGAAGGGTTTGAAAATGAGAAAAAGTTTGTCGCGTATATGTTGCAAGTCAGACAAGACAAGACCCTCTTATACGACCCAGATCCTGCAAACGTTGAGCGAAGATACACACACTTTTTGGACCTGTACAATGGCTTGAAGAAGGAACAACCTGCTTTACTCAACAACATAACATTCCCAAGAAAAGTATGAACCAGTTCTATTTTAACAATGACTCATTGATAAACAAAGGAAAGTTTTATTTGGCTCTTTCAAATGAGCTTATTAAATTAAATTATCAGACAATTCTGTTTACCACCTTATGCCCACATTTCTAATGAAACTAGATATAGCATAACTTGTTTACTTGATATTATATTATGCAGGCTTGCTATGGATGAATCACTTACTCTGGATATTCAATAATTTTTTAATGTTATTAAGGAGTGGTGGAGTTTTATAAAAGTACTTATCAGGACAGTAATATTACTATTTTTGATATATCTTTACAAATAATCTGAGAACTATTACTAAAATCTTATATTTCTTACCTATTTTTTCAGATAGTGGTTGGTAACTTTGAACCAAGTTTAATATCAAACCGCTGCACTGCATTTGCAACACTACTAGATTTAGTCGCATGTGATTCACGTCTCCGAGATTCGCCAGTGGCAATGGCATTCTTCCAAGATCCAGAATTGGTTGAATCTAAGCGGCTCATTAGTGAGGGAAAATTTGATCAAGCACTTTCTGTGTTGGAGAATAGTTTCAAACTTTTAAACAAGGTAACATACTTTTTGGCTAAATAGATTAGATAATATCTCTTAAAAAGTCCTTAAAAATAAAGCTGCCCAAAAAGCAGAACTTAGGATGGGCATAGAAAGTTGCCATATCTGCATGTTTATGTGTTACTAGCAGTAATTACAGACCCCTGAGTTTATGCCTCATTCTATTAATGTTAAGGCTGGATCTTCACAGTTAAATAAACAAATGGATTACCTTTGTCATGTGGTAACAAATTACACAAACAATGAAGACCTGAGGTCAATACTCACCACAAAAAGTATACCGATCTGGGAATCAAATATTGGATCCCTAGTTTTGCAGAAAGGGTTACCACTAAGTAGGCAAAAGCGCCGTTTGCTTGTATTTGGTCTCAAAAAGTTGCTCTTGAGATGGATACATTCCACTCGAAAATAATGAGGGATCATTTTACTGATGACTAATTATATCAATAAATGAGAAATATGTACATATAGGTATTAGTCAGACTTGCCCAGCCTCTAGTGTTAGTTTATAAGCTGTAAATGCATAAACTATAGATCAATTAGAAGTCATGAAATAGCTTTCAGAATTCACTATAACATCTGAAAAAGCTGTAAAAATTGTAAAAACTAAATTAAAACACACCTTTGCTCATCATGACAATACTGTAAATTCCAGGTGTACACAGACCGGTCCCGTGTGGTCTTGAGCGCCCTGTGCCGCATTGTAGCTTGCGCAGGCGCCAGCGAAGGCGCTTTGGCCGGTCCTGTGGAAAGATGGGCCCAACTCGCTCTGAAGCGGTATGAGGCAGTGAGCGACTCTGATTTACTACTCATCTATGTTCCTCTTTTACACACATGCATAGAAATATGGTGAGTATTTAGTCTTTAGGTACTGTAGTCTGTACCTAATGGTGAAATAAAACATGATGACAGATTAAGATAAAAAAAATATGTAAAAATTTTTACCAAAATTGTGTTAATATTTTAATCTATATCCAGACATGTTCTACTTGAATACATATTTTGATTGGCTTTTAACCTTTGTCTGCCCATTTATCATTCCTTTTAAACCTCAATAGGTAGTCAGTAGTAATCTTCATAGACACTGCTATGGGCAGATAACCAGGTGTGGTGTGTTTAGTATTACATGTGTTTTAGGATTTTCTGAGAGTGACACAAGCAGTAATTTACTTAAAAAAAAAAAAAAATCATTTAAATGTAATTATTTGGAGTGCGATGCGATAACTATTGGTGATACATAAAATCATGTACCACATGTTTATATTACTAATCATTACCTTCGAAAAAGTTAGGGTACCTATGTGTTTCGCTATTATAGTTAAGTCACAATAACCACTTTTTGTACTAGTTAGTCAATCAAAACGGTATATGATGATATGAACGTAAAAAAAATTACGCGTGTGAGCGGACAGCGCTACACTGTAGTTACTTCACATTTCTTTTTGGACCTGAACCTGTGCGAAGCCGGGGCGGTTCGCTAGTTTACATGTTTCATGTTTGATAGAAATTGTTTGCAAGAACACATATAATTATAGAAAAATACATTTGAGGACATGTGATCAATGCGGATTGGGTTCCCGTGGTATATCAAAGCCTTAAATTTAATTTGTCGAGAGTAATACGTCTGGGGACAATTTAGTCTGATACTAAATATGATAATACTCCAAATGTAAATTAACAAACCTAAATGACGTCATCGTGGCCGCCAGCTGTGATAAGTTATCACGTGTTTGTTTTCTAATAGATCACGTGACATGACTCGAATCGCTGTCCTCTAATGGAATATATAAAATGCATACTTATCATTATAAATTAGGTAAATTAGGTACTTACTAATCAGTTTACGTGACGATAATGTTTCTCGATTGGTTTGATAAATTGTACGTGTTTTGTATTGTCATCGTTTGATTTCCTGGTATTAAGTTGGGTTATCATGGATCAGATCACCTCCAAATGTTGCGGTAAAAGATCCTTTTAGATTTGGCTTGAACCAAACCTAAAACGATCTCATATAATTCAGTGTCTTGGTGTCACACACACATACTGTATACATGTATGTGTAAAATTTGACATGAACAATTGATACTTGAGAACTTAAGGAATAAATGAGTTTGACTTAGACTTTACTAATATTATGTTGGGAACAATCAACCAACCAATCAACGTTTACACATGTAAGTACCCTCAAATACCCTACGCGTCCCCTGAGTCTTTGACAAGTTTAACCGGAGAAGGCCTATTAGTAATTCGCCGCCAAGCAGTGGTACACTATTGCATTGCATTGCTGTGTGCCGATGAGAGTGTGTGCCGCTGAAATTACAGGCACATGGAATGTTACATCCTCATGGAATGTGACTTGAGTCTACTGTAGGGACTGTCACTTAAGTACGGGACATTAGGTGGGTTATCACCTCGGCACGTTAATTAGGTCACACAAAAAAATGTACTTTGACTTAAATGTTTTAATGATATATTCTTTGTTTTTTCAGGGAAACCCTGGGCCGCGATAAATCAAGACTGGTGGAGGAACTCAATGATCTCCGCAAACGAGGCATGAAAGTGGACTCTGTGCCCACGCTTATGGAGGCAGTGGACAGTCTCATCACAAGCATCTAATGAACTGTCCAAAACCTGGTTAAGAGCTTTAATATCGTCGACTACACAATCCCAAGATACAAAACTGTTTGTGTATTGTAACTGCTATTTCAACTGATGTTAATTGAAAATTCAGTCGAAGCACGGTTGCCTTAGAAGCAAGCCTGTTATGTATAGCGGTCACGCTTTCAAACGTTGTGCGTTTGTGTAATATTTTTGAGAGATGCGGTTAGAACTCATGCGCAAAATTGTATAATACGTTAATTATTATAATACAATTAAAGAACGCTGAGCGTTTTGAATCAACACGGTACGCGCTGCGTTATATATTGTTTATAATCAACGTTATTTCGCGCATGAGTTTCCCAACAAAACAAGTTTTGTGACTCAGTATAAAGAAATATTTTCGTTCGTCATTGTGTGATGTCGTGAGTGAAATAGGTGGTTTACGTCTGGAATTATTAGTATTCGCTTTTATTATGAGCAGAGTATACTTGATGACACTGGATAGCCATCTGCCCGTAACTTGTATGCACCAGACTTTTCACACTTATTTCACTAACTATACCACTTATAAAAGTTTAAATATTTAAACAGTGTCGCGGGGTTGTGTACTCGATTACTAATGTTTTGCATGCATGTTTATCACTATAATGGCAAGAAATTATATCGAGCTGGTTTAATGTCTATACACTGTTCTATTTATGCATTAATTTATTCACAATTGAAATTTGTGTAGAATCAGTTTCCTCCTCATAGACAGAAGCCACTAAAATCGGGCATTTATAGTTTATATCCGAATCTGTCGCTGATATTTTTGGTATCTAAATAGTAAGTTTGTAACGCGTCGATTGGTTAAAATCGTTGGTCGAGACAAACAGTTTGCAGCGCTCTATAAAAATTACTCCTTACGTGATTTACAATTCGTCAATTGTAAAAATTCACGCTATAAAAGTTTTGTACATCACTAATACCGAAGATGACTTAAATACAACATACAAGTTATATAATATATTCATAATATTAAAAAAAACGTAAAAGTTATTATTTATTTATGTTTCTCATAACCAAAATGTTCAGAACTGTGTACGTAAGATTAGACCTTTCAATCTAAAAATACGCGCCCCTCCACTAAACGATTATTGGAAGTATTAAAATGTGTGGAAAGAAATATTTATTGCTGTATTGTGGGAAAGTTAGAAATATCTTTCAAATCCTTTCAATTGAATCAGCTCGGTTTCGCAAAGATAACTTAGCTATGATTATTACTGCTGGAAATCTCTGAAATACGTGTTTTAAGAAAATGATTAATTAGCAATCTATTTTATTCGCGATATAATCAATGGATCAGTTTTATTAGCCCACAATTTGGTATCTACCTAGTCTAAATCAGAATTATTAATTAACGATTATGTAATTGGTTTTAACTATTTATTGCAGTCTATAT
Source organism: Aplocera efformata (assembly GCA_921293045.1). Classification (NCBI taxonomy): domain Eukaryota; kingdom Metazoa; phylum Arthropoda; class Insecta; order Lepidoptera; family Geometridae; genus Aplocera; species Aplocera efformata. The sequence goes on from OV121039.1 coordinate 9,865,254, forward strand.
AAGATAAACTCTACAATCTCATAAGTGATATTTTTATGAATTACTGAAAAAAAAAATATATAATCGTTATTTTTCTCGTTAGTGTGTAAGTTTTATGTTTTACTGAAATCAAGTATATTAATTGAATCATTAAGTTATCGTAAGTGATATTTTAACTTTAAGTTTTATTTACATTTCCACCAAGGACGGCAAATCTAGGATCTCTCATAAAGGTGTCCGGATTTGGAATGTGAGTTAGTCATTTATTACGAGGCAAAATTAATCTTAAAATAGATTTCATGATTGAAAATGATATTGACAAATGGTTTTTTTTGACGAACTTTTTTTACTACCTTTTTTAGCCTCAGTTATATCATTATTTCAAGGTGAAAATTAATATCGAATCATGTCGAATATGGGAAACTCTTAAAACTCTTATGATTGTCTCTAATGGAATTAGTTTTCATGAATAAGCATTTTTGGACATCTCCATTTATCTTTTTTCACGTTGCCATATATAATGAGATAAATCAGAGGTTTCATCTTGTGTTTTTGGACAAAAAGGAAATCATGATATATATATACTTCGTGCCTAAGCACTACTAAAGCTTTGCTTTAAAAGTCGCAAATTTTAATATAGATTGTGTGTAAAAATATATTTAGAATGTTTTTTATTAACCAAACTATTTTTAGCATTAATTGCGGAAATGTATGAGTAGAAGTTTACATGATAAGATGGCGATAGTATTGCTGTGAAAGTGCTTTAGAAGAAGTGTCGTAAAATGAATTCCGCAAAGAAAGAAATGTATGAAATAACATATTGCTAGCCATAGGTAACCTACGTAATCTAATAATAGTATACGTTATTTAACTCTAAAGATATTCAGTGTGTTGAACGCTGTATCGGTGCGTGATTTTCTGGCAGTTAGTCACAATGTCGAAATTTTTAATTACTTTTAGGAAGTCCCAACTATTTTGCTTAGAAGTCAATTAGAAATAAAGATTGCTTTTACAATGCTCTGATTATATTTAAAATCACATTAAATTATTAATTATTGTGGGAGCAGTTTGTAGTCTCATTTAAAATGTTTTAATATATAAGAAACTATACCTATTCTACAATAATAATGTATTGAAGGTGACTGATATTTTATACATTTGTAGCCGAATAAGAGGAATAATAAAAAACAATTATTTAAAAAAAAAGTATTGTTTATATTTACTACCTTCTCTTCTATATACTTGCCTCTCTTCTATGTGTCGACCTAAAGATTAAAATATAAAAAAATAAACACACTCATACCTCTGCACTAGGATTCCCTGTGTGGCAAATGGCATGGACAACACAGAAACACAAGACAAACACCCAATACCCGAGAACAAACTTCATGCTCCACAAGTGTGCCCTGACCGGGAATCGAATCCGGGACCCCTCGCTTCGAAGGCAGGGCTACTACTAACTACGAATACCTATATAACTATTTAATTAGGGTAGGGCATCAATTGAAAGAACAGATTCACTGTATTATAATTCAATTCAGGACAGCTGAGAAGTATTATAGGTAATAATATGAAACTTCTAAAGGTGCCCATGTGAAGTATCCGTAATATAGCAGCCTTTGTTTTAGCCAAGCAATGTCTAACTATGATAGCAAACTATCGTGGTTATGAACATTATTTTTCGATTTACCAAGATATTTGCCATGATTTGTGAGTCATGGTGGTCATAGAAGGGTGTGGGTGCCGCTGAAATTACAGGTAGTGCAGACATCTGCGTCAAAATGACAGGCTCTCAGGCTGGAATTGAAATAATTTGTATTTCATGATAATTTCTAAGTTTATTTTCTTATAGAATCAGTAGGTACTTCAAAATATTTATTATTCGTTCATTTCAAATCATGGATATTTTTAACTATTATTCTGTAATTCTAATCATAATCATTTCTGTAAATCAAATTATTCATATATCACAATATGTTTTTAATAAAATATAAAAAAATTGCGTTTTATCATTTAAAATTATAATTTTGAAGTAGGCATTTCACATTGTCACGTTGCATTTGGTGCTTGAAAAAAAAAAAACTTGCGCGATTTCCCAACATTTTAATATTTTGTTTTTATCGTATTTGTCTGTGTGGTAAATTATTTCAAAAATGACAAGTTTTAACGCAGGACATGAATTGATATAGTTATCGCCTCCGGAATTACTAAATGAAGCATAAATAGCAAACGATAGCCTAATCCCCGCAAAATATAAAGAAAAGTACTTAGCTGCCTACGATAGTTTCCTACAATGGAAGCGCAGTTGCCCGGACGAAACTGGCGCAAGTTAAATTTTTTGGTGCTCGTTTAGCACCACCCGGAGGTACGTTTAGGGATACTAAAGTGTTTTTACTTACGGACGCGAGCAACTGGACCCCCCAAATACAACAGATTTCAATTTAAATTGCATAAATTTCCCATTAAAAATTTTTGTCACGCCATGACTATAATCGGGAACAGTGAAAGAGTTTGAATGTGACTCGCTCTGTCACCGAGGATTGACTGTCTCTCCGATGGTTCTTAGCTCATGCACTTGCGTAATTTAGAGCCTGTTCATCTGACAGTCAGGCCATATCTACCTACTCCAGCTAGCGTGAGAAAAATCGGGCTATTTCCAGTCGAGCGGGAAGAGAAAATCTTATTCGTTACAGGAATTAAGAATAGTATTTAGTAACATTCCAAAACAAGCTTGTACGAAAATCTTGCTGAAGCACCAATCGAGGGAAAGATTATCAACTCCCTCGCCCGGACGTAATTATCGTTGGTTTTGTGATAGCTGTTTAAAAACTAGGAAAATTATTCTGTTAGGCTAGAGTTATTAGTGAAGATGCAATAGCGAGGATGGGAACACCACTTGTCATGTCTACGTAAGGCGTGAATTCCGCGCCGTTTCAGGTTTGACCGTGGCCCGCCGTAAAATTAGTTATTTTCCACTACTATGCGGTACCACCACACTATGCGGTGGTAAGAAGGTACATCTTCACCGAGAGTACTTTCCCATCCAGTATGTTTTTAATTAACTTCCTAAATTATTACAGACTCGTAAGTGAAGCGCATATCTTCAAAAAGATCCATTTTGATTGGAATGCTAACAAAAAACAAATAGCTAATTAGTGAAATAGGTAACTACTTAGTTTACTTCATGCGCGGTTGTGTACGGCCCTTAATAATTTAAACAGGCAGCCCGTACCTTACATACTTATCATTTAGTTATTGTTTCGTGTGGTTAAGTGCCTACCCCCTCCCTCGCTATCTAATCAAAAATGTATTCAACCAACATGATCCTTCCCGTCATAAAACGGTGATCAATTTCGTAAATTGATTGGGGATTCACCAAAACAATTTGCCCTTCATAAAGGTAAATTAATTCTGGTTCAATTATCCGTGTGATGGAGGTGGGTAAGTACGTTATACAATTCTTTTCCATAATGAATTTGGTGCATTGTTACTGTAGCGAGCTTTTATTCGTGCGTGGACTTTAAGTACCCAGTTGCTGAATTTAATTTGGTTAATACGTGCATATCTATCTGAGATAATATTTTTATAAAAAAATAAACGTTTACACACTCATACGTCACTCGTTGCAGATGGCATGGACACATATAATAAAAGACAAACACCCAAGACTCGAGAACAAACTGCTCACCACGAAAAGTGTGTCACGGCCGGGAATCGAACCCGGGGCAGCCCTTCGAAGGCAGGGCTACTACCAACTAAGCCGCGGAGCCGAAACCACCTAGCTGAGAATACCTATTTATACTTATGAACTATACGCTTGATGGCGGTGTATTACATATTGTGAATATATCATATACAACGATTTTTTTTCATCGTAAATGGTATGTTAGCGGAGGCACGCGCCGCCGAAACCTTTGACGCTATCTGGTGCCACCATGCGCACGAGCAGCGAAAGTACTTATTTTGAACACTATCTAACAAACTGATTTCTCCTAATTTGAAGCTTACCTAGAGATCTAAATCCAATTAAGTGCTTATATCCCTTTCAAGCTTTAACCATGTTGCGTTATTAAGGGTACCTAATCCTGCTTCTCAAAATAAACAATTTATTTTATAAGATCACATAAGCATACCTTCTTTTTGTATTTACCCTTCACTTTGTGTGTATGGGATGTGAATTTATCTCTATTACTATTAAAAGTGAAAGTTAGGATAGATGTACGGATGTTTGTTAATCAATCATGCCAGAACGGCTTGAAGGATCTGGATGAAATTTGGCACATAGATAGATTATATTCTGGACTACATAGTCTTTTTATCCCGGAAAAATATACGGGTAACACCACGGGGTGTTGCTGTCAGCACATAAGTAAGTAGGTACGACAAATGTGTTTCGGAAGGAAGAAAATACAAATTCGATTTAGTTTCGTACCTACTTATTGGGTAGGTACATTTTGGGGTGGGTAACAGCTAGCTAAGGACGATGTTGTCTCAGCAGTAAGCCTTAGGGGATCTCGTCACGCGAAGCCGCAACCCTCAAATCACCTAATTGATTCGCGTGGCTCGTCTCCAGTTGTAGGAAACCACTTTCAACCAGTCCGCAGGGAGCCCTTCATTCCTTGTTAATTCCGTGAGGCTCTACGAGAAGCACACGATGTTATTCCGTGATTTTTCAATTTGTCTATCAATTAATTAATTGCTAAATAGAGTCGTTAGGTTGTTAGTCTTCGCCATGTGGCTACTTGGATTAACTCGGTTTTATGAATAGTGTAATGAGCTTATTTACTTATAGTGTCCCACTTTTTTATTCGCTGTATTGTGTCCCACTTTTTTATTATAGATTTTGTATGGTTTCATGATTTTTTTTTGTATTCCGCACCCAAAGGTTAAAAGAAACCTTATTGCGAACCTTATAAACCACCCAGAGTATTAGTAGTAGTAATACCATTATTTATGTTGTGGAAACAGGTTATTGGTATCTAATAGGTACTATTATGCAACCAGCAGATTATATATGGTTGATAATTTTTATTCACCCATCTTTTTTCCTAAAACAGAAATTAGAAATAAGAAAATATTTAATATGAAAAAAATAAGTGAGTAGGCCAATTCGCACTGAGCCGATTTTCCATTTGTAGTTTGGTCACTTTGGTAACCCAATTCGCTTACGTCTACGTAGCATCGTAGCGTATAGGTACTTTCGTATGTATTGGATAAAATGCCGGTAAGTCAGGCAAACCTATCTAAAAAGAAAATCTGGCCGTTTCCCTATCGTCCACGGAAGGAAGTACGTTGGGGAGTCCTTTAAGAAGCAACTTTGTTTTAAGCGCGCCCTGTAACCGCCATAAATCAGCCGTTCAGAATTTACGAGGGACCTCCGCAAATCGGTTTATATTTTCGATAAATAAAATTGGCGCGGGTTTTGCAAGGTAAGCAGAGACAGTTAGGAGCGCGTCGCCGCCCGCTGCCGCCAGCTGCCGCGCGCACATAAACCCGACTACCCTCGCGTTTTCTTGCTGACAATTTTTTCCTGCTCCGGTCATTACGCAGCTGGGTCCCGAGACAAAACGGCGAATCGTTTAAGCCCTCTCCGGAGACCGTCCAATTTTATTGTGTGTACTACCTACTCGAAATTGATATGCCACACGAGCGGCGAATCGTCGACTCGCTAGGTACCTTGTGATGGACACACTGGCCCTTTTTCCTGTGCGAACATTTGCTTGCAAAATTTAGAATGGTTGATCTATTTTTTAATACTCCAATAATGTATGTTTTTATTGCAAAACTGTAAAGTTGTTACCAGTAGGTAGGTATTCTTGTCATGTTATGATCTTGTATGATCATGTATCAAATTTGATAGGATAAGCAGCTGTAATTACGAACCATCATAGCGCGTTTGTACGTTGTAAAGTGTCTTTGTCTGTGGTCTTTTGAGCAATTACTTTGACGCAACATAGCTCCAAAAGGAAAGATCCGATTTAAAAGAGTTTTCTTGTATTAAAGCTTCAGCCATGCTTATTGGAACCGTCAACTCAACTCTGAAGGGATTTAGGTTGTTGAAGATAATTAGAATTAATCTTACTTCAAAATATATAAGTGCGATGAAGTTAAACTGTCACATAATTTTCTCTTCTTCTGGTTTACGGCGGCATACCTACGCAGCTGCAAGTTTACATGTGAAAGGTCTTTCTGTGTATTGTGTACCTTGTAAACGCTTGCGGTTTATACGAAAACGTGTGTGTGAAAAAGGCTTTACATTTGCCAAATGTTTTCATCATTTGCTGCATCGATCTACCATTAAACTCATATGTTCTCTGCAATGCATTCACCGGTCCGCGCGGTTACCTGAGCAGAAAGCACATCAGAGCCTTATGTTTGTATAAAACTTCTTTATGGCATATACGACTGACCTGCTATCTAATATTTTAATGGATAGGCTGACACACAAATGACAGATATATGTGTATTACTTGTCAATTTGAAGCGCCATACCATTTGACATGCCATATTCTCTGAAAGTAATATAATACAGTTCAGCTCTTCTTTTTTTGGTTTTTAGCCACACAGATTTTGTTATTTCCGGATTTTGTTATCTTTAGCCACACAGATTTTGTTATTTCCCAAGTTACTTTTTTTAAGAAAAGAAAAAAGCAGGGATATCTCAATTAGTATTTTGTTTTGTATGTTTGTTAATCTATTCTTTCGCTAATAGTGGACTGATTAAAAATTTTGTAGATTGTACTTCCATAGTCCCATAAAAATTTCACGAAATGATTCCACCCGTAAGGTCATAAAATTAAAGATGGAAGTATTGAAATCGTCTAATTAGACTTATAAAATCAGTAAATTATTTTATATTTGAGTTAATTATTAGAACAGTATTTGTATAAAAATTGCAAAAGACTGTCAAGTTAGTTCAGCTTAGACTAGTAGGTACCTAAATGTCATCAATTGATATATCAAGGATTAGTATCTGTTTACATGATGATCTATATTGTAACTGATCAATCAACTAGGGCCCAAGTCAAAATGACAACCGCCTTTCCAGAAGTACAATGGTATCTCCATTTTACTTTGATCAATAAAGTTCTTTTTATTTGCATCTATCAAATCTTTCAAAGTCATAAAAAAACTAGATATCAACATATACAAATTTTATTTTGCAATGGTCTAATATTATATTACAAAATTTATGAAAAGTGATGTCTGGTCGTGAATGTGATGCTACGGCGGTGGTAGGCGGACTCGTTGTATTCGCTCTACCCCTCACTCTCCTGATCCCTGGTTTCTCCGTGTGGGATGTGGTTCCAAAAGTCCGCGTCTCTCGATTCCACATCATCAGCTTAGATATCACCTGGCCTCAGCTCAATACGGGTATAATAACGCTTCTGGTGCTGTTCTTCTGCCTCTACCTGGAGATAAGAAAAAGAAAGTATGAAATATTTTATTTATAAAAAAATTTTGTAATTTTGTGAGATGGTTCTATTCCAGACTATAATCTATCTCTGTGCCGAATTTCATGCAGGTCCGTTCAGCCGTTCTGGCGTGATTGAGTAACAAACATCCATCTTTCGCGTTTATAATATTAGTAGTATAACTATTTAACCGATTTTGATAATAATTCTAAGGGCGAGAAATAAGGGATGAAAACACTGAAGTCAGTTTCTTCGATATTTTTATACGGTCAATTATTTATTGTGAAATGATATTGCAGCAATTGAGTAGTAACTTATACCTATCTTCATTTCTTACAATATAAAAATAGGTTATTGAATGAATCGTGATAGCTAAAATAGAATGCTTGTAATGTTTTACTGAATTATTTCCAGACTTGACGATATGGTAGAGACCGTGCTGACAGTTAGCCAGGCGACAGATGCTACCATGATGATAGAAAAAGACCGGCAAGCAGCAGCTATGAAGGCTTGCGCGAAACTTCTGGATGCTTCCAGCGAACATTATGAACATCTAGTGCTGTTGAAAGATGAGCTACGGAGACGGGAGATGATGAAGAAGCAATATCCTCCTGCAATAGAACTCAGCTCTTCCGAAATGTAGGCATTACGGGAAATTATGTTTCCGTGGTGACGTACGTAATTTATTTGAATTAAATTTCCTGTGCAAACATTTTATACGATTGTGTTTTTTATACAATAAACTGAATGTGTATTTAATATCTGTGCAAGTTTTATATTTTTTTAATTAACTTCCTGTTTATATGAGTTTTAAATATACTTTTACCCAAAAATATCAGAATATCACTTAAAATTAAATTTTAGACTGTCTCACAGCTGTTGGTAGTATTATAGTTCTGCGTTCTGAGTCGTAGGTCGTCGATTCGATTTTCTCTCAGGACAAGAACAAACATCTTATGTTGTGTTACGAACATAACATAACATGTTAACATAACAACATAACATGTTGTCTAATCTTGTTCAATAACAATTTTACAGCGGCACGCAGTTGCGTATAAACTTTCTGCCATTTTTATTTTTTAGAATCGAAACCCAGAGTTAACCCAGAGTTCACACAAATTCAAATGGACTAGATTAGGTAAATCCGCTCATACTTTTTGCTCTACCCAATTGTTTCTACAAACGAAGGTCTCTCCGGGAGCTGAGCAAACAAGGTAGTCAAGTGAAGCACCGTGAAACTATACGATTTTTATTCAACAGTCTGAGCGCCGGTATTCATTAGAGCAAGAGTTCCATCCCGCGGGACACCGCCGACGCGAAAAAACCAATCTGGAAGCAGCAATTATGGCAAACGACCTAATTAGATGGTAGTGACGTTAGAATTATATTTGAGTAGAAGCGAAGTTTTGACTTGCTGTCTTCTTGTGGCAGAATCATGAATGGCGACATAACACACAACAAAAATTCGAAAATAATCGGTACCTACTGTTTGCTTATATAATTAAATTAATTACCGCATGTACCTATTCGTACCACCTGTTAACGGCTCGACCGATTATGCTGATTTTCTATTATATTGATTTTATTGTGTTAATTTCTGGACAAGATTTTTATGAAAAAACATTTTTGGACAAGTCAATAATTCTGATGGTATTTTAGTATGAAACCTCAATAAAAAGAAATGTGCCGTTCAGGTTGACAGTTCTTCAATATGACAATTATCTTCATGCGAAGCTGGGTGCATCGCTAGTACCTATAAAGTAATATTTTATACTCACATTGTTAATTAAAGATTTTCAAAGTATTTTCATAGCACAAAATTGTAAAGCACAAAATCACTATTACTAAACTGCGTGTTGAAGAGATTAAATGTTATGACGCGTGTAGACGTGTGGGAGAGTAGCTTTTAGATCGATATGTAAACCCTTGAAAGCGATTCTCTTCTTTATGTTTATTATTCTCATGGTAAGCTACAAGATTTTTCACCTCCAAGTGCTTTGCGGTTCCTGATGAGAATTGCCTTTTAATATGCGCTGAATTGCTTCTTTTAAGTTCTTTGTTTATTACATTGTAGCAGTTTTGAGGTATCGGAACGTTTATATAGGCGTAAGTGGGAGTTGCGGTCTGCTGGATCTCGATACATAGGAGATTTAACCGCCGTATGAGACGTTAACAACATTTTTATCTAAGTATTCTTTTTATGTGTTTAGTTTATTTTGCTCTCGAGTTTATGGTATCGTGCATGAGGTGTGGATGCCGGTCAACATGTAGGCACTAGATGCGTCAAATTTTTCACTTGAATAGCCACCGCAATTGGGTGCTACTAGTGGTGAGCATAACGTTCTTTCTCGGGTCTTAGGTGTTGGTGTTAATTATGTATCCATGCTACCTGCGACTCAGGGAAACGCAAATACTACACAGTGCAGGTGTATGAGTAAGAAAACGTTTCTTATCTTAATTTTACGCGTTTCGCGTTAGTTTCTTCACCATCATCATGGCAGTACTGCAGAGCAATGGCGTCCATTCTCGATAGCAGAAACCGTTCGAGTGCCTTAAATAAATATAAAAAAGTCATGTATAATTCATAAAAAATAAAATAACTATTATAGATTCTTAGATACATTGAATACCATTCCTTTTTGACAAGTATAAGTACTACGGTTTACGACACATGATGCCTTCTTTGTGAGGGCTGCGGTCGTTAATTCGCGACCACATAAACTCAGGCGATGTTTTAGTGCAAGATTGTTGCCCTGGATTCAATGGAATGATGATTGTTGGATAATCAAATAAAACTCATGACGCAACAAATAACGTATTTAATATTACTGAAAAGTCATCACGATTCAAGTATTTCGTAAGGTTTATTCTGTGTAGCTCGATCACGAAGTTCTAAGAACATAGTATTCCCCTCGGGTTGGTCAGTTAGGGTTGGAACTGGCATAATCTTAACAATTTAGATTAGCTAAGCCATAGAACCTGACTAATTTCACATATATGTGTGCAAGTAATGTTTCTAAGGAGTTGCTGTGACAATATGGACAATATGTGGGAAACGATATATTTACTTAGGTGTATACATTTTGACGTATCCAAACGATATTTGAGATCTAGAGGAATAGGTAAGTTTGAGTTGGATTCACCTACTCTTTATTTCGAACAACTAAGATTTTAGTTTATCACTAGATAAGCATTGAACCTACGTTTAAAATGAAAAATGACATTTTGATATTTACAATGTATTAATACTGAAAACCATATTTATTTAGACACACATTATACGTTACAAATATAAATATCATATATCTAAGATACATAGTTTTATCTGTCACGAAAATGTTTTTATATCTATTAATCTATGATTCCATGACTTTCCATGGACTGAAGGTTGAACAGGTTTAACAAGGGCCAAACTTAGTATTAAGTTGAGTTTGAAGTTGACTATATACGCTACGGTCTCACATCTAATGTTACGGTTTAATACATAAGTACATATATATAGATCGTTGAACTGTATTATTTACAGACTATTTATACTGTACATCTAAGCATTTTGCGTACGTGATTGATGTGTTCTAAGGTTAGGTGGGTAACTGACATCACAAAACACATCGCAAGCGACAAAATATTTCTCTGATGCCTAAAACGTCGATCATGAAAAACCTGTCTAGCTAATGTATCTCCTTCGAAATATCTCCTAAAGGATTCGTATCGAACCCGCACGCAAATAGCAATGGGTTGCGATTTACAATTGCCAGCGGTGTCGGGCGAGCCGAGTTTCAAGACATTTTTCTCACAATCCGGAACACGCCTTCTCTATTTTCATTACGCGAATCCACCGAGAGCGGATCAGTCGCTCGCAAAAATAAATAAAACTGTTATTGAGATAAGCTCCTGGGGGTGATTCTCGAGCAAATATTGTTACATTTGAGATAGTCGTAGAGAATACTCCGTGAATTCTCTGACTATTACAAATGTGCTTTTGCATGAGATTTTGTAAAACAAAAACATGTTGTCTAGTAACGTCAATCAATATGCTTATCGAATTAGACGTGTTTTTATTCAATATTGACTAGTGGAATCAATTTATTATATGTGCATAGTTATACTTTCGCATTGCGCTGAAATCATCAAATATGTTTAGATAACTACATATATTTTTTCAAACGAAAATACATTAATAACTTTGGAAAAAATGATGTATTTAGTAAAATTAAGGTTTTTATTTGTATGTGTATTTTTTTAACACATTCAAATTAAAACCACAAAAATTAATTGTGACATCTTTCGTCTATTGAAATGAACGAAGTTCCAGTCATAGATTGGGAAAGAGGTTTAAAATTTCTCCCATTTAGTCCCACTCGGCGATATTTGTCGAATTACCTATGTATTCAATATATTAAAATTTCGCGCACAACGTCGACTGCCCAGTGGTGCAATTGAAAAGCGTATGGTTACGGTAAAGTTGTTGTGTATTCACGCCTTGAATATTCTCGTAGGTAATGTCTATGATCGAGAATCGCCGCCCCGTGCGTCTCGGCTCTCCGCTAAGTCCCGCTGTGTCGCGCCGAGCGCTGTACTACCGAGATGTGTCCGGATTAGGGGCGCAGACATAGACAACTATGTATTAGTACTAGACGCGCAATCCCGCACTGAGTATTACCGATTTGCCAGATAAAAAAAATCCATTGAGGCTGGCCCTATCAGAATAATTTCATACAAGTTTAAACAAACACCCACACACACAAAAGTTCAACTATTCAGAACAATAACGGAGATATTGTTTTTGTTCCAAATTTATCATAGTAAATAAATCATAGTAGGTATATTCATTACATGGAAGAATCCATTGGCTCCTGAAACACAGTTTAAACCTATGGATTCAAATTTTATATTGTTACAGTTAATATAAGTCATAATAAAAATGTTGTATTTAGTATTTCTACATAGTTGCAGCTCGTAAGGTGAAACTCGTTAATTCAGTGGAAAGCCATTATCAGTAAGGCAATAGTTTGCTCTGGTTTTAAAACCAGAACTTAAATTTTAACTCGAACTCAATACTACTTTTCTAATTTAAAAAAAGAATTGTCCTTTCAGTGACGCACAGTCGTGCGGTGGCTGGTGCGGTGCTGACTAAACTGCGGGTCTAATGTAAGTACATATATGTTTATGGTCGCGGCAGCTCCCTGCGCTTTCCTTCACATCCGCTGCTTTTCTTCGCGTTTTGCAGCTGAAACCGCTTTGCCATAAAAACTTGGAGCGGTTAAAGCAGGGAAAGACTTAAGCTGGGGCGTCTTTCTCATTTAATGATAAATATTGTGATTGTTTACTGAATAAAAAGCTTGTATTGTAGTTGTTGTTTTTGGTGTAGGTAGTTATATTACAGAATATCTCATGGTGTTCAAAGAAGGTATGCTATCCGAAAGGTTAAGCACACCTACTTTCAATCCGATAGTAGCAAGTTCAAATTAAGGCGGTCACGTGCAAAGTGAGTATTGCGTGAGAAAAAAAAGTGCTGTATACCAAGTTCTTAAAACTGTATAGGTAAATATAGACATTAACTAGAATTTGATGGCGATAGTAGACTAAAGCCTACTACTCTCGCTTGAAGAGTGGCGCTAATCAAGGTACAAAAGACTCTCCTACTGCATGGCATCAAAGGTTAGTAGGGAGTATGGTAAGATAATATATGAATAGCGTGCGTATTCTCTTTGAACTGTTGCACAGGAACGTACATCCAGGCATAATACTGACACTGAAATTGCATCATCAACTTCAGTGTCAGTATTATGCTTATATTATGCTGTCATGGTCTGGACCATACACAACAAATCTAATTATTATTTTCCTTATTCTTTCGTGTAACTGGCCAACTCGGTGTCTGGTAATTTGAGATGAATGTTGATCGAAAAAAAGAGAAATCAATTAAAAAAAAAACTTTTTCGTGTACGTCTCGATATCGTTTTTTAACAACAAACTACAGAAAAAAATGTACAGTTAATAACGGTAACACAATAAGTTGCCGCTTATAACAATAAAAAAGAAACATTACGAGCTCTATGGTAATTGGAGCTTACATCTTGCGTGGAGTGAGTGCGCGAAGACGCAGCCCAGGATTAGCCGCTGAAGACGCCAGACCATCGGAAAATTGTCCACCTGCGCCACCTGCTGGGATTAATTTCTCATCACACTCCGCCCGGGAAATAATGAACCCCGAGAAAAATGCCTCTAAGCCTGAGATGTCCCTCTGGTTGATTAATAAACTCTGTACAGCCGTGGTAAGGCTTTACGACCGCTACACTCTTGAAATTGGATGAAACATCGATAGTAGGCATAGAAATGTATTCTCTTAAGAAGTATTAGGTTTTACTGAAAATCAGGGTAAGAAAATTAGAAAGATTAAATCATTGACAAGAGAAAATAAAGTTGTCCTAACAAAATTTTTTTTTTTAGTTACGTTTATTACTACTTTACTGGAAGCTTTAAAAATCGTTCGATTTAGCAAATATAATGGAAGTTGTGTTGAGATGAGAAACCTCCTTTGAATTAGAATGAATGTAACATGTAAACCTTCTTTGAATGTAACACTATGTTATACGCACTTAAAAATGTTCGCGACACAGATGGCAATTTCACGGTTCACAACTCCTTGCCTTGTATCCCATATTGTTTTTTTATTAGCACTTAAAACGTATCTAAGTACTTTTTGTACGAGAGACAGATAAAACTATAAACTCGGTACCAGTCTGTAAGAGCGTTTAACTTTGCAATGCTTACCGATTTGCATGTGTATCATTTCAAGGCATAAGTTATGTATTGTAGTAACATAAATAATTTAATCTGTGTTTATTAATAATGATTGTCTAAGTAATAAAAGTCTAAGATACGGTTAAGAAATATATATAATCTGTTTCTGGGCTAAAGGCTAAATATTTTTCGATTTCTTGTGTAATATTTTCTCAAATAATGCTCGATTTTAATCAATAAAAATCAGGAAAGTAATCAGGATCAGGATCAAAAAAAGTAAATTCAAGTTAATATCTTCTTCTTTCGTGTCTATAAAATAAACCTTCATATAGAATTTGCCCAAAAATTCGCTACGTCAGTGGTCCCTCTGGTAGCGCGCATTAAGTCACCAATAGTGCAGGAATAGGGCAGAATCGGCATAAGTTAATATTATTTAACATATTGGCCCGTGATTTAGCTAGGCAAACGATTTGTGATTTATGCACATGGGTATTATCTAACACATATTCTTTGTCATCATCAAATGATAGATGCTACGCTTATCTTGTACTTACCTACTATAAACATTCCGTATGTTTATAGGGATCCGTTCTGGACATTTATCTAGGGAACTTCAAAATTTCAAGACACGTTACGTCCATTACAATGTTGTTATTACAAAATTGTGAAATTGTTTAAACAGCGGAAGTAAAGGAAGAGTAATTGGATTTATTCGTCACCGCATTGTTTATAGAGGAGTCGCAGCATTCAGCCGTTGATAATTGCATTACATTTTACCGAAAATACAATAAATTTGATTTTAAACGGAGACATTCCGACCACAAAGTCACGAACGGCATGCGATAGTTTCTTCGCCGCAAGATGGCCGCGAGCATCTGTCGGTTTGGCGCTCTTTCTGTACAAATAACCGTACTTTTAATACAATTACATATTTACTATGTCAATTGTTGCGGTTACTGCTCGTTCATTTGAACACTTGAACACTTTCCTTGAAAACCTTTTATTATTTTTTTTGAGTCACCAATAATATGTACCTTTCTTGGTTCTTTTTTAAACTGCAGCAACACATTTTTAGCATGCATTATATCCAATTAGCATGTTGCTTTTAACTGGTGCTAGTTGATTTCAAGCAATAATAATGGGAAACGATAGCAATAAACCCATCTTAAGCACACACGCTAATCATCGATGATCGCTAATGATCGATGATCTAGTGACTTTCTGTAGTAATTTTGGAGAGAGTGATATTGCGATAACGCGTTTTGCCTATTTGGGTGCCCTTGTTGCTCGCGTCCGTAGGTGAGTACACTCAGAATCCCTACACATGTCCTCCGGGAGGTGCGAGATGAGCAATCCAAACTATCAGTATAACCCGTGCTAGTTTCGTCCGATAGTGTAGGTACATGTATAATAATTTTGTTAGTGGTAATACTACTATCCTAAGTAATATTATAAATGCGAAAGTGCGTTTGTATGTTTGTCATTCTATCACGCCTAAACCGCTGAATCGATTTTGATGAATTTTGATAGAGATAGCCCATTTATCTATCTACCCATATATCACCCTGAAGATGGTTACTACTTATTCTGGCTAAAAACTTATACGGGGTGGGGGTAAGCTTTGTATGAAACAACCGGAATTGGTTGACAAAATCAACATTAACGCGAGCGAAGCCGTGGGTAAAAGCTAGTATATTATTTTAAATGCGAATGTCAGTTTGGTTCTTTGTTATGCTGTCACGCTTTAACTACTCAATCGATCATCATGAAATTTTGCATACACATTATCAAGAGTACAGAGGGACATAGGGAAGGTACCTTAGTTGAAAATAAATTACGAATTCGAAATCTTTACGGGATTCTGAACCATCGCATTATTCTTGCTTTCTAAATACAACATTAGCCACTGATCACAGATGTAAACCTCATAACGATTCGGAGGTACACTGTAGATTCTGTTAAACAGATTGTAATTTTTAAATGTTGCACATTATATTAATATCACCGAAATATCCCCGTTACGTCTCATGTACCTGTAAGAGTTTACCCTCAATTAGTGGCGAGTCTATCCTCCTATCCAAAAAAAATACCAAAATCTTTTTATCTTTAAACGTATGATATTAAGAGTAGTATTGGATAGGAAGCATTTATCCTTTAAACTGACCATGAACATTAAGCATCTTGTAATGCCCGTTCGTTTCGTGTCATTGAGATGCACAAATCATTCAAATTGATTCTACGAGCTCCTTCAGACGTTGCTTATTCATACATATATACATAAATTTAAATTGTCCTACACGTTCCTACAGTTATTTATGTCAGTATTTATTGTATTAACATAAATTGGACATGACTTATTTTATTGCCTCAATGCATTTAGAATCCACTGGACAAAGCTATGATTGTGATACTGATTGTCATAGATCGTATTTCCTTATTTCAATTAGCTTTCACGTATGGCAATAAGGAGACGACATTTTTACTACTTAGACAGTTTTAAAGAGTTTCATAATGTAAGGAGAAGAAAAGGCAGGAGAAGCAGATAGCCCGTAGAAATTGTCAGTTTTTGAATCTGTTGCGTTGATTAAATAACCTTAGGCGACTGAGTTTAGTTCGGCTTTTTAAATATGCGTTTTAGAAGAAATAAAATTATACAGGTAAACTTATACAGCGAAATGCTATCTAAATACAAAATTTTATCCAAATCGTTAGAGTTGTTTCCGATACGCGAAATAAATAAATATCTATAAATACAAAAATTGCTAGCCCATGATAATGATATCTCATGATGAATATCAAATGATAGCCCAATTATCAAAATTCCAACCTATCAGAAGGAATTGGCCGCACAGACAATGTTGGCATCGTGAATCTCAAAGTCAATAAATATTCATTGAACTCTTAAAAAATGATGACAATGGTGTATAAAAAAAAACTTAAAAATAAATTGCGCCAGGATCACGCTTCGTTAAAATATTGCGCTTCTACCACTTCTTGTGTAGAAATACTGCTTCCAGATTGTCTAAAACACTTGCAAAAGTATAGGCAACTAATAAATAGTTCAGGATTATCCCAACGATGTTCTGATCTATGAGTTGGGAAATATTCGTAACAAAAAAGTTCGAAGTAAAAAGTATGTCATTGATTGATTACTTTTCTAAAACGCAATGATTTGGCACCAATACTTCACACATGCAAGCAAAAAGTTGAATGTTAATCGATATGAAATTATGCTGGGATCGCTCGATCATCTCGGTCCAAATACAATATCAAGGGTATATGATCCGCATTGAACCAGTGCAAGGCATGTTTGTGGGCGCCCAGAAAGGCTGTACCAGCGGGGGTTCTCTCCCTGATTTAATTTAATAATCGCGTATCGGACAAAACGGTGAAGCATGAATAGGAATTACCTATACTTAGGTAGATATTCCATTATATTAGAAATGAACCTTATCAAAGTACTCTAAACTTAGTAAAAACTCGCATGGTCTTTTAAGATCATATTTATTAAAAAAAATGATATTTCAAGTGACTTGACTCAAAATTTATCGAATCATTTTCCTTTGTTTTTTTACTATGGCAAACTAATCCAGTTACTGCTAGCAAATAAACACGGCAATTTTTGTTTTTTTTTTCAAAATATTAAAGAGCAGACGGCAGACTATTAATTAATTTTAAAACGCTTGCTGTTAAAGTGGCGACAATGAGTTTCAACTGGCTGCTCATGTTACCTCATAAAAATTAAACGCATCCAGTAAATAGGTATCTTTAACATGAGAACGTTCCGCCTGGTTTATAGAGTTTGGTTAGTTATCCGTTCTGTGAATAGTTAGCCCTAATGGGGCATTGTCAAGCGCTGGCGCCAAAGCTCCGAGCAGCGCCTTTCAGTAACATTACTGTAATGTCCTCCCACTCGATCGCCAGCCACCTCCCGGTGACCTCCGATCCATTCATACACATACTATTGTACAGAT
Organism: Aplocera efformata; assembly: GCA_921293045.1. Taxonomy (NCBI): domain Eukaryota; kingdom Metazoa; phylum Arthropoda; class Insecta; order Lepidoptera; family Geometridae; genus Aplocera; species Aplocera efformata. Next base: position 9,883,369 of record OV121039.1, read on the forward strand.
AGGCTGGTTATCTATTAACGCCGTTCTCCATAATCGAATAATGAATCACGAATCCTATCGAGCTAACGTGCTGTACGATGTGTCATGGCGTAGATTTTCTAACCATCCCATCGATAAATTACCCGAGTTAAGTATTCCCGTTGCGTTATTACCCAAATAATATTAAAAACCGGCTGCAACCTAAACCAACATTCATAAAGTTGACCACATGCGACGAACCGAATGTCCATCATCCCCGAATGTCTCTATGGTAGAGTACCCTCATTTCATTTGATATGTTAACGATATGGCACCGAACACTCAGCAATAAGCCTTTTCATCTGTCAAGTTTTAACAGCCATGGAATTGGGTTATAATTTACGATTTTATCTCTCACGGCACCCCGCATAGGGGCAGCGGTCAACTCGGCGAAAAAATGCAGCAGCGGGCAACAGGGATATGTACCTAATGGTCAGCGCTAACCGACCGCCCCGCGCCTACTTACCCACCCTGTTGTGACTTGCCAAAATAGAGTCATAATAATGAAAGATGACCCGCGTAAGTCGCGCGTAATTTAGTGCGGTGTCGTAACGAGCGGCGGGGCTGCTTTGTTACGGTTTGTCCGGTGGGCGAGTCGTGTCGAGCGGTCGGGGGTGATTCAGTTTCGCTTTTGTTGGTCACTTTATGTCCGGTCCATATTTATTGACTACATCGGCATGTCACTGTTAATAGAGGCGGGCACTCGATTATTGTGCTACTACACAGGATGATAAATGGGGCGCACGGATGAAGCATCATGCATCGACGAGGTCGCGCTAAGCCGGCGCCCGAGATTGATGCGGCCAGCCGGCGCGCTCGCCTGACAAATAGTTGGTCCACTGGAGGCGTCGCAGGGCGTCTTGCAATAAATAAGGATTACGCTCGTGACCACGCAGTCTTGTAGAGTGGACGCGGGAGAGCCTCCCTGATGCCTCTTGGTGCTCGTAAGACGTCAAACGTCTCTGGCGTCCGCATCGTTTGTCGTGAGACGACACAGAGTATTTCCCCACTCCCACATATTCTTAAAGTAAATCGAATTTCCCACATTCGCGAAAGCATTACCCCCGCGGCTTCCTCTGAGTCGCGAATTTGCGTTACCTCGAATCTCAAATCACAAGTTAGACGGTATCAAGTTTGGCGCGGGAAGCGCTAAGCTCGGCTGTTTCGGGCTCCACGCCGACGACGTCCCCGTCGCAAGTGCGCCCGCGGCTTAGGGGCTCACGCGGAAGTCGTCAAGCTCCAAACGGGCTTCAAACCCCCATTTCAGTTATCCCTGCCTTCTAACTCGCAGTATTTACAATCTGATTCTACCAAATCGCAAGTCATGACTTAATATATTTTAAGTGCTTTCAACGAGTTTCGAGCGGCCTTAAATTTTATGTTTCGCACAAATTCACCAAATAGGTAACTTATTCAGTAGATCATGTCATAAGTATAATGTTAACAATGTATGTTACCGTTTATCAAAATAGGATGATAGTGTTATCTCGTGAAATCTCCAATTACTGTAGTGTGGAATATTGGATGCTGGTTCGGTCCAGATTAGTCGATGGCCAGTCTTCTCACGTCGGCCGGACGCGGGTTTCAATTAGTGCCGCCCGGATCGCCGGCCCGGACAAATCACTATATTGGTTTATGATATTATGCCCCCTATGAATATCTTAAGTAGATATGAATCTAGTATAAAAAGTTGTATATATTTATGAAAACAAAGAAATAATTGAGGTCCAAACGAAGGGGTGTATTTGATGTTATAAAAATATGATATTAAAGGGTTGTTTACCACGCCTGAATATTATGAATTCGTTACTTTTTTAATCGCGGATCTACATAATTTTGAAGGGACTTCCTGTCCATCCGACAACTTGATTGATGTGCCTACCTAGATTTATATAACGAAAAAGCAGCACGCCACGTCCGCGGAGCCTTTACCGGACGAATGTGGCAGCCGTAATACCTTTGTTTCATTTTTAAATACGTCCCTTAATAATTAGCGTAATAAATTTAAAAATGATAATAATGCGAGGGCCATCTTGTGAAACGCTTTAATGCCGCGCGTCGGGGGGCGCTGCCGGCGACCGCATGTCAATCACTCTCCTGGATGTAGAACAATTCTTAATTCGAAACAAAAAAAAACCGAAATAAAAATGCGCGTATCACTTACATTTTCTGTCCTTCTCCGTCTAGTTGGAGCGATGCTGGAGGGAAGGGTGTGGTGGATCAGATCGGTCTTACGGTAACATCTGTGTCGTATAATAGACGGTTACGTAGGCTTCTTTTCGGGGATTCGGTGCGAGTGCGAGCCCGGTGGGATCGCTTTAACATGATTGATCTGTTTATTTTACATTTTAAAGGAGCATTTTTACGGTTGCTTGTCAACTTAATAACAAAGTGTTTTATTTCGGGACACGTTAAGTTCAGTTTTATTGATAGGTTTCTTTTAACATTATTCATGATTATTTATTCGTTCTTTCGGATTTAAGATGCTTGAAATGTTTTCTGTATTACTAATGACTTCGGTTTGAGGGTTTCGTTTTATTTAACCTGTTCAAATGAAGAAGTGATTGAGGTTTGCGAATATTGCCTCAATATTTTGGAAACATGTGCCCAACCATAAAGTTTTAGTCAGACGGACTTGATCCGTATAGAATGAAAAGGTAGAGTAGCCGAAGTGTAGAAAATATCAATTTAATAAACTTGAACCAATTTACCCTTTTTCGTTTTTTTAATAAGTGAAATTTAATAATAATATTAACTTATAAGGAAATGCTGCAATCAAGATAAAATAAAATTGCGTCGACAGCAAAGGTCGCAAAAATTTTGCACACAACCTACAAAATATAATATAAAATAAACCAAAATGTCTCCAAACATAACTAATGTTTTTTTTGTATCGGTATAATATTTTTTATCCTGATTGCTTTACTTTAAATCAAAGTAGTTTTTTTTTCTTTTGCATTCGCCATTTTCCAAAGTGAACTTCGGGTATGACCGCCGATTCGACTTGGTCAATATTGTTTGCGTTTCGACAAGAAGCTATGGTTATTATGTAAAAGTACTGTTCAACTATGCACTTGTATCGCTACCACATTTATTAAAAAGGTTTCTAACTATAGAAACTTTTTGGCGTCAAAAGCGAAGTGCTGGCGCCATAGACTCACAAGTGACTTTCTTATCTATACCAAGGAGTTACTGTGTCGATGGTTAGCATCTTTAAAAAGGCGGTGATAAACCGGATAGTGAACTTTGAGCTCCAAGGTAAAAAAAAAAAAAAAAATTTGGTTATATAAAATTTAATAGATATAGGCAACGACTTAATCATAGAACGAAACAGAACAAATATCTAAGTCCGTCACACAAATATTTTCTATGTGAGAATCGATCCCACGACCTACACGCACAAGGCAGAGATGCTATGAACGGTAATGTAAGGACAGTCCATGTCAGACAGTTCTCATTAAAAGTTTTTTTTACATCAATCAGGCAATCAGAAAATAATTTTCTCGTTATATTATACTCAAAAACAACTAAAAACCAGTCCATTGATGTATAAACTAATAACTGGAGGCGTATAAGAAATGTTTGTAGAGAGCGCGCTCGTTAAACGATCTACAGAGTAAAAAGTGCGCCCGCGCCGCCTTATCGGAAGCAATTACATGTTGTTCAGTTTATTAATTTCCATAACTACCCTCGCGACATCAAAGGATGCGCCGCGGACGTGCCGCCCTCATAGACGGAACAAGTTAAAAGAGGAAGACTCTGATGTTTCAAACAAGTACCTCCTTAATTAGAACCCTCAAGGAAACGGGTTTATAAACAAAACGGGTTTATTATTATATCTTTGAAACGGGTTTATAAGTTCATGATATCTCATCTCACAGATAAAAAACATGAAAAGTGAATAAAAACTTCATCCTACTACACAATCCCTTCCTCCGAAAGAATGATTAGATAATATTGTTATTGGAAAATACAAGTTATTGTAACTCGTGGGAAACTGCCACAGTCAGAATCATCAGGTAATCAGGTTTAAACAGGCCCCTTTATTGATAGTAACCTCGCCTTTGACTCGAGGAGTATCAGGTACGATTTCCGGCAAACTTATTGTGATGACCATAAAATTTGCTCAACTGTCTTGTGTTTGTCCATGTCACCTCTGACACAGGAAATTATAGTGCAGGGATATAAGTGGGTAAACGTTAAACGTTCATCGTCCGCGCTTTTCACTTGAGGCATCCACCACGCTACTGTTTACCGCGCTGAAACCCTTGAAGACGATTTAACAACATACTCGGCGTGGCATCATTCTTTGATCTTCAGCGACACTTAAAACATTCTGTCTCATGTCCCACTTCTTCAAACGTGTTTATCTTACTACAAATTGACTTCATATCTGCAACGTATTTCTGAGATATACAAAATAAAAATAAAGATAAGATTGGGGTAACAATAAATCAGTATTCCGAACAAAATTTGCATGCATCGCAAAAGGTGAACACTGAAACAGAGAGACTTATCTCGCCAAAACGATTCCCACATAAATAAAGCTCATCGGATATGAAACTGTATTTACATAAGAAAAATATAAAGAGGCCTAAACGATAGGAGCATAAGGGCGGCGTATCGGGACGCCGCTCACGTCCGCGGGGAGCGCCGCTCGTCCTTTAATAACAATACGAAATATCAGTTCGTTCCTTCGATCGCAAATCTACGTCAATAACATATCCAATAGTTGCGTTCGATTCATTTCGACATAATCTAATATAGCGGGGCACGTTTCCCGCCTAAATCTTCCGCCACATGTCGCCAAGATGGCCGACCGGGCGAAACGCGAAACCAAAGAAAAAGGAGATCACGAATCGGTAATATCTTTCGAGTCCATAAAGTTAAACGTTTATTTGCAGCGATATTTTGTCCTTTTGCGGATATTGCTTTACTATGTAAACGGTCGGCCAGCGGGAAGATCCGCTTGGTACTTGAGAATAACTGGCTATGGGTAGGGTTATCGCCATCTTCAATTGTGATACTTACCTCCTCGGTTATAAATAAATACTTTTTATTGTATGTGGCCAACATTTGCCCACTATTAGGCCCCTATAATGTGGGTAGGTCTTATGGAATCGTGTCCCAATTTATCTATTCACTTAACTTGGGCAGTTAAAATCCTCATAACCCCATCTTCTTTTTGCAACGGCACCTGTATTTTTTGCCATTTCCACTAATGATTTGTGGTTGATCTAGGTATTATATTAATTTTTAAAGCTGTTTTATGACTTTTAATCAGTCTAGTTTGCACATTAATTTTAGTAGGTTACGTATAAAAATGAAAATAGAAGAAATCGTGTGAAATTACAAATTGTTATTCTTTAAATTATATTGAGACATTTACGGAAAATAGACTACTTAAAAAACCACAGGAAGATGTCTTGTTTGTCCAAGCCAACTGCGACACGAGAAAGAGGGTATGAGTATGTAATAAAACTACAACCATTTATTAACCGGAAATTACTAATGAAAATTGCAAAAAAAATTACAGAAGCCTACTTTAAGTTCGTACTTACTTACTTAAATTACTTAAGTAGGTTTCTGTAATTTTTTTTTACAGTTTACGGTTTACTAGTTTGTATTCGTATACAAACTAGTAAACCGTTATCAAGTACTCGGAACTGAAAATCAGCCAAATTACTCTAATAACTCAGTTGTTCCTATTAAGCTGCTACGTGGAAATTCCTCGATACCTATCCGTAACCGAAAACATACCTACTGGAACAATGCGATCGACCCTTTGTACAAAAGTACAGAATTGCTGCAATTATCCTGGCTTTTCTAATCCATTGATTGATCAATCATCGAGCACCAAGAAACTGTTTGTAGCTGTATTGAATCCAGACGTGTTTTGTGGAAACTACACAGAGGGGACGTGGAATAGAAACGCCGGAAAAATATATTATTTTAATGTTAGCAGTTATTACACGTTGCTCATCTGCCTAGTTTGACGAAATAATTATCCTTATTTCGGTATGAAATGTATGGAAGTCTAGTTCTATTGTTCACACATAGTATGGAACTCTGTTATTATTACCTGATTTTGTTTGACAATTTAAATTGATTTATTATGTTATTATTATTATTATTATTTTTACACTTATATTGTATATTGATTTTTATTTTTGATTTTATGGACTACTAGCTGCGCCCCGCGGTTTCACCCGCATAGTTCCCGTTCCCGTGGAGAATACGGGGATAAATTGATTTTATTTTTTTCGTTAATATTCCAATGTTTTAATAGTTATTCTGCTATTCGGGACGGAAACAAATCCAACAAATCAAAAACCATGGCAATCGGTCGAGCCGTTCTCGAGTTATAAGTGTTGTAACAAACACGACTTTCTTTTATTGTATATATATATAGATTTTATAGAAACCTCAAAAATTTTAGCCTATATGTTATTCTGATGTATAAGCTATATTGTGGTAAAGTTTCATTCAAATCCATTCAGTAGTTTTTACGTGAAAGAGTAACAAACATCCATACATCCATACTTACAAACTTTCGCCTTTATAATAGTAGTAGGATTTACCAAATTTTTTTTTTTTATTTTTGTATAAGATATGTATAAATTGACCTGTAAACGTTCTTTACCAATAAATACTTATGACTTATTTTCCTTGTGTAGATAAAGAAATCAGTAATGGCATATTGCTGCACTGAACCAGTTGGTGTCAGTTCATATGTCAAACAGAGATCTCGCAGAGACAGAAAAACAGTCATAATATATAATCCTCTTCTTCTTTTATACCCTACGTTTTAAATAATAATTAAATGATGTTCGTTGGTAAGCGCATCACTTGAAAACGAATGGAAGTAACCATATGGTTACTTTTTTGAATGCTCTTTTTATTCTGAAAAAAGAAAGAAAACTTCAAAAACAAAACTGAAAGTGAAATAAATACTTAATTATTTTATTACAATTGTAAATTCCCAATAATTTTGTACATATATTTTAACTTTTTCACTGGTATTTTATTATTTTATTTTATGCCATATTTTCTTTCAATTAACAAAAATGCAGAAAAACTTTAGCTCGGACATTAACTCGGACATTTGTAGAATTTGTGTTGCCAAAGACAAAAAGCAAAAAAAAAAAACAGAATCAAAAATAGACAATGTCAGTCGGGTCAGCTAGATATATATAAAAGTACCTAGAAAATATTATTTGGTAACATTAAGAAAATAGAATATAGGTAAAATAAACTACAAAAGCTATCAGTCCAGATTGAACTCCTACGGTAGATTAGAGTCGATAAATTCAGTCTTTTCGAGACGAGTTATAAATCGGATGGAGAACCACCGAAGGGAATACAGAGGTACTTGAACAGAAGCGACAAGTCCGGGGAAACAAACCCCATTCTGAAATCTCATTTTAATTTGCTTTTTTGCAGTGCAATAGGAATAAGTTTTGCGGCAGTGAAATACTTTTATATAGTTGGAAAAGTGTTGCACAATTATGTTGCTCGTAATTTCACTATAAGTTTTGTGGGCTAGAAATACTTTATAACCAACTTCTAAAAGAGGAGGATGTTATCAATTCATCTCTATGTTGTTTTGTATGTTTGTTACGATATTTATTCGCCTGTTGTTGACCGATTTAGATGATGATTATTTAGTTAGATAGAGTTTACCATTAATGTGGTTCTTATTAGTGATGCATCCGTTCCCACTACGTTGCACTTCGCTCTTAGGGCGCGAAATACAAATTCAGTTCCGACCACACGTATAGACTTTCATAAAGAGAAATTTTATATTGATCTGCTATTTCAATAATTCCCAGACCCAATACGAGTCACCGCGTGGTCGTGTACACGAACGAACGGACACTTGCAAATTATGGTGATACTTGAAATAAAAACTCGTATTTATATGTATGAGAAAAATGACTGATTTAAAATCAGTAAGTAAAAAAAGGATTTTTTTGTCATATATGGAATAAACTTACTTCATTAGGTACTTTATAATAATTTACATAGGTATTTAATAAAATGTTTCTTTTTGGGACCACCTCTTAGATAGGTACCTACACTCGCTATTAAATTAAAAAAAGAATCATCCTGAAGAAAGCGTATAACAAACGAACAAAAAAAAATATACAGCCGAATTGAACCACCTTGTTTAGAAGCCTGTTTAAAAAAAAAACAGTAGGACCTCTTTTCCAAGAATAGAATGGAAAAAATATATCTATTGGACTGGCAACACAGCTCAGTTGGTTATTGGCAGTTCGATTCCCACCTAGAACAAACATTTTTGTGTCGTACAAGATGTTTGTTTAGTGTATTAAAAGTAATACAAAACCAAACAAGTAGTATGAGCTATGCTTTAAGCGGAGGTAATAAAGGTGCTTAGTTTTAGACTACAAGCTGTGTGAAATTTAAAACCGAAATTATTAGGTAATATTACTAATTTATCATATTTCTTGATGATTATCCTTTTTTGTACCACGTGTTTGCAAAATTTCTTGATGATCGGTTAAGTAGTTAAAGTAACGATAGAGAGGGAAAACCTTGACAAAAAAATGGGGTGTTTCAGTGTCGTGGACACGGCCGTGTGTTTTACGTGGATAAGTGTACGGTCCGAGTCAAGAGTACAGAGATCCTTTATTTATCGCGTGATGTAATTAAATTCTGGATTTAGATGATAGATAGTTCTAGCATCAAACTGTATCCCCCAATTATGTTGTCATCAGTCTGATTGCTTCCCACTAAGGAAGAAAATTTAAAGACATATTCACGTCAAAACATGAAAATCGATGATAATTTTCATACCGTTTTTATAAACAATGAATCCTCACAGCCGTGAGTGATCGCCGGCGAGATGTATAGTAAAAGCCGGCAGTCACGTGCGCTATTGCTATTGATTTCCATTTAATTCGGCGCGTGCTTCAGCCGCTGCGATGCCGTCCGCTAGCGGCGGCCAATTGCCGCTGCTTGCTACCTTTGCCGCTGATTGAAGGGCACTCCCGACCATTGTCTTTTCATTTCATTTAGATATACCTACTTTTCACTTTTATGCTATACCGCACCTGTGTATAATCGTGTATATAGATAAACGTCAATATTTGTAGAGAAAATTAATAATTTGAATATACGTTTAGTATTTCAATATATATTTTATATAAATAATAACGAATTTTCGTAACATTTTTTCTGGCAGAAGCTATTACATACTACAAAGGTGAAATAAATAAAGGTCTTTTAAGAGTCTGAGGCAAACGAACTATACTAAAAATAAATACGCTAGTAGTCAGGTACAGTAGTGGATGAGTAGTATTTGTGTTTACGTGTATAATCCAAGCATTGTATTATCACAAATGAAACATAAGTTACTTCGGCATTAGGTGTAATCTGTCCCCGCGAGACAATGGCGCGCGTGACTCAATCACCGCCGATGCTACAAAATCTTCCATAAACAATACCTTCCCATAACACGATCTGCAAGATGATTGCCCACCCATTTTCTTGCTACCTAGAAAATGGTAAAACAAGAAAATTAACTCACAATACCAAAGTTTTAAGCTTCCATTTGATCGATCTTTTTTTGATACCCCTTTTTTGCCTATATTTTTTATTTGGCCAGTAAATTTCGAGAGAGCTTACGCCTCCTAAAAATTAATTGATCGGATCTCGTTTTTCAAAGGAAACAGCGCGGAAGAGTTTTAATTAGCGGGAAAAAAGCACCACAAAACTTCCGACGTAAAAAAGCGGGAGACAAGGGTGGGCGTAGCGCGGAATAAAAATCTCCCGCCGTAATGCGGGCAACATTTGTGTGAGGAAGACGCTCAGTAATGGAAGACAAATTTCAATATAATTTGCAATACATAAGCGTGTTACTTTAATAGCCCAGAACCACCCTTCAAATTAAACGGGGCTTAAGTTTTATTTTATTTTTTCCTCCTCGATTGGATCTCGTAGGCAACGGCGACGGCGACGGGGGCTCGGGGAGAGTAGCACGGGGTGCCTCGAGAAAAAAATATAATCCGAGCAAATTAATTGCTCCTACAGGCAATAGTGGTGGCCGCGATGCCGCCAAATCAAATTAAGGACGCGCTATAAAAACCAAATTAGTGCCCGCTTTAACGTGAGAGGGTATTTAGTTACAAGACGTTAGTTCAAATCCAGCCATTTTCATTAACAATAAATATGCCCGTGCAGCCGCGCGGAATCCTTATTGTTTTACTTTTTACACCCTTGTGTCCCGCGCGGTTTCCCGGCTTCGGTCGTGGCTCACGCGGACGACACCGCTCCTTACACTAATTTGTTCTTTTTGTTTACTCACCGAGCGATGGTAATAAAAATTTGTGTTGCGCGAATTGTAGGTATGGACTTAAAATTTTATATAGCCCGAGACTTACCCCGAGTTTTGCATTTAATTGAGAAAAATTTAGGGTCAGCGAAGAGCTTCTGCGTGGACTCTTAAACTAATTGGATGGTTGTTATAACTTTTGTTTAAACGTTTACGCAATCGGCGCCGCCCGCGCTCAGAGTGCTTTGGTTTTTTAAATGGGCTTTTTACAAAATGTTGATTTAAAGCGGTATTGTGATTACAATGCGTACGTCCTTATCGACCGTTATTTGGAGCGGTCGCCCCATATTTTATACAGATGCAGTTATCATGAAGGGGTGAGTTTGATGTGCTTTTTTCAGTGCACCCTTAATTACAGGCGATACGTTAAATTAGAGGGCGGCATCGATCTAAAACAATAAACTTACACCGTCATTAGCGTGGTCATCAGATTGCCTGCACCTTCTTAATGTGACGACATTTATTTCCTTCACATTTAATTTAATCTTAAGTATATATTGGGTAGTGATCGTACGCGATACTATCTCATTATTGCAGGTAAGTAATTGCAGACTTACGGCTTGTCTCGAATGTTTATGGTATTAAGGTGAGCCAATGATTATCGTACATGCGAACTCAGATGAAATCAATAATGATAATGCAATAGTGATGTCGTATTGAAAATTACACTTATACATACATTATGACTTACATAATATATTATATAATGTACATATTGCATTTATTATAAGCCTGATTTTTTACCCTACAGGGCAAAAACCTCACTTTTGGCTATTTAGGGCCATTAATTCAATGCCATTAATTTGAAAATGAGTCTAGTTCATCGTGCCATTTCCGTTTGACCCTTCCACACAGTCGTTGTCTATTAGTGGGGACCCATTCTTTGAGGTCTTCGCCCACAGTTCTTCCGGCATGCGACTGATGTGTCCAGCCCAGGCCCACTTAACTTGTCCCGCTTTCATAGTCACATATACAATAACCAGCAATATCACAAAGAGTGTTTGAATTTCAGAAGTGGCTCATTTTAAATTAGTTGAGAATAGAAGTCATGGAACTCTAGTGTAAGCTTTTATAATTTCTATAATGTAAGCTTCTATAATGTTCTATAATGTAATTTCTATAATGTATGTCTCTAGTGTAAGCTTTTATAAATTCTATTGTTATATAATGTTGATTTTTTGTTTACAATTTTTAATTAAAATATTGTATAAAAGTTGATTACAAAACGTAAAATGGTTTTATTCCAAACTATCCTCATATTATTTTAGTGGGAACGAACGCTACAAAACTTCCCCCTGGCCCTTTCGGGGACGAACGCTACTGAAAAACTTCCCGTTGGTTCCCATCGGAACGAAACGTGGGGACGAGCGGGAATAACCCGATTAATACATAGGCTATTTTTGATTCCGGAATACCGCGGGCAACACCGTAGGATGCAGCTTGTCTATCATATATTTATCGGCTATTTTTGAGATGATATCGATAAATTGATAACAACAAACACCTCTTCTGAGAAGCATATCATCAGCTATCGACTTATTAAAAAGTTGATATTTTTCCCATAAATGGCAATTAATTCGTTTAAAACTCATTAGATCTCGCCAGGTAACATCCGTTCTACTAATAATTTAACAGATTTACGGGAAGTAAGTGGAACTGTTATAAATTACGATAATTAATCAAATTAAGGCTCGATGTAGTATTTTATCTCATCACAGTGTCATTATAATTTTTTATATCGTCCTGTTCACATAATTTTCTCCATTGTTGATGCTATTTGAATATTCATTTAAATTAAACCTAATATGTTATTATATTATTCTATAAAGATATGAGAATATTATATAATATTACTCAATGAATCGCCATTGTGATTTATATTTTGATAACTAGATAGATAAATAATTTATTTGCAAAGTATGCAGATAAGACTTGGATTTTTCTTTTAATTATTGCATAATGGCAAATAAAACATTACAATATGATCTGAAATCGGTAATATTAAGTACATCTCTGCTTATTATTTAAGATAATTTCACTTTTCGTTCACTTTTCAAATCATCTTACTAAGGATTTCCGCAAACGTCTGAATCCATCAAGCATAAATTTATAGTATATGTATAAATGAGCCAAAAATTGTGTTTTTACTTTACTATATTTTCCAGAGTACTTAGATGAGACCCGGAGGAGCACAAGGAGACGTTCCTCGCTCCCGACTTCTGGCCCATCGGGGTCCTGTTTCGTCGTTTTCGAAAAAGAAAGTTCCCAGTTAGCGTAGTTTTAAGTTAGGTATAAATATATTTCTTATAACTATGTTAGATTAAGGTATTTATCTATGGGCCAATCTACTTAGTTTTTAACTTCTTGTTGCCTGAAATAAAGATATATATATTTTTTTTTTTTTTTGAAATTGTTCTGCTCAGTTTATTTTCTAAACTGGGATTATTATTATTATTATAAAACCGGGCGGACATTGTCAAAATTCACACTGCCTTATTTCCATAATCCTCCCATTTTCGAAAGCTACAAACATAATCGCCCGCCGGTGTAAGGCCGTTTAATACATTGTGTGGTCTAATCGCCTAGCTGTTTGGTTACCTGTCATTACTGAAAGCCGAATATCGTAATTACATTATTAAAATTACCACTAGGATTGCAGGAAACGTGTTATTTAACGTTGGGTAGATACGATCTTATCGCAGTATCCTAATGTTGGACGTGTGGATATTATCGGTACCTGCCGAAATTGCCCGATATTGTGGATATTCGACACATGGACACATGGATAACTGTATACAGGGGTGACGTTTTGAAATAAACTGTCACGAGTTTACTGAAAGTAATTGTTATTGTTCATTTGCTTAAACGAAATTGGATGGTTGTAACACTAAGTACTTGTACCAATAATACACATTCATCAAATCAGACATAGTTTAGGAACAAATAGCAAATGGGTTACAGAAATTTGACAAACGATAATACAGAAGTTATAAAACTGTGTCTCAGACATTATTACAAAAGTTTTTTTTATTTCCAACAACTTTAATTTAAAAAAAATTAAATAATATTAAACTGACAATAAAAAAAACAATAAGACACAACGTAAAAGCGTTGTAAGTGTGATATCGAGTGTCATGTAGATGTATTGTTATACTATTATGTTTTGTTATATTTTCATAAGGACAAAAATATACCTTAAACAATAAAGTACTTTCAAAATTAATTTTAGTTTATTTTCATGCTTGACTATAGAATAAACAACTACTTATAATATTATATTATTTTTAGACTATACAGTGTATGCGCGCCCTGTATAAAGTGTTATTATCGAGACAATGCGCCCGTTTGTCTATCACGATAATCTGTGGTAGCTCATTTCAATTCCGTGTTGTGTAAACGCCCTAATGGACGCTGGTAATGTGACACGCTTGACGATTTTACTCACAAATTGTACGAAACTCTATTACAATCTAATGACGGCCACCGTCTAATTGCAACGTTATTACGTTTTGTTGTGCACGCCGCTTAATGATAGAGTTGGTAATTATTGGGCGAGGTGAAACCCTGAAGATGTGTCGAATTGAATCGTCGGCAGGTAATGGAGGCCGGATGCGTATCAACCATGTATCAATGTATGAATATAGATTAGTATTTAATTGCATCAAGCCTGGGGAGGTTTGAAACGGGAGCGCTTTTTGCTGCAGTTCATATGTGGTTTTATTTAACGGCTCTTCATTTGATTTTACACTTTGATGAAGCATTCCGTTGCAGTAGATATAACTGTTTTTTTTTTATCTTATATTTTATATTTATGAGACTTTATCGCGTAATGATTAAAATATTATTAGCTTGATTTTGTTAATCAACTCAGGTTGTCGGTCGACATTTATTTCTGGATGACAGGCTTATGTCCTCAACAAACCAAACAAACTCACATTTTCAGTCATTCTAACTTTAGCTAAGTTATCAAGACTAATATTAAGGACAACATAGTAATTAATTTCAAATAATTGTAATATAAATGGTGTATTTCAACACTTGTAACAATAAAAACCCTATTAGATATAGCCACATAAAAGAAGCAAGCCTAAACCCACACTCAGAGAGTTGGAAATTCATAATCAGGTATCATATCATTACCATTACCGTAAAAAACTCGATATCCGAGTCACGACTGTCATCAAACTTCACCCGCCATGAAATATGGAAACGCATGTAATTCACCATATCGGTAATCTCCACCGAGATCTGGAGCGACGAATAGATTTCGTGAATAATTTAACAGACAATGGGCTGACAACTTTTTTATTCCATTATTTTTGTTGAATGCATATGAGAAATCTGGTTCGTACCTAATTTATCATGTACCGACACTGATGTATTTGATTATGATACTGGTTATGATACAAAAATATGTTTCTTTAAGTCTTATTAATTGTGGGTTTATTATTTTTAGACTTACTGGGTTATTTAACATAATTTGTGAGTTTTGTTGACTCTTAAACTTCACAAATCATGTACCTATGCATGTATCTCGGTCACTCGAAAACATTATGTTCATAACCATGATAGTTTTAAAACTTATGTCATAGTTTCCATTTCATTTCCCTTTTCTGAACTACAAAACGCAGATTCATAGCTGTAATTCAACATAGAACATCTCTGAACACAATTGGATGTATGTAGGGATCTGAACAAAGCAGACATAAATCTGAAATTTTCTACTATTATTTGCGTATATCTACAGAAAACATGTGAAGCTGCTATTTTCAGGAGTACGCATGGTGATGATCATCAAAATGCATATCACAAAAATATATGCTGTTCTTCACAGATGACAGATCTCAGTAATTTGATTAAATGAAGACGTAAAATTTGAATAAGATCTCTCATTTACAGCACAGATTAGACAGATTATTAAAAAAAAATAGCCTACTGCTTTTTGTACGTACTTATGTAGACATACATATTTATATTCAGGCGTGTTGATTCTTGGTTCCGTAATCGGGCGCTCCCATAATTACAATAAATAATTTGGATAAAAAAATATCGTGGCAGTCTATCACTTCAGCTCAGATTAAGCTCATACATATAATCAAAAATAATTGCTAATATTCCCTGAAATAATTACAGCGGGTTTCGCCAGCTTGTTAGTGACGTGGGTGCACCTTATTTTTGCCGGATCGCCTGAAATCAGATTGATTTACGGGACGAAGTGAGACCGGACCGACCCGACCCGGCTTACAACTAACTAAGCCTTATAGGGGATTACGCAAAACACACGCCACACGACCTCGTGACGTGTGTGGAATTGGAAACAGACGAGCTTTAGGGCTATGGAGTTTAAAGACGGGATTTTCTTGGTTAGGAGTTCTGGTACCGTTAAAACGTCGATGATGTTTGAAGTTTTATCTTTAACCATTTCGGCTACAAGGAGGTGCATTGTATTTGATGCACCTTGTAAGGAGGTGATGCTCTTGTTTATGTCTGTCTTAGATATTATTTAATTTGCATTGAAATTGACTTAAACTGCAGATTATTTTTGTCGAAGAGCTTCATTATATTCAGTTTCGTAAAGGATATTCTTGTAATTATTAAACACGGAATTTTAGTTGATCTTGATTTAATTGATGTAAATATCTGTCTCTAAAATAGTAATTATTGGACTTGATTTGACGTTACTTTAAACGTTAAACGTTATTCTTAAGTGATTCTGCCAGCGATTCAACTTAATTTCGGCATCGGCAGCCGATTGGCCAGATCAGAACATTAATAAATCTTTTTTTGTTTAAGTTATTACACCTATTAAGCGAAGAGCAAGAAGACACGTTCAGCCATTAAAGGAACTCTCAAGTAGTTGGCTGGCACAGGGTAGAATATGCATCAGACAGTACGAATAGTTCAGATTATGATATATTTTATTGTTAGACCATCATCACCCTTATACATTCATATCGTTTAAAGCAAGTAAAATACAAATCGATGTCATTATTTGATGATAATGATATAGATTTGTATTAAAGTTTTTAGTTATATATTTTATAAATAAATATTATTACAAATTTTACAAAAATATCTACTATATAAATATACTATCAGTAATCTGGTCCATAAAGTAAAGTTTGGGGCAAGATGGCGCTGTGTGAAATTTCCATGAATATTTATTTATATGTATTAGCCGATAGACATCGACGATATATGGGCCTCCCCAATAGTTTTTTTTAACAGACAGTTCTGAATCATCTATGTGCTTACAATTATACCTACATTCGTTTAATTTGTTACAGGATCAAGCCAAACTCGATAACACTGACGACTGTTGAGGTTCTGTATTCGGTTGGAAGGGATTATAAGACCTAGAAATTATCATAACAATTGGCGGTCTTAGCCAACTATTACTACTGGTTAGCTACATCCACACTGTGGGTCAATCTGGCGGTTGAAGCGAGGGATATTATCGCGCCGCTTGTTGCCCGCGTAAAATAATAATGGTCGAACTTCCGGTGCCGCGGGCGCGGAAAACTTAAGCGAAAAAGACGGTGGACGCCCGCGGCCGTCGCCGCCAACTTTGCTAAACGCTCGGATGTGACGCCACTTAATTTATTAACACATCCCTTTGAGGCAAAATCTTTTTTATGACACTTTTCCACTTCTCACTCGACGTGCTACAATTTCGTAGACTCGCCGTAGTCCCGTAGCGCCACAGGGATGCATTAATTTGCTTGTAAAGAATAGTTATTTTATAAAAGGTGCTTTTTATAGTGCTTTTTACTTTTAGCTTGCTTAAAAGTAGTGCTCTATGTTATATTTTTTGCTAGTTTGAGGACTCAATATTGTCAATAATCAATGTTGACAGCTTGAAGATTACGGGGCCTAAACGGTACAAGTTCAGTAGGGATATAACTAACTGTTATATATAAATGTTATACCGAGGTTATGTGTTTTGCAGGTTTCTGCTAAGAGTCCCAGTTTAAACCTAGAATTAGATTATTTAATTTATTGGCACTACAGTGAGCAATTGCAAATCGACTAAGCTATAGTTCCTATGTTTGTAACCATTGGTGACAATAACAGGAAAGTTTTAAATTCGGTGATCCGCGAAACACAGAGCGACAGATGCAGAAAATCAATAATCGCAACCACAGGCAGAGCACTCAAATAAATATACCCCGACTATCCAATAAAACACGTGAATCGTTTACAATTAAAGCTTTAAATCGGCAATAGGTGTTGCCATAAATCGGGAGAGAAAACAATCAGCGGCGCGCGTCGTTGCCCATTTGCGCTGCGCGGCTCGATAAATTTACATTAATGCTCTCGAAAAATCCAACTGGCAATAATTTTCACGTGCCATGTGTTGTGTAGTTCGATAGGCCGTAATGCCGCCTGCGCTGGAGAGCTGATCCTCTACCTGTGGGATATTTCCGCGCGAATGGTACGCACACCCGTAACTTATTAATTATTGTGGCTATATTAGTTAGAGATGCTGAATAATTTATTTTGGAAAATAACTAAGAATAATTTCAGACGAAATAGAAGCAAAAAAAATTAACAAGATAAAAGAAGAAGTTAAACTCGCAAAACTTTAAATTAGATAAATTAGTCACATTATTTTAAGTCATATATTATTAGAATAAAGTGACTGGATGACCTAACGTGCCACCTGATTTTAAGTCGTTACCACTGCTCATTAACATCAGCAAAATGACTCCGGTCATTCTGAGACATAGATGTAAGGTCTCATGAGAGTTTGATTCCACCGGAACACAGCAACGCGTGCACCACTGCTTGGCAGCGGATTAGCAAGTGTAGTGGCAGTACTTCTTATGCAAGCATTTGTCATTTGATAAGTCCTGAGTGAAAATCGAAGCTACAACCTACAGCGTAGAAGGCAGAGCTTCTACCAACTGAACTCTCATAGTTCAGTCAAGGTGCGGACGCGTTCGTAGGTGTCTTTGTAAATATTTATTCGCAAAATCTGTAAATATAGTACCTGAAAAGCCTACAATATTAGCGCTATAAAAGTGCTCAGCGTGTATTTGAGCGGCGTCGAATTCGCGCGATCCTGCGTGATTTACGAAACGCGCGCCGCGTCGATGCACTTTACACTTTTGCAGCTCTGCGCGCACCAACGACTATTAATTGATATCCGTTCCGACATTCCTGTTTACTTTTAGATTTTTTTAAATATTCTCTGTTTTTGGTATTGGAGTACAAAATGTACGTTCGTTTGCATTTTTGACAAATTAAAATGATCCTGCTCTCTTTTTGTTTACATTCTAGAGTTCTACAAATTCTAGCCTATTCGATAAAAACATTGTTAGAATAAAATGTTCTCACAATTTTCAAGTTTTTTATGCATAGACCATTCCTTCCCATATTTATATTTTAGTCTCTAAGAGCCAAGAAACTCTTGTAGCTTTCTCCCGCAAACGTAAACTAATTAGAACGATAATAAAACGAACACACGTCGTTTGCACTAATCATGTTATTATGTAAAGTGGGAGTCGCGTCTACGAAGTTTAGAAGCCGGGCGTGGGCGCTTTAATCAATTTAGCGAATAAACCAGTACCCCACTGAGTTAACGACTCTTATAACTCTATAACTTTGAGTTGCGTCGACTAATCTAACTTTAGATTACACTTGTTCTACGTGACCAGAGCGGGTCGATGCTACTATACCTCTACGATATGCTGCTACATATACATTTCACACAGCGCCATTTAGCCCTAAACTAAGCATAGCTAGTACTATGGGATCAATCAGAACTGAGCGGCAAGATATCTAAATGATATATTTTTAAATCAAGTAAATTTATCATTTCTCAACCGACTTCGAAAGGTTATAAATTCGGATGCATTTTTTTTGTTACCTCAGAACTACGTCAATTATTATCAACCGATTTGGAAAATTCAAATTTTTATTTGAAGCATATAGTCAGATTGGTCCTAATTGGTCCTTTCAGATTGGTCCTAAATTTTATCAAAATCGGTTCTATACTTTGTCTATTACTAGAATATGACTTTGATATATTACTAGAATATGTCATCCAAGTAAACGAAATTGCGTATTTTGCTTTTTTGTGACTTTTCTTCGCCTATTGTAGACCTTTTTGAATGTTTCTTTTTTAAAACGGTACATAACCCAGAAGTAATTTGTTAGCAGTCTCATAGGACAGTGTCTCAGGAGACACCACTATTTCCCAAATCTTCGAAAACCAGATCAGCTCAATAAAATCAGTCAATGAACGTAACGCGAAGTTGAAACGCCGAATTGAACACTTCGGTTAGGATTTTATTTGTTTTTAATAGCTTAACCGGACTATATATATGTTAAATACTTTCTGTTTACATATTTGTGTTAATTTAGTGACAGTAACAGTTGGGCAGAAGCATGACAAGTCATGCTGGGCGTCAGAGCCTTCTCTTTGTTTATAGTGGAGCGCAGTATGTGGGCTAAACAATCGACTAATTTGAATATATTATTATATCTAAACTATCTTACTCACTATAGGATAATTTTAAAAATAAAAAATATAGACGCTTACGCTCATACCATCTAAAATTCCTGTGTCGCAGGTGATAAGAACAAACACAAAACAAACGTCTGATTCCCAAGTATAATTTAGGGTAATTTATAGTTTACCCCGGCCGGGAGTCGAACTTGGAACTCGCATCGAAGTCTATCAGTACACAATATTACTTTTTAATTCTGAACCCGGATACCTACAATTATTTAGTAGAAATTGTAACTACCATCTCTGGGTTTTGGTAGTTTTTTAGTTTACTTAATCCACCCCTTGCTTTTAAACGTAACTTAACACTAAGGCTTACATAATTTATTCTATTAATATATTTTTTAATGTAGCAAATGTGACGGGATGAGCTGAAGGCCCATCTCATGTTAAGTGGTTACCTCCACCCACAGCGATACGACTAAGGTCCTCCCCGGCCGAAGTATGAGAAGACTCAAGTCGCATACCGTTGTGGTTGACCCTAGATGGGGACGTTACGACTCATGCACTACTTTAAGTTGCTCCTTTGGATTCTTGAGGGTTCTTAACTACGGACGCGAACAACTCGACCTCCCAAAAAGGTATATCTTACACTTACGATTGATGATGAGAGATGAGATTACGATCGATTGATTATTGGCAAGTCGACGTGATGTTGCCTGATGTAAGAGTTTATTTATTTTGTTTAATTTGAACCTAGCGATCGTAAACCGATGTCACAACAGCTGTGATTGCTTCGTATACTATCCATGGCGTATTGTTGAATCCTATCCCTTTTTACCTATCCAATCGCGAGGTAGAGCCATGATTCCATGAATATGTTAGTTCAAGCTGTTTTATAGGAAATAATTTAATTTACCAATATAGGTACTGTATACGTATATCTATTCAGATAGAACATGTTAATTTCTATATTAAAAAAAGAAGTAATTTTGCCACAGTATTTTTCTTGGGAACATTTCTTAGAGAGGTCGTTGCAGCAAAGGGTCTTAACACTTTTACCTAATAATTGAACCATATACGTGCAAAGTAAGTTTTTTTTATGTGTCTAGATAAAATTGTGAGTAATTGGACGTTCTTTACTTACAACCCATCTCACATTTGTCATAATATGTAAATTTTTATAGTACGTACATAAAATAGTGACACGCGAGTGCAACTAACGCATCGAGCAAAAAAAGCTGTAAAGTATACTTCAAATTTTGTAGAGACGTTAACAACCCTATTAAATAACGTCTCTATTCTCAATAAAATGTGTCATAAAAACCTTATGGTAGTTGATGGTTGAACGTCGTGGTTGGTGACTATAGTCATTTTGAGTCAGACACTTTGGTCCAAAATGACCGTAACTGCACCGCCGCGGGGGCAGGTAACGCGCATAATGCATAAAAATATTCAATTTTATAACATTCCGTAGCGATAACATCTTCCTGTCGATTTGATATTTTCGGCGTTAAGGTAATATTATATGCTGACCGGTGAATGGAGGATGGTGCCACGCTGCGCGCGCGCCTGCGATCATCGTAACTTAACACTTAATCATTTATATGGATACTTTATAGTGTCATTCGGAGGTACCATAACACAGGACGCTCTTCACAATGAGGGATAATGTCAAGTCAACCTCTGTAAGAATTGTAAACGGGATAATGATTATAAGAAATGCGTCCATTTTAGGTGAATGGTACATTTGCTAAATTTTTTCGGCTAATTTTCGCAAATGTCTTGAGCTAAATTTTTCAATGGCGTGTGATAGGAATTTTAAAAATTCTTGTAATTGTAATTTTGGAAGTAAGAGTTAATGTATAGATATTTTGGATTTATCAGTCTTTTGAATTATTGAAGTCATTATATTTCAATTATTACACGAGTAAATTCAAATAGTTAAGTGGCGTGTAAAGGAAAGGGAGCAGCGCAGCATATGTCATAAGTCAACCAGTTGAGGTGACAATAAACATGGCCTGCCTACCGTGGAGAGTGCTACTAGGAAACATTCTAGGTGCAGGAACGATATTTGAGGAAATATTATGTGCCATACCGACTCGCACACTGAGGGTTTTTGAGAAAATTATGCTTATTATTATAAGATATCCGCTTATAATAATAAAATAAAATAAAAATTAAAAAAAAGACAACACTATCATTATTATATCACAGCCTAAAATGTATAGTAGAAAATAACGCTCTGCTTTGTTTAATTAACCTTATATTTTTAGTATAAAAATCAAGCAATAATTTAAAAAAAGAAGGCTTGTTTTAGCAGTGACAAATGGGATGAGTATACTGAACCCAGCCTGCTTCTTATACTCCATATTTATGCTCAGTAGTAATTTTTCATCAGATGATGATCGGAAAATGGTTCTAAGAAGATATGTATGCAAAATCAGGTTAAATCAATTTGAAAGAAGATGAAAGAGTAACATGGTGCTCCACTCTATTAATTACTTTACCCTATGGTGCGTCTCGTAGTGAAAATACGTTAAAGAGGGTGGTAAAAATATACTGATTACTTCACCAAAAACACTTTAACACAACTCGTTGTTTGCTTTTACTCAGATAAATATGAATAAACCTGTGTAATTATTATGTTATCCAAAGTTACCGTTTTGTAAATTTTTAATCCACAACTGAATATGGCAACGCAGTCATAATATTTTTTATACGAAATATATATTAATTGAATAAACAAGTAAATCATTTTGGCCGTAATAAATTACCAGACAACTAAAAACTTGGGTTTTGCTTTATTTCGCCAATTTCGACAGTACAACAAAAAATTTTTTTTCTTCAAAGAATTTGGCACAAGGCCGTGTACAACGTGCTTGAATGAAGAGTACTTAGTTATTAACAATACATATATTGACAGTACAATTTTCCCTCAAATAAAAAACAATAATAATATAGACAATTCGATTTAAAATATAGCGTTACAAATAATAAAATTCTTACAATATATACAATTTTACACACAATATATACACTCTTCAATCAAGAACACAGTTTCGTAGTAGCACTTGAGGATTACATTACAAAATGCGTAGGTGACCCCTCAAGACGAGCTCCTTATTCTTCAAGACAGCATTTAAAAAAAAACTGGCCAATTGGTATTGGATGCGCATAGAGTTCCCAACTACAAACGTTTTAGGATGCCTGTTTAGGGTTGTAGAATGTTACATACATTTTCAGGGTTGCGTCAGGAAATTACCAAGCTTGCCATACGTACCATACGTGGATACCGCACTGTATCCCATGGGGCTGCATGCGTCTTAGCCGGGACCCTACCCTGGGACAAGGAAGCCGAGGTGCTGGCTGAAATCTACCAGCTGAAACAAGAGGCGCAAGAGCAGGGGCTCCGACTTGCCCTTCTGGAGATTTCTCATGCACGAAAAAATGCACAAGAGGCCGCTTTCCAACGCTGGGCTGCAGAACTGACATCCGCAAACTTCGGACGTTGGACTATAGATGCAATCCAACCAGTTCTGCATGAGTGGGTGAACCGGGAGCATGGTGCCCTAACATACAGACTAGTGCAGGTGCTTACTAACCATGGGTGCTTCAGTAAGTACCTGCACCGTATTGCTATGAGGGAGGCAAGTCCCAATTGTAAACACTGTGCTGCGACCGAAGACACGGCGCAGCACACACTACAGGATTGCGATGCCTGGGCCACGCAGCGAGAGGCGCTAGTGGCTGAGGTCGGACGGGACCTTTCGCTGTCCAGCGTAGTAACAGCTATGCTGAACAGCGTAGGGTCTTGGCAGGCTATGGTCTCCTTCTGTGAGGATGTAATCTCACAGAAGGAGGCAGCGGAACGAGCCAGGGAGGCAGATCCTCAAGCTGACCCGTGTCGCCGAAGGAGAGCTGGCAGAAGGCGGAGGCAATTCCTCAACCTCCTTCAGCTTGATGGAGACCAGCAGAGTACTGGAGCGGGGAGCTCCGTCTCTGCATTGCACAGGTCTCCATCGTCACGGGATGTCCTAAACACTCCGGGACATCCCGCTCCCTCCGATAGGGAGCATCGAGGGGTCCGCCTAACGCGAACACTTACTGACAGAGTCGCGGTTGAATTCGAAAGAGACCCCGTGACTCTGTCAAGCGCTAATGTGTCGCATCACTCATCCGAAGATGAGTGGTTTGACGACGCATTGGCGCTAAGGTAAGGGCAGGAATGTCGATGGGTTTTTAGTCGGTAGGCCGGTAACTGTAGTGATAATGAGCTTGAATTGCCACTACAGTTGCCGGAGAGTCCGACATACCCCCCCTGTGCTCCCCGAACAGGGGGGGAGACGCAAAGTCTTTTCCCATCGTTAAAAAAAAAAAAAAAAAAAAAAAAAGGAAATTACCAAGCTTACAACGTCCGTCTGCCTGAGCTACCTTTAAACTGTATCTGAACCATAGGAAGTCGAAATTTTCATAGAATGTGTCTAATTAAAAAAAAAAACATTTTATTTCGCGAATTTATGGACACCAAAATCTAAACAAAAAAAAATTTAGAATTTCAAGCGCTTTCAAAACATTATCCCTCCCCATTCTGTACAATTAAATTTTTTTTTTCTATTCTTACTAAAACGACTTAATCAATTTATTAACCTATACAGATGGACAGACGGTCGCGGGAGTGATATTAAAATGGTTGAATCCTTTTATGGAAGGAACCCTAAAATACGAGACAAGAATTCAATAAGGTAATAATTTAAAAATATGTATATGAGATCGGTATTCAACTCAACGTGACATTGGCGAATGAATTGGTTAACCCAACCGTAGCTAATACAACAAGAAAATAAAGTATGAGTTATAAATTTGAATATACACGGAAAACTAAGACGAGGTACCGGTAGCTTCCCAGTACGTAATATCCACTTGACGTAAATATCCTTCAGACCCAATTGACAACCCGGGTTCCCTAAAACCCGGGTTTTCAGCATCAAGTACCAGTTTTTCAGCATAGTCAGTTACGAAAAGGTGAGATCGTGGTCAAATCTTTAAACAGAATAAAACAATTTTCAAACATAACATTAAACATTGTCTTGTTTGAAAATTGTTTAATTTATTACTGCCACAGAATCAATAATAAATAATCTTATCAATAAATGTATTGTAAAACGATATTGTATACTTTGAATGTTATTCATGCCTACATAGCATTGATATAGCATTGTTGCTAGAATAACTTACATATTTTATGCAATAAATACATTTGTGTTTGAACTATTTGGAAAAAATACAATATCTGCAAAGCTAATGGAAACCACAATCCAGTAAGTGTTTTCGTTGAAAAGTGGTATCACTTAGCCGATGACCATGTGAATGCTAGGAAACATGCAATTCTTACACATCGAGGTAATGAGGAGATGATTGCATGTGAATGTGGCAAATTATATCATTGTTAGGTTGTTATGATAACGGACAATTGAAATCAGAGTCAAATAATGGGTGTACTTGCCACACAAGCTAATAATGTCGAGACAACCGCATAACCGCACGAACCAGTATTGTGAATGAAAGAGAATCTGGTATCAAATCTTAAAAGGCATACGTCTACTACAATAATACTGCTTTGAAGTCATAACCTGTTTTGTAAAAATATGGTTTTAGTTTCGAAATTTAAATAGACTTGAGCGCCTGTTAGTCGCAGATCGATGATCAGAGATGCCAATATCAACAAACATGCCATCCGCACAACATGCGCTGTGTAAATACGAAAGGTGACACCGAGTTACGAGGCGAAGTACAAAAGCATCGTTAGTCAACGGAGTGCTACCTACCACCAGCCCATAACACAGTTCATTATTTATATTAACAGTTTAGCAGTCAGTGGCCGCTCTCCGATCCCGACTTATGGCCGCGTGAATATGCGTGGGTATTATTTGTAACCTTGTTAAGCGCTGAGGATATTATAAAAATGATTCCTTTATCCGTGCTGTGACACTCGCTGGAAATTGGTCGTTTAATTTATGATCATCATAAAAAAGGATTCGAAACCAAACCGTGCAGGCTGGAATTTCATTCATAAGAAGGCAGAGGCGTTTGGGTCTTTATGGATGGATGTTTTCATTAATTTAACTCGGATCCGGTGGATGCCACCGAGGTGTTTGGTTTCGGGTGTCGTGTGACAGCGGACACCAGATCTGATGATATCAGGACTCGTGTCGCGACTACTGTGCATCTGTACAGGGAGCTGTCTTATCGCGAGGGATTACGTGACGTCACCGGCAACGGGTCCGAAGGTTAATAAGTCCATGTCGATCGCAAAGCCTTGATAAGTTTGCCTGTCTCTGATATGAAGAAGTGCAAGTCGTGATCGGGCCGCGTTATGGATATTTACATATTAAATGGCATTCTTCGAGAGTCGAGTGCGTGACTTAATTTATTGCTGCGATCAATGGGAAATAATTCTTAGACATCTCAGAAGAGCGATCATTAATCACCGCGTAGTGACTCGGTGATAGCAACGCGGGTGCACTACAGGAGTCTTGAAGCCTACCAGAAAAAGCCCAAGCAGTGCGCTCACGCATCATCAGATAAGCGACAATAACTCGCTACGCGCTCCAAATAATCTCAGGAGGACATTAGTCAGCGTGACTGTCCAAGCAGGCAGTTCGCCTAATCCACTCAAAACATTCGGAGACATTTGTCGGCCCGCGCCAGGGATCGAGTGATCGATAGCGCGACTCTCCACAAAATGATAGATAAAAGCCGATAAGTCAGAAGAAATATGACGCGAACAAAATCGGGAGATGTACGTAATAAGATAAAAGTCAAACAATGATTCGACCGCGGATTCGCCGCGGCATAATTTATGTGACAACGCGTGATGGACGAGCGGCGACTTTCGGTAAACTATTTACATACGGCGGCGGCGCGCTGTCGGATTGGGTTCTGCTTGTGACAGAGGGTGGGGCTTAGTACCGAAAACAAATGCCACTGTTATTTATTAGGTTACGGGACTATTAAGCCTAAGACGGGAGCTATGGATAACCATAAGGATTGAATTCGTAGCAACATTACCAGAATCCAGGTGACCTTCGATATAGTTTTAACATTGTAAGAACGTTTTTAAAATGAGTAGATCACATGACTCGCGTCTGGTCTGCTTTAATCAAGAGCATCGGTCTCATCAGGTTACCGAGGCAGGCAATTCCCCTTACACGTCGACTTGGATTGTTTCACCGGGGCACAGATATTATAATACTTTACTACTGGGGTAACTGGAAATAGC
Organism: Aplocera efformata; assembly: GCA_921293045.1. Classification (NCBI taxonomy): domain Eukaryota; kingdom Metazoa; phylum Arthropoda; class Insecta; order Lepidoptera; family Geometridae; genus Aplocera; species Aplocera efformata. Next base: position 9,910,480 of record OV121039.1, read on the forward strand.
GACACTAACTATTCAAATCATTAAGAATTTGCTTAATGTATCTTAATAGTGACAATATAAGAAGACTAATAGGAATGTGGAGCTCTATGCAGATACTGCCCAGAGCTTTGCAATACTAATAGATTTCATGTCAAAACTCAATAGAAAAGACATTGTAGAAGTCACATCAAAGGAACGATTCGATTTAATCGAGTGACATCTGTCGGACTCTTGATGGTTCTGGATTCAGCTGTCACCGTGGCGCGGCACAAATAGCGTCGGTGGGTCTCGGACGGGTCGGAGGTGAACACGTTAGCCGACAATCCCCGCGGAGACAGCGAGGCAGCTCCGGTTTTTATCTCCGCTCCTCGCACTCGGCGCGATCGCTCGACCGTGTAATTGGATGAGAACGGCGCGATCCCAATAGCGCGCCCTTATCTGTTCGCGGCAAATCCACCCCGCCACCCCCGCACGCCGCCCCGCACCTACGACGCTTCGGCAATAAGTTTTTAGTGAGTAATTCAAGATAACCCTTTGATGTTGTTCATTTTCACACTTCCTTTCGCGAGAACAGCTCTTTATTGCGTAATATGTAACTGTCTCGTCGGCGACGGCCGTCCCGGGGGCTCGTAGACAAACTTCGCCCCTTTTATGATGTTAATGCGATCGCCTCCGACCCTCGCTATCTGTGTAATGATAATTGCTTTTTCCGAAATTATTGTTTGATGTTGTCGCTTGGCGTAATTTAGAACTTTCGTAAATTGACTTGAAGTTTTTAACATTTACAGCTAATCATTTTAATGGTGATGCCTCGACTATATTATATTGTTGATACTTATTACGATATTTTATGTTAGAGCATCTAGAGGCGTTTAGTTGGGGCTAACTCCTCGAGTAACCCGAGCCCAGATGCCTGCAACGGAACATTTGTTTTGTGTAGTATTATGTTACCTAACTCGCATATAACTATACGCGAGAAGTGGCTCTTTATGGGACGTGTTACCACTTGGCTATTTTATGTAGCGTACAAGTAAACTGATACCGGCCATTCTAAAAATAAACATTTTAGATCAATCAGCAAAAAAATCATATTAGGTCTGTAGTTATATTGTTCAGTTAGTTTAGTTCAACTATAGAATTTTGTTACTTATCAGACGGGCCAGACAGATAATAGCAAAGTGTATCATCATGATCATGAAAAGTTTTCGGGCTCGAAGTAATGAGACTATTATTTATAAAATAACCATTTTTGGTATTGATTGGCCTCACAGCTCAGTTGGTAGTAACTGTGCCTTCTGACCTGTAAGTAACTGGTTCGATTCCCACCCAGGACAGTCACCATTTATGTGACGAATATAGATGTTTGTTCTATGTATGTATGTATGTATATATTTACAATAGAAAAGTACTATATAAGTATTCAGTTAGTTATCTAGTTCCCATAGTAGAAACTATGCTTAGTTTGGTGCTAGATGGCGCTGTGTGATATGTCAATATAAAAATCTTTATTTGGTATATCAATTAATCTCATTTGAGTGAAGGCTTTGTAGTTTAGTTGATAGTCAGTCGCTTTGCTTTCGAAGCGAGTGGTTCGGGTTCGATTTCCAGCCGAGAACTATAAGCTTAAAAGTTTTTTCTCGGGTCAAGGGTTTATTTCTGTGTTTGCCCATGCCTCCTGCGACACAGGGAATCCTAGTGCCCTCTTCACTGTAATTTTACCATTTATTTCGCTGAATTTATTGAGAGCTGTTATCACCGACAATTTAATAGACATGTCATGTATCTTTAGAACCCAAGCTTTTGCTCTCACAGTATTGGTTCTGTAAAAGCGGCGTCAGAATCGTATACACTGCTAATATGTTCGTGTTTATCTTTGGGAGGGCGCGGGCGGAGGCTGCGAACTGTCGTCATATTCCATCGCTATCAGATCGGCTCCGAGGGTGGCGCTATCAGCCTAACCGCTTCCGTAACTGCTACAACTAGAACATGTTTTACTCTTCCATTGTTGTCGTGTCGCGCAAAATGTACTGTTTTGTTTACATGTTACATTTTACAAGACAAGCTATTATTTTAATTCGGATAAAACATTTTCTGAGTTTACTTCTGTTACGAGGTTAAACATATCAAATCTTACTTTGAATAATGAATACGCAGGATGCTTTGCGATTCTTGTTACTGGAAGTAAATGTTAAAACAATAGATCATTTCAAGTTATACACGCCGAATCACGCAACCAATTTGGTAGTTCGTAGAACAATTTTGTCGGATCAAAACATGATCGCCTGCTTATTGAGGGTTCAATACGCGGGAGTCGCGAGCTCACGTCGCCAGCTCAGTTCCGCCGAAAACTTTTTTTATTGTGTTCATTATTTCGAGTGAAATTGCGAGAGCATTAAGTTGAGTATAGGGTGGGACGCGACGGGCCTATTACAGCCCGCCTTGTAATCAGACCTTGCGAAGCCGGTCCGCGCTCAATTCCAAACACATATTAATTTGTTAGCGAATTCTTCTGGTCTTCACGTTTTGTATCAACGGTATCTTTATTTAAAGCCACAACATTTTCGTTGGTATACTTTAAATGTTATATAATAACTCATAAAAAAGGATCGTAAAATTTTATTTAATACCCATCATAAGAGCTAGCATTGCTAAACGGAGATGACTTGTCTTAGTTTATTAATGTTAAATCATTGTCAGGGTTCCATAATTTGATCGGTCCATGCCGGATTGCCGGCAACGTTCAGACAGCGCGGCCCGTGGCTACATCATAAGCGATCCATCGGCGCTCCAGCCCTATAATTTCCACCCTAATTTACTCATTTCGAACCTGTGATCCAAATTAGGATTTGCATAAAATTGCTAATGACAGTTAACGCAATATTCGACGTGTCAAAATTGGCGTCTACCTATTCCGACCTTATTTTAGACTACATTATCGGCATCGTCCTTAATTGTGTTTGAGTGGGTAATTTGGCCTAAGCATTCGATTAAGTAGGAGCTAAATCATTTGTAGGATCACTCGAATAATGTTAGGATCGAACGCAAGATGTTTTACCTATTTCATGAAATCTTGCCAAAAGCATTGCGTTACTCGTAAAAACTTAACACCATCATCAAAAAAAATGCGTAAGGGTCACAAATTGCTCACTAAAGCCAATTTACACTCATATTTCCTAACTTTATGGGTGGTAGTAATTACTCTAACACTTTATTATAGCTAAAATAATGATTTAAAGTGAGTGAGAGAGCACGGCCGGTGGCGTGTCGTCGGGGCCTGTAATCTGTAGCCGGCCCCCAATCACGCATTTCTCACCCGAGCGCGTTGAAAAAATAATACCTTTCTCAGATTTGTCTATAATTTGTCGAATGCCGCCGCGCGCTCCACGCCACACGTAGCCATTGTTGCCAACAAAGTCTTGCGATTGTTAAATCTAGCCACGCTATTAGTACCGTAATATTTATCGCGTTGCAAATTTTGGGATTGTGACTGGTGTTTGCAAAACATTTGAATAAAATATGGGTAAGTACTTGGTATTTTTGACAGATTAAAAATGCCTTTGTTTAACACTTATTTAGAAGCTAATTAGTCTGACTTTGACGTAATTGTTGTCGTCATCGTTAATGTTAAATATAAACTGTTTATCTAAATTACCTTAAAATTGTTGGTAACATCGCCTTTGGGACGTATGCTCTAAACGTTACGATGCGCGTGCACAGTCACAGATGCATCAATACCGCTTACAAAACACGAATGTTATTTAGATTAGACAGAAGCTCAAATAATAGAGTATCTGTATAGAAACTGTAATTTATATTTTTTTGGTGTAGATAACTTACTTGATAATGGCGTTCAAATAGAAGCATGAAAATGGATGAAAAAGATAAGTGAGCACGGAATTCTATCAATAATTCTATCAATAGAATATGTGTTTGAAAATAAAACCAAGCATAATTTTTTACGTAGGCTTTTTGAATGGATACCACATCAAAAATTTACGATTTTACGGAAAATGAGGCGCAAACTTTGGTATTGTTGATGTTTTGACTGTTTGTTGACGTTTGAGTGACAGTTGCTTTCAATGAAAGTATTTAGGCGTAACCAACAACCTGGAAACACGGAACAATAAACGAATCACGTTTTATTATTACATCACAATGTTATTCAACTCCGTCTACAAGATCCTTTGCTGCTGGCTCTGCTTTCTAAGGGTAAATGTGGGAGACGGGGTACATGGGGGATCATTTCGTTCCCTAGGTGGTGCGAAAGGAGTAACTTAAAGAAGCAGTAAGTAGAACTCGTGCAAGTTCATGCCAAGTACTCGTACCAAGTAAGCGGTGCACTCGTGTTGCTGTGTTTCAGTGGAAGAGTGTGGTTGATGGTGAAATTACAGGTACTTGCGTCGTTGCATCCCGCCTCAGAATGACGGGCGCAATGCGATACGATTTAGGTCCCCTTATACTTGGTTAGGGGAAAACAGAGTCGTTTGGTTGTCTATAGACGGCGGTGACCACTTAACATTCGTTGTAGGTCGTCGTAACAATAGCATAAAAAATAGATGTTTCCCGATAACGTAATTAAAGCTGTAGAACGGAAATCGATTAGAATCAAAATCCAAACATTGCATCTCGAACAGAAGTTACACTCGGGAATGAAAAATACGTAACAGCAAACACTGAAAAATCTCCACAAAACAGTTGATCTCGAAAAAAGTTGAACCAGTATTTCAGGCGGACTGTCATTTAGCCACACAGCTAGCGGTGTCAAGAAACATGAACGATCGCTTTTTAAACGCCTCCCTCGCAACCCGGACGACGTCCATTCAAGTAAGACAACTTCGTGTTACGCCATGAAAACGATGTTAATCTCTGGAAAACGCTGATTTTGTTGCAGTGATGTATCATATTTTTTTGGCGTAAAATCAGTGGCTGACTGCAGGTGAGGCGGATTGATCGACACTCGATAAATCGGATTGACAGCTGGAGTGTCAGGAATGGTTGTGCAAGATTGCCAGGCTGCGTCAGACCAGTGATCTGATTCTATGTGGTCTCGCCTTTGAAATAGATTAAAAGTTGTTTCACAAGTTTAATGAAACGATTTCAGATTTTAGATTAATTTGGCCAGATAGCAGTGAATGTTATGTAAGGCAAGTTATTATACATTAGTCATCCATCTACTAATAATAATATACATCCTACTAATAATATAAATACGAAAAAATGTATGTTTGTTACTCATTCACGCCTATAATAAATCGCCACATATTTATATAAAGTATATGTTATCCTTCGAAGTACATCAATATATAGATTTTGACATTCGCATAGAAAGTGTATTATCATACTTATAACCAGAGTAATTGGACGATTATAAATAAACTCGCTGGTGGCCATATCAACTTGTACAATGGCTATTGTGCGCATCACGTCACTCGTGACGGATTACCGATCTGTTTAGCCGCTTATTAAACATGCGGCTTTTGTACCGCTGCGTCTGGCTTGCCGACATTGTTGTCATTGGATAAGGGGATTGGGAATCTAAACGCAGAAAAAAAATGTTAAACCAAAAATGTGACACGTTCTGTCACTTTCATATTTTATACAAGTGAAGTGACGGAATTAGCAGATGGCCCATCTGATGTTATGCGGTATCCATTCCCCATAACAAGATCAAACTAACTTAGGTCTTCGCCTACGGGTACTATTTTTTGACACTCATACTCCTGTTCTATTTTGCCTTCGCAGATGGACAAACACAGAAAAACAAGACACACAAATCGAGAACAAACTCCATGCTCATCACACACAGTCCGGCCGGGAATCGAATCCAGGAACCCTCATTTAGAAGGTAGGACCAACCAAGCCATGTAGCCGCCTTCGGTTGGGTAGACTTTAGGTGCATCCGCAATACACCTAAGAGGGCAACGAATTCATGTGCTGTCATAATTATTCATGGCAAGTGACCTGCGCACTTTAAGTTGGTTACACTACTGCTTAAATTTATTTAGACACTTCACTTAGTTTTACTTGCTGTTAACGACGCCTTCTTGACTTAGTAGTAACAAGTCTGCGTAGCGAAGAGTCCCGGATGCGATCCCGGCCAGGACAAACTGAATCATTAGCTTGTATTCGTCCTGGATGAGATAAGGTCTTGTGCGCTCTAACTCTGTTTGTTTATGAAGAATGTAAGCGTTTTGAACCCTAAAACCTCAAATTAATGTCGCTATGTGGCTACAAGATAAATGTAAACCAAAGTTCTAGACGTATCAATTCATATCTCACCAACATTGCCGTAAAGTCCTTTATGCCATGAAATAGGCCATGACACGGGAATGACGAACAAATCTCCGACTCGGCCGCTGCACATAATTAAACGAAGTCACGTATCATTTAAGCGCAGATTAGGGTGTTCCAATGACCCTTGCGATTAGTAGTTCAAGTGGGCAGCGAGTTGCGTCGCGACGCAAAGCCGCCGGTAATTGCGGCTTCCACGGTAGCCCTGGCAATCCCCAACTTATCCTCGAGGATGTTTGTTAGTGACGCCCACAGAGAGCTTTCTGAACAAACGCTAAGATAAACTGTAACAATGTATCTCTATACTTGAGTTACTCAGCTTTGATTCGCAAGTTTGAGGTTTCGTTGTAAGTGTAAGGATATGAGTCTCTCTCTCTCATATCCATATTTAAGTAGGTATTAAATGGACTGAACAGACAATATCGCGCTTAAATTAAAATTATATTATATTTTTTTATTTTATTTTACTAGACAACTTTTGATAGCATAATTACAACTTTATCGCTTATTTTTAAATTTGTATGTTTTATAAATTTGTAATCTTGTAATTATGCTCCCTAATTTATTTTGACTAGCGGTACGCCGCGACTTCGCGAGCGTTGAATTTAATTTTTTAGAATAAATATATCGGATAATAAAAATCGGCCCAGCCGTTCCGGAGATAAAGCGGACCAAACGTCTGTTTGTTCCGCCAGACGGATAGACGGACAGTTAGCAGAGTACTGATTTTTTTCTTATAAGTACCGCATATACTTACAAATTTATTATTACAAACAGACACTTCAATTTTATTTATTTGTATGTATAGATATTAAATGATTTCCTTAAAATTAATATAGGGATATACCTCGCACTATTACACTACTCAATCTTTTGTACAATAGTTTAAAATCCTGAACACTTACACAACTCTTGATACAAGCACAAGTAAAGAACAGAAGTAACGCGGAGTAAACCTAAGTTGTCTCGTTAACTAACTCCATCCTAATTTAAAAGTAAGCCTGATGTAGCTCAACGAACGCGCCCTAATGATTTGTGACGTAAAGACAAACAACTGATAGATTACAGAACTAACTAACCGAATACCAAAAGAGGTTTCTTTCACCGCGATGCCGCCCGCGACGCGCCAGTCATCCAGGCATTTGGGCGGTGAACACAAATTACAAACAAAAAGCTAGGAGCGGTCTAATCTGACATCGCATCACGTCCGATCATCGGCTGATCATGATTTACGAACGCGCTGCCCGGTGATAGGTGATCTGGCCTGCAACAATTGATTCTCGTTTGTGAACTTTGGTGAGTTTCCCCATCTTTTGTGGGCACAGACACAGTTCGTCGGTAAGTGGTGTACGTGGTAACGTAATTTTTTGTCGAGGTTTTAAATAATCAATTTCATATTCCGGAAAAATTATTCACATTTTGTTGGTTTATTATACATTTCCCAAAAACATTTCAGTTGATTTTTATTAGATAAGATAATCTTATTAACAGATAATTTGTTTTGCCGAATGCTTATTTTGTCAAGGTAACAAGATCCAGATAATTGCTTTTCCCATTTTTTTTCTGTTGTAAACCACAGAAATGATAGCTATTGTGGTTTTCTGAATAGTTATTTTTCCGAGATAAAAAATCCAAAGTATTGGTTACTTTCTCAATTTTGTATTGTGCATTCATGTATAAATGACAGATGAAGGATTTTAATTCGGATGAAAGATACATTTCAGTTCTAGCTTGAATTTCTTATTGTTTGTGTCCCTCGTACTCGCCAGTCATTATAGAAATGTCAACTTATTGTACGCAAATTGAATTAAAGAATGACAGTGTTGGCTAATAGTTAAATGTCAAACGATACTACGATCTTTTTAAAAACTTCGGTTACATGTCATTGTTAGTACAGCCCCTATAGTATAGGTAAGTACAGTGTTAGTAGTGTAAAGGTTTAGTGAGGTAATTGTCTGGAAAAAAATAACTAGCTACCAAAGCAATTCTGTCTCCAAGCACAGGAAACTTTAGCAAGGATTTAAGTTGAAGCCACATACGATTTAAACACCAATGCTTGGAGCTACACTGCGTGCTAGGCTCTGGCTAACCCAAGCACGGTTCATGTTAACTAATACCTGTTTATGTTACACTACTACTGTTGCACCTCGCGGTGTTACCCGTGGTTAAAGAGTCAACCAGGTGAGAAAAAACTGTGAGAAGTTTGGAAAGTAGCTAAAAAATATATCTCTCTTTCCGGATAAAGTAGCCTTAAACTTAAACCAGGATATGAGCTATCTTGATAACAAAATACATCCAAATTCGTTTGAGGTATGAAGAAGGTAACAAACATACATACAGACAAACTTTCGCAGTCACATAGCTAGCCTCCGGCGTACGTTCCCCCCTCACAAAACCTAGATCAGCAAGTCCCACTGCACGGTACGAGCGCCGCTACTTACCCGCATGTGTGACATTAACCACAAGCACTTTAGTGAGGTACTGTTTCTTCCGCTATGGAAAAGTTACCCGGCTACTCCGGCAACTAAAGCGTCGTGGAGGAACACAGCTTGGTTTTTAGCAAATAGGAGTCCGGCATAGGAATTCCAACATAAAATTGTTTTTGGATCCTGTTGTGACACTAGATATTTAGCCGAGTTGTTCACTCCTCCACTATTGCATATTAATATTTTCATATCTGCTTACAGCTAATTGGATATAGCAAATTTCGAATTTAAAACTTACTAGTTGTATTTTATTTACTGTAGCTAACACCAATATAAGTAATCAAATATGCATATCTGTAATTATTGTCTGTCTTGGTGTTAGCGTTTTGTTTCTTCCTTTTCTGTTACTTTCATTAGCTGCTTCTACTGGTACACAATAAGTTAGGTACAACAGCGGACCAAGAGTGCTCGCTTTGGAGGGATTACACGCATAACACGATTGCGAATGGTGTTTGTTATCGCGGAACGATCCGCGCGCAATAGGTCACGGCTTACAAGCACCGAGCCTAATGAAATGTGATTTATGATGTTTGCTTTGCATTTTTCTTATTTGGCAAGTAGGTCACCGACGGGCTAGGTATGGCGTAACGAACACTTTTTAAATTCGGTCAATAGAAAAACGGCCAAAAAACTATGAATACTATTTTACAAGATTATTACTTGGTGTGTACTCTCAGGATCCCTGCACGTGAACCGAACCCTGTTCCGAGTGCGGAAGGATCAACCCAGAATAGCAGGCCAAATTCTTCGGGAGTAGTACTGCCTCAGCACCGCCAAGCCGCCAGGCAGCGGTGCACTCGCATTGCTGTGTTCCGGTGGAAGGGTGTGGGTGCCGGTGAAATAACAGGTGCATGAGACGTTGCACCAAAGGTGTTGTTGCGTCCGTCCCCAAGATGGTGATTTTATGTCTCATGCGTTTGTGATTTTACCGGCACTCGTAGCTTGCCACCAGAACGTCACGCGAGTATACACACAGTGGTACACTTGTTGGCAGATTACCAGGACACCAAGTACCTACTGCAACTTTTAATTACCCCTTTCACACCAGCAAGGGCTCATAGGGTTCTCATATACGGATGGTATGATTCCACAATGATTTTCGTTTTGACAACCGCAAAATTTCAGGTAATTGAAGCGTTCCATACTCATTTGAAACTTTTATAGAACGTGTTTATTTTGCTTCTGATACCTATTAGCATATTTTACAAGTTTTTCGAAAGAGCTGGTTGAAGCAACAGGTGACCAAAGTGCTGCCTTATATTTTTCACAGCGATTAAACATTGCCATCCAACGTGGCAATGCGGCCAGCATTTTGGGCACATTGTTGTCTAGTAATATTTTTCAGTTGTAAATATTTTTATTTCAATCATTTAGTATTATTTATATAAATAAAAATCGAATCGAATGCATGTAAACGCATCACTTCAGAACGGCTGGACCTATTTAGTTAATTCTGTTTTTGTTGATAGTCAGTACAAGGTTTGTAAAAATAAAATTTTTGAGAAACTTGAATTGGGAAATTCTGGTCCCACATTTCTGTATGGGATTATTGCCATACAGAATGTCCTTCGACAGCCGATTGCCAAATTGTAAATCAAGACAAAAAAACATCTGTCGGGTTAGTTATCATCAGTTAGATATATATAATGTATTTGTTTAATACCTTTTATCAAGTAAATAAAACCATTTGCATATCAGTCACGTGCTGAAGCGAATTGTTCAACATTGAAATGGATTCCGTGTGTTAACTGGAAAAGTGAGAAGTCGAAATATCGATCGATCATAACACAAGTTTTGTTTAGCGTCGTGGTCGGTATGCGAGGCCCACGTCAACTCACCTGTCCGATTAGCATCACCTTTATGCGGGTCATCCTGACGGCATACCACAAATTGAAATCTGTTTCGTTATGCCACGTCAAGAAACTAGCTGAGGTGGAGAAATACCAGTGGATTAGATGATGACTAAAGGAGTTGATCGCGAGTCAAAAGTAACGAATACCGGAAAATTTATAAAGGGCAGATAAATACGTATTTAAAACAAGTGAATGATTTAAATATATATTACAATAAACTGACTTAAATACTTCTATCCCCGATAGTTTTTTTATAAATTGCTCCGTGGACTATTCTTTCATATAAAAAAGGTATCATCAACATAAGTAAACAATTGGCAGAGATATCGAGAGAAAAACACAAAAAAAAGACGTAATTGAGAACAACTCCTATTTTTTAATTCGGTTAATTATGCTAAACAACCCTCTTAGTTGCCAGTTACTTCCATTGTGCTTAATAGTAAATCGATTCCCATTAGCTCCAAAATAATTAAGGTACCTATAAATATATTTCCCATGAGCCCAAATATTTAATATGTATTGTCAAATACAGCAACGTCAGGAACTTGCTCATGCCTCATTAAAAAAAATGTTTTAATTACGAACTAGCTAGCATTTGCCCGCGATTTCACGCCTGTTAATACAGTCATTGTCAGTCAATTTGAATCTGGATGATATTTACCATTTGGCCTTTTCTTTCGTGTAGAAATGCATAACTTCATGATGATCGGTTGGGTAGTTAAGGCGGAAGAAACAGACAAATATACGAAATCACATTCGCATTTATAATATTGTTTAGGATACATGCTAAGATTATAAAATGTCACTAAATTGGATTGTCCATTGATTGAATATCAAGTCTATCAAGTTTATCAATAATGGTCTATGAATTGTTCACCTATTATTTATTATTATTATGTATTCTAGATCTCATGTGCAAGGAGGAGACGGGTAATTTAGTTTATTTGACAGACCTTCTATTCAAGTAAATCTAGAAACTCTACTTGGAAACACTGTAGGACAATGAACATGAGCTCCAAATAAGGAGTTACTACGCTAAACAAGGTAGTTCTCCATAGCGCGACGACAGATGAACTTCAAATATAACATCTGTTATTTGGTTGCTCGTTTCCGTACAAATCCCTTTGGAACCACCACTTTGTTGCGTTGCGTGCCACTAAAACCAATCAACGTGATGTTCGGCACTCAACGGTATCAAGCTATTACCGTGCCATATTAGCTATCGACGCTTAATTGATTACAAAAACAATATTGTTTCAAGCTTCCTGTCTTGCATAAGTTAATCCAAATTAAAAGCGGAGATCGGAACGTAAGCGGTCAGCGCTGGCCCTAGAGACTCCATTACAGGCAATAAAATGCCTATTATTATCGAGGGCCGAAAAGCTGATGCACGCGATGCAATTACTTGATTGGCGGTGTTCTGGCTTCGACTCAGCCGAGATTGATGGCGTACGTAATTAGAAAACACTTCAGAGTGTGTCTTCATCGGCGTAATCTTAATTGTGGGCCGCACTTACCTCGCTGAGTCAAACAACACGTGCCGCTGCCTCCGTACGCTCTTTACTGCTATTGATTCTGGTTAATTGGTCCTGGTCGGATAATTGATATGGACTATGGAGATACGGAGGCGGAATATGCTTGTGATTTGTCACGTTGAGATCGTTTTATGGTATGTATCGTTTAAATTCAAAGTTGTATGCTCTTATTTATTATTTTTGCACCGCAAAGATAATTTCCTACATTTATTATAATAATATATTTATTAGAATTTGTAAGACTACACTTAACACGTATAATAAATAAACATTCACACAGCGTAATCTAGCTCCAAACTAGGCATAACTCGTAATACTCGTCACACAAATCCTGAGTGGAAATCGAGTGTAAAAAGTAGAGCTATGATGACCAATTTTTTTTTTTATAACCTTTGTCTAGAGCTAACATACAGTATTTAATCTCTGCTCTATATTGAGTTACATTTACAAACTTCTACCGCCATTTGACATATTCAAACTATTTACACGTATTTTTGAAAAATTGTGTCTTGCTAAATACGCATAAAGTCTGGCTTATCTCATGAATCGAAATAACAAGTTTAACCTTATTTATTCTACCTTTGAATTGAACTCTCTCGCGTACAAGTGTACTGATCCAAGTACTTTCTTAGCTGCTTTGCAAATGATACTAACCATCAGTCGGAGAGTGCGGTGCGATAGCGGCCGACACCTTGCAGATTTATGCCTGCTGGGCAGATATCGCGGGTATTTCCGGACATTATTGATATTTCCAGCTCGCTCCGCGGCTATTAACTCCCAACGCGCTGAAATACTTCAGAAAGTGATACTGAGTCATGCAACATTGACGTTATCATACCCATTCAACCGAGCAGTTCCGAACTTCGTATTTCTCCGCTTACGTCCCAGAAGATTATTCCAAGAAAGCTGGCGGGTTTTTGCTATTAGCCGTGGCTTAACTAAATGCTATGCGTTCGGAGCTACGTCCCAGTCGCAGATATATTCTTTGCCGGTTGCATAAGTTGGGATCCTAGACGTAGCTGATCCGGCGCGCGCCTCGCCGCCTGAGACAGTCCAGTATGCGCCATGTGGCGTACGAGCCGCGCGTTAAGTAATCAACCTATTAATAAGGGGCTCAACTCTAATGCGACCAATTAAAACGGCGACTTTCGTCTTGAGACGCCCACAGTTTTTGGGCTCGTTCCAGCCGGATTAGCATTGCTTCGGCGCACTGTATTAGTGTATTTTACTACGACGGCCTCGATATGTGCGATGTTCGCTTATCTCGACATCATGTGAATTTTATGGAAATGAGCAATATTAATATTCAATTGTCGATAACATTCATCGCTCGTAATATTAGCCGGAGGCGAGCATTATGTATGGACCGTGACCGCGTTGACAGGGCGGGAGGAGGGCGGTTGGCGGCGTCTTTGTCGGCGTGGATCTTTGATCGGTGCGCGGGCGCCGGTAGCGAGGAGTTCGAGTGCCAGTTTATGAGCACCAACGCGTTTTAGTGCCAGTCTGCGCTACAGCTTCAATGAATAAGCGCAAATGGCTATTAGCCATTCTACGCGAGGGCAAAGCAGCGACTAAATTATCCACGCCTGATTTTAGTTCCTTTGATTTTGGCATGTGCATGATTTATTGTTCAAAAACTGATTGAGGCCATGAAATCGTGTAAATCTGAAACTAAATGGATAATATTCAGTGAAAATATTACTGGATCTACTCGATTACTACAAATTCAGAGAAATACCTATAGGTGTATTTAAATTCCTACCTACTGTATTTGTATGAACTATTGTATAATATTTATTATGACACATGATTGTATGGTTCCACTCTTGGTGGTCTCACACTTTTACGTGGTTCGTCACTTATCTCTGACCTGATCTGTCAAATATGGTTTCGGTAGAAATAGCTATTCTGTAGACAATAATAAATTTATGCTCCGTAGCTTAGATAGTAGCTAACCTGTCTAAGAAACGTGGGGTCCCCAGTTCGATTCTCCCGATTCGGCCAGGCCAAACCTTGTGTGATGAGTGTAAAGTTTTTTCCCGAGTCTTGGGTTTTTGTGTTGTTTCTGTCTTTCCTTGCTACAGGGAATCCTAGTGCAGGGGTATAAAATCACAAATAGTTTATTGAGGAACAAAATAACAATGGATTACAGAAATCTTCGAAAAACAATGGTGCCTGGAGATGTAATAAAACTGTGTCGCAGACATCAACATTCAACCCCGTTACATGTGTTTGGTAGTTCCAATTATGGTTAATTAAACGGTATGATTGTATAAACTTTATTTATTAAAAGGTATTCATTTTAACAAACTGAACCTAAAGTGGAAGTAATGTTAGTTGACGATACATCGTGTTAGCATCGTGGTAATTGAAGCCATGAGCATTTAAAACAATTAAGCGGTATCGGCGGCATCACAAGCGATGCGATTCTCCCAAGTAATATATTAGCGGTGGCAAGTCGGGTCCCACTGCTAGCGGGCGTGAACATAATTGGACATAGATAACTACCATACATATTATGTACTAGCTTTTACCCTTACAGCTTTTACGGCTTAGCTCGCGTTTATGTTGATTTTGTCAACCAATTCTGGTTGTTTCATACAAAGTTTACCCCTTAGACACAGGTAAAACAGGTTAAACAGGTGGTGGCTATAGGTTTTTAGCGAGAACTATGAAAATATTTTAATTTTTTCAAATACTTTATATCACACACCATAGGAAACGCTCTCTTGTTGCTGAAAGTATGACCGCACCAATAACAGCAAACTATTTATGGGACTGCCGCTGATCTCCGAAGCCTGCAGCAAAAACCTTGCATCATCAACACCATCCCGGACCAAATGTAATTAGCTTCTATGGCAACGGATCGCGTTATGCAATAAACCACCACGCTTGAGATTGTCCTAATATTTTTTACAATATTTCTGCTGGATAAAGGAAAATAGATTGCAGATATTGTAGATAATTGTAGATATTAGATATTTAGACGAGATTATTAATAATAAAAACACTATTATTCAATTCTAATTACTTCTATGAAAAGTATAAGTAAAGAATATTAAATCGGGTATCAATCATTTTGGAATCAAAAGTGATGGCTTAAATATAGGTAGAAATTATGAGTTATAATATGTTATCACACGTAACATAGTAGTGAGTCACGTAGTAAATTTATCTAAAATATTCTGGCGGGCAATTCTTATGAATGTGGCAAAATTATTTATATACTAGCTTTTGTCCTCGGCTTCACTCGCTTTAATGTAGATTTTGTCAATAAATTTATTTCTGGAATAAAAAGGTACCTTATATCCTTTTCTGTACCCATGACGCCGAGTATGCAAAATTTCACTATGATAGGCTGTGTGGTTAAGGCGTGAAAGCGTAACTAATAAACAAACAGAAATTCGCATCTACACAAATAAATAAAATTGAAGTGTCTATTTGTAATGTCAAAATAATGCAACTTTTACTAACAAGTTTTTTAGTAAAAGTTGCATTATTTTTTTTTAACAAAAAAACAATAACATGTTTTTGTCTGTCTGTCAGTTTTTTCCATGTAATTTTCGAAACGGTTCGACTGATTTTGACGAGACTTTCACTGCAGATAGCTGATATTATAAGCAGTAACTTAGATTACTTTTAGTTTAGGAAAATAAAAAATAATTAGGTTACTGCGCAAAACAAGTTGTTCAATTCCACGCGGACGAGTGAACAGCTAGTTTATAATATTAGTAACGATTTGTTATTGATAATGAAATAAATAAATGAAAATAAATTTAAAAGTAAATAAACATATATTATTGGGTTAGAAGTCTTGGTTCAGTTTTGCTCAAGGGTGACAAGATAATAAAATGATATCGTTACAGGTTATGATACGCGGTAATAGGCGATACCCATCGGAATGAACCGAATTTGCAAAAAACACGGGCTTCGACACCCATTCAATGTCAGTACGGACAGCAAAAACACGAGGTCAGGCACAGAGGTGCTTTGTGATCATCCATAATAATCAGAAAATTCGGACAAGTCGATAAGTCTGCTGTGGGTTCCGTAAACGTAACCACAATTTTATTAAAGAGAGGATTTGGAAATCTGTATCCTGTAGATTAAATTCGGGGACCATGTTGCATCATGTTGGTGTGAAAGAAGCGATTCAGAGTAGCAGCAGAACTTGCGTCAAGTTTGTCCGAAGAAGTATTGCTACTACTTACAGCTGGAAATCCACCAAGTAGTGACGCAATTTCATTGCAGTGTTCAGCTCGAAAGAGTGTTGGTGCTTGTAAAATTTTAGACACACGAGGCGTTACATCCTCTCGGAGTGATGTGTGCAACGCAATGCGAAATGGGTCTTGACATACTTCGGTCGTGGATAGACCTGAGTCGTATTGCTGTTGTCTATGGGGAACAGTAACTACTTTAACATCAGGTGGACTGCCATACTGTGCCATCACTGATCTCGCATAAAAAACCTACGAGAACACTTATACTTATGTAAAGTTTTAAATTTATAATTTGAGTGGAATTACTGTTTCTGAAGTAGGATGTTAGAAATAAGATTACGATGGTTTATTAAGATTTTGCACCGATAATGAGTCTCTGCAAGCAAGTCTTGTGATGAACGTACTGATTATAAAATTAATATTTCATTGACATAAAACTGAATATTCATCAATTACGGACGCATTTCTTGCCATTTCGCAAATCGGTACCCTAAAAATGATCCTAACTTTACTGATTCTCACGAAATAAAAACACTATGAATTACAATATTTTATAGTGTTTTTATATAGGAGGTGTCATCTATTCAAATATTAATATCATAAGCGATGGTTATTGTATGATGAATCACCCTGACAAGAGAATATTTTTTAAAGTATATTTTTTATTAATAAACCTATTATCCAATAATCACGCCGTTATATTAAAATATTACTATTTACATATTTTATGAAGTGCCTACTATAATTTTATATCTTAAAAAATTATATTAATACCCTTCCACTATTTTTGGTTGCTCCTTTAGCACCACTCAGGGAACCAAAGGGTCCTACACACCTACGGACGCGAGTAACTGGCCTGGCAGCGAGCAGCTTCACTGGTAAGTGCATTACTTGAAAACGACTGAACCGATCTGTTAATGACTATTATTTGTTTTAAAATATATTAAAAGTCCAAATGATTTAGGAAAGAAAACATGGAAAATGAACCGATTTATGAGCTATGAGCTTGTTGTTATGGTTGCAAATGTCTTTTGACAGTTGATTGTCAAATTGTGAATCAGGACAGGATAATGTTTGTCAGGTCAGCTAGTTGTTATTATTACTAGTTGTTATGTTATTATTACGATTAATAGTAGATTTATTTAATGGCGGTAGGAAGTGGTAATTAACTGATATTGAATGGTATCCTACGCCCTTAAACACATCAATAACATCTTTATTTGCGATGTTATCTCAACTTCATTGTAAGTCAAAACGCTAGGAGTATTTATTACTATTTTCTTTGCGAATCGTACTTGCTACTACCGCGGCAGAACAAAGAGGTTACAGGTGCTTAAATTGCGTTCAAACATAATCGAACGGCGAGCAATATTCTGTACGTTTTCCAGAATAAAGATGAAACACTTATTTCTCAGCCACAAAAGAACTTAATAAAATGTAAGCAACAAGTATGTACCTACAATCTACATAAAATAACAGAACAGAGAAAATTCAGATAGGGATACTTACATATTTATAACTTCCTAAATTATATCTGGATCCCGATTGAACGTAACCTTTGCGTTGTACGAGGTCCTTCCCATGTTTCAAATTTCATCCAAATGGGTTCAATAGTTTTGGCGTAAAATAGTGACATACATACAGACAAATCTGTAAATAATAAGTCTGGAGGCCTAATGTCAAAATGAAAGTTTGGTTCATTCCTTGTGCTTTGAGACATTAAGGTAGACCGCCTGTGTTATGGCATCACGGTACACGTAGATTCTGATATAATAATATTTATGTGCATTTTACACAGCGCCATCTAGTCCCAAACTATCGGAACTAGATAACTCATAGATTAGAATATAGTATTGTACTTTTTTCTTAATACTTACACATAATACCAGTACAGTATATACTTGTAAATGCATTTAGTAAAAAACTGTTATTTTGAAAATACAAACAGACACTTCAATTTTATTTATTTGTATAGATTAAAAAAATAATATTATTTTTAGCAATCATAGCTTAAGATTTGGTACAAGAAAAAAATCAAGAACAGTATTGCATTTGAAGAACACTTTCAATAAGACAATGAAATGCTTGTGCTGTCGGCTCCGTTTTCACATCATAGAATACAAAAAACTCAAGGGTTCATTAACAGTTCCACAAGAGACCAGGCGATGTGTCAGGTGTCTGGCGCCAAGGTTTGAAAGAAGCCGATGGCGTGAAGTGTTCCTTGGAGGCGCCGGGCCCATCAAGGTGCACCAGAAATAGATGGAAAAACTGCATGTGGCTCGTTTATCAAGTTTTATCTACAAGTACTCTGCTTAATGGAGCTGTTTGTATTGCTACTGTTTGACTGGCTGTTGGATCAATGAATAAGATGAAACATTATTTAAAATGGTAAGGTGATGCTTCGGTTGGCAATAATAATAATTTGAAAAAAATGTGTACTGTACGTACGTACTGTGCGTTTGTGTATTGTTCATCAGCTAAATAAATAGTACCTATTTGTAAAAAGCAAAGCAATGGTTGGTACAAGTGTATTGCGTTGAAAATAATTTAATAAGTAGGTACTTAGATTGAAATTTATAAAAATAGCACCAAAGTGCTACGGGATGTATTTGTCGAGTGTCAGACAAGAAAGAAGTCCCATAAAAACTAATTTATATTTACTAACAATGTTTCTATTTACACTCTGAAGTATTCGAACAACATTATTAACACATCTGGTGTTCGGATACATCTCTCTTCACCCGAACGGCTGGTGATCGCATTGTCACCAATTAACGGAGAGCAAAAACTGGACCACCCTGGTGGAAACACCTTGGTTAATGTGCCAGTTGACAAACCCAGATATGGGGGTAAAAAAACGCGGTTTTGCGAAACCACAGGGGGCACGAATATGTCCAAACACGGACCTCCATCGTTGACCACGTGGTACGCTTTTTGTGATGAGTTCAGCTTATATTGAGCTACGAATTTTATTGATTGATTATGAAAATTATATTAAATGAATATTTATTTCTGGCTTCTTATTTTATGAGACTAAAATTACGGGACGAACGTACAGCCCACCAGATGTTAAGTGGGTACTGCCACCCATAACAGCTAAACGATTTCGGCTACCTTATCTACGTACCTTATCTACGTATAAAAAGACCTAAGACTAAGATGAAACATCTCACGCGTTTGTAATTTTAGCGGTACACAGCGCGGTTGCACCACTGCTTTTCGGCAGATTCCAGGTGTGGTGGCAGTACTTCTCCGGACGAACCTGGCACAAGTTCTATTGCTACTTTTGGTTGCTTCTTTAGCAACACCAAACGTACGTACGTATAGAGAATCAAAAAGTACACACCCACGGACGCGAGCAACTGGACCCCCATAAATAAATAATATCGACACATATTCAATTAAAATTTAACGGCATTTAGTTGGCATATACGTCTATAGCACATTTCAACGTTACTACAAAATATACACTATAAAAACTATCATAATTTCCTCAACCAGTCCTTGAACTCAAAAGGTGAGCAATTTTTCAAAAGTCATTGTACGAGACCACACCGCGAGTGAACCGCAAATGTAGCTATCATTGTGGCTACCCATCGTTTAGTTTACTAGTAAACGCCTACGATAATTCACTTTAGAATAGGGCTCCACTGAAAACGTCTTAATAGTGTCGCAAGTGAGTTGTGAGCGAGTTCTGATGAATGGCACCGTGGGGGCTAACGAGAAATGTATGACGCCACCCGACATCAGGGAGATTTCGAAAACTTGGTAACTGTGGTAATAGTATGTAAATGTATACGCAATTATGTTTTTATTTTATACTCAAACTGTGCACTATCTGCGAAATTATCTTTTACAATACCCAAAGGTTCAAATGGAAGAGAATGCTTCAGCAATAACTGTGTCCTTTTTTTATTATTATTTTTTTTTTTTTATTATACCACTTAGGTGGCAAACAAGCATACGGCGTTCTGCGTATCTAATCATGTGTGCATAAAAAAAATTATATCTATCTAGTTACTTTGATCTTTCATAATGTAGTATATTATGAAATATTCTTACTGGTTCTGATCTTATATCTTATTCATAAATTATTCAGAATTAACCTTGATCTTCTGAGATAACAAACCATTTTGTTTTTTCTTGTGACTGGCCAACTCTCGAGTCCGGGTTTTCAAGCAGCCCGCAGGCCTCCGACCCGGCTTAATGACCAGTATAACCGGGCCCAACATCTTAAAGTGCCCTCCAAAGCACGGAACCGCTCAGGTTAAATTCCACTAAACGGTCACACATCCATCTTCTGAATGGGTCGAGATTTTCTAAACTTAGATATCTGTAAATAAAAGCTAAGATAACAAACCAATAAGCCTATTTAGATTGAAATGCAAAGATACATTATTTTGATTTGTTAAATTTGCTAATCAATCTTCCAAACAAAGTAACCACAAACTAACAGTTGTCAAAACACAACAACAAGGGTGGGTCCCCACAGTAAACTGAAATTCTTCCTATTCAAGGATGTCAATGGGATAATGCATTGGATGGCATTTTATATGGCAGTAATGTGAATAAAATACTCGTACACTCGACTTTGAGCGATGAATGGATCATTTTGCATCTGGATGTCACGCTGCGTTCTTTCGAATATCATGAAGATGTTTCTCAAACCTCGATTTAGTGAAAGTCACAATGTTGACAACACATATATCTCGAACTTGCAAGTGACAATGTCTATATAACGGTGACGCAACTAGAAATGAGTGCTATTACTCAACCACAAGGTTTCCTTATCGTGACAAGCAGAACACTCCGTAATGAGCACGAACTATTCATTCGTGGATTTATTTGCTCTGAGAAATAACAAAATGAGACGGAATGTGTACGTCGTGTGGAGTGAAGGCAGCGGCCGACCGGGCTAGATATGTCTTCGTCACAATTTACATAAATGATATATGCGATCCGCCTAATGCCGTGCGCTGGTCATTTATTAGACGGTTACGAGGTTGCAGCGGCGCAGGCGCATAGCGCGCGTGCCGGCCCGGGCGCCGACAGCCTCCTCCACCAGACCACACTGAATCCCACGACGCGACCTCGCGGGAATGCCGTGTCCACTTCTAGGTCAGTCTTGTTGACGTATGTAAATGGACGTCGATCTTCGAGCGAGATAACTGACGAAACTCATTAAACAAAAGCAATAAAACATTGTTTATACGAGTATGTCGTTATCAAATAGAACATCTAGGTGGTTCGTTTTTGCAGGCAAAATAAATTAATTAAGTTGAACAAAAGTATGAGTGAGCGAGCGTCCACGTGTGATGCGCACACGCCCTTCGGCGGTCGGTGGTCGAGCGCGGGTGGTCCGCAGTGGAGCGCCACCCGCCTGCAGGAGGCGCCCGCTTCACACGTCTATGCGCACCCACATGCAACCTCACTAACCACCCGAATCTTATTGATAACAACCGAAGGTACAAAATCCCCGAAAAATATTCTATCAAATATACCTTTCTCCAAACCCAAGGGCTTCCACACTAATCGTAGGTCTACCGAAAGCAAAGATTTGGATAATAATAGATGGGTGTTAATTGCTATCATGAGGCGTCAATAATTGTTTTTTAGCCACTAATGGCAATTGAAGTTCCGGGTTATGAAAGTTTTTGTGGGGTATAATCAAGTGGTAATCAGCGGTTCGGCTAGAGCGTGTGAGCTACTCTGCGGGATCGCTGCGCTGGAAATTATTGCTTTAGTGGTTCCACTCCATCCGTCGGCTCATGTCGAGATCGGTATGAAGACATTAGAGAACTTTATGACCGCGTGCGTGTGGCTCAATGTGTAATTCATGGCGCAATCACAATTCTCGTGTCTCCGCAATTTATGACTAAACTCACTATCGAATGATTTCTCTTGTGTCAAATTATTGAAGGCCTGTATCATATTTAATGATATCATCGAACTTGCCCGGAGTGGCTGATATGAGTCATTAGGTTCACAAGTCATAAATTTAAAACACAAGTTTTTGACTAACAATTTGTGATGCCTTGCTAAGATCATAAATCACAGATGTGCATCTTGTTTCACAGAAACGGGGCATTGCCGAAATATTTAGAATCCCGTCTGTCAACTGGAGTTTTGTGGATGCTTTTGGTAGTTTTTGCAGTAGCTCTGCTACTGTTATGATGCTAATGAGACCGGCTAACGAGGTGTCTTTACCAAAAAAAGTCTAGATGTTTATATGACGGAACTAAATAATGATGAATGGGTGGTCGGAAAAACTGCAATGTCTTATTGAAAGTACAATATTCAGTTAAATTATACTACCATGAGGAAATAAGAATACATAATAAAATAACAGGAAGTGTTGTGTGATACAAAAAAAGCAATCAACGTAACAGAACATGACAAACAAGAATATCATCTTGTAAATAAAATTTGGTATACAGCGAGCGGCACCGACAGATCGTATCGCAAAACCCACTATTTTCCATCGGCCATATTTTTGTCAATTTTTCGTCTGACGTATCCCATTTCCTATTCAGAAAAACAGAGCAGACGTGTAGTTGGAAAACAAGGGAACGGGGAAAAAGAGCGTCTCGTTCGAAACAACAGATAATCGTGTTAGCTGGCCGCACGGCGAATAACTGATGTGAGCGGAGCCGGTGCACCGGGCCCAATGAGATTGCGGTGTTTTTTCCGCCGACGCTCCGAGGAGACAAACAAGGGATGCAAATTCGTGTTGACACCGCGATCCATCTTGTTCGCCTCTCCGGAGACCGACTCCCGAACAAATAGCGCCGTGATTGAGACGTCCCGGCGGTTTATTTGTTCGTAATACGATTTCAGATGTTTTTCTTGCATGAGAAAATGAGATTTTCCTCGGGAGCAATAAATAAGCAAAAGGTCAGCGAGTAGTGGATGCCAGCAGTTTAGTTTGGCTTAATCTTGGAAACAAAACTGACGGTGTATCGTAAAATAGGGGTGCGACTCCGGGTGCCGCCGGGCGAGCCAACCGCGCGGGTGGACAGTGCAAACTGTGACCTTTCTCGAATGAAGAACGGCTTCCGCTTCCCTGCACACTACAGATTAAGCAAAACTACTACATTCCTATAAAGATTACTCAACACTTTTGAACAATACGAAATTTTGTTGCTTTTATTTTTTTTATTAACCTACTTTTATTAACTTTGAATAGAGGAGGTTATCAATCGGGCTGTACGTTGTTTTTTGTATGCTTGTTTCACGACTTCATTCCCAATTGTTATTTAGACGGTTCTTTTTATTTCATTTTGTATCAATCCATATAAGTTCCACGCATCAAGTGATGAAAATATTAAAGTCGGTTTATTCGTTTTTTAAATCAGTTCATTCTTTTCACAACAATATCATTACAAAAGTCCACATCCTACACAATTAACTCTTATATTATTTTGACCAATCATTTATATGGCCATCTATTTTTCATCATTGAAATCTAATCCAGAAGGATTTTCACTCTCAGATGCCTTCAAAAGCGATGACGTTCGACGACGACTCAAAAATTCCGCGTGTAAAAGATTTTCCCTCTTACATTTCTCCCAGAATGTCGTGTGTAGTGGCAACGTAAGTGTAGTGAATAGATCATCCGCCGGATCGGGCCGCGCACTGTCCAATAAATATATTGTTTCGCGCACAGCCAGCGCAGATAAAGCAAGCTCGCGCCGCCCGCTCTGCCTCGCTGCCTGCCCGTGTGGAGCGATTGCGAGAGGATACTCCGCTGGGTGAACCACCTTTGCACCGACTCCACTATTGAGGATCCCGCCGGTGGAGTCTCTTTGTCGGTTCGCCCATGGCATCTTTGTCCAAACGCTGCGATCAGTAGCAGCGAGCCAAGCCGAGGTTCGAACAAAAGCTTAGGTTACATATACATTAGTAATAGTCGGTCGAGAGTCATCAAAAGCTCGGATAAAGTTGTCAAGACCATCTGGGGTCAAAGACATATAGTCCATCCAAACAAAAAAAAAACCGTTTTGTGAGATTTCTTGTTCTTCGCACCTAAGTAATAATATTCTTTATCGAATTATTATGGTACTCTAATAGTTCGAAAGAACAGTCGAAAGTAGGCTGGTCTCCTAGCAGCGGGCTACCAGCCTGACATGGAGTATTTGTAAATACGCTTCAATATTTCCCGCTTGATGTCACACCACTCGCTATCTCCACTTGGAACACTGTCAGCCAAACGCGGAGAGCTTGGCGTTTGCACATTATGACTATGTGGAGGCAACGGTATATCATTCTTATTTATCATTTCAAACATTTCGAGGCTAAAAATTCAGCTGTTCGTTCCTTTTGTATGTTAATGTTTTGTCAACTTTTCCTTACCCACATTTGGAATTTATTAGGTAAGCTGTTTGTAATTTCATTTTCTACTCTATTTTCGCTGTTAAACTTTTGACTATGCATATTTTGATTTTAATTTTGAATTGTCCTTATTGGAGACTGTTTGAATACTAAGAGAAATAGCATCTTTTATTATTCTATCACACGCAGTTTCGAATTCAACATAAAAAAGCAAAATGCTACAGTTCAAAAAATTGGATAAGAGCTCATGGTAAAGCTTGACTGAATGTTCTTTACATTTGAGTTAAGCAACTCCACCTGGCCAGTTGGATGGGTGACCGTTAATTCCAAGCGCTTCCGTGCATCATAGGTAACTAAGAATTCGGCCCGGCTATTGTTTGAAAATCAGAGTTAGAGAATAGAAAACCAGAAGTTGAATAAAAATCGGATTTGGTTATATTTTTTATGAGTGAGATTTTGGCAAGTCTCACCTACATTTACCGTAAATACGTTTCCGTTTCACAGTGAGCCCGGCCGGGACTTCAGCTGGATCTATAAAAGAAAGGGAGCAAATAAACAAAGCGGCAGAAACCAATACGATTTAGCGGGTCCCCAGGGAGCGGCCGCTGTCCACCCGCCGCATTGTCACGCCAACTGAGGAGATATGTGGACTTGCATATCTACTCCCGTTCTCGGGGCTGCCATCCGTGAATCTTGAAACTTATTTTTGCAAGCATTGTGTTTGTATACATTGTTTTGAGCCTTACAAAGTCGTCGCTTCCAACAATATATGACGGGCTTAGTAGCCCTGCTTTCGAAGCACTTTGGGTGGTGAGCATGAAGTTTGTTCTCGGGTCTTGGGTGTTTGTCGACTAGCCTCTTAGCACAGTCTGGGTATGAATATGTAATATATGCATGTATTTACAAAAGAAAAGTTACCATCTAGTTCCTATAGTAAAAGGTATGGTTAGTTTGGGGCTAGATGACGCCGTGTGAAATTTCCATGATTTTCTTTTTTTGATTTATAACTAATATAATTATAATGTTTTAGGCATCTAGATTGCAGCCACAGCTATTCAAGGAGGAAATAATTACTACGTTAATTATCTTACTTCTTACTTATATTTGAAGCCAAAAGTTTGCATGTATGTGTGTATGTGTGTGTGTGTGTGTATGTTTGTACCACCTTCACGCTTAAACGGCTCATCAGATTTGGATGAAATTTGGTACCAGGATAGCTGATATCCTGAATTAACACACGCTAATACGCTACTTTTGATTCCAGAAAACTGCGGGGAAACACCGCGGGGCGCAGCTAGTATCAAATAAACACCTTTTTATTTGGACTACCTACTTGTTTTGATACGTATACCTACGCACTTAGCTAGGACATATCTAAAATCTACTTACACCTACTGAGGAGCCTTTAAATCACTATAAAAGTAGTAGTCTTAAACGTATCACATTAATTAAGTTCGGACCGTCCTAATTTATTCATGTGACGTGGCACCTTGGGCGCGATGCTTGCGACATTTTGCCGCTGTCGTGTCGCTGGTCGCAGCTTCCCACGTCGGGCAGCGGTCGCGCTACATGTCTCCCGTTGGCGTGAAGTGGAACACGGTATGTGCTATTGAAGTGGACACTGGAATATAATTTCGCATTGTAACCCTACACTTTTGTGTTGCTGCGAATTTATATTTCTAACACGATAAAATGTTTTCGCATATTTACCGTGTGGAAAAATTTATCCGAGTTAATGACATTTTCGTTTTGAATAGGGCGAAAATGTGGAAGTAGTGTAGCGTATACTACAAATAAATAAATAAATTCATAAAATTGAAATTCTGTTCGTTGGTAAGCACATTAATTGAGAACGGCAGGCATGTTTTGCAATTTTTTGTTTAAAAATGTTCGTAATAGTCCAAATTAGATTTATACGGAAAGGAAAATTGCTCGCTAAATATGTTAAATAAAAACGATGAATAGATATTTCTAATCGGTATACTATTCAGCATATCGCTGAGCTGGAGATCAGATTTGCTTTGATAACAATTCTGAGATGCACAATAAAAAATAACATTATAATTTATCAAAGTTAAGGTTATCGCTTTCTATTTATTATTCTTCTATTTATCTGTTTATTACTTATTGTCTATCATTTAACGCAAATAATAAAAAGAAATACATATTATTCTATTCTTAGGTCAACACTCACTGTATCGGGACGAGCTACATGTAAAAGGGTAGACCGATATGTCTGCCAATGATGTGCAAACCCCACCGCGCAAAGACTTCAGTTTACCCGGGATCATGACGCATGAAACTGCGTCGAAATATCGGGATTCAACTAAACTCACAATTCATGGTAAATGTCTCGGTAACATGAATAATAATAATAATGCTCATATAATATGTATACAACAATTGCTCGTTTAAAGTATCTAATAAGATAAGCTAAAAAGCGTCAACATAAAAATATATAATATGTTTGTTGAATATTTTCTAAGGATTATCATTTTTGAGGTAACAATAATAGACTATAACGAATAGTACATATTGATATATTAATAAGCTAATGATACATTTAACAATGTTAGTTTCCGAATTTTCGTTTAGCTCAATCGAGAATCCCGTGGGCGCCACAATGCAAAAAGAGCCCTACAAAGAAGATGGATCGGCAGCTCACCGCTGAGGTACCATCACACTGTTTTCTTATTTTTACTTATTAGAGCTAAAACAAACTGTAAATATATGTAACTGTTTTAGAGACAAGTTTGTTGTTCTTTATCGGACGGCATATCACCAAAGCGGATACAATTTTTCATGGGTTTTATAGTTTCACTGGGAAAATTGTAGGTTTAACTTTATTATTTTTTCTATCGTAAATTAAAGATTTTATACGCATTATTTTAAAAAAGATTTAAATTATATCAAGAAAAAGAGTTGGCCGTCACAGATAGAAGTTGGCCCGATAGGCCCGATAGAATAACATGACGGCATAATCGAGCGTCATGCCGGTTTCTGTCACGTCACACTAGTCAGTTGTTCTGCTAACAGATGTGATTCATCAAAATTCACTTTTGAAAATAATGTTTTTTTTTTTAAATAGACTTCTTATTTAAAATATTTTCTTAAATAGTCTTTATTTAAAAAAAATATATATTTTACTTTTTCTCGCGTCCTTATTACCAAGTTTGGCGATTATTCTAACACACAACATGATTATATATTATTGATTAGTAATGTCGCTATAGGTACACTTATTATTTTTATATTTTATTATTTAGACGTTCATGCTTCACTCAAATCTTGGTCACGACGTAAGATAAGCAGTACCTACTCATTCAATCGTTTCATCATCATTCACTGAGGAATTACCTTTGTTAGTTTATTAGAAATACGTTACAAATAATTATTTTTTGTTCGATACTTATAATTATTTAACATTTAGTTGGTTAAAAGGTCTAAGTAACTACTTAAATTATATGTTCAGCCTCATTGTTTGTTACTACAATAAATATATTTTCACAACAATAAATAAATATATTTTCTTTCAGATCCATGCTGAGACAATTCAAGAAACGCCTTATTGAGGGATTCCATACATTATATGTATGATATGTACTTAAGTATGTAATTGAAAATATGACCAAACAAGTCATTATTAAAAATTTTATTATACTCTTAATTTATTCTTATATTTATTCAATTAATGTAATGATGATTAAAAAGTTGGTAATAAACCATAATGACATATTTGTTACATACCATAATGTCAAATATATCGCCCAAGTTAACAAATTTGTCCGCATTTATGGGTAATTTTGTTGGTAAATTCAAACTATTTCTTTTTATTAAACTTATTATTATTTATTGTGCTTATGTTGTAAACATGATCTTAATTTTTTATACATAAACTCTGCTAGGCACAACTATTAAAAGTTTTATTCTCATCGTATGATTATCAAGAATAAAAAAATATTTCTAACAATATATTCGTTGAAACAAAAAATGCTATGAGCTCTCTACTTGTCGCCGTGTTCCAATGATAACTCACAAAGTGAAATGGCTCGTTACGGTTCTGTCAAACGTTTCAGGGGAAAAGGTGTTGTTATACAAGTATGCATACGTACTCACACAAGTACAAACATGAAGTTATAACAAAGGCCAGTTAAATTCAGTGCACGAACTATTAGTTCAAGATGCATGATCTCTAGTGATATTGCTTAGATATTGGTACCTTGTGGATATTACACACGTATTGAATTTCTCTGTACATGTGATTTAGCCGTTTCAATATCCTTGTGGTGCTAAAACTTTATTGTAAGTGAGACGGGGAGCATCTGTTTGAGATCATTGAATAGAATAGCTTATATCTGCATGCAATACTTCAGGGGGAAAATTTTAAATTTTGGTTTCATTTATTGTCAGAACAAAATGTTTTTTGGATTGTATAGCACTTGTATCATTGTTCCCTGTCTCTGGTTTTCCATGCCACCTATTAAAAAAACTTTAAATTTATTATCTATATTTAAATAAATAGTTAGCCGTCACATCTGAATCATAAATAGTTAACCGGCAGATCTGAAACTCTCATTCGCTTCACTCTCAATTATCGAGAGTAGGCCGGTGTCCCTTCAGTGGGAACAATAGTTGCTGATACGGAGTCTGTTTTAGTAGTCTCTCTGGTACATTTTCAATTTTTAAATACCTATAGGTACCTATTAGATAAAAGTTTTTAACCTATTGAAGTTGAACTTGATATGACAAGTTCAAATTCTACTATCAAAAGAAAATTTGGAAGAAGAAAAAATTCCGAAGCGCATCCTGTACTCGAACTCCTTACCAAAGAATTGCCTCACTCCCACACCGACTTGCACAAATGCATCGTAAGTGTCACTAGAATTGTGAACCCTATGTTGCATCGAGGTAAGGTTGATTTTGTTTGTGGCACGACCGTCCCGCCTACTTGGGGCGTCGTCCCCCCTCCGTCGACGGTCGCAGTGAGTGCGTTCACACGAATTTCTACTTTTAAATTTTAATCAGAACGGGTGAACGTTGTTTGGGAGAATAAGTGAAGATCAATTTTATTAAAGATCGAGCTGGGACCAGCCGAATTTTTGTTAATTACTCTTTAAATTTAAATTAATGTTCAATTTAAAGGTTTTTTTTTAATTGTAGTAAGTTTATTTGTAAAGTTTTTTACGAAACGCTTCAAACTCTGCTGTATTAAAATGGAGAATACTTATATTCATATACCTCCTATCTTTGACTTAAAGGTTTTTAAATGACTCCGATTTTTTTGTTGCGATTTTTAATTTAATACAATTTCAATTGTATGTATACAGTAAAACCGTAAGGTGTTTCAGTTGTGATTAGTTCAAAAATAAATTTTATTTACCACCAGCATTATTTAGAAAACCAAATTTTGAAATTAGGTGCTATATTGGAGCCTTAAAGAAATTGACCAGGCACCCATTACAGAAAGATGGACAAACCCAGCTGTGGAACATATATAACATCCCTATTATGACCCGTCTGCCCGACGCACAGGTACCATTTTGCCACGTTAATCAATTGCTTGTTTTGGAAAGTTATGTCGATTCTTTCAAATGTTCTGTGAAGCACTAGCACTAAAAGTTTATCATCATCACCAGTTTCCATCTGTCATAGACCTCTCTTACCCTTCTCCAAGAGTAAGGCAGAATCTCAATAACCCACTTATTACCCTTTGGTTACACTATCGTGAGAACGTAGATGTACCACGTGGTGAGTTCGTGCCAATATTATATTCCCGCGAAAAGCTCAGTTTACACTTTCTTTCATTGCATAATAATCACACAGCCAGCACAATACTTGCCAATACCAGAAATAATTACTAACAGGAAGCACTGTTGGTAATTATAGGATACGACTAATGGAATTGTGTTTGCAGATTTAGTACATATTTGTTATATTAGTAGTTGTGGTATGTTATTCCATATTGACGAAGAAAGGGAATGTCAAAGAAGAAAGAAATTTCGTTCAATGTGAAGCTATTATAAAATATAACCAAGCTAGCGTGAGCTCCATGATATTACCCTGCCGATGCGCACGCAAGCTTACGAATTATGTTTTCATCCCAAAAATTATTCTGCCAAAGGTAGCAAATATAAAAAAATGCAGTAGATTTTAAGGCATGGCCTTGCACACTAGAGTTACAAGGCCAAACATGTTACCGTAGACTTGTCACCACAGGCTGTATCACTTTGCGCGCTTCCTTCCATGCTTCTTTTAAGTTAATTAAATGAATAGTTACTTTTCTTGGATAAGTTTGTTATTGTTATGGTGAAGGGCACTTGAGCGGCCATTACCGGCTTATCGTCGATAAGGTTTACTACGGAACGTCACGGTTAGTTTGCGAAATTATTATAATTTCAGATGGAGGCAAGTCGTTGTGTTTCATTTTCCGCAAATTTTCATCTCGCGCTATAAACGCACTGAGCTCAATTGGCTGCCGATCGTTATCTGGGTAACAAGAGGTGCGTTTGTTTTGTTTAGCGTTTATAATTACTTTTGACTTAAGTTAGTTGCCATACATAAATATGTTGTGTATAGAACATATTTATATATGACCTCACAGCTCATTGGTAGTAAGTATGCCTTCTGCGCCATATAACCTACAGTTTGACTCCTACCCAGGACAAACATTTGTGTGTCGGACATACATGTTTGTTTTATGTCTGGGTGTCAATATATTATCCATAAAAAAAATAGTAAAATAAAAAAAAATATCTGGCTTCTTAAAATATACCTGGAAACCTATTTTTTTTACTACAATTTTTCTTTAGTTTGGGGCTGTGTCTATGAAAATGTCTATGAATAATTTTTATCTATATATTTTATTCATAATTTGTAAATGTACTGTTCTTTATAATGTCGTTGCTTAATTAGATTGCATGACTGATAGACCCAAAATCTGGGTAGAATTTGTTCACTTTCTCGGTTTTATAAATTCTATAGTTTGTTTTGGGTAACTAATATTTAAATAGTATTAATTACCAACCAAAAATTTAAAAACTTATTTTTGCTTCCTACAGTTTTATCATCATTTAGAATTTTCTCTTACGTGTCTTACATGTATTAATTTGTGTCCAAACTCAGGGTGCGTTTAGTAGAAATAGAATTCACGTTTAAAGAGTCTAGAAATCTAACTTTTGTTCATGTACTTGATAGCTTTTATAGGTAAATTAGTCAGTTTTTTAACAAATCAAGCTTTAAAACTTCACTTCCTCGCGTTGCTTTTTTGCAATAGCTTCAAGAGAAGATCCAGCCTCATGTTAGTTAAAATACCAAGATACCGCGCTATTAGCACATGATCAAACCGCAAATTTCTCAAGCAGGTTGAGCTGCCATAATAGCCCTATCGAAGGCCTACTCTTACTGCATAAATAGTGATACGAACGGTCGGAGCACCGTGTAATGCGAATAAATACTCCGATACTATCGGTACACCGTTTAACGAGAGAGCCTTTTCCGCGCCGCGGTGAGCCGTTTAGCGAATTTCAATAGTTATCGCTCGGAGAAAAACTCTCATCGAAAGGGACGGTACGCGCGGAGGAACCGGCGCGAGCGGGACGGACTCAATAAGAAAGAAGTAATAAAAAAGTGGTCATGTGTGCGTGGTCGGAGTGTGGTGGCATAGGGCGGCGATGCAGGCCCCTCCCTGCGGCGCCCGCCTCGCTCGCTCAGTCGAGCCGACATCGCGCCGCGCCGCACCGGTCCGCTCCCGTCACACCGCCGCGCGTAAAAAGTTTCATCAACACTCGAAACTCAAGTGTCGCACTACCCAAACTTCAAAGCGATACCAGGCGCGACTCTGATCTGTTCACTCTCCACGGATTAGTTCGCTGTGTTATTCTATTTCTCTAATTGTGATTGTTTTTTGATCTCTTTAAAATATTCCAAATATCTTAAGTATTCCTTAGCTGCGATCTTGAACTCTATAACCGCCTTCAGCTGCAACTGAAACCGAATCCAACAAGTGTCTCTGACGGCGAAAATTTTCAAATTTGAGTTGCATAGATCATGTTCTGTCGGTTCGATGGGATGTTCTGACGGTGACGCGCGGTCCGGCAGTAGTGTGGGTTCGGAGGCTATCAACTTGATGCTGCTGCAGGGCGAGGGTCGGGAGCGGCACGGGTCCGCGATGGACGAGGAGTGCTCCGCACGGCCGTGCGCCACCGACTTCTCGATAGCCGCCATCATGGCCAGGGACCGCCAGGAGAGGCGGGAGAGACGCCGCCATCGGGACCCCAGAGAAGACACGCTCACACCATTAGGTTTGTAGATCTTTGTACACTTTCATGACCTGAGTAGAGTGGTGAGATGCTGATGATGGTGTGGAAGTGTTGAATATATGTTGGAAAATTGCCAATAAGCTGGTATATTAGTCACCACCTCAACTCTACCTAAGTTATGGTTTAATAATTGATATTAAAAAAGGATCTTATGATATACATATTTATTAAATTTTTTAATCTAAGAACTTTTAATTAAGAAGTCTGCAACTTTTATGAAATATTTAATCAATAAAGATGGTCTTAATCGAGGATACGTACTTTAAAAATATTTTTTGTGAACTTCTTCTTTCGCGTGAGTGAGTGGCTAACTTTGGTGTCGGAGTTTTCAAGCCGCCGAAGGCCTTCGAGATGGCTTATCGACTAGTATAGAAGGGAATGATATCTAAACGTGCCCTCCGAAGCGCGGAAACGCTCAGTTCAAATGCCACTGATCACCCATCCAAGTACAGACCGGGCGGAAGGTTGCTTAATATAGAATATGTGAAAATTCACTATTTTGTATATTCTGCGAATGTAGCTTCTGTGAATGTAACTTATAAAAAAAAAAGATCAGCCCTTGTGATGTAAGACGAGAAGACGTAGGCTTAGTAATGGAGTTCCTTTTACCATTTGGGTACGAAACACTAGCCTGTTGGATTTTATTTCGCGTCTGAACAATATAACAGAGCGAGCCTAATCTTATTATTGTACCTAAAAAACGCCGTCACTTGATAACAAGATTGTTTTTTGTTTTACTGAGATAACCAGCCAACAGCATCGATGCTGTTGGCTGGTTCAGGCAGTCAACACAAAGTTCAAAACAATTTAGATCTCCCAAAATATTATTAAATTTACTTAAACTGCCTCGAGCCTTTATGCAATTTTTTCGCGAACATTGTTGACGATTTTATGAGTTTAAAATCGTGTAGTTTCTGCAGCTATCAATAAATTGTTTTAATTATAGCTACTATGAAGTGGAAAATATAATTTAGGCTAGGTATTTTAAACCAGTAGAGAGCGACCTGACCGACATCTTAACGTGCCCTCCGAAGCACGGAAGCGCTCATTTCTGATGCCACTAAACGGTTATCTATCCAAATATTGACCGAGTAGTCGCATAGCTAGATGATCTGTAAAGAACACTGTTGAGAGAGATTCATAAGGCTACTACTTAGCTTAGGTTTAAACTAACCATTTACTCATATGGCAACAAATAGTAAATATTGATGAACATTTCACACAGCACCATCTAGCCACAAACTATGCATAGCTATGGGAAATAGACAGTTGATAGAATACATATATAGTTTTATTTGTAAAAACTTTTATATACTACATCTTATAATATACTCGTAGACACATAAACGCAAATTTTGTCACACAAATGGTTGAGCTGGTCTTGAGCGGGATTCGAACCCACGACTGCAGATACAGCACAGCAAAAGCATAGCTATGAGGACAGTCAGAGACAAACAAATACAGTTCACAGAGTAACAAACATAATATGTAGGTATATCAATTTGGGGGGTCCAGTTGCTCGCGTCCGTAGCCGTGTACTCTTTGATTCCCTGTACGTACCCCCTGGGTGGTGCTAAAGAAGCAACCAAAAGTAGCAGTATTTTAACTTCTCCCAGGTTCCTCCGGATAGGTACTGCCACCACACCTGGAATCTTCCGCCAAGCACAAGCAGTCGTACTATGTTCCAGTGGAAGGGTGTGGGTGCCAGTGAAATCATATGCGCATGAGACGTATCATCCCCGTCTCGGGTGATGGACGGAGCAGGATGAATGCAGCTCAGTGTAAAATCCAAATTTTATAGTGAGTCGTGTTACTGTTGTCATGGGCGGGGGTCGCCACTTGCCACCAGGTGGGCCCTCAGCTCGTACCGCCACTTATTCACATAAAAAAAACATGTAGAAATATATTTTGAAGTGACTTATTAAATATTCATAATAAACATATTTAAAAATAAAATACACATCACTTATTTTACGCCCTAAGAACTGAAATTTTTCCTAGCAAATTTCATAAAAAATACTATTTCAAATGCTAAACTATACACTACATCAAATTAAAAATATCCATTCAAATCGATCAAATATTGGCGAAGAAATGAAACAAATGTAAAAAACGGGCCAATTGAGAACCTCTTCCTTTGTTGAAGTTGATTAAAAAGTAAATAGCATTTAGTGTTTCTAAATATCAAGATGTTTGTGTGTTTGTTAAGTGGCGAACAAATCTACCACAAGAGCCGAGCCACAATATATTTTACGTCACCGTTTCGTAAACGGGGTATTGCCACAAAATAAATAATGAAATAAAGACTGTAAATTTTAAAATCAAACAATTCATTTAAAATAATAAAGTTAATTACATGATTTTTTTTTCATTGATGATTTTAAATGAAAAGATTGATAGGACAAGACTTTTATAATTCCCAGCTAATGTGGAGTCTGATCTCGAAAAATTACATTATAATATTTTAAACACATATTTCAACTTTTGACTAGCTTTTAAACAATACTGTACTTGAATTTTGAAGCCCAATCAAATATCAGACTTACTATCCAACTACCATTTAGAACGTTTAACTGGTCTATTTGCTTATAAAAATAATATAAAAGCAGTATTTTTTGGTAATTGTAACTACCCTTTTCTAATATACCAAGGCAACCTATCAAAAATGCTTAACCACGTGTTTGTTTTGTTATAGATATAATATAGTACCATTGTTTTCGAAATACAGTGACCATGTATTCGTATTCCTGATTCAATGTACATACTACTAATTCGTTTATGTTTAGTTATGTGTAAAAAATTGTAACATTGTAAACGTAATAGAAGTACAAATAAAAAAAAAAAATTAAGCTTTACGCTCAAATTCTTGGTAAGATTCATCACAGAGTCAACTTTTAACAAACTTTTACAGAGTTTATTCAAACAAAGATTTTGAAACTTGAATGATTT
The DNA here is from genome assembly GCA_921293045.1 of Aplocera efformata. Lineage (NCBI taxonomy): Eukaryota > Metazoa > Arthropoda > Insecta > Lepidoptera > Geometridae > Aplocera > Aplocera efformata. Next base: position 9,946,442 of record OV121039.1, read on the forward strand.
AGATTAATCATCATTGATATAAATTACCGTTTCATTTCATGTATGTGCCTCATCTCTTCAACACCATTGGTTGACCTGACTGAGTTAGGGTTCAAAAGACTTAGTAACATAGTCCAAAGAATATTTTACTTTTTTTACTGTCGTATAATTTATGTATCTATAACTGATTCTTCGTCGACAATAACATTTTTATGGCTATTTTAATGATAGTACACTGGTTTTATATTTTAATTTTACCTTTATTACATTTACGATACTGTCCTCAAGTTTTTTATGATTTTAATGTTCTCTATTGATTCGGGTACAAACAAAGCTTACAAATATTTAAATTAACAGATAAATTATAAATGATATATATTAATATTAACTTAATTAAATGTAACTACTATTAATTCTTGTTTTTGTTTTACCATCTTTAACAAAATCCGCTAAACCCTTAACAAATAAATACTTGTTTTTTGATATGAACTTATAATATAGTAAAACAATAGGCAATAAAATTTTATTAAAAATATAAATCATTTAGCATTCATGAAAAGCAAATTCTATTTGAATTTCTTTTATTTCCCAGATCATGATAATATCTAAGGTCTGGTACAAATGATTTCTGGTATTTAGGGTGTGGACGTAAGATAAGACAGCAACTAAGTGACAAAACATCTATTTCTGTTATGACTTCTACCGTTACACGTGGAAGTTTCAAATTACTAGTTGGTAAAGAAATTATTAGGCTTATTAGAATTGACACTAATATACAAATTTTTGCATCTATAGTTCTATAATGAAAAGTTCTATAATTTTTCAAATGGTTCAGAGTTAGTTTAATTTAAAAAAACTGATTAATTTAAAAAGTAATTAGGTTTCAATGTATGTAAGATCAATTTAATATTTTTATTATGGTCTTGTGATTTAAATTCCTTTCCTGTATTCAAACGAAAAATAAACACTAACTGCAATATTAAATGCCTACATGGCACAGCTTTTTTTGAGTATGTTATCGGCCTAGTATGTTTTTTTAAGTATCTAGATCGGCCGTTAGAAAGGCATTTTCATGCTTTATAACGGCTTTTCACTAGTTCGGATCCAGGCATACACTGAGTGTTTCGTTTGATAAATATATGTGCGCAAATCTCGTTCTCAACGGATAACATTAAAGGAAATCATTAAGGAAACTGGTATGTCCAGGTACCAAAAACTAGAAGACTGACTAGCCAGTAGATACTTATAGGAACTGGGCTACCGTGGTAGATGAAAGCTCATTCCCTCTCGTCTGACGGAATGCGCGCATGGGAAACATTATAGGATGGTAAAGTTCCTTCTCCTGTCTGATTTATGATAGGAGAAACTTATATAAACTGGTGATGTGCGATTCGGACTTGCATATTAAGAGTCCCGTACTATCAATTATATAACTATTTGATGGGATTTCCAATCCCATAATTTAATAAACCTTACTATCAAACTAAAGTTATGTTAAAAATTTAAATTAATTTATATAAACCTAAAATTATAAGTTAATTTCGTCACCGAAACTGAGAAAAATATAACGAATACTTGTTGAGTTGATCTGGTGATAAAGCGAAAGTTGAGGAAGAACAAAGGATGATGAAGTAAACTCTATTTCAATTCATATCAAATCAAAAATCTTTATTTAAATCTTACTATGTAAAGGCAATTTGTGTTGGGATCTCTCCTTTTAAGTTTCTAAATACTTGTCTTAGAAGATTCCTTCCTTTAATCAGTGGTAATAATGAATGTACGTATTAAAAGTGTTATCACTTTATTGCGCACAATTTGTTACTTACATAAACTGTTTTGTATTGTAAAAATAACAGCTTTGTACTAAATCAATTTAAAAGTATGAACTAAAACTAATAAAAAAAAAACAAAAAACAATGTCTTTCCGTCTATCTGCTCGCTCTGGCTAATCTCCGAAATGGCTGGACTGATTTTGACGAAACTTTCACTGGCAGATAGCTGATGTTATAATATAAGGAACTTAAGTACTTTTATTTTGGAAAATAATGTTCAATTCCACTCGTACGAAGTCGCAGCGAACCTAGTTGATTAATATACTAGGTGCGTTAGCCTAAAGTTTGTACTATATTATTTTTTATATTTAGGCTCATTCTATTATTCTCGAAAAGCTCTTCTCATTAGTAGACAATTATAGTAGATAGTTTTATTAAGGGTTCCGTGCCCATAGGGTAACTCTTTCAGTTTGGTTATAAGGATGAGATTTATGAAAAAAGAAGACTGCACATTATTTAATTTTACTTTTATTTATACTACTAACATTACATGTCCAGTTCCATATATTTACTTTTTTTACTGTCGAGGTTGACAATAAAGTTATTTATAGTATAGTAAAAATATTACAGAAAAATTCGTGGACGCCACTGCCTCCGCCTCAGGGTCACCGTCACCACCTCTGGCAGAATATGAAAGGGATTCTCCAGTGGACGTGTCATCCACCTCCGAGGCTGGCTCAGCAAGCGGAGTAGCTTGCGGTTCCCGAGCCCTCTCACCACCCCCACGGAACCCTCAGCTTGCCGAGAGATGGTCCAGCGAAGAGATGAGGCACATACAGTGCCATTTAGAGACGAAAGAACTCTGGGACAAGTTCAACGAACTCGGCACGGAGATGATCATAACGAAGACTGGAAGGTGAGTCCCAATTGTTTTGAATAAGTTTTAGGCTGCATTTTAGGCGAAGTTACAAAAAAATATGCATTATCTAATATACATTTAAAATTAATTCTCTTGAAACATATCTTAACAATTATAGTTCGTATGAAAACAATTTTTTGATTAAAAAAATATCTTTAAAGACAATTTTTTTAAATAGGTTCTACAAAATAACTTGAAAGATAGTACAGTAGTAATCTAACAAAATAACACATGACTGGCCTCATGCTCAGTGGACAGTATCTACTACTGGTAGTGGTTCGTTGGTCTTATGCAATCGAACCCACGACCAGCGCAGAAAAGCTAGTAACTGAGCTGTGAGATCAGTCAATATATAATAGCTTGACAGTTGATTTCAAATTGTTAATAATCAAGACAACGTTTGTCTGGTCAGTGAATAATAAACATGATTAATTCAGGAGTTACTTTGCGGAGGTTCATAAAAAGTAATAATGTGAGCTAAATAAAAAGTTGCCATGTGACAAAGGCGAAAACTAAAAAAAACCTGTTATTACGTTATAACGAAAACATAAACAAAAAAACGCTTACACACTCACACAGTTAATCGAATTGTCGGTAGACGGGAGACAATGGTTCACACTTTATTATAAAGTGTTTCATTCCTCGTGTCCCAAGACAAAATACATTCGTCCAAGACCCGAGGTCTAACGTCACGCTAATAACCAAGTATTTCCATTTTCGGGTGAACAACGAAGCACAAACAAAGCAGAATTCACTTCTTATTAACAAGAAGCGAATTACGAGCTTACCTGACCTTAAATCAACCAATGAAGAAAATAATTGATTTCGAGCGCTAACAAGCCTTAAATTTCCTTAATAAGAGTCGCAAAATCAACGCGGTAGGTAAGTAGGTAAGCAATCGAACCAATTGTTAGTTTAACGAGATCAAGGTAATATCAACGGCCCGTTTCAGAGGCGATAAAGTAGGTGGCGCAGAGTGCGGCGGCGCGAGGCGTGTCCGTCGCGGCGCGGCAAGGAACAATGGGCAATTGGCCACCAGCGACGAGCGCGCGCGACGAACGACGCGCAGGCGCAGCTCGCGAGACATCCGCGTTCACCGTCACCTGAAAAGTGACTTTTAAAAAATCTAATCAACCATCCTCAATTCTGTTTGACATTACAACGGTCACCATAAAGCGGCTGATTAAAAAATCGAATAAACCGACTTTAATAATTTCATCGCTTATTTCTCACCCTCAAGAGTGAAATTTTACCATGAAAATTCCATCGGTTCACTTATACCATATCAAATAAAAAAGGTATCCAAATCGATATACGTTTGACGAATATGACGCGTAACAAACATACAAAAAAGGCAGTATTACTAAAAGCTAATAAAGCATGTAAAGAAGCATTATTAAATGAATATGAGAACAACTATTCAATCGGGATCCTGAGACTATCCATATGGCTTTCGACATGGCACTAGGTAAAAGTTATCTTATGCGATCTAATTTACGAGGACAAAGTTATATGTTCAATTCACATTTTGTACTACCTAAAAACAGCTTAGTTCATCTATTCACTCGAAGAATTAAGATCTAGGTATACATTAAAATTATCTGAAAAGGGATTAATATCAAGTAAAACTCTGCTAAACTTCTGATAAATTAGCTTCTTAAATACACAGTTACGTGCGTTCTCTGTAACCCCGACAACGAGATCACCATCGCCTATCCGGGTATGTTTTTCATTCAGATTGGACCGACCAAACCTTGCACCTTTGCACCGACCCCGCTGGCGGAGGTGAAGAATCACTTTAACCGAGATCTGGGCGAATAATCGATTCCCAAACCTAGAAGATAGCCTGTCGCTCTTACCAAAACCCCACGTAAAGTTATCAAGGTCATCTGCGACTACCAAATTACAATCCAGACAAAAAAACAGCTTCCGGCACCCCACTTTCTACCTGTACGCTGAAAACAGGATCGCGGGGCACGAACTGAAATGAAAATACTTAATAATAGAAGCCACACGTATTTCACCTCTCCATGAGGCATCTTTGGGAGCGTTTGGATTCGAGATATTGCTTTCAAACAAACTTCTAAAGAAGCAATGGGTATGAGCGCCATTCGATTGTTTCTTATACACTATCTAATAGCTCGCCAATCATCGCGCCCTTATTGATTTCTCCTATGAAGCACAGTACCGCTCAATTATGAATGTCACATGTAATTGTACGAAGAATATACTATGAGTGAGTTTCAATGTTTTTTTTCTTCTTATCAAATACAGCTGTTGTGATATCGACGAAACGGTCTTGCGTTGAAACCTCAACATTTATCGCTTATCGACAACGACATAAATCAGCAACCGACAGGCAACTGATCGTGACAAATTCACGGGCTTAATAATTCCTTTGGAACCAAATGCTTGCTTGACTACTGCCGTACATGTTGATTTAATAATAACCAAAATTGTTGACGTTTTCTACAGGCAATTAGTGTTTCATTCTATCGCTAAATTTATCCGATGCTATATACGTCTTCTTCACAATCAACACGAACAATGCCCCATATAATGTGCATAAAACAATGAAGTTTTTTTCACGGACTATAAAGCGATATTTATACGTTTCTTATTCTTTATAATGTTCTCAAGTTAACGATACTTGGGCATTCCGTTCTTCAATCACGGACCATTAAATGCTATTGAAAATATTCCGGCTGCGTGTATTTCCAAACTTAGTGGTCCAGAACAATTCTCATGTGTGTAAAGAATGAAGAAATAATATTATATCATGTTTTTATTTTTTATTTAACGTATGTGCGTGTCTTCTACATGTAGTCGTGTAGCCAATCGATCGATGGTGACGCTACCTGAGGAAACTGAAACATATTGTTTGGTGCTTGAAAGTTCGTAAAATGCACGATGTGAGGGTTGCCACCCGTACTTTATTATAAAGTATTGTACGTTATTTCGGGTAATTGTACTTTTTACTTTAGAAGAACAATAGAGTACGCGAAAATACTTTATTTCGAATGTCAGCAGACTAACGAAGTCGTTGAGATGACTGGGATAGCATCCAATAGATACCGGGGGCGTGTGAGTGGGACAGAGAAATGAGAAACACTAGTGACCAAAGAATTAGACAACGTCGAAAGCACTTACCAAATAATTTTGTTGCATTTATAACTACACAATTATTCAAGAGAGCTAAATCTTGGAAGAAAAACATTGTTATTACCTATAATATACAATATAACAAAACAAAAATCATCTTGAAATACCGAAGGGTACTGAGAACCAGTGAAACATTTAAAAAAAAATGCAGTTTTTTTCTAAACACCTGTTTTTAATTTTCTTATCGTTGTTTGTTTCATTAATCGCGTTTTTATAAAAACAGAATCATAGCAAAAATTTTAAAGTTTATTTATATACATCAGGTTTCTAGCAAAGTAGATAGTTTAGTTCTTTAGAAACAAATTCAGTTACTATGAACTCTTAATATAGATTGTAAAAATGATGTGCAGCAGTGATAGTTATTCATTAAAAGTTGCTAAAATCAATGATAAATCTGTTTTTAAGAAAAGTTATAAAGTAAAATAAAACGTTGGTACTTTATTTTGACACAATGTACGTTTTTACATACATTGTGTTAAATACGTGTTCTACCTTTAATAACCTATTATATTTACACAAAAAATAGGTGGCAACCCTATGACATAGACATGAACATTAATAAACTGGTTAACACATACATAATCACATTAAACGCGAAAATAAGAAGAATACTTAAACAGAAGAATTAAAGAGCATAAAATATCAATTTAAAATACGTTTTATAGGCAAACATTGCTGTCACAGTTTTTTTTTTTTTTTTTGTAAATAGACTAATTTTGTAGTAAAAATGTGAGAAATACTAATAATTAAAGAGAAATAATCATAATAATATGATTATTGTAGGACAGGTAATCTTATTTGTCATTAGTGAGGTAATATATGGAATTATCAGAAAAGAAAAACAATAGCAACCGTAACAAAATACTTTGGGAAGACGCAGTGGGACACAATTTGCCAAACCCGTCACGCGAGCTTATTCTAGTCAGCCCTCTCGATTAACATAAATCTCGCCAACTAACCGTCACAAATGAACAGCACAGGGCCGCATTGGCAGCGGCTAAACAAACGCACGGCGAAAGCGCGAGGTTCGCGCGATGTCGCGACACGAAGCGCGACGAATCGCAACCGTCGCCCGCCCGCATAAATCAGCATTATCTCATGAGATAGCCGGACCCACCCCGCCATATCACGCTGCTCCCGTGTCGTTCGAAAAAATTAATGACTCGGAAAAACGATTCGCTTATGAGGGATCTTTCACTATAATTGAATTGCCCCGCAGAGATTGCCCGAAGCCGAATTGTCGGGTAATATCACAATTTGCCGAAAATTTAATGCTAAATCAGGTGCTGTTGTTATATGCAATGTAACAACACCACCTGGTTACAGTCTTGTTAATTTATCAGTTTGTTAAAAATTGTCATTTTCATATGTTCTATCATACTGAAAGCTTCAGGTCTTATCATTTTTAACGGCCACTTATGTAGGACTTTGGCTTTCCCAAGAAAAACATTGAAAGTTTTTAGAATCCGTGCCAAAAGGTAAAAGTTAGCCTGTTCATTTTTTAACAAAATATGTGTTAAGGTATCTTAGTATGAAAATGTTATTTTATAAAAAAGCCCCATAGTTCAGTTGCTGGTAGCGTTGTCTTCTGCACTGGTCGTGGGTTCGATTCACATTCAAGACAACCATTTGTGTGACGAACATAAATGTTTGTTCTGTGTCTGGGTGTAAATAAGTTTTTTTTTTTGCAAAAAAGTGCTATATTTATATTGCGAAAGCTAACCGAAACTCCGTGCCGCGCCATCTACAATAAAACGGCGGAATCTTATTTGTACTCCTAATAAGTATTCTTTCAATCTAGTTCCGATAGAACAAGCTATGCTTAGTTTGTGGCTAGATGATTATTTATTATTAATAATTAATTGATTGTGCGAGTTTAAGTTGCACAAAATTTAATAGTTTAAATTAAATTAAATTTTAAAATTTCCTATACATGCATTCGAAGCTCCAACAGCATTCACATAAAAAAATAATCGTGCGGAGATAAAACAATAGGTACGGTCATGTGATTTATAAAATTCGTTCTGCGCCACCTCCCCTAATCCTATAAACTCGCTGATTTAAATCGCTCGTGTCTCAATGAAGATGAGAGAAAAATAAGCGATATTAAATCTGGGCGCATTAGCTGCGTCATATGCACCCCTGAAGATTATCATAACAGCCGTAATAGAATAATCTATCTCTTGTTATGCTATGTTACTACATTATGGTTGTGTATAAGTTACCTATGTACTTAAATTAAAAATGTGTTGGTATGTCTTTTAAAAAAAGTTATTTAACAATATATTTTCGTGTGAATCCCGTTTTAAGTATTTGCACAAACTAGTCTAAAGCTATGAATGAATTTATGTTTAAGGGACTTACAGCTCAGTTGGTTGTAGCTCTGGTTACAACTGGAGGTCGTGGATTCGATTCATACCCAGCACAAACATAATTAAATAATGTGATAGTCCCAAATTCCACATACGAGTATATCAAAATCAATTGATATGCCTTAGTATCGCAAAAACTCGAAAATGGCCGATTTCTATTTCGCTCTGTTCGTAATTGTCAGTATTTTTTAAATATCACGGGAATAGTCGGTAATGCAATTTTCTATGGTATTTTGCTACTACGTCATTTGACAGCTGATTGTCAAATTGAACCGAGACATGAAAACATCTGTCGGGTCAGCTACTCGTATTATAATAATATGTCCAAACTTAAATGTCATAATGCCAAAACTGTTAAATATTCATTAATTGAGTGGTAGATGTCAACATGATGTTCAATTTATTGTTATATTTACGAAAATTATACAAATCTTTAATTTGTTTTCTCAGCTGGCTATAATCATTAAATTTATTTTGGACTAGCTGCGCCCCGCGGATTTGCCCGCGATTTCCAGAATCAACAGTAGCATATCGATCAGGATATAATCTATCCTGGTACAATATTCATCCAAATACGGTGAGCCATTTGAGCGTGAAAGAGTAACAAACATACACACATACTTTCGCCTTTATAATATTACTGTGGTAAGGTAGAGACACAGGTACGTTGTAGTTGCAGGCTTTAGGAACACATATAGTTCCTGAACCGAATAACTATCAAGTTACGTGATATATACTCAATCGTTATCGGGTGATACAGTACATAACGCATAATACAGAAGTAGCTAGTAAAATCCGTTGCACTTAAACATTAATCGCAGCAAAAGTATCGCGGTAACTGCCATTTCAAAACTTGCGTATTTATACGTCGAGCTAGTTTATTCAGTGGGGACCGGCGAGGTTCGCGCTTCTCCATCATATTTCATCCACTCTGCAAATATTTCAAGATCTCAGATCTGTAGGTTCATGACATAAAACATTACGATTAACTTGGTGTAAATCATGGTGGAAAATAGATTATTTTAGTAAAAACGATCATAAAACTCCAAGGATATATTTCAGATTGATACTGGTTGTTAAACAATATCATCCTGCCTACCTACTGGTTTACTAAAGTAAACAAGTTCTACTACGTGTAACTCTCACAAAGTCTCTACAGTCTAATTTATTTATTAGGTATAAAGTACATTAATACTGTAATCCGATTATATTACGATCTGCCATTTGACATAGCTAATGACCAATTTTATTTTAACTTCATTTTGCTATCTAGAATATCCAAGAATATACACATACCACTACACTAGCTCAAGAGGCTTATTTCTTTTGAGACTAATAAACAAGTTATTTCACCATAAATGAGTTTCACCATGTTCTTTTCAGTGTATGAAGAAGTATGCAAAATTGAATTAATTAATTAGCACTGTCACAGAAGAATTAGGATACAAAAGCCCGCATAATTCTGTCGACCGCAAGCTACACTTGCCACGCTAATCAGAGAGAAGCTAACGCGGTAAGCTCCATTTAAAAAACAGTTTTGTTTGCACAGCGGTTCTTTTGTTAGTTTATTCAGCAGAGACCGGGGCTTGCGCCTCGCGGCCATATTTCATCCCACTCTGCAAATATTTTGATGTTTGTCGGCTTTTATGCGACAGCTATTTGAACGTCCATCTGATGCCGTTGTTTATATCTGTGACGTTGACAAACTTTGGCAAATTAGTGTGACTGTTTTATTGTCTCTGTGAATGGGGTCGTAAAATTAAATAATGTTTTTTTATCACGTTATGGGAATGATTTATAAAAGATACAAAATCCGAATATCTCGGGTAGTGGCCGACTTTATCTGTTTAATGTCTTTTGGACTAAACTATCTATACTATCTTAAATACTTTGAATACTAAAACTTTTATGTACAGTGAAAGATTATATTAAAGATCATATGAAAATTTAAATGGATTTCTATACTCTATATTTGTATACTATCGCTGTAAGTTTACCAACTAAATACGATGAAACCAATACTTTCCATTTGAAACTTATTGTTGACCGTTGTCTGACATTTGAATTCTCCACGTATTGTTGCTCCTATATAATACTTGAAAATAAGTTTTTCTCTACAACTAATTTTTAACATAGTTGGCATCTTAGTGTGCGCGAACTAATTTTTCACATAGTTAGTTTTTTTATTTATATTTTGGTATTTTTGTTCCTTGGTCCTGTAAGTTTCATAAATCGTGGTCACAATTGGCCAGGCAATCGTATCGTCACACTGTAATCTATCTTCGACGTCGACATCGGCCAGAGCGCTGAAGATGTTTTCGTCGGCTTCTCTGCCAAACAATTTAATCGCCCAGACTTGGCACACTGGATCACTGATTTACTTCTCAGCAGCACCTCGGACGCGTAAATTACTTCGTTTGACTAGTCATGTTGTTATTTACGGGAATATTTTCTAATATATTTTGTTCGAGGTATGCTTCAAAGTGCACAATAGATATTGTTGAAAAGCAGCGTATGATAACTAATTTTGACTTCTTACTTGAAAATATTAACGTAGTATTAGCTGACAACTTGATAGCTCGCATTAACGATTTAAAAAATCTTTTTGTGCTTAGTTTTTATTTTTCACATGAAATTTTTCATGTGTTCGTAAGGTCAACAAACATTATTTTTAAACATCTAAACAGTGAACAGGAAAAAGTATTATAAAAAGAGATATTTTATAATATTTCTCTTTGATTTAGTGAACGCAGCAATCGGCAAATCGAATACAGCAATTTATTTAACAAATACTTGTTTACCATAGATTACTCGTATTTAAATGTCAACTACGTGGATGTGGAAAATGTTTGGTGACAATGATATTGATACGGTTGTTTAGAATTTGTTAAATGCAAATATTAGTCTTGAATCAATTGAAGTATTGGAACGTTTTTTTATAAATAATAAATTATTTTAAAACCCTTTAGATTGGAGGCACATATTAAAAAAAAAAAAAGAATTGACTCTATATCGCTTTAAAATAAGTCAATAAATGGCATAGTATGTTTCACTTCATATGTGTCCACATAGTTAAGTTCCTAAAACTCGTCAATTAATATATGTCAGAAGTAGGTACTCATTCTGGACATCTTCAGTAGCGGAAGACCTGAGTCGTATTGTTGTTGTTTATGGGCGGCGGTAACTACTTAACATCAGGCTGTACAGTGGAAAAAATTTATATAATGTTTGAATCAGAACGAAAGCCACATCCTTCGCTTAGCGTGCTCGGTGTCCAGGTAGCGCTGGGCGCAGCGCGCTTCCATGTGCACGAAGCACTCGCCATTTGTCGCACTCGCGCGATAATTGTTGATATACGATTGCGATCCGGCACCGTAATTGTCAACGCTTAATCTTCTAATTGGCTCGCATTTACCACTGCCAGCGTGTCGCCGCCGCGCGGGGATAGTTTGCACGAAAAAATTCATCTAAAAACTCCAACATAACTCGCCCATAAAACGAATCGAGCGCGCGGAGTCGAAAAGCAATTCGCAACGCCAATTTCGAGAACAGTAAAAAGTGCGATTCACAAGTGCAACTTGAAGCGGCGTTTAAGAGCGAACCGGGGGCGGCGCCCACCGGGGGCGAGAAAACAATTTGGAGTTTTATCGCGGCGAGGTGGCGGGAGCGGGAGGTGGCGCGTTACCTCTGATTTATGCTCCACATTAGACGCGATGCGAGGTGGGCAACGCGCAAAGTGCACGCGCGCCGCCACCGCCATTGCCACTCAATCGCCTATCCCACATCTCCAATACTAATCCCTTTTATACCTACTTTAGCAAATTTTTTTCAACACTGCAGCAATGTATAGATAGTAGACAGATTTAAAAAATCAAAAAACCCTCTATCGTCCCTTATCTTATTATCCTGTATATGCCCTTTAATTTCATATCCTCATCATTTAATAAAAAACGAATGAATAATCCTTTGGGAGTCGGTAAAAATATAGTTACTTAGTCAATGTATAATTTATTCCTCTATAATTGTATCATTTAGATTCAAATATTTTGCTTCAAATGTACCCGTGTACAGCCGCATTTTCGATTTCGATTGTATCGTGAACTAAAAGATTGTCTATAAATTTCTACTTTCAAAGTTTAGGTACGAGTACTGTTATATTTAAAATGTCATCATAATTGTCGTGGGACACGGTAGCGTCAAGGGGGAAGTCATAATTTCTATGCGTATAATTATAATCTCAAAGAGCAAAGTTAGAGATTAGTCCATCATAATGGATAACTTAATTAGTATTAACTTTTGGTTATAACTTATTTGACTGTTATAAACTTTAAAAGCTGAATTAATGAAACCTTAATACAGCTTAAACTTCACCAACTGATGCCGTGGATATTTCAGTGTCATTCGAATTCAAAAGCTAATTTCGCTAAAACCTTAAATGAATCGAGTTGGTTGGAGCTCGCACATTATTTAACTTGCTCCAAGTTTAAATTGAAAACGCCACCGAACTCTTTGCGGAGTCCGACTCAAATTTGAACTTTGCCGCTGAATTGGAAATTTCTTTATAAATATCTTATTAAGCTTAAATTCAGTTGGTGTCACGCTGCCGACACTAATTTTATTCGTGAAAGACGGCGTCGGATGTCGGCCTGAGGGGTGCCAGTGAAAATGTATGCAAACGAGGAATCGCGGTATTTGACGGAGCTGAAAACGACAAAAGAATTAAGGATTCTGGCACGGCTGTGACGCCGTCACCGCCCGCTCCACCGCCATTGGACCCTTCACGTCGCGAATTCACTTTGCCTTGTGTCTGATTACAGTCAAAACTGTCGCTCAATGTATTCGATAAAATTAAGTGCGTGTTTCCACTTTGTAACAAAAAGAAATTACCTACCCTTTCAGAGAAATGACAGCTGACAGTTAAAGAATATTTATTTTGTAATTAAACCGCAATTAACTCGTATTGAACGGACTACTAATCAAATGGAAAATTCAAACGTCCGATTGTCGATGGAAAATTATCTTTTTGTCTTTCATTTCGTATCATGGTCATTATTATTCAAGCCCATACTTACCCCTTTTTGTTCGGTTTAGGTACGTGTAGTAAACACATGCAGTGTATTTGAGTACAGCGTGTAATATTTATGTGTGATTCATGTAAATGTACCCTTAGCAAGTGTATCGCGGGTGATCTCACCCCGCGCCCCGCACCCCGCACCCCGTGTGGCGCAATATGCCGCGGCAGGGTGCGGGGGCTCGAGAAAACGTGTAAACTAATTATGTACGTTTTCGTAGCCACTTATTTACATAACCACGGGCTGAGCCTCGCTTTCACCGTGAATATTTCATTCGTAATCCTTATTTTGAAGGTTTAATATGACAGCTGTTGTTTTGTTTCGAGGAAACTTTTAATTTTGTCGTTTTCTCGTTTGCCACCACCCTTTGTGCGCGTTAGGTGACGCCTCCCGTAATGATAGGTGATTGTCGAACTTTTTATTCGGTAAACGTTTGGGAAACTTCGTGCGGTGTAACTTGGAATGTTCGCCGCGTCGCGACGTGTCATCTGTTGTCTGTCAATTGCAGGTGCTTATTATTTTGACGACTGTTTTGTCTTCATAATAACAAGGTGTCGTTTCTAGGGTTGTACAGCTATTATTTCGTTAAAGAGTAGAACACGTGAGACTTTCTCGAATCGAAATCAATTCGAAAGCTATAAACGTGCGGTTGTTGTGGAGCATACAGGAAGCCGATAAGTAAAACTATTAGTAGGTAATGAGCTAGCGCGGAGTTTCGCGGGTATTTATACCATGCCTTCTCGGGAACTAATTTATGGAGTAAGTACGCGGAAAATGTTTATGTAGGTAGTTCAGACCTCCCTCCGTTGTTGACATCCGGTGCCGTCCCCCTATGTGCTGCTCGCATACCTCTCTAATGGCAACACAGACCTAACCACAGGCATCACCATATCCATCCACAAAACTAAAGGGTGTCCTGTTTTACGTTGAATCCAAAATTTAGAAGAAACTATTCGTTCACAAAGGCCTACCTGATAGTTTGAACAAAAATGCAAGATGCAAAAGAAAAGCAGATGCCTAACAATTTTAATATTTCATCAATGATATGAATTTAGTCTTATTAAGAAATATTAATTAACAAATATTACTACAATTTAATAAATATATAATAGGTGGAGTCTAATATACTTGAGTCAAAATTGACTTGAGACAACCCAAAAGCAATTTGACATAGAGAAAATGTGTTTTTCTGCATCACCCTTAGGTTATCGATTCCACGTATGTATATTAAGAACCACCCTGCACACATAGCTATATACATAGAAACGTGCACCCCCTCTATAAACAGTTATTGCTAATAGTAGGCTATACTCGTCCTTACTATCTGTAATGCAGAAATAGTTCTCCGTAATGACTAAGTTATTTGAATATAACATTGGTAGCTCATTTGCTGTACTTTTATAAGGTACTAGCTTTTACCCGCGGCTTTGCTCGCTTTAATGTTGATTTTGTCAAACAATTCCGGTTGTTTCATAAAACGTTTACACCTACCCTCACCCCACCCCTTAGAGTAAAAAACTCAAAAAACTCTAACTCCGTCTCCAGGGTCCCATCTAACTCTCCATTAAAATTCATCATAATCTTTTCAGCGGTTGTAAATAAACAACTATTGGCGTAACCTGATATAAATATTAATTACTTTCAAATTGACGTTGCAGGTACTAAAGACTTATTAATAAAATATAAACAAATACCAATGAATAGGTAGCTTAAAGCTAAACAGCTCGAAAGGTCCTCTCTTTAGTAACTTAAACATTTACTAAAGCTATCAGTCCCTTACAATTAATAGACAACTTTGTACCTATAGCTTGCTTAACTAGTCCAACTCCATATGATACAGGTCACGGCATTATCAACACGGTTCCATCGCGATTACAAACTGAGACGATCCCCCCCGTTGACATGTAGCGTTTTAACAGTCGGTACGTGAGGCCCCCATCTCCCCCTACCTACCCCCCACCCCTAGAACTGACGACATTAGCAGCCGCAGACATAGGGCACGTCCCCGCCAGACGTTGACATACGTGGCTGCGCTAAATTTTCTAGTTTTATTTTAGTGCAGAGAAAGGCAACCTTATTCTTAGAAGCACCTACCAGTTTCTGACCTTTGAAATATAGATGTCTTTTGAATTATTTTTAGCGCCTGTTTGTATTAAGGCTTGGGCAAAAACTTAAGAGTATCTTAGTGACAGATTTGTATGAAGAATCTCACATAAGCCCGGGTCAAGTTGTCTAGGCTATATGCGGTCAGAATCCATTAAAAAAAGTGCATTAATAAGTTGCTGCAGAACTTTAGGGTAACTTTACGATATTTTGCTTAAAACAGGCATAGAATAATGCCCTTTTTAGACGGATTTATAGTACCACTCAAAGTGTGTCTCAGCCAAATCGAACCAGGAATCGCTTCGAAAGCAGGGCTACTATCAACTAAGCCGCGGAGCCTAATAATTGCTAGCTTCATATATTAATATTTTTATAGGTATCCACTAATTATAATAAGTAGAAAGTACAAGTACAATTGTTTGAAAAAATTTGCTGTCTATCAACTTTCAAGTCTTTAAAACATTCATGCCAGTTCAAGTCAAGTCCGATGCAATAAATAAATAATATCAGTCTTAAATCATTTTATATTACCAACATTGTAATGAATACCGGTAACGGAGGCAAGGGGAGCGGAAGCCCAGACGACAGTTTTCGCAATATTGTCGGCAAACTTCCCAATTTCGGTGTCGACTTGCGAAACTCCTCACAGCGTTTTGTTAGCAGATTCAGGTGTGCACATACCTGTACATAGCGGTATGTACGTGACTCCGAACCGTGGGCTTTGTGAGAATTAACGCGGGATTTGCAAGGAATAACTCCGGAGGTTTATGTTCTATAAAATATGTGCCGCTGAATTTATGCGCTTAGCGAAAACTCTGATTCTAATTACGGTTTTAATTTAGATAAAAATCCGCGTTCTGTCTGTATTTGTTTGTTCTATTATAACAAAAAATACGCAGTTTAAATTTGTCTCTTAAATTTCAATAGCTATGATTATTTGTACGTGAATGCGATCTGCAAGTTTCGTACCACTGGTAGTATTTTTAACCCCTAAACAATATAACAAACAAACAAACGCTTTTAGGCTCAGCATTTGAATTACGTGTGTTGCAGCTTGCAAGCTAAGCAATCTTTTCCATGAGCGCTTCATTCGCTAATACCTACAAAATATATTTGTAAGTATTAGCGAATATATATCTATTTTTTTTTGTGCACCGAGCCCTATTTTATTTTTCTTTCTCAAAATAAAAGCATTAGTTTTCGGACCGTGAAAGTCTCGTCAAAAAGGAACCAGCTGTTTCAAAGAGTAGCCGGAACAAATAGACAGACAAAAGTTTTAAAAAATTGTATTATGTGCCGTATAAACTTTCAAATGCATTTAGTAAAAAGCTGTTATTTTGACATTACAAACAGACAATTCAATTTTATTTATTTGTATAGATAAAACAGTCGTCTTCTGACACACACTGCAATGTGACACCATTAGCGAACCAAACGGCAGAACAATAGAACAAAACGAGGTGGCGGAATTTCGCGCTGCCGTCCCGCCTCCGATATCTGTCGTCTACTAAATTATACGTATTCTTACCTATTTATATTTTACTAGCTGCACCCCGCGGTGTTACCTGCGGTTAAAATATCAATAATAAACAATGGGAAAAAACTGCCAGTTGTTTTTAGCATTTCACAGAAAAATTACTTCACTTTTTCGGTATGAAAGTAGCCTGTGTTAATATAAATTTGGATGTTTTTGTTATGAAGATTTGAGCTACCTTCATAACAAATAACATCCAAATTCGTTCAGCCTTTGAAGCGAGAAGGAACAAAAACATACATACAGACAAACTTTCACATGTCTATTATTAACTATAATATGATTGTATTTTATGCCAATGTATTTAAAAATAAAGGTTCTACTTGCTGCTTTTATATATAACTAGGAGCTAGTATTTTTATAACAACTTGCTTAAGTAGTTAAATTCGGAAAAAATTACAAAGCTTAGTTTTGGGCGTAGTTTTAGTTTTAGTCGTAGTGTTTTATAATTATTATTGTATTTATATATATATATATATATATATTTTTATTTGAATGTGTGACGGAACGAGCTGAGGGCCCACCTGATGGTAAGTGGTGACCCTCGCCCATGACAACAGTAATGCGTGCGACTCAGTATGAGATCCAAATCTTTACTGATAGAAGAGGTAATAATCTATGCGGCAATGTAATTATACTTAAGTTTTTGCTGCCTGTTTTTTTTTATTGTAATTTCAACGAGTTGTCATCGTAATTAAAATATATATAATAAAACGCAACTTAGTGAAGTGATACGTAAAACCATAAATAGGAATTGACTGATTGCTTTTCATAAATATGGAGATATATTAGCTTACTACAATGGCTACTACGGCACACTTGCAAATAGAACTAGTTTAGTGTTACTTCCTTAATTGACCCACTTTTTCAAAACCCACGCAGTAAAACGTATGAGTAGCCATAGGTACATACGACACGTTGTTAGGTGTCATCATAAATCTGGACGGCATCTTAAACATTATACTATCCTGCAAGTGCAATTTGTACTTACAATTTTGAAAGTTTATTATAATATTTCATTCAAAGTTCTCAGGGTAATGAAATTAGAAAACCAATTCTGAATTTTATAATAACTACTCTGGCAATGAACAAACAAAGAACAATGTTCACAATGCATTGAAGACATTCCGATTAATTCCGTCAAAAATATGTTTCTGTTGTAATTGTACGTTTCGTTTCCGTCGAATGCGGTAAGCGCAAACCAACATAAAGGCCTAAGTTGTCATTAGAGTACCTACGCAATTAAAAATGTACGTATAAATAATATTTGTTCAAATTCACTAATTACATTGCTAATAAATACTTACACGCAACATCTGCTGTTCACTAATGGCCAGTACTGCAGAAATGTTTTATTTGCTACGCGCGCCGTCGCGTTGTCGTCTACCTTATAATTTTCTGTTTGTGTGAACAAAGTTTTACGAGAGGGGAAAATTGGCTAGAGAGAAGAACCTTGTCAAACTAATTGTTAAACATTTTAACTTTTTTGAGATCAGAATATAAATTAGCACGGATACAACGAACTTCCTTATCTAAGCGCGTTGGCCGACGGTAAAAAATTTTAAAATTAGATCATCAAAGATAGGTACAAAATATTCTGAGAAATTTGATTGTACTTGAAATTTACTTACAAATTCAGCCACTATTGCTAAACTATAGCGTCAAACGACTTAGTTATTATATATTCTGTATTGTAATATCAAAGTTTCTTTAGAATCCCTGAGATTTGCTTATTTTTTGTGGCTCAGTGGCCCGTGACGGCTCCTCGGCAAAGCGCTTATCCACGATCTCGCCGCTACGTCTAGCATGAGAGATATTAATCAATAGATTGACAAAATCGTGCAAGTGTCGAAAATCTGACGCGGATTCCGAACCCAGACCTCCCAGGAAGAGCGATATATCACTCGCTACGTCTCCGCCGCCCTGCCACGCCCAACTGCTCATTAGATACCTCTTATTCTCATCAATCTTTTATACCCTCCCAAACGTGGAAATCTCATCATTTTTATTTCTATTACAATTGACGTTTCAATTTCATTAGTCTGTGTCATTTGTTTTCATAACATTTTTCGTAAAAAAAAATAAGTGACTGAAATATTTACCGTTACAATATATGTTTAAATATTGTAAAAAAAAGAGTATACTATTTAGCTTTAGCTTCAGTTGGTTGATCAAATTAATTTAACCTTTTTAACTCATTCAAAGTTGGTATTTCCAAAATGTTGATAGCTTAAATAATGAGCTAGTATTTCCAAAATGTTGATAGCTTAAATAAGGAGCTAGTATTTCCAAAATGATATCTCCATCGAGGACAGTCTTCGTAATCAGAGCCGACCTGATCATTTGTCATCACGTCAGTCACCCGTCAGTGCTGTGATACGCCCTTGCCGTAATCACATCGGGATTAAACGAACGCATGTTATAAAAATATTTTTGTTTTTACAAATATAAAAAAAATCCTAAGCATGTTTTGCTGGCATGAGCTAGCTATATTAAAGTCACATTATCATAACCGTAAAATATTTAGTCGACTAACATACTGTCATCATTATAAACAACGAAGAAAAGATTTCTCATCAGGTTTTTTCGTCGTGTGTCATAATTGACTAACTAGCTGTTTCCCGCGACTTCGTCCATGTCAAATTTAACATTTATTTTGCGCAGAACCCTAATCTTTTTGTTCTAAAATGAAAGTAGCCTAAGTTACTCCTCATAACATCAGCTATTTGCCAATGAAAGTCAAAATCAGCCCAGACGTATCGGATATTTGTCGGAACAAACAAACAGACAGAAGGAACGAAAGAAAGATTTTTTTTTTTTAATTTTTTGTTTTTTTTTTTGTAGGTACCATCGTATATATTTTCAAATGAGTTTAGTAAAAAGCTCGTCTATTGACATTACAAACAGACACTTAAATTTTATTTAGTTATATAGATGCGGTTGTGCGTTACACTTGCTCAAGATGTTTCAGAAGTCTGGTTTAGAATTTCAAACGCATCCGAAGGGACGGGACGAAGCCGGGACGTGACGAGTCATGACCGTGCCGAGATCGACACGTCAGGCATGCATACGACACCAAGTATCTGACGAGCCGTCAAAGATGACTACTGCGTGTTATTTTGAGGATGTTAGATATTTTTGGGTACTTTGATTGGCAGACGGTACAATGCAGGTCATTGGTGTTTATGAAGGTTTATTATGACTCAATTGCGCACGTGGATTAAACAATGTTTAACATCTCGCGCCTCTTACTATCAGGGTCCGTACCCTGCATGTAACATGATTTAATAATTTAATAAATTATACAATATTAATGTCAATTTATAATGATAAATTATGACTATTATTCTTATACTTTTGTGTTCTTATTGTGACGTTCTGAGGTTGCAAATGGAACTTAGACTAACAAACACACATACTGAAAAAATGTTTTTACTTTTTAATAATAAATGTTATACATCTAGTATTACATTATTTATCTTTATGTAAGATATTTACCAAGCTATATGAGTTCGAGGCGTAGTACTAAATAATATAATTTTCCCTTATAGCTTTACAAATATTACATCATTTAAATACACAAATAATGAAAAAACTAAACTTAAAATTACGGTAGGTATTTGCTAAAACACAATAATATGTAAAATCAATTAATAGAGAGCTTGATGGCGCATTGGTACATACATTGACTTTCAATCCGAAAGCAACTGGTTCAAATCCATAGATTTTAACCAGTGACCATCGGTGAGCACAATGAGTAGTGCATTAAAAAAATATGCACAAACTCAAATAGGTGAAGGAAAAACATCGAGGAAACGAAGACATGCATCGTCAAAAAAAAGTTTTTAGATGTGACATCTACCAATCGGAATTGGACTGACGTGGTAGGTATATCAAAAGCCCTTACAATGTCAGTTGTAGAGTCGCATTAGATGCACACACGGAAATTAACGTTTGTTCGTTTATTAGTCAAACAATGAAAAAAATTGTTCTCTGGCAGTAGACTGTAACTGATTATATAGGTATGGTTACCTTATTACTTTACGGCTATTTTTTACGTGCATAACTTCAGCTACCGAGGTGGTAGGTATTTTAATACTTCATCTAGCTCCTTCAGATCGTGTTCTGATAGCAAAAGGTGCTCATTATCCGTTATGAAATATTCATTGACCACCGACATGGATTGTTGTCACTGGAATTATCCCGCAGAAATCACTTAAGGCAATAAGGCCTACTATTAGCGCTAATTTGCAGTAAACGCTGCCGAGAGCGCTGGGAACGTGCTTATGCAATACTGTGTAAGTGACTTGAGATAAGTCATAGAATAAACACTGGCTTTTTAAGTTTATATTAAATATTATTAAAAACTATCTGATCCGACTGCCGTAGTCGTGTCTTAATTAATTTTTAACAGTTAACAGTTTCTTTTTTCAAATTTATGTGAATTTATTCCAATTTTTATTTGCACCTATATCGGTCTCCAGTATTTAATTTTGTTTAAATAGATTAAAAGTCATCTTTATTTATATGCTTAGTAAAACAAACGTATTTTATACGTTCCTTTACTATTACTATAACTGAAACTATAACTATAACGGAAATTGAGTACCTATTAGAAAAAACTGATTATAAAAACTAACTATGAATGACTTATGTAACAATAGACAACAAAGAGTCGAATTAAAAAAAATAATATCAATAATGAGATGGCAAATATCATCAATAGTGTGCTAATGAGCCCAGCAGCATCGCAATCTCGCGCCATCTGTCTCTAATCAACGAATCGAGTTAATTAAATCGCGTTGGCAATATGGCGGCGGGTGTAATTGCTATTAATAAAGCGCTCCTGTATAATTAGATGGTGGCTTGCGCGGATTGGCTACCCGTGACACAGTGTTCATGAGAATAGCTCGTTTCCCCCACTAATAATGATTTCACATTCGATGAACAAATTATTGACAGATGAAATTTGACGGCTCCGTCTCCGCTCGGCTTAGTAGGTAACCCTACATCTTGAGTTCAATTCCCGGACAGGGCAGACTGTGTGTTGAGTTTGTTTTCGGTTCTTGGGTGTTTGTCTTGTGTTTCTGTGTTCGTTTAGGCCACCTGCAATCCTAGTGCAGGGGGTATGATTTTGCAATAGTTAATGTGAAATTGAATTCAATGATGGATTCTCATGAACTGTTTATTGTTTTAAACATATACAATTGTATATTTTTAAAACAAATTTTACTACTTATATAGCAGCTTTAAAAATATATATATTTTTAGAGAAGTCTGGTTTTATACCCTAACTATTATTATTAATTAATTAAATTAAAAGTCAAATTAGACGTCCTTAACTTAACGTAAATAATAGATCGAAACATCAATCTAATTTAAATTTAAAGATCATGATAATAAACGCCTGTTTAAATTCTATCCTGTCCTATCTAGAAGAACATTAGAGCTTCTACGCTCGTATGTCGTTTCGATGCAAACTCAAACTCTTTTATTCCTTTAGTTCTCAAGTATTGTTTTGAGGTGTCAAAACTTACACACAAGTAATATTCGTGAGCATAATATCGTATTACAAAAACTCCTTATGCTCAGTAAGAAAATATATCTGGATATCAAATTATAGTCTGTATTCATGGTTACTAGTATTTTTGTTAAAATTATGTCTATTATGACAACTCAAACTTATTTATTTTTGAGACTTCAAATCTCGTTTGAACACGTCGAAACTTACACACACAAGTAGGTATATAACGTGTTACAGAAGCACATACACGTATATGTCAAACTAGCTGTTCCCCGCGACTTCTTCATCTTGGAATTTAACCATGTTTTTTGCGGAGAACTCTATTTATTTTTCTAACATAAATTCTAGGTTACAATATCAGCTATCTGCCAGTGAAACGGCGGAACTAATTTTTCGGTTCTCCCGTTTCGGACATTAGCCGGAGCAAAAATTTAAAAAAGTACCTTATTTACTTTCAAATACATTTAATGATTCACTGTTATTTTTACATTACATACACTTCAATTTTTGTTTTATTTACATACAGTAAGTTTTCATAGTTTAGCCAGTCATATTTGTTAAGATAAGATAGGTATGCCTGTTTGCGTGAGTTAAATAGCCTTTTAAAATACACACTGTGTCATCAGAAGTGTTCTGAACACGACGTGATAACACTGCGCTAATGGCGTGCATAGCTATTGCATTATGATGTCCTATCGCAGGCGTCATAATTTCATAACAACCTATTCTGCTCCAACTGAAACCAAATTTTGCTCTGCTGCCATGATTTTATAAGGTATATTAATATAAGGAAATACTAGGTATTTAAGCTTTAGATAGAGTTTTTTTTCATTACTTATGTATTACTTGTATTCGTAAGAGGTTAATATTATTCACAGGACAACCATTTCTGAGACGAACATAGATGTTTGTTCTGTCCGGGTGTTAATATGTATGTATTATAATAACAAAATAATAGTACTAGTATAAGTATTCTATGAGTAATTTGATGTCCATAGTACAATCTTTGCTTAGTATGGAGCTAGTTGGCTCTGTGTGAAATGTCCGTGATATATCTAACCACTCTTTCTCTTCTAGTTAAACCCAATTTTTTTTCTACACATGCCGTAATATAAGGAAACATTACGTATTAGATAATTAAGTTTGAGACATTAGCTTTTGTGTAATGTACAATAACCTAAATCCCCTTCCGATCAGTATTCGGTTTCCGAGCTTCGGAGGGCACGGTAAGATGTCGGTACGGCTATAAAAGTTGAAGATGACCGTTCGGAGGCTTTCGGGTGGCTTGGAGACTCCGACACAGATTGGGCCACTTACACATGATAAAAAAGTAGTTAGTAGTTTTTCTAATAAGATTAATTTCGTTCTATCTTAGTACCCCCCTAATCTTGACAATAGAGAGCGAATGGGCTAATATTTGAATGGGTATTTTTAGACAAGTACCCAATCCAAATCGGAAGAAGTCACAACACGTTGGTATAAGGACGTTTTCCTAACAAGCTCAATGCATTTGAGGTGTTATTTGCGGAGTTAGTTCCCTGTGTATGCTAATAAAAGTTTGTTTACTTTGGCAGATTTATAAAATGTTTGACACATTTGAATACCAATGCATGTAAGGTAATTTATTGTTTATGTAGAAGAAAATTGGAAACTATATTAGTCAAATATTAAATACACCAAGATACTTAACACAAACAAGTAGTCAGTAGCAAATACCACATACCTATGTTAAGAGCCTATTCTATATTATGAGAGAGAAAAAAATAACTTATGTGTGAGAAATAAGATAATGAAAAATCAAGGATGCATGGTCGGCGGAGTTCCAATAGTCCGTGCGGAGATTCATCAAATGAGACGTCGAGGAAAACAATGATTGACGAGTTCGCACCTCGCCTCGTGCCTTTCTAATTAAGACGACATGCGCCCGCGCACCGGTGCAACTCTTCGCGCTCGTTTAACTCACAATCTCACTAATTTAACTCCTGCTCCGTCTTCGCTACTCGCAATTATCACTTTACAATTCGATTTAATTGCGAAAACACAACTGAGACTGTTCAGATTATTCGGTTACCTCTATTCCGAGAGAATATCGCGAATACTTGCATTTCATTCAAGTCTGGCATTCCGAGCTTAGGCTGGCATTGATTTATGAATAACGTCTAGATTTCAGCCGTAGATGCGTTCTAACAATGTCATAACAATAAAGCTCGTTGTAAAAGGGTGGCCCTTATTTCTGTCTTCGGTGTCTGCTCATTAAAGCGACTCGTGTGCGTTCGGTTCTTTTGCTCTCAAACGGTTTTCCGCTAACTTTTGGGTGGTAGGATGATGGACGACGTCGGTGGCCATATATCATTGCGGTAATATATCGCGCGGTGCGGCGAGTGTCGCCATTAACGCATGCGCGCAATTGCCCGTGTACCGTGCACCAAGTAGATTCTATAAGAAGCCACTCACAAATCGACGTACGCAACCACAACTAAATGCGCATAAATCTTATTAATGCTATTCTTATTTCTGTCTCGTCCTGATCTTGTAAAATCATTAGAAAAGACGTTTGCTTATCAAAGGCTGTTGGTGACCAATGAAACTAATTTATTCGTATTGAAGCAAAAAAACTCCGAGAAATCGTTCCAATCAAAATTGTATTGTAAATCGTAATATGTCTTCACAGTCACTCTTGGGTGGTCGGTGATCATCTGCTTTGAATGTTTTGTGATAGTTCGCGGGTCAGAGGCCGCATTCCATTTCCACGTTACGCAAACTCCGATGGCGAATTGTCAGGCCTCATCTGCGCCATCGATGCCGCGGGCCGCGATGAAAAAGTGAGAGGCTGATAGACGAAGCCGCGTCTCTGCTTACAGTAAAAGATTTGTTGTTTCCGTTCCCGCCGCCTCAATGACTACCATTTTATGTCGATTAGGAGATAGTGTTTCACGCGGTGCTACTGACGCCAGTTTTTGTGACACTCAACTCTGCCCACAACGAGTTTATTATCGTCGATCAGATTCTGACAGTGTTTTTGTGATTTCTCTTTTAGCGTTTGTTGGTTCCGTAAATTATTTTAGTTGTTTTATAGATGCTTTGGAATAAGTGCAGTGCCCGTTTTGTAAATTGAGAATGACAACAGGAAACCACATCGGCACATACATGCCTGTAATGGGAGCTATTATGTCGACCAACCACAAGTAATTTCACTCTCTGAACAAAAACACACACCTTTACAAAAATGTCTACCCATTCATCTTTCTCGAACGGAGACATTAAATAATGTCTCTGTTAAAGAGGGGAAGGGGAGCGACAGCTTAGAGTCAAAGTCGTTTGAAACTATTCTCAATGCTGCCATATAAAGTTCTTTACGTATGATTATATGGGGAAAAACCACTTTGAACTCAAAAGCTCTTTCACCGTAAACAATTTTATTATTTTTGTTATGTGTAGTCAAATGACTGAAGATATATTTATAAGAGGGGAGCATAAAATATAGATTGACATAACTACATGTACATGACTTCCTTGGTACTAAGGTGATTTTGTAAATTAAAAGAAATAAATAAACATGGACATTTCCCCAAACTAAGCATAGTTTATATAGTGGGAACCAGATTACTCACTGAATACTTATTATATATACTACTTTTTATGAACACTTAAGACTTTTAGGTACCTAAATGCACTACAGGGTAACGTATTAAAATATTTAGCTATTGCTATTATGGAAAGCTCCATATGTGAATTTCCAGATAAACCTGTAGCATTTTTTATGCAGTACCGTTAAATGATTGATTTTAAAGTCTATCTATTTTTTAAATACAATTACAATACAATAGTCACTACATACATAGTAAATACATCATCGGATTAATTATAATTTTCTTAAATTTCTATTCTACAATCTATATTGTTAATAATAATTGCATGCGCTGATTTGTTATCCGATAACTCTTGCCTTAATAAGCAAAAGCACATTTGTGCCGCTCTGAGCGAGAACTAATTTTAGTTCAAGCAAGTAATTGTCGAATAATTGCGCTAATGTGAAAATATACGCTTTAACACAACAATGGAACGTGGAAGTCGATAATATAGAAATGTGTATCGTAAATATTATTTACGTTTCACGCAATAAAATGGTACGCAAAAATAAATTAAGGTTTAAGTGAGAGTTATGGTAGCGGAGTGTATGTGCATACGATCCCAAGGTCAAATTGAAAGAACTTATTTAGAAGCACCAAAAAGTCGCTACTCCGGTTTATACACGTCAGATTTGTGCAGTGAGGTATAATATCATATAGCAAAGAAATCAGCATATATATATAGATGGAAATATTTTTATCTCCTGGTAAAAATATATTTTCAATACTTTTATCAGAAGTCACTAATATAGTATTAGGATGGCTTATCAGTTACCGTACTAGTATGTAACAGCCCAACATCCTTGTTGAATGTTGTAAAGGCACTTGTCCTATGCCAAAGTGGTTCCTAGTGAAACCAAGGTTGCTAAAAGTTGTTTTTTGTTTTGTTAGGCGTATGTTTCCGACGGTGCGCGTGTCGTTCTCGGGGTGCCGCGCGGAGGCGCGCTACGCCGTGCTGCTGGACGTGGTGCCGGTGGACGGCAAGCGGTACCGGTACGCGTACCACCGCTCCTCCTGGCTGGTGGCTGGCAAGGCGGACCCGCCCGCCCCCGCGCGCCTCTACCCGCACCCCGACTCGCCCTTCTCCGGCGACCAGCTGCGCAAGCAGGTCGTCTCCTTCGAGAAGGTCAAACTCACCAACAACGAAATGGACAAGAATGGACAGGTTAGCTACATTCTCGATTTTTTTAACGTTTCAAAATATTTGGCTTTATCATAACAATTTATGGACCAACGCAAAAGAGACGCTGGATAACTATCCAGTTGAAGCCTATGCTTAAACCGTGTATTTAGATTTTTATCCATCCAAGATTTTTAGATGTTACTACAGATTAATTTTATTATTTTATTGATTGTTGCTAACAGTTGGTGCTAAATTCGATGCACAAGTACCAGCCAAGGATCCATCTGGTACTGCGGCGGGAAGGTGCAGTCAATGCTCCCATTACCGATCTCGACCAGGAGGAATTCAAGACTTTCATCTTCCCAGAGTGTGTCTTCACCGCGGTGACAGCCTACCAGAACCAACTCGTAAGTACAGATCCCGACACTATGGTGAACGCTGGTGCTTTTTTGCAATAACAATTCTAATTCTTGTTTCTATCATTTGATTTCTAAAATAGATCAGAGAGACGAGCGTTTCAAATCGCATAGCGTTGTCGGGTGACTATCGACGATGGCTATTTCAGTGGCACTAATTGCATCTCGCTGAAAGGTATGTCCACTCTGAACAAAGGGAGGTGGCACATAATTTTCGTGTATCGCACGGCCACACGCGGGCGTCGGCGTCGTCGACGACGGACGGACAGCGCGGCTGATGGCCGCTCGACACTGACGATTAAAGTTTTCACCCGAGCTAAATAAAGCTCCAGACGATGTCCGACTCGATCGGGTCCACTGTCTCAGCTCTGCAGTTTACATTCTATAGTGACTTTGTAATCGCCGTTGATAATGTTGAGAGGGTTAAGCTGCTCGCGACCGTAGGTGAATTGTGCAAAGTTCACCCGGAGAAGAACTGCCTTCACTCAACCTGCCGTCAAGCAGTGGTGCATTTAATAAAAATCTCGTCGAATACCTTATCTCGCTTCTTCAAATCTTTATCACCATATTTTGCGACGGAGTTTTCGAGTAGCCCTGTAACTTATTTTCTAGAGCCGCATTACGAAGATGAACTACAAACAAATTAAAAAAGGACTTCTTTCTTTAATTAATAGATGGTAAAATAATATGCTAAACTGATCTAACTTGTGTAGTACTTAAACGATAATCTAATATTATAAATAACCTATTTATCTGTAATTATAGTCTACAATAATCAATAATATAATAACAAGCGTAGCCTCTAGTGGCAGATTTTGTGTAATTGTGTGATTTAATATGCGGATAATGTCATAATAACTGATCTTGGTAATCTTATATGATAATTTCCGTTGTCAATACCTTATTAACTATCGACAAAAAAAAGGGGCGACTATCTGTGTCTGTCGGTGGCATCGTATCTCCCGAATGAATAGACCACTTTTGATGAGGTTTTGAGGAGATGAGCTTAAAACCGAGGTAGTTCTTAGCTATCACTTATAAAGATTTGTTCAGGCGTTTGAAGATCATCATTACCATTACATGAAGTCCATTACATGTATATTTTAATATCCTTGAATACATAAAATGAAATAATATGATATCGCTGCCCGCTCCGCTCGAGCTCCCGCTAGTTCCATGGCCGCGCCGCATGTGTCCCCACGCGCAATTAATTCTCTGTCACAAAAGCGTTTGGGCGTCTCCATCCTTCTCGTTTTGCTTCTCGTAGTAAAATAATTAGGACGTTTTGAGGTTCATAAAGGAAGTTACTTTATATCGACAACGCGGTACATAAATCTCTATTCGTTCGTTAATTAGCTGCTTCAAATTTCAGTTTAGTGGTAACATTAGATGTTTCTGTTTGTTCTTACCTCCCATATTGAATCAATTGTGTTGGTGAAGATATTTTTGGGGCGATGAATAGAAAGGGCAGGATGTAAATGTAAATATAATAGTAAATATAAATAACTAGGTACATGCAAAAAATCTTTAAAATGGTTAGAAATAGTCTCCCAACAAAGCTTTAACTAGGCTCTACATAGATCTACCTCAGTCTACAGGCCACTCCAAACGACTCCCCAGGGTCGAGGATTATTGATTTCCATTGATTCTAACGCGTTTCTAGATTTACGGCTTCCACCTAGCGACATCGCAGGCCATTACTAGCCTACGTATCGTTATACGACCTATTGATTTATAGTTATGATTGCACGTGATAGAAAGACGTAACCTTTTTTACTTGGAAAATTGCCGTACTGGTTGACTGAGGTTGAGTCATTCGAGTGGAAGAATTCACTGTGAATAGCATATCAGCGTTTTGATCGCATTCTGGTGCAGCACCGCAAGCGCAGCTCTCCCGATTTGGCTGACGTCACAGCTCTGACAGCTAAAACATTTGTCGAACGGCAGAGATAGTGTCACTGATAAACCAATCCCTTACAACAATAAGAATACACTTAGCATGTTTGCACCTGCGCCGTGCGAGCCGGCCGAGATCGATATGACTATGCCCGCATAACTTAAAGCTGCTCACTTAGACACCTCGATAAAATCTATAATCCCACTTTGAATATCATGAAATATAAAATTTATATTTAAAAAAAAGAAGTGTCACCGAATTTTATTCGTCCGCAACATTTGTTAAATCGTTTCGGAATGAAACATCATTATTGGTGCTTTATCATATTGAAACGTTGATATGAGACGAGATAAAACATTCGTTACAAAAAAATATGAATAGTGTTTTTTTTATGTGTATCGCGGTGTGAGACGGTGCGTCGCCGGCGCGCGCGCCGCGGGGCGGTTTCCCGGGAAAGCAGCGCACGAACCTGCTTCAATATTTAACATTTTTACACCCACCACACCATTGTCACGACGCTCGTTTTCTTTAAAATCCTTTGTCTGGAATTCGACTCGCAGCGAGGTGACAATGTTTGTTAACGTTTACGTATCCTCAATGCACACAAAGATGTTTTTTATAACTCGATGACTTGTGAATTTGTTATGATTGATTGGCCCGCCAATGTGCCTTTGAGTATTGCAACAAGCAAGCTGATAGCAACCTGCTATGCAGACTTGAATAGAAGTCTATCAAGACTTTTGAACTAAGCGCATATGATATATTTCTAAGTAGGTACCTATGCTAAAGAAGAAAGGTTCAATAATCAAATTAGATGCAATTTTTTTGAATTGTGTTTATCGCGAATGGGATATGATAAGTATTATTACTCAAGCCCTAGGCACACAACACTTACGAAACAAAAATGTCACAGACTAGAAAAAACTGATCGGAGAAATCATTTCATAGTTGGAGTTAGTCTAACCGTACTATTACGCGGCTTGAGAAGATAATCATGGAAATAACTGCTTAAGCCCGACGCATGTAGACGCAAGCCCTCTCAATAGAT
This sequence comes from Aplocera efformata, assembly GCA_921293045.1. Taxonomy (NCBI): domain Eukaryota; kingdom Metazoa; phylum Arthropoda; class Insecta; order Lepidoptera; family Geometridae; genus Aplocera; species Aplocera efformata. The sequence continues at coordinate 9,976,992 of OV121039.1, forward strand.
ACTTAATTGAAATTTATATCTCATTTCTCAGTATCAACAATCAATATTCTAAAATCTTCGAAGCCCTGGTACACAAACAAGTTCTACGAGAGTATAATCGAACAATATAATGAAGAGTAAAGGCAAACACAATTTCAATAACAAAGGGGAGCCATGACAAATAAACATATTTCACGGGCCAAAATGGCTGCGGTCAGGTGTCATGGGTTCTTCCCGCGCACCTCCAAACGGGATTCTTTTTCTTCTTTTGTAATCGATTCATTCTTTTCAATGCGAGCCTTTTATGTTTGTTTGTCGACTAACACGTTTAACTGCGATCATTTTGTCATTTTCGATAGTTGATCAAGTGGTCCTTCGTGTTATTATCATACTGAAATGTCTTGTTTTTTGATCGGTGATACACTGCAAATTATAGTAAGTAGATATACTAATTTGGGACGCAAGTAAACGATAATATCAATAAGTTATACATTAAATTTCATGTGAGCATAGTTGCTGGATGATGACAAAATGGCTTCTCTAGTGTTGCCGTAATCAATTAAATGCGCTTTTAAAGAATTTAATTTTGTTTGATTGACCTGGTTTGATTGTTATCGAAATGTTTATATTACTACAGAAAAGTATTAGTGGAATCTTGCACAAGAAAACAATTAAGTCGATAGTATCTTATAATAGTAAGTTCCCTTGTTCCCAGTATCTCACTAGGGGAAAGTGGAAATCAGGGGGAAAGACGTCACAATAAATGCTGCAATTCCACCTTCTATACTCCCTTATGTGACATTTAAAAGCTAGGGTATCAGTAAAATCTAAAAAATCAAATACTGAAAAATAATCTTCAAAAAAGTAGCCAACTTAATATTCAATGAATAATACAACTCGCTAACACGAAAGCCACATAAGTCAAAAATACAAGAAGTCAATGTACTTGCTAAGAGTGGATTTAAAATAATTTAAGATTGAAAATTATTTATTGGGCCCCCCCCATCTCGTTCTTTCTCACTGGATGATACCGTGAATATAGTAGTTCGATCTCGGTCGCTCGTGCCATCGATCACTCGAGGTGTGACGTCACGCAGAGCCATCGTGTGCGGCCGCCTGAATTTATTGCGTCTGCGCAACGAGTTCTACAGAAAAACTAAGTATTTGTTAGTACTAACAGTCCAGCCTCCAATTAATTTTAAATTGTGACAAACCTTTGTATATCATTTTAAATCTTCGTCTCATTTATGAACGTAGTTTACAGGTAAAACTCAGACTTTCACTGGGCTGTCAGCCTGCAAAACTTTTTTGATACTCAAAATGTCTAGAGACAATGTCATTTGTCATTCAAAATACAACATTTTTACTTGCGCCTTTACATAAAGAATATGAAAAGAATTTTTGATCATTGAAAATCTGGAATGTGGCAAATTGCATACTCTTTGATACTCATAGTTATTTATAAAAGAAACATCCACGAGTGTAAAGTTGATCTCACACTCACCGTTGGGCCAATAAAAGATCTCCTTGGCAGGCTGAACAGGGATTCATCAAACCAACTTTCGTCGTAACGAATTCAAATCCTCCGCAATGAAAAGCGAAAACCTTCCACACGAATCTACGACCAGTGGAAATGTGGGTATGCAGAATGCTAATCAAGATAATAACGGAAGTCGCAGACGATCTGTACAATCTACATACGGTGAACTTAATCCTGTCTGTGGGGACGATTCGAGAAGGAATGCATCTTATCGACATTCTGGATGAGGACGATGATTTTTAAATTCTAGAGATTTACACCATTTTAATGATCTGAGATAAATATTAAATAATGCATTGATTGTATAGATTTATCATTATTTACTCATTTTTATTTTCTCACATGGGGCCTGTGAAAATAAGCGCTACACTTGTGTAGTTTGATGTTAAAAGGTCAGAATTAAGCTCTTTCGTCTGATTTTTATGAATATAACGTAGAAATAAGCACTAAACAAGTTTTGCGGAGCAGCAATTTGCTTTCAACCCGCGGTACAATTCTGAGAATATTATCACACTTGAGCCGGTTATACTTGTTAATGCCACATGCAGTGTTCGTAATTCTAAAGCGTTTACGAATTATTGACAATAAAGTATCGGTTTTCTGGAAAACGTCGTTACTGCTTGCAGCTGTAGGTCGTTCCGTGGCTGGCTGTGTTAACTCTCCACTACAAAATTGTGTAGTCTAGCGGTCACCGGTTGCTGCATCTATATCCTTAGTGAATGTTTGAGTATTTTAATTATTTTCCTTTTTAGAACAAAATATTTTAATTGACGCCACATTATGTAGGTCATTATAATTGATACTCGGATAATAACTAATAAAAACTTAAAACAAACAAATTGTTTAATGCTAATTAAATCATAAAATAATAATTATAGTAAATCTTACTTGTCATGTAATAGCTAACATTTCAATAGTACAAGCCTGGATATTCCGCCTTTAAGTGGTTGAGTTCAATTAAATTGTTAATTCATATTTTTATGCTTATCGTCGTAAAATGGCGTTCATATCTTTCATAACCGTCGCAAATATCAATCAGAATTGTTGTTAAAAAAATGGCAAATATATTAGGTTTAGCTGAGTAATACTTTTAGGTCCAATAACAAATTCTAAATAGTTTTATCCAGCACCATCCAGCTGAGACTGGTTACGAACTTACATGATTTCAAAGTGTCATACAATTATCAAGAATCTTTGTGTTATTTAGAATAACAGTCGTTTCTCTTGCTACTAATACATCAGTGTTGCGGTGAGACATCGCTCGTCGGCGCACTGCATCAATCAGTGAGATATGTAGTAAAAGGAGCGCCTGCGCACGTTAACGTGACATTTATTTATTTCATCCAATGTTCCTGTCGTGTCCCGCTCGTCGCGTCACTGTGTGTTCATTTACACGGGCTACATGACAAGTGGTTTAGGTTTTTTGTTTGATTATTGATTTATTTTTAAGCTAAAGATTGCTTGCAATAAAGGCATTAAAGCTACCAACGTACCGCTTATTGCTCTCAGCAAACGAGTGAGTACGTTTTCGTATCACAATATAATATTTAAATGTAGGACTGGGTAAACTTATATCTCCGCGAAGGAGTTTTTAAATCTAATACTTACAATTATAGATTTAAGCTTAGATGTTAAAATATCTCATGTTCATACTTATAATGACATATTTCTTAATTGATAGGCCATTGCAATATATCTGCAATAATTAGAGCATTCACAGCGGTTTGGCACTACGCTTGCCTCATCTTCTTGGCGCCTTTTTGTTATATTTTTTGTTTCCCGCCCGGGAATAATGTCATTAAGGCGCCTTTAATGTTGCCAGTGAGCGGTAACTACCGCCGCCCAAGGCGAATGTTTGTTGATACTTAAATTAGGTTGTTTTGACACGCCTTGTTCAAATGTTTGTTCTAAATCTAATAAACGTCAAGAGCAGAATAACTTCTCGTTTATTGTTCAGGAAGTTCCGTTTTAATTGATTATTATTTGTTGGAGTTAAGGTATCGTTTGTGCTTTTTTATGCCAATGAGAAAGTATTGAATAGGTACTGCATGCAGCAAGCATAATCTGAAGTATGAAGTAGATATATCGTCTGAAATACCATGTTTTAAGAGAGTGTAGGAAAACATTGATTATAACACCCGGTTCCAGATGCAATTGAATTTGAAGGCATGTGACATAATTTTTTTTTTATGTTACTAGAGTAATGGGACGAGCAGACAGCCCACTTGATGTTAAGTGGTTACCGTGGCCCATAAACAACAAAAAATTACTCAGGGCTTTCCCTACTACAGTGTGAGAAGACCCAAGTCGCATCGCATTGCGCCCATCACTCGGGGACAGGGATGATACGCCTCAAGTGACTGTAACTTCACCGGCACCCACATCAGGTGCCAGGTGTGAAGGCAGTACTTCCCCGGACTAACTTGGCACGAATTCTACTGCTAGTAATCCAATTTGGGCTTCCGTGATAAATTAGTTATACCTAGCACATTAACTTGCTTAGTTGTCTACAATTTTCACGTTCAATCTCATTGTTTACAATTTACAAGGATAAAAACATCAAGCTGGCTCAAAAAAGGCTGGTGTTTTAGTGGTGGGAACAATATTGTCTGCTACTACTCACATTGTAGGCGCACTCATTACGTCGTGGACGAAGTGTAGGCGCGACTATCGCCCATTGTAGTCAATGGCGCTCGCCAGGTGGGTGTGCAATTGTAAGTAGCTGCCGTGACATGCCTATGACCCTCGACATCGAGCCGCGAGGGGCCAGCCGATGTATCGATGTCCTCTCTAGGAACTCGTTCGTACCCATTCGGTGTACAGTCTCACACTAATTGCTATTCATGGCTAGCTGACACTGCACTCATTCATGTGTCACTTTTTAACTCAACATTATTCAAGTGAGCTAACAATGCGTTTCATAAAATTGGCAGAATTAACCAACTCCGTAAATCTTCATTTCTGTAGGACCGCTGTAACTATTTCCGAAATCATTAGTCTCGGATGTCAAATGTTTCTCGTGAAATTACTCACCGCAAATCGAAAACTTGTCACAGTCTGTCCATATTTTCTTATTTTTATTACACCGCTTTGATTCGTGACAATGTTAGTCGAGACATTTATCAAGAAGTTTAGTAGATTAACGAACTACACATAAACAACGACTTCAAACAAAAAATAAATATTCTCAATGGAGATTAAGATGTTAATTGTCGCAGCAGAGGATTTTTTGACAATAATGAAGCATAAATTCATTCTACCGTTTATTTTAAAATCACAGATGTTACAGATTGTCATGGTTTGTCCAGTTCCATCGATTCCGTGATCCTAAAATAGTTGGCTGGTGCGAAGTTGTCAGAACAATGCAATTAGGCTAGGCGTTCGGCGCGGTATCGGTTCGGTCGGCATAGGCAGCTGGCTGGCTGGCGTATTTACGTACGAGTCACGCGAATCGAGAGCGCCTCAATCGCCAGATAATTACCGTCGCCGACTGGACACGCTGAAAGATTGACACTGCGCCGTCTCGATGACTTGTTTATTGCAAACCATTAAAGCATACTTTATTTTTCTCACCTCGCCTCATCATAAAATGCCACGTCACGACTGTGCTAAAATTAGCAACATTATTGGTTTAATTTGATATTAGGAAAGGTGCTATTAATGACGGCCAGTTTCTCGAAGGGATTATCGTAAATATTGTCCACAAATTGTGTGGAGACACAGCGGGGGCGCGGCGCAGCGAGGGGGCGATTTTTCATCAACACTGCCTCTGCTCTGCCAGACACATTTTTTAACACCTCGTCCTTCTCTTAAATCAAACATTTACTTTATGGATACATCGACTCGTTTTAACGATTTCCTCAGTAACAATTTGCGCGATTTATGAACTTACCGGGCTTGCGACCTTTGCCACTTTATAATGAGATCCTTTTGAGAGGATAATTTGTAACGCTCAGACTTATTAATATTTTGACGATTTGGGATATATTTTTCTTTGTCAGGATATTATACAAAGGAGGTAATATTGCAATATTGGATTTTGCAATGGAATACAGGAATTTATGGCGTGCAAAATTCACACCATCTTGTTTTATATTTACAAAACAACAATTGCAATATCGAAGTGCAGTAGTGGCCACTAGAGTCTTAGTATAAAGGCAGTAAAGTGGTCAACCGATGTGACGTGTCATCAATACGTTAACCTTATTAGTTTGGTATGCACAACTCCACGGGAGACTGTAGTGACCCATGTTCTCACTGAAATACCGACCAGCTTTTAACTTGAATATTTGATCTCCAACCAATTGGATAAATTCAAATCGTTGAATTAATATCACGTGTTCGAATTGAATGAATACGACAAACTCTAAATGGAACTCGCTCAAAGTAGGCTTTCAAAGATAATAAAGCAAGTGTTTTCTTGTTACAGATCACGAAGCTGAAAATCGACAGTAATCCATTTGCGAAGGGGTTTCGCGATTCTTCGCGTCTCACTGAATTCGAAAGGTAACTGTCATATTACGTACTATTTGTTGATATATTTAGTCAATAACGCTTATTAAAATCTTTGAAACATTCTTTTCTTATGGGTTTTCAAACTAATTTTAAAACGAGCCGTACGGATTTCACTATCGAGGTTGAATATACGGTATATTTGTTACCGGTTGCTGTTCATTTCGAATAAGAAATTGGCCCCACTCGCAGAAACAAATACGATGAGCGAATGAGGCCGATTGATTTCCACCTTCGTGTCTGCAATTATGTCTACGTCTTTATTACTCTTGGCCAATCTGACTGACTTAATTACACGAGCCGATCATTGTATCCGTGTAATTTATAATCCACCGACGGTTTCGCTCGCTATATTAGAGATTTCTTTAATTTGCCTTATCTCTATACATGATTTGTTTACTTAGATATTTTTTTTTTGTTTGTTGAGATTCTATGTCACGGGGGAGCAAGACAGAACATCATACTTCCCCGATGAAAGGCGCCTCGGTGCCGTCTATCATAGGTAGATACTTTTCATGCTTTCTCATCACGTTTCTTGGAAACTTGCAATTTCTCAAAGTGCGTTTCATTATTTTCCAGGGAGACAATGGAATCGATGTTGGCGGAGCAGCACTATCTGCGGTCTCCGTTGAGGCCGTTCGATCTGGATCAGCACAATAACAATCTGACATTGGAGGAGAAGGCTATCCTGGCGGCTCGGTCGCAGCTGTTCCTGCGGGCTGCGTATCCGCTGTATGGCGTCCCGGCAGCGGCGCTGTGGGGGCAGTGGGCTTGCCTGGCTCCACAGTTGCTGGCGCAGCAGCACTTGGCGTCGGGCTCGGGATTGCAGCTGCCGCGGCCGGTGTACGCGGGCGCGGCGGGCGCGGCGGGCGGCGCGGCGGGCGCGCTCCCGGCGGCGGCGCTTGCGCATCACCGGTTCTCTCCGTACCCCGCCCGGCGCGCGTCCCCCGGCTCCTCGCCCGACTCGCTACGCGCCGCCAGCCCCCACCCGCTCCAGCACCCGATGCCGCCGCACACGCCGCACACACCGCATCCACCGCACAGTCCCACCTAGTGCCACCATTAAAACAATACTCGCAAGATCTCTTATATTTTCCTGATGGACTCGTGTGCATATTGTATAAAACTACAAGGTGGTTGAGCGCTACTCAATACTGGGTGATATTATTGCCGTTAGTGAGCGTTGGAGAATAGATGTGGGCTTTTATGACATAAGACATGAAGTGAGAATCTAATGTCGGCATACTGCCCAGCAAATATTGATTGTATATAGCTGTATAAAGTAATATTTAATTTAAAAATATGTGTAATTATTGTTATTATGTTCCTAATAGCTTGTCTCGTAGTGATGGTTTTCTCGAAATAAATGTTGTAAACCTAGAAGTAGTTTTCATAGTTGACATTTACTTGCAATTTGTTTTGTAGATATTTTAATATTCAAATTTTCAATCAGTAGTAGCTCATTTTTTTATTTGTAAAAATTACGGTATTACTTTTTTGCTGTTGGAACTATATGTAAAGTACACTGAAATTAAATGAAATAAAGTTGAATAAAAATGTGCAATACAACATATTTTAAGAATGAAAAGGTGTTTATAGTTTTAACACTAGACGTAACTGAATAGAGTAGAACTTAGTGTCTATGGTTACAGGCGATTCCTCCGCGGAAGCAAATATGCCGATGTTCTAGTTATTTTGTAGTTAAATTATAATTATTACAAATAATATATTGCTAAAGAATACAAAAATTAAATGTTTGTTAAGATAACTAACTTTGTTTCCTTATTTTTACCTTCCATCATGTCTGTACCAGCCTCTAATGTTCCCACTGCAAGGACACCGGCCTACTCTCGGTAATTGAGAGTGAATGGGCTTTGATCTACCACGGGAGCCCAATCCGGATTAGTAGATGTCACATGTCTTCGAATTTAGGTTCTAAGACATGCCGGTTTCCTCACGATGTTTTCCGTCACCGTTTCTTGAACGTGGTATTGCGCACATAAATTTTTCAAGTGAAAAAACTCATTGGTGCACGTTTTGGGTTTGAACCAGCAACCTTCTGATTGAAAGTCGGCGTTTATGCCCCTGGGCCACCACGCTCTTACCTTCAAGTAAAAAAAGTAGGAAAAGTACCTACTGCCGCCAATTTTCCGAAACAACTCTCGACAAGCGAGAGTAAATGAGCTTTAATATATAAAACTTATATGGTAAGTACCTACCTATGAATTAAATATTAAATGCCCTGTCAAACAATAAAAAAATTACATGCATAATACATACCTACTCCGTCTTGGTCATTGGTACATCGTCATCGCTTCAAAAAGCACTCAACAAAGTTTGCCCCGGCCGGGAACCCAACCCCAGACCCCTCCCAGGATGCTCAATTTCCTGGTCAAAAGTAAAATCAGCTTAATTAACGTTAACACACTCACACTAGGATTCCCTGTGTCGCAGATGGCATGGACAAACACAGAAACACAAAGTAAACACCCAAGACCCGAGAACAAACTTCATGCTCACCACACAAAGTGTGCCCCGGCCGGGAATCGAACCCGGGACCCCTCGCTTCGAAGGCAGGGCTACAACCAACTAAGCTATTATTAGAATCAATAAGCTATTGCATAGAAACCCTACTCGTGAAAAGCAAGAATATGCGTCATCACATCCACCATGGCTTAGAATAATTTCTAGATTACGATTATAGATCACAATTTTTCCTTTTGCGACTTCCATGTATAAAGTTAGTTAAATTATACCTACCTGCATGATCTTCTATGTAGTGAAATCACATGCGCATGAGACGTATCATCCCCGTCTCGGGTGATGGACGCAGCAGGATGAATGCGACTCAGTAAAGATTTGGATCTCATACTGAGTCGCATTCATTACTGTTGTCATGGGCGAGGGTCACCACTAACCATCAGGTGGGCCCTCAGCTCGTTCCGTCACATATTCACATAAAAAAATAATAACAATAATAAAAAAAAATGTTGCTCGCGTTCTAGGGTGGCTACCTACCTACCCTCAGAGTCCCAACATGAGTCCCCCGGATGGAGCGAACGAAGCAATCCAAAGTAGTGGAACCTGTACCAGGTTAGTCTGTACAAGTCCCACCACCACATCTGGTAATCCACCGCCAAGAAATGGTCGACTTGTGCTGCTGTGTTACGGTGGGAGGGTGCGGGTGCTGGTGTAATTATAGGCGCATGAGACATTGCATCCCTGTCCCAAAGTGACGGGCGCAACGTGAATTGGATATTCACTTACGGAATCTCATACCTAAGTTATATCGATATTGTTTATGGGCGGTGGTAACGACTTAACTTCACGACGGAACGATCTGACGGGGCCGTCAGATCGTTCCGTCACTTTAATAAATGGTATCTCTGTGATTGTATGAATTTGAAAGGCAATAATTATAAGGTCAATATCAATATAAGTATGGCAATGCTCAATTATCTTTATTAGTAAATATCTGCGTAGCTCCTGAAAAAGCGTAACGTTGAAAGTTAGCATAAGATTCTCAGTAGTGCAGCAAATGAAAAATCAATGATACAGGAAACAGAATTGTATCAACTTTCCTACCTCGGCAGAGGAGACAACCTGTTTTTTGTTTCCACAAAGTTTCGCTAGATGGCAGTACGTGTTGCATATCCAGATAAATAGTTATAGCTTTTATTCGTGTGGCGCTGCGTATATAATTAAAATGCAGTAGCCATAATAGCATAGCATTAGTATGTGTAGGTAAAAATAAAATAAAAGCGTTAACACTCATACCCCTGCAATAGACTTGTATTTTCCGCGGGTGGTACCGAAATACAAGGTGCCTCCCGTACCTTCTAATGTATGGGATCATACCTTGACTTGAATTGGAATGCGAAATGTCCCTGTATTTTCGCTGGTAAACAAATCCTCCAAAACTGGAACACAGCTTATATTTTCAAACATCATACAATAATTTAAAATTATTTTTTTAAGGATATTCTACAATATTTTAAATTTACGCTAGATGGTAAAAAAATCATTGTTAAGTGAGTGACTTACTTACCTTATCGAGTATTAGCTAAATCTGGGGCATACTTAAAATGAAAAAAAAAAAAAATACCGTGACAGATTGCAAAATGGTAACAAATTAGTGCGGTACAGCGGGCAATTATGCAAAACAGCCATAAAGTTATCTCTGTGAAAACAACGAGACACCCTCGCACTATTCAATTAAATGAACCTGCGTTCTGAGAGATTCGAGTCACATAGTCCTGACTCCTCGGTCACACTAAATCAGCACCATTGTATAATTCCACAACCATTGCGCCATGCGTAAGAGTTAAATTAACAAATGTTTACTTTTATCACGCAATGGAATTGAAAGAGTATGTGTGGAGAAGGAAAAAGCGTCGTTGTGTGAACGCACAGAAGGGTCCGTTGACATGGAATTAGACCGGCGCGTGGCCACATTACAGGGACAAATTTCACGTCCCTCGGGAACCAGCAGAGGGCGCGGGATGCAACGCTAATCTAATCTGGATTGGAGCTAATAAATGTTGTACTAGTGACACAGCCCGCCAGAATTTATTGCTTGTAAAACTGTTTCCAATCGCAGATAATGTAAGGATGACGCACCATTTTAATAGTCTGATTGAATTTAACGTGTGACTGAATAATTCATTTGATTTTAGTGGCCGTGGTAATGTTCTTGTGATAATTAAATTTGTTTGATGATGGGGGTTGGTTTTGGCGTAACGATTGGCGAAGTTCAAAATTGTATGAACATAATGTCAGTTTGAATTGTTTTTATTTTTTATCAGAAACTAGCTGACCCAACAGATGTTTTCCTGTTCCAATTTAACAATTAGCCAACAAATGAAGTAGAGGTAAAAATTCCATAGAAGAATGTACTTTCAGATTTCCCAAATTTCCAACTTTTCCCGAAAAATTTTTTTCATAGAAATTATACTATACTGACTATTATGAACACAACGAAAAATAAGATTTTTATATCGATTAATTAATGACAAGTATGAGACAACTTAACAAAAATAGTTAATTTAAAACATTAAATTTCCTAAGCATTCCAGCTTCATTCATAGCAAATTTGTTCTCAGCTCATCATTATCCTGAAGGTATAAAAGAAGATACAATATATAGATAAATAAGTAGATTTTTTTAATATTCTCTATCTGGCTATAATTGTACCTATAGAACTAAAGCACGGTGGATTATCGGAGGCGCTCCTTGGCCGCGCGGGCACGTAATGCGCTGTTATTGGCCACTCGGCTCATAATCCCCTTTTAATGCCGGCCCGAGTCGCGTACGTGTCTGGAATGTCTATAATATAATCCTGAACCCTGTAAATGTTCAGTCCGTGCCAAAGAAGAAGTCCCGTTGCTGCAGCGCTAGTTTCTATATATTAAACACATTTCAGCTGGTTTTTACGTTAGTTCTCGAAACACCCGTGAGCGTTCTTCCGTAATGCGGACTGTAATAATATAGCTTCACTTTCTTCTGTTGGAAAACATTTGCACTGTTTGCCGACGACGCTCAGACGTCGCAAAATACGTATTCTGAAGCATCACGTAGTCTCTTATCTACATAGGAGCAACTAGAATAGAAGCAAATATTTTTTCTTAATGGTTTAAACATGCATTAATTCATTAGCAACTCCGTTTGATGTTCAAAAAATCAATCATGTTCAATAAATTATAACTTTATTTAAATCCGCCGGTACTCCATGTACGCTAATTGTATTTTCAACTCACTCTATTTATATATTTTTATTCAATTTCAAATCGAATTTTAATTAATTAGGTATAAGTATGTTCAATTGAATTCAATTTAAGTATTTCAACAATATTTATAACTTATCATCTATTGAGTTTCAAACTTTGAAATAAATAATCGCATTACCCCATCAAACTCTTCACCACTTAGCAGGAAAGGTGTTGCGCAATTTTGAATAGGGGATGGGTTAGGGGAGGCAGCGCTTATGTGCGTTCACATTTCTCCACATTTCAGTAAAACTGAAAACGTAACGGGGCAATAAATTCAAGTTTATTACCGCAAATATGATGTAGTTACCTGGCAGTCGCTACCGGAACAAATCGTAGGTCCGACATTTACGCGAAACACTGAACGTGCCCTGTGAAATATTAACGACAACGTGTGCGTTAGTGAAATAACGCTTTAGACGCGGAGTAGACTAAGAGCCACTGTAGAATTGGAATCAGAAGCCCAGCAGCGCCGAATGTCGTCAGTAGGTAGATATGTATTTGTAGAAAAATTAAAATTAAAAAGAGCAGAAGTTTGATAGAGACAAGTTTGGGGAATATCTTGATCGCATGCGTAGGTGAATAACTTCAGAGAGACTCCCAAGGACACTTATCCCCCGGATAGTGTAAAAGGAGCAATCCAAAGTAGCAGTAGAACTTGTGCCAAGTTCGTCAGGTTTTGCTACCACATTGTTTCGGGGTGAAATTGGCTCTCCTCATACTTCGGCAGAGGGGAAACCTTCGCTAACGTTAAAGGAAAAGTCAAACTTTATACACGTAAGTATTGTTTCAATCTGAAGGTCAATGGTTCCAACACACATTTGCATCAATAAGTATAAAAAAATTTTTTTTTATAAAAAATATATGTGCGCAACAATAATCTCTCGAAATGGTAAAGGAAAAGATCGTGAGTGCCGGCTTATTTTAAAACTAAATCTCGGTGACTTGTGACGTCTACCAATCCCGACTGGACTCCCGCAGTAGATCAAGGTAATTCACTCTCACTTATCGAGAGTAGGCCGAGTGCAGTGAGAATATTAGAGGCTGATATGTAAGTAAGTTTACCTATTTAACCGTCCTCTCTATTCAAATAAATAAAATTGATTCTGTGTCTGTGTGATTGTCAAAATAACAGCTTTTAACAAAATGCATTTGTAAGTATATACGACACTTATTAAAAACTCCGTCTGTCTGTCTGTTTGTTCCAGCTAATCTTCTAAAGGGCCGGACTGATTTTGACGGGACTGGCAGATAGCTAATGTGATAAGGAATAACCATGACTACTTTTATTTTAGAAAAAGACAGAATAATTAGGTAACGCGGACGAAGTCGCGGGGAGCCGCTTGTTTTTAAATAAAGACATTGCAAAACACCAGCATGATTTTGCTATTTATAATAAGCGTGGACAAATGTTTAAATAAAATCTGAATATGTATGAAAAAAAACGTATTACCTTTTAATAAAAGTTTCATCACATCATGTTTCTACATCATATTATATGTAAACTAACCAAGTTATACGTAGGTATACCGCACAAAGCATAGCGCATATTGTAAGTTGATAAAGTTATTCTCGTTCAATAACGCGAATGATTCGACTTTTCCCATTTTTCCTTTACGAATGGCTGTCCCTCCCCCCGCCCAACACCCCCGACCCCCCTTGCGGTGCAAAGTTGAGGGCATTAGCGTGTTATCGGCGGCAGTGGCGTGAAGAAGGCACCCACCTGATCCTGTTACACCTTCGTAAGCGACACCTCCAATTACGCTCTAACCAAATTTCTCCCAACGCATTGCTGGTTTTCGAGCACCTTTCGCAATTCAACGCGAACAAACCCCGCGATGAATGCGTAACGAAAAGGTACAAGTTTGGGTACGAGTCCTTAATAGGTGTAACAGATAGTATCTATAAGCGTTGAGATGTCGGGATAGGTGGGAAGCGTGAACGTGTTTTGCAAGCCAGCCGAGGAAATAAGGTGTCCCCAATTTTACTTTGTCGACCGCCACTGATAGCAGATAATGTACTGTTACGAGGGAACTTTGCAAATGGAACCTTTTTCGCTACCTCTGCCTATATTTTATACAGTTTAGTAATTTTACCTTTTTGTTTGAGTTACATTATTTCGTTGCAAAATGTTTTACCTGTAAGCTGGATCATACGAGATACTGACGATGTTTTTAAGACAATCTCTTCTGACTGCTGGCTTTTCTTACTACCTACAATTTTCCGATTAGAAATCTTTAACATTCAGTGGCACTGAGTTTAGGAACTAGGAGATTTATAATATCCATCCTAATCAAAATTCTATTCCGCTTCTGTCTATTACAACGGTACATTCGAATTCAACAGCATCTCACAATAAATCAGACGTCGATATCGCAAATATTTCACACGCGTATCGTAATGCATTTCTAATCAAATCCGTGCGGTCATAGGTAGGTACAGTCGCGCACGCGAGTGCCTGTGGGGGCAGAGGTCCCCGCGGGCGCGAGCCCATTGACAGGTTATTGATACAAATAGTCGCGCCCCCACCCCGCGCCCCCGGCACCCCACCCCCGGCCCGTCCCGACAACACCAATAAAACCTGATTGATATTGTGTAAGTGCGCCCGGAAAATGTGGGAACTCGATTGATGTTACAGCCAAATTCGATTTGAGGAAAATTGAAAAGAATTATTGCGGCGAACCAAATTATACCGTATCAGAAGTGAGTAAAGCGGATTTTCGATGCTTGGAGAATACATTCTGAGTAGCTTCGGTGTCAAAGTTTGTGTATTGGTAGTTGGAGGCGTAAATAGAGCTGTGGGCCAATGGCGGAGTTACATTTATTATTCTTTCTGTAATTCATTTTCATAGTCTATCTATACTGTCTCTCTTACTAATTTATTTTTAAGTTAACGCACAAAACTTTAATTAGTTAGTTGAAGGAAATGAACAAGTTACCGATTAAATAATTGTACGTACCTTCAATATTTTCGCCCTTGCAAGTGGAATTTCTTCTTCCAATTTAGAAATTAGTGGTGAAGAATAAATTTCAATTGTTAGCTTATCGAATAACTTTTGATAGTAGGTACCAAATAAGTGGGCGTCACCACACATCGTGACATTCGGTAAACTTACTTAGCAATAGGCAGGAACTATGCAACATAATAGAACAAGACAGTGACCCTCGAAATAAGCGTAGGTGGCAATTAACAGACGATAGGCGTTCCCAGAAACGGATTAATTGACAACTTAAAACCTATGTTTTATTGACAAGCTCCGATAATGCTATTTCGTATACTTGACGGCCTCTTATGCGTAATTTTGACAGGTAGTCACATTAATATTGGCGAATGGGTTCTGGGAAGACTAAAAGGAAATTATTAAGGACAATGAATGACGTTATTGCCGATATGAAATGTTTCAGTGCAGTTTTTTAATTTTCACTTGAGTTGTTAAGTTTATGTTAATTTCACTTCAACAGTTATAGTGAAGACTACATGTTCTATGGTTATTATCGGGAAATTCAGAAGTCAAGCCGTCGGCTAAAATAGACTAATATTGCTTTGAATACCTTATGCTACTCTGTAAGATTCGATTTTTTGGGTTTTTCTTATGATCAATCACACTGAGACTTGTTCATATTGTTTCATGGTCATCCCGCTGTAAAGTTAATGAAAAGTTTTCTCTGTCCTGCATAATCAGATCAGTGCTGATAACTGAGACAAAGGGATCAAAAAAAAATTTTCTTCTAAATAGGCTAAAGACTGAAGTCTTTAGTCTTTAGGCCTCTCAGTAATTCTTGTTTTAGTTTAGGTAGTTACTGATCTGTTGCTTTCAATCAATATTAGCCAATTATAAAAATAGCAAAATTGAATTTGTCAGAGAGAAGTGAAATCTTATGTTTAATCTACATTAAATTACAATATATGAAATTTTATGTCAAACATTTGTTGGGTGATAATATGAATTCAGAACCATTACGAGTAATAAGCATAGATTTCAAAAATCTTTGGTAATTAGTAGATACGTTGTTTATTTAAAGAATAAATTTATGCTTGTTTTGAAATTTTGGCCAACGTCATTTTCGGATTTATATTTAATAAGGTTCTATTCAATTGAATTATATTCCATTAAAGTAGGTTCTATTAAACATGAATAATGTTTTATCACATCGAAAATGGTTAATCTAGTTGTGAATAATTCCCCGACCCCTCAAATCAAGTGCAGCGTTATTCAACAACAGTAATAATGTTATTGAGACAAGCCAATCATTTCGCTTACCGGCTTATCGTGAACTAACAGAATTGATATTATTCCGATACTTTTACTGCTCTTGTGAGTTAGCGGGTGCGAACGGCCACCCCATTGTGGGAAAATACCTATTAAATATTTATGAGCTATATCGAATATTGGCTGCGTGTACGAAATGTAATGTGTAATGTCACAGCTGTAATGTGATGTGCGTTTTTATAGCTGTTGTCTGGAAATGGCCTCACTTTTTGAAGGTGATATAAAAGCACTTACGTTCATACCTAACTGTAACTGTAGCGTGAATAATATCTGCGAAACGCGGGTTTTATTGTACGAGCATTTTCTATCTATGGCTGTCGTGGATTTCGTATCAGCCTCTAATGTTACCGATGCTGGAACACCGGCCTACTCTCGATAAGTGAGAGCAATGGGCTTTGATCTAACACGAGAGTCCATTTTGGATTGGTAGATGTTACATGTCTTAAAATTTTTGGTTCCATGACATAACGGTTTCTTCATAATATTTTTCGTCACGGTTTTGAGAACGTGGCTTTGCGCGCATAAATATTTCAAGGGAAAAAATCACGTGCATCTTTGAACCAGCAACCTTCAGTTTTAAAGTCGGCCTGTCCAGCCTGTCTATATCCCTGGGTCCAGCTATACAAGTCGATAATTCTTGAAATTTCACACGAGAATGGGTCACTTACTCACACGAATGAAAAACACATTTTATTGTACGCATGCACATAACATAAGACATAAGACACATAAGAGGATTTCTTCTTGTCTGTCCGCTTGAGGGCTCTCTTCTCAAGGACGACAAAAACACAGTATTTTCTTACCACATTTCATTATAGATTATACTTGATGAAATAATTTTAATTAATAATTTAATAATAATTTTACGAACATATAATTTAATTGAAATAACAATCTTGTTCCTTGCTAAACTATGGGCATAAAGTTATATAATTATTGTATTGTTATTGTACGCATTATTATCTAAGCGCATGTTATGGCTGTCTATAATTGAAATTATGTGTTTCTTTCTATCTAATTTCATTAATTACGTAGGTACATGCTATTTTGTTCTAATAAAAACATTAAATAAAAAAAACTATGTTCTTTTTATAAAACTTCTTAATCATGAAATTATAATGGTAACGAACATTATTTTGCGAGTTACCAAGACATTTATTATGATTTGTGAGTTTTGTTGGCTTCCGCTATTTCGACGCAGTTTATAACCACATAATATTATTATAACATGACATAGTTTTTCAACGTTAATAATATCTGAAAAAGCGATAATAATACGAAACCGAACAACCCATTTAGTTAAAATAGCTGTGTCAGAACAACAATAAAATTATAACATCGAGCGCAATCGCAGAAAGCCCTCATAAAAGCAATCACTGTTACAATTGAAACCAGTGGAGGAGCATACAGGCGAGGAATAAATCAATTACTGGCACCCGCGCGACAATTACACTAGTAAACTTGTTCCGTGGTTTACCCTCCTACGAGTACACGCACACACCCACCCGCGCTCGTCTACACAAACGCACACTACGCGCGTGACCCCTGACGTTTCGGTAATGAGTATCAGTGTCGCTGTCTGTTTCAAACTTGGCTTACAACTCTATGATACCCCAATCAGAGAACCCTCTGATTGTAACAAATCTATTTCTATTATATGTTCACGTCAAAATCAACCGTATATGTTGTTGATAGCATTCAATTTTGATGATTTTAGTTGTTCCCGCAAAGCTGAATCAGATATTGATATTCGTAAAAAATGTAGTCTTCAAAGGTAACGACAGTAATGGTATAATGTAATATTGTGACCAATAGCCTACACAATATCGAGCTTTAGCATCACCCTACATGGGATTTGAACTCTATTTCAATATTTCAATACTGATAAAGTAACACATTGAACTTTATTGTACACACTACTCAGAGTTAATCTTACATAATATAGGAAACCTATTTTGTTGTTTTCAAGGAATATTAAGCTACGCGCGAATTAAGCAATTTAAAACAGCTTACGAGGCCTTGCCAATTTCCAGCAGATGTACCTACTGGTTAGTGATAAATAAGTTTTAAAGAGTTACTAATATGGAACAAAAATCGGGTACTGTATCTATAAAGATCTATAAGTATGCATCTGTAAAGTTAATTCTTCTCATCACACATCATGTAAAAGTGACTGAATGTTTTCGGACACATATGCAATATTGTTTTTATAATATATAGAATAAGACAGATACAAATAATATTTTGAAGCCTTTGACTTCCGAACTAGTTAAAAACTGTACTATGGAAGCAATGACTAATTAAGGCATTATTATTCCAATACCACAAGTCTAGAATCTAAATAAAATCAAGTAAAAACTAATGTCGATGAATAACTACGAGGTTGAAATATAAGTTAAACATATTTCTACAATAGTAGATAATACACGGCGATTGCTGATAAATACTTAATTTGTTACTTTTCAGTGAACAAGGTTTAATTTATGAAACTGTTTTTAAAAAATAGCACAAGCACAAAAAGGAAAGAAGCTGACTTGACTCTATCATCAATGAAATAAATTTGCTGAGTCAATTATTGAACGAATGCGTGGAATAGAAACCGAATTAAATGGGTTTGCCATATGCGCTCACCCTTGCTTCTGACGAGTCTATTAAGGACTTCAATCCAGTTGGAATTAAGATTATATTTTTAACATGTATTTTGATTCTACGAGTAGATATGTCAAAAATAAATAAAAGTTTCACAATTTAATATATTTATTATACATGAAAGTAGGCCGGTGTCCCTGCAGTGGGAACATTAGAGGCTGGTACAGTACATGAAAGAACTTCACAAATTTTTAAGAGGTTACTTAATATTAAGTTACTAAAGACAGACTATAATACTTTCATTAAGGAAGAGGTAGTCATTTTCATCTTTTATGTTTGTTGCCTCCTTTCTCCGATATTTATCAACCGTTTTGAAAAGTTATTTTCTTGTTTGAAAGGATATGCTTTCAGATTGGTCCCATAGATTTTTTTATCAAAATAACATGTAGTGTTGTTAAATGGTTCTTTAATTATTATGCAAAAAACTTATTCACTTTACTTTTTTCATTTACACCCAGACAACTGAGCTGAGGCCAGTCTTTATTTCATACATAAATCAACTGAAAAACGTGCTCTTTGTGCTCTGCTCAAAACCAATAAACGGTCATCCGTCTACTGACCAAGCGGAGAGATACTTCACTCAAAATGATCTGTATAAAACATTTAGGCAAACTTCGCTACGAGCGCTACTCTTTCATTAATCTAATTTCCGCAAATAACACCGGCTAATTTATATTTATGCTTCTATTACTGTATTTAAGCACACACTTCGTATTTACTTAATCAGAGGGATGATCAGAAATATTCGAGCGTGTTTACTCATGACGCGACGCGATACAGAATGGTATCTATTGCCGATATCGGTCAAACGTCACTTAAGCGGCCGAAGAAAATTTATCGACAGTTGAAAATGTTTCCGAACCCAAAGATTTCACGATATCGACATCAGTTTGGTTTCTACGCCTTGATCACCTGCGATATTATAATATGAAAAGCTTTCGATCTCATTTTGACACAATTCTGTATTTTTTTAATGTAATTTTTGTTTCACGGTGTATCGATAATAAACAAAAAAATAATTTATATTGAGTTGGTATTCAACTTACAGTGACACAAATATACAGATAATGAAATACTACATTTCAATTCATAATTACACAGTCAGTTTTTCAAATATCCTTTAGACTCGATTCATCTGCGCCATAATATTCCGTAGGCACCCACGGAACCGGGTAACACAATTCCACATTCATGAAGGTCCAACGACGAGCAGGTGGTAGATTTTACTTTGTACTCTTTCACCGTAATAGACTTGAAGTTGCTATTATGGTAAGATACCAAATGGTCAATGGGTGACCTGGGTCATAATACAGAACAACATCTTCCATGTCACTACGATGAGAGTGGCCACGTAAATTGGTCGAATTGCATCGCATCACTTCTTTATAATTCGAGACGACAATCGATGCGATATAGCTCGGTCGTGTCACGACATGAGTAAAGACGCTTATTCAACGGTTACCACAGAAAGAGCTAATTACTTTTTTTAATTAACCGAATGTCACTTTGGTAATTGGACTTACGATGAATAATTGGGTGCTAGCGTGCTGATAATTCAATGCAAATATAACATTTATATTACCGCTGCAGGTTGAAAATTAAGCAATAAATTATCAAGAATTGAAGAAATTAAACTTTGCATCGAGTAACTTTTACATTTGTTGTAAAACACGTGCTTTTTAAGCGAGTTATAATAATTATACGTTTGTGCACCTAGTCAGAATTATTATAAAGGCGAAACTTTGTATGCATGTGTGTGTATGTTTGAACCACCTTCACGCTCAAGCGGCTCAACGGATTTATAAGAAATTTGGCACTAGGATAGCTTATATCCTAAATTTACTCATAGGCTAATATTGGGTTATTCCCGCTCGTATGTTACTTTTATTAACAATGTCCCCTAGGATTTATTCTATAAAGACGCTTGAAAAATACCTTACCTCGTTTCAATTCTTTACAAAATGATAATATCCTACAACAGTTATAGTTTCATCTTCTAATTTAAGGTGGAGGATAAATACAAAGATTTTCAAAAAATGTTATTGACTGTTTATAATACATGTTTGTATGAACATTCAGTGTGATATCTCACAAACAGATTCTACGTTTCCCAGCGGTTCGTCAATAGGATTTGTTTATGATTGATCGCAGCTGCATCTCTGGGGAGGTAAGGTGTTAGGCTGAGATCGTTGGGCCGATTGCTTTGCGACACTGGACCGCGTAAGCATTTATCTTGCCCATGTTCGGCTCGAAGATGTGGGTTGGATAACTTTCGGCAAAGGTGCGATGTCACCGCCCCGATGGTATCATCGAGTGACAAGCCATTACAGGTTGCACTAATGACGATTTCGGGGCTTATAATGCGGATTATATTTTGGAGGTATAAGATATATCGTTGAGTAAACAGCTTCGTCACGATTCTTCTTTTTGTCAAGCTGTTTTATTTTGTACAATTTTAGGTTATGGTGTGAATGATGGAACCAGTAGATGACTCAAATTTCAAAGTACAATAGTCTGTATCAAGACGGTAAAGTAAACAATATGATGCATTCGTTTTACTTACCCAAATAACTCATAACAAATTGTGATATCCACCAAAACACTAACACAATATTTAAAAAATTCATACCGTTAGGGTTTAAGGTTTAAAAGAACCCTTTTAAGTAGGGACATATACATTTTAAGCTTAGTAGGTGTTCTATGCCATTTGTCTACGGAATCCTAAAAAAAAAAGACCACGATCTGACATATCCCTCATATGTTTATTATTTATAACAACGAATTACCAATGTAAAAATTATGTGGCAATAGAACCGATCTCCTAAATACGGTTCTGATAACATTTATCAACAAGAGCTAATCGCATATTCTCTGAAATAGACAACCGCAGATTTGCAATTTATCTCAAGCCCTGCGGACCCAATCCAATCGTTCAAATCAGACGGCATTTATCGCGGGAACCTATTGCAATGTTGCATCCTCTCTTATCGAACGACCATCTTCCAATATCCTTCCTGCTTTGACCAGTACCGTCTTGAGTTATGTAAGCTTTAGCCAACATTTTCGCTCATATTTAATTTAAAAGAAATAAAAACAAACAAATATCTGGTTCTTTTTTTTGTTTTTCTTTTTTTATTGCGACTAATTAGACGGGTAATCAGATGGCCCACCACATGTTAGGTGGTTACAGCCGCCTATAAGCAACAAAAATACGAGTCAGGGATTCCCCTACTGAAGTATGAGAATAACCTAGTCGCGTTGCGCCTATACCTCTGTCACGGGGATATTGCCTTAAGTACCTCTAATTTCACCGGCACCCACATCCTTACACCGAAAAACAGCAATACGAGTGCACCACTGCTTGACGGCGGATTACTAGGTAGTCCTTCTCCAGAGAAGTACTAGCTTAGATAACTTATGCCAAGTTCATCCAGATAAACTTGGCATAAGTTCTGCTACTACTTTGAGTTGTCCCACCACTCGAGTGAAACTTGTAGGGAATCTGAAGTTATTCACCTACGGACGCGAGCAACATAGTCCGTAAAAATGATATAAAATATTAGTTCTAGTTTAATGAAAAAATTAAAGTATCATTGCTCGATGGACTAGCATTGGTACTGTACGTGTCTCGTGGTAATGCAACAACAATGCAGCTGAACTGGATTTTAACTTTAACAAAACTACCACAAAGCAACTTGCGAAGTTGCACGTAATTAATAAGCTACCTTTTAATATAAAATCCAAGACCATATTTGTGACACCACTTTGAAATAGGCAGAAATTACTGTGTTCGACGGCTCACCGCCTGCCATCAAAATACTCAGTAAAGAATTACCCTCACAATCAAAAGAAAATTATTAATCAAAAGAGAGGTGAACAACAGTGTTGTATGAAGGGACACGTTGCCTAGAACGGTTACATTTCATGGACCATTAAAAATGAACGGCCGACAAGCAGTCCCAATCCAAGGTGTCCTGTTATTAAGCCGCGCCACATCAAAGCTAATGAACCTCCTGTCTCCGGATGCGACTATTAAACTATCACATTATTCATTACTTTATTGCTGAATCCCCTCTCACCTATCAATTATAAGGGTTCTATTAAAATGTAAAGTATGGATTTCAAGTCAATGCAGGTCTTTGTCATACGAACCTGCGGCCATTACACTGAAAAGAGGCGTTGACACGCTGAGTTTAGATTAAAAATGGCCTGTATAAGTATATGGACTCGTATTAAGAATTTAGCGCAATATATAATAGCAAGCGTTATTTCATGAATTATATGTAAGGGAGA